>CM046064.1:16078462-17278462 GCA_025215515.1 Schistosoma japonicum
ACCAATGTGAAGATGCCCTCCAGATATCTATCGATCTTTCACGACTGATCTATATTTACATTGATAGAGGAGTGATGAAGTGAAGAATGTTCACGTGTCATTGATTTCGATTCATACGTGCAGCCTAATCGACTGCAAATATGTACACCGACGATATGATTTTCGACTATTCCTCATCACCGCGTTGATGAGTATTCGGTCGATAGTCGCTTCGAGATGTCTCCTGTCAAATCAGTCATGAGTGCAGAGTTTCTGTCCGCTTGTGGGATTCATTCGAATCGATGATTAGTTAGTGAACGACGCCGACATTCAATTTGTTGTTGGTATTGGGATACAACAAACTGTCGTATGTATGAGAGTGGTTGGATGATGCTGATGAACTGATGGTATGCATAGGTGTGAATCGACTGATTGTGATGAGTTGTGAAGAGGATGAGACACGTGATGTTTTGCAGGTCAGTTGTATGATTGGGTTGGGTGCTGAATGTCTCTACGAAATGGTGAATATTTTGAGTGTGCAGAGAGGACGAGACACTAGATATGTGATGATGATATAGTTTGATAGTAATAGTTGACAGTCGACGTGTAGTGATGTGTATAGAATTGTTGTTTTGTGTCATGGTTAGGTGGAGATCGGTGTAGTGTTGTAGTTGCCTCTATTGATGTTTTTGCTGATTATATTCATTTTTCTTATTTGTTTATACATTTTATGACATTTTTTTACGGGTTATTTTATTCTCTTCTTTTTTTCTCTTCTTTTTGCATTTTTTACACATTTTTTTCTTTTTGTTTTTTTCTTCTTTTTAATTTTTTTGTTGTTTTTTGCTCATTATTTTTTTACATTTTTTCTTCTGCTTTTTTCCACGTTTTTTTTCCCACACTGATTTTTTACGTTTATATATTTTACTATTTTTTTGCCAATATAATGAATATTTCTGTGTAAATTTTAATAAAAGATAAATACACACGTAAACAATAATTTATTCTTATGTTTTTTTATTCTCTTACAATTTTATTCTGTTCTTTTATATGATATTCATGTCATTGATATCAGTTCATTATCCTCTAGTTTCCTTTAAAATAGACAGCATTCACGACTTCTATGTCATATATTTTTATTGCTCTTAATTTTGGAGATCAGATACTTTGATTCCTGTGAAATAATTAGCAATTATCTTGACTAGATAACTTAAGGAATGCAATATGTTGTTAATAGCGATGGTTTAAATAGGAAATATATGTGTATTACTAATAGTCATTGTTAATTTTTTTCACCTGAGGTGATTTTTAAGTAAACAAAAGTTGAAACAATTTATCAAAGGTGTTGTCTGACCAACACATTCTTATCTTAAATTACCCGTTAATTTACATTCCTTCTAGTCATCAGCTTTCTGGTAGAAGCATATATGTGTAGGGTAAGTTTGTTCAAGTCGTACCCTCTAAGAAAAATATAGTATAAGACTTAAGATCTTTAGATCAGATAGAAATTAAATGTGTTAGTGAAAACTTTGGTTAATATTGTTAATATTTATTGTGACGCAATTCTTAAGTCTAAACGCTTTCACATAAAATAACTCTAATCTTAGAAAACCTACATAGGTACGATTAACGGAGCCGATTTTCTAAATCGTACCACCTATAGCTTAGGTCTTATCTAAGTATTAAATTAGACAACAATAATAACTAAACCATATTTTTATTTAAACATTATTATTTTGGTTACAACAAACATGACATGTAAAATATCTTGTTTTTTTTCCAACTCTAGCGCATACATCATGCACCTATGCATTGCATTTTAAGTATCGAACCATGCTTTGATCCCGATCTTCTTTACAATTAAACGAAACCAATCATTTTTTTATTTTTATTTTTTGATGCCAATTCTTTCTTACTGACAACTGCCTTTCTTTTAATTAACGCACTTTTTATGTTTTTGTTATTCTGCGCTGACGTTATTTTGAAAGATGAAGTTGAGCATTCGACGAAGTTTCGGACTTTGTTTATTACTGCAATAGGTGATAAAATATTCAAATGCACTTTTATCTGGTCTATAGACGTTTCCCTATCTTTCTCGTACACCTCTTTACTTTTTTCTAAAGCCACCGTACAAAGTTGTTCTTGACTATTAACGTCAAACGGAGGAGTACGTAAAGAGTCTTCAGTCGCAAGTGTAGGAGTTCAAAAATCATAATCAATTTGATATTTATCGTACTAGTGCGATTTAGGAATTTAATTTAGGTACGATTTAAGGATCAACACAAAATAAACCTAAAAGTTAATGTAAGTAACATTGAATAAAATAAATAGGATTTTATTTCAACCAAACGATTATATAGACTCTCTTGAATTTATATTTAAGAACGAATATAATTTTATCAATAATTTACTTACAAGAATAACTATCAAACATATATAGAAACTTATATTAAAGTTGAATTTTACTTACTTTTTGATAAGATTTATAACGACATTTACTCACGTCTGACATTTATACGTAAGCCTCATTTGTTCACTTAGATGTATGTGTTGTTATCGTTTTATGTGTTATTGCGCTTATAGTTCGTTCAAAATTCAAGTGGTACGACTTAAGCAACCTTACCCTATATAATTACGAAGTAACATAAACAGTTGATAACATATGTTAAGATAAAACAAAACGTACTGGATTTCGCTTGGCAGTTACGATTCAACTTAAAGCACTACTTATTGCCTATTAAAATTCCAGTATTTTAAACTGTATCATGGTTAGATAATCACTTAAACTATGAACAAATAGAAAGAATAAAATTGTTTAAACAAAATGGGGCTTTAGTCAAGCAGATTTGTGTAATATTCTAATCTTACTACGTAACTCATGTGCTTATCAGGTCACACAATATCGTTTGAAAGTGATGAAAGTTGAGATAAACTAACATATCAAGCAATTTTAAATGATCTCGTAATTTGACCATCAAGAGTTTTCCTGAAGTTTACTACCCATTTCTTAAACAAACGACAACTATTTCATCTAAGAACTTGCTGTTTTAGAGCATAAAATGATCTTCAAGTAAATAATGAAAACATCATCATTGTATTGAAGCGTGAAGAAAACAATCATGAATTATGCATATAATAAATCATTATTTTTAATGCTACAAACTAGATAAAGTATTTGGATGTAATAAAAAATCCCTTAAATTGATGTCACACAGTGACCTGTGTTACACATCTGTTAAAAACCAAAAAGAAGTGGACGCTTATTATGCCCTAGTATGGGATAACGACAGCGCTGTGAACTCACTACTACTATTTCAGGAAACGGAACACAGTATCTTCAAGTTTCTTGGCTAACAATTAACCGCTTGAACAATGAGCTGGTATCTAGCCGTCGATATTTCTAACCCCAATCGATTCACAATATTTTGAGTGGCCTCATTCACCGTCATTGTTAGAAAACTGTTTTCCACCCAATATCCTGAGCTGATTACGACTTCTTTGGCAGGATCGTAGATGTATGAAATGCGTATCCTGGATTCCGCTCGTCAATCACATTCCAACTCAAACTATAAACTATTTGTTTTATATATTAAAAATCTATTGGTGGGCTCACAATGCTTCTATTAATAAATATTTTAATTATTATTGTTAAAAATAATTTTTTGAACAAATAATCTTATCATGTACTTGATTTGAAAACTTTCATAATTAATCACCATACCACATACTGTACATTATTTGTTTAAATCTCTACCAGTATTTTACATGAATCAAGAATAAACTCATGATACTATCTATCAATTTATTTATAAAACAAGCAAGAAACTACCTACCTTCGTCACCAGAATAATTTGTTATTGGTGCCACTCTGACATTGGCAAGACAAATATTTATATATTGAAAATAGAGAACGTCATAAATAATACATTATTTTCAATTATCTATTTGCACGTCTTTCATTTTACTCCATCAATTTTGATTGTAGACTTGCTTCCCTTAATTGTCTTTATTTCTCCAATGTATTATGATCAGAATTTGCTCCTTCTCACCTCGCAATTCACCTCGTTTACTGTTCCCAATTTCACGTGACATTCCACTACCTGCTACTCATGAACGACCGTTTGAGTAGTATCCACCACACTGTCACGTGACGTATATCAGTTTAGTAAGGCTGTTGACTGATCTCATATGTATTTCTATTTTTTGAAAAATAAGCTGAAACTCAGAATATTACGTTGTTCTTTTTTCGTTTAGAAAGCAAAACATTAGATTCGTCTACATTTTTATTGCAGAAGAAAAATCAAATTTTAAGCTAAAAATATTAAAAACAAACAAGAAAGTTGACTATTCAATAACCTTATCATTTCTATGCATGTCTTAATCTTTGTGTTAGTTTCATTTTTCTCTACTTTCAACCATTATACTTATAAAATAATAAATTAATTCTGATTGGTAGATTTTTATAAAATGTTTATTTTATATAGACAGATAATGTATTTTGATAATTAATAAAATGATTTAATGAATAGTAGTAAACAGTAATGAAAAGATAATACTGCTGTCAACTGATGTTATTTTCTATCAATATTGAGAATGAGCAACAGATAAATGATTGGAGTATAAATTCAATTTTTAAAAAAAATGCTCATCTTTTAAATATTACCCCTGTTCATTGTCAAATACTATGGTCAATAATTGAAATCTATGATAACAATAAACAATAAACAGAAAATTTCAATTGTATTCAATTCATTTTGTTTCACTATGCCTTATCCTGGTATGCATCATGTGCAATACTGTATCAATGTATTCATATTATTTTATATCAATATTAATATTAATTATATTTGATGATAAACTCATTCTTTGTAATTCATGTATATTACAATCAGATATTGAAGTATTTTATTGTTCTCATAAAGGATTGACAACCTTACCTGGATTTATACATGAAAATACAATTGAATTAGATTTATCTTACAATCTTATTGAAATATTACATGAAGATACATTTACACGATTACATCATATACGTAAATTAATTTTAGCTAATAATAAAATATATAAAATTACTGAACGAGCTTTCTTACCAATAGCTAAGACATTAACTTGGTTAGATTTACGATTTAATCAGTTAACATCAAATTATCATAATCCATTCCCTGTGACAGCATTTTCACAACTTATTCATGTAAGCTATTTAGATTTAAGTGGAAATGCATTAAATTTTCTACCAGCTAAATTTTTATATGGTATGGGTATGAGTTTAGATCGGTTAGAAATGAGTTTAATATCAAATAAAATTTATACAGAACCAGATACATTCAATGGTCTAAGTAGATTACATCATTTAAATCTAGCTCATAATATATTTGTTAATCTTATGGAAGATGCATTACATGGTCTTAGACCGGAACATTTTTCATATTTAAATTTAGATGGTGTAAAATGGATATGTGATTGTCAGATATTATGGTTTCGTCAATGGTTAAATCGACTTCCAAAGAAAGCTTTATATATTAATTCAAAACCAGGTGGTGTATGTGAATCACCACCACAGTATCAAAATATGGCATTAATGTATTTGAATTTAACCTCATTACAATGTGAACCGGAATTAATGCATACTATACCATCAGTACATAACATTACAAATAACAACAATGTAAAAATAAATCATGCAGATTCAGTTACCACACCTATTCATGTTTATGGTATACATGGTGAAAATTTAACTTTGGTTTGTTCATTTATTAGTGAGCCGAAAATGCAAATTCAATGGTTTTATAATGGTATATTAATACAACCTCATTGGTCACGTTTCATTCAAACTGTTAGTCCTGGAGTAAAATTTACAACAACTTTATATTTTAAACAATTAGATAAAACAACAGATGAAGGTTATTACAAATGTCAAGCAAGTAATCATAAAGGTTATGCATCAGCTACATTCTATGTTCATGTTCAAAAATCAATTGCAAAAGATGTACAATTACAATTATTGAATAAAAATTCCATTGTTAAATTAGATTATAATTCATTATTTAATCCAACTAATGTTATCATTTTCATTGTTTTATTTAATATGATATTTATTATAATTGGTTTATTCATATTGAAATGTATTTACAATAAACGTGTATCATTTAGAAATCATAAAATAATAAAGTCCACTAACGGGTTAACAGGGAATATTAAACCACATGATGTAACTTATGAAAAATCAATAACTTCCACTTACACTACAAACATGAATAGTGATAACAGTCAATCTGTTACACACTTAATTAAGAATTCTCAAGGTAACAATAAAAATAATAATAATAATAATAAGTGTACTGACTACACTCCGATGTTTAAATTACAAAATGAAACTGTAATCAATGCACAAATGGATGATACAATTCAAGAAATGGATGATAAATCAACTAATAGACAGAAATATAATACAAATGAATTATTAAAAGATAATCATAAAAGTATATTACAAACAAAGTTATTAAACTATTCCATGAAATATGAAACACCATCACCACAAAGTAGTAGTGATATGGGTTATCTAACATCAAATGCATCACAAAATTATGAAGATTCAGTTGATT
The DNA here is from genome assembly GCA_025215515.1 of Schistosoma japonicum. Taxonomy (NCBI): domain Eukaryota; kingdom Metazoa; phylum Platyhelminthes; class Trematoda; order Strigeidida; family Schistosomatidae; genus Schistosoma; species Schistosoma japonicum. The sequence continues at coordinate 16,085,044 of CM046064.1, forward strand.
ACAATGTAAACAATAATGATTATATTACACTAACAAACCAATCGAAACCTAAAACTCATTATATACTTAATGTCAAATCTACAAATCATTCACCTGAATTAATTTATACATTAAATGATAAAAATGAAAATCATTGTTTAACTAATCAAAACAATTCAATATCAAATAATTCATTATCATTAAAACAAATTTCTAATTCAATTAATTCATGTTCACTTTATCAACATTCTAATAAGCATCAATATATTAGTCAAAATATAAATAGAAAATCTGATAAACTATTTAATCAGAATTCTTGTCCAATACATGGATTGATAAATAAACATGAGAATTTAAACAATTCAGTGGACAATTCAAATAATACAGATTGTCCAATTCATGGAAAAGTATGAATAAATGGGATAAATTTAAACAAAATTCAATTAAATATTCAAGTTATAAATTAAACTATTTTTAAGAAAAATAATCGTTTATTGCATTCAATGGAAATGAATTCATTTAATGAAATATTTACAATAATATTGAATAAGTACATTGATTATGTACATTAAATTGTTTAAATCTCTTTTTTATTTTTAGTTTTCCTAATGAATTTATACAAATGTAAATAATAAATCAGGTGAATTAATAAATAATCAATGTACTCATTATAAACTACTTATAGATTATTGATAGTATGAAACTTTTATTTCGAATAAATGATAACATGACTTCAATCAAGTTGCACACAATTAGATTACTGTATAAATTTGAATAACACAAGAAGAACGAAATTCGCAAAATACAGCGCATTCATCAGTCTATTTCGAGGCTTCTTATCAACTTCAAACAGCCTATAATTATAAGGAGTGATATTGAATTAAATATTTGATATATTTTGTCTTTCTAGATGAATGTTTTGAATAATAGTAACTAGAGGTCACGATAGTTAGAATAATGATGTAAGTTATGCTTATAACTGTAGTTAGATATAGCATGTATTTATACAATGTAAATTAAGAGTAGATGTGCATAGATAGAGTTGGTAAAAGTGAAAAGGAGGGGATAGCCTAATTATTGTCAAGTTAAGGAAGGAATGTGTTACATAGTTACAAGAAAATAGATGATAATATAATTGTCGGATGAATTTTGAAAGAAAAAACATCTTAGTGTGTGAGTATCTAGGTGATTACGTAGGATATAATTATTATACTTACTACGGTAATGAAAAAGTTATGACACCATCTTTGTTTACACAAAGGATAGTCTGAAAATGTTTGATACAGACTACCTGTACAAAATATAGTAATATTAGTGTTGGTTGTCTGTTGGTAGTTTTGAACGCTTCATGAACATTCGTATTGTGTCCACTCTTAATGTAGTGTCTGGAGAATGCATTTATAAGGACCCTGCTGTCTTTTAGACTGTCGTTCAAAATTTATCAATTAACTATGTAGCCATCTGATTTGATCCTTCTACAGTTATGAAATACCCGCCTTCATTAACTCTACAAAGATTACATTATCTCCCCCCTCCCCACCTACACTTATACTCTTAATTTAAAGCATATAAGAGTAAGTCAAATCTAACTACAATTATGAGCATAACTTACATCACTATTCTAACTATTGTGACCTCAAGTTACTTTATGAAAACATTTATTCTAATCTAAAAGGGCAACAAATATCAAATATTTAACTCACTATCACTCCTTATAATTGTAAGCTGTTTGCAGTTGATAAGAAGCCTTAAAGTAGATTGATGAATTCATCCTATTTAGCAAGAGTTGTTCTTCGTGTGTTACTCAAAACATGTTTACTTTAAAAAGAAATAAACGAACAAATTATTGTAATTTAGTAAGATTATTGAGACCGTTATTAAGTTTATTTATCTTTTATGCTTACATAATGTTATTCAATAAATGAAATGATCTAATAAGCATAGTTAAATAAAGTTTTCAAATGATTAATCTTTCTGTATCATTTAAGAAAATGAAATGACCATGTTGATTAAATAGTTTATTCGATAGTTTTCCACTAATTAATGAATATGCTTCTACGAACTATTAACTGATTTGTCATTGAACAATTAATTGAAATCACTTTGAATGTATAGATGGACATAATTTAAAGAAAGATTAAAAGTCAAGGAGTCGAATGTAGATTATTACAGTTTATGAACCTAAATATTGGAGGGTAATTACATTGATATGAATTGCTTATTGTTCTTTTATTTGTATGTCAGCCTATAACAAAGGCTTCCATCAAATCAATAAGATTTTCATGATAAACATTTGTTTGATACATAAACAAACAATGAACGGTTAGAAAGTTATCAGTGAGTAACAGTTGCTTTTCATTTAGAAAAGACGAAAGGAGTAAACAAATATTTATTTACAGTTGGTCTTTTACCAGGTCTCCATACCAATAAATATCTAATATAAAAGTCATAAAGTCATTATCAAACATTTGATGCTTATAAAAGTTATTACGAAGGACTGAGAAAATAATTAGTACGTAAGAGTAGATGAGGTAATTAGGGTGTTGAAAGTATTAACATAATAAAATGTAATGGTGCATAGTAGATTACATAATCCTTATTGCGATAGTTGATGAAGTTATGACAAAATATTTGGTGATCAAGACTTTTAAGTTAGAATTAAGTGACTGTCATCAAAATGTGAAGCATGAATAGAAACAAATTTAGAATTTATTAAAAGAATCAATACTGTAGTAATATTAATAGTAATGAAGTTTTTAAAAAGGGCTAACAAAACAGGTTGTTTTAAAATATCCAAGTGTTGGCTTTATGATGATTTAACTTATCATGTGCTCAGTACAACTACCTTCATGAACTTCATTAAATTGATAGATACACACGGGTGTGGAACATATAACAATTTCGCATTTATTTCTTGCTCTTACGATGAGACAGTTATGTCGTATCCTAAGTGATATTATAATCTAGGAATTGTAATGTTAAAAAATCAATTTCTTAAGAAATATCATCTTTCCTGATTTGACACTTGCTCCCATCGAATGCTTTTTATCATTCCTGGTAATTTTAAAACTACACACATAGATCAATAAATAAAGCTGGAATCCATCAGTTTATTCATATAATTTCATTCAATATGTACGAAATTTCGATTTTGCATTTAATTCTATTTCACGTTTGATTATTTAAAACTACATTGATCATAGCCTTTATCAGACATCTCGGAAAATTCATCTTAATTCACAGTCGTCAAAGTGATTCTGCTGATGAACACAGTGATGACAGCTTATTCTAATTAATGAAGTACAAATTATATAATTTATCGAGAATAAAGGTATTTTACATGCACTTTTTGATAAATAACTTTATTCACATGTTAACTAAACAGTCTGTATGAAGTTGTATGTAATCAAAGTTATCATCATGAAATGTTTTGTTAATTAAGCGGCAATTTAATTTACAGTATTAACAAGCTTTTCAGGTTCTAATTAATAGCGAAGCATTACAATATCGAGCATAAAATACAATGGATTAACTGATCTAATATAAAAACAAAAGTATCTAAAGAGAATAGAAAGAATGCTGATATACTCCCAAATAATAAATAGAAATACAATAGTCATCACGGATAAGAAAAAGCACAGTATAAATAAAGTCTACTCATCTAAAAAAAGAACGTCAAACCTTAAGAAAGATATATTGATGGTAAAATAATTGTGTTTATATAGTCATTATTAAATGAAATGATTATAAGATGATGAAACTGATCAAGTAGCCTGAATGAACAACAGCGCTCAAAACGTTTTCTGAAACAATCTTACAAGATTCCCAGTGGGATTAGTAATAAGATCATTACTTTACGCATAGAAGATAAAGTGAGGAACCTCCTGCTTATCTAATGTTCGTTATTGCCTTTCCTACAATTTAAGTGTGTTGAATATAAGTAGTCTTCAAAAAGATTATCCTAGATAATGTAGAAGAAAATATATTCAGTTTCATCAGTTACATTCAACAAAAGCTAGATTTAAAGTTTACATAAACATCTCGTCGTACTTTAATTGATAAGCAATAAAAACACTCTCCAATAAATTTAACTATGAGAACGCTTTTTGTGACATTTTCCGGAGCTGATTTTAACCGCTGACGTTTCTTTGATACATATTTATTGGCGTTAAGCATCAATTGTTTTTCCTATTAGATCTGCATTGAAAATATTTTCTTCTTCTTATCTACTAACAATTTTACTCAAGCTATTTTAGTAGTATATACTAACCTTTAATATTTATCCTGATTATTGTATGTATGTGTGTATGACGTCTAGTTAATGAAGGCACTCAATTAAATCCTCATAAATTACATTTTGGTATTTTTGGTATATTTCAGTACTTTATAGCAAGAAATAAGTACTGTTGTTAATTCATAGAGATTTCATCGTGAATTATATAATTAATTTTGTTTTAGTTTTTCTCCAAAAATGTCCAAATGTATATTTTATCAATTGCTAAATTGTGCAATAATCATCATATTATTAAGAGTCAAAAAATCTATTATGATATAAACTTAATGTTCATTTAGTTTCAGTACAATGTAACAAAGATAAATAACTTATTGTTACATTCTTACTTGTCACTAAATCTTTATTCAATATATTTAAGTTGAATTGACGGAATGAAATTAAAAGAACAATAAATAAAAAAATCCAAAATATTAGCTTTATCTTAAACTTAAAGGTAAAACAGGTTAAAAAAAAAGGTTAGAAAAATAAATACTTAATATAACAGTTAAACTAAAGCCTCCATGATAGACAAACTTATCTCAGGTAGCAACTACTTTCTGATAAAAGTCAAAACAATAACAATTTTAACATAATTTGATATTAAATATCCTGAAAAATTACAAAAATAAAAGCTTTCCGCCTACTTTTCTTGCATACAACTAAATGACATATATGAACTCTTTGTAAAGGTAAATGGTTTATACACACACTACACTGAGATCACATAATAATTAACACACTGCAATGGTAACTGGATTGAGCTTGTTTGTGGCCACTGGTATTAAATTTAGTTGATTGAATTCGTTACAAATTGATGTTGACAAGGTACTATTGAAATCAGGAGGTAGTGGACAGCTGTTTTGTTCTAGTATAGGACTCCTCAGCAGCCTATTATGGTTCTCAATGGTGTACTATAATAAGAAATCGTGACTGATAGGGTCCAGACTTGTTGGGATTGAGACAGTCATCACCAATGACAATGGATGATCGTCACGTCGTATCACAAACAGATGAAAGTGGGAATTCTACGACTGGGTGACTGCCGGCCCAGTGATGCAGAGGGTAACGTGTTCACCAAACTGAAGCCCCTGAGTTGAAATCTAGGCTTCTCACTACTGCGAAGTTCCATACAAGGACAAAAAGGCTGTCCAATGCTTTCTGGTTTTTAGTGGTACCCTGCTAACAGCAATCTGTGACGAATTCAATAAACATAACAATAATGTTTATAACTTATTTTAGTCATTACGTAATTCACAAGCTTCTATAAGCGTCTTTATATACCAAAAATAAAGGATACAGTTATCAAAAATATGACTAATTTTTTAAGATTTGACAAGGTGATAGGTTTGTAATTGGCTTGTAGGTGTGAAATAATTGAAGACGATTATTCTGACAAGCATACTGAAACAGGAATGTTCAGTTCCAGTTAGACTGGTTATGAAACAGTGTAAGCAATCGTTTAAGCTGAAATCAATTCTGTTCCTTTTTAATCAGATTATGTAAGTATTCGGTTTTTCAGAAAGTGGTAATTTTATTGGTAAAACTCACTAACTGAAAAATTCTATGGTTAATCAATATACTACTCAAACATAATAATTTGAATGAGTATTAAGTAACGGACTTAATAAAATAAAACACTTTACTAGACATTTTACTTAATAAAATTGGTTTAACTTTATCAGCCGTCTACGCAAACTGTTAAAGTTTATCGTGAAGTCATGGTAAAGTTATTAAATGCCTGAGAGTATATTAGTTGTAGTAAAGATATAAATAAGCAGTGTATTACATGATACATAGGTAAAGAGTCTTATCTTTTGTTAGTTCACACACTTCATAATACTTGAGAATTAAATTGTTTTCAGTGACATTTTAGCAACTATTCTATGTTTGTTAGGAATGAGACAGTTAATGGTCACTGTAACCATGCTATATTACGAGGTGACTAAATTAGGAAACATGAGATTTCTCAGTTGTGAACATACATGATCTTTCAGTGATTAAACTCATGACCTGCTTGTCATTGAGTACTTAACATTTAAGCAGGTGAATTTAAATCTAACGGTAAAATTTTAAATTTCACTCAATTCGATGTATTTTGTATGATTTTGACCGGTCCCATTGATGGGTTGCTGCATCAAACTTGACACAATCCGACTGCATTCATTCCACATTACCGCTAAGGCTCCTGAGATCAATCATCAGAAAAAAATGACCATCAGTGGGTTTTCTATGATGTCCTGAATTAAAAGCTTAGCATCATTAGCGATATTAGCTGTAGTCAAGCAGTTTCTCCAAAATGGAATGCAAGCTATTGGATACCGGTTCACTAACTCCAACTTCTGTAAGAGCTGTGAATACAAATAACAAAAAAGTCTCATACCATAACGTAATCGAATTTCAGTACTTCTTTGTTTCCAGTGGGTGTCAAATCATGATTAGTCCACACTATGAAGTTTAGGTGCCATTTGTGTTGCACCTGACTAATACCTGAATATCTAACTAGCATAAATAAATACTTTCATAATATTTAAATGAATTCCATATAGCTAATACAAGACATTCCTAGTTATTCAACAACTGATAGTCATTTGTTATCTACAAAATGTAATTAACCATATTATAAGTAAATCAAATTCATATTTACCTCAATTAACAAATTTATCATTTAAATAATTCATTCGATTAAATAAGAATTTAATAATACAGTTTTACTTTTCGGATCTTATTTTATGTTTGTTGTAAGAATCATTAAGAAGATCATCATCTTTATACTCACCTCTTTAATCATTTAAGTGAAACTTTAATTTTCGAAAACTAATTTTCAATGACCTTAAAAAACAATTATCAACATGTTTGTACAAGATAGTTTATTATCTTAGAGTCACATAATTCTAACAAGGTTGTTGTGAAGTTCAAATAGTTATGATAACTCATTTCCTTAAAAGTGTTCTATCGAAGAGTCTATAGCATAAAGATCGTTTACTTGCATCGGAATTACTGTATGTAATTTAATCTATTATTAATATTATTATACCTTTGGAAACTGTTCCCATATGTTTTTGACATGTTGCATGACATTGAAATTTAGTAAAATCTTTCATTTAATATTAAAACATGTAAATAAAGACGATTTCATTCATTTAAGGAAAAGTGAGAATTTTAATTACCAGAGGTAGATATTTTTGTAATTACTTATTAGGTAATGATCAATGATATATCTTCCAGTCTCTTTAGATCCGGTCCTGTACTATCGATTATGTTGTAATATGGACACTAAACTAAGTGGCATGACGTTTAATTTGTCGTTAAGAGAATGAAAGTAAATAGACAAGAAGCTGTTTCCATAGTGAAAATACACAGTGCCCTTGAGGATTGCTAATCACTATACGGACACGTCTGTCCTGCGACTACCAGTCCCCAAGCCGGAATAGAGGAAAAACAACGATTGATGAGCCAAACAGACAGTATCGAATCAAATTGTATTTTATTCATGGCTTTATATATAAACAAGATCAGACCACACAGTCAGCCAATCAGGAAACTAACATTAATACAGAACTAAGGTAATAGTGGTAGTGAATAGGGACAACTTGTACACAACTAATTAACTGTAGTTTATAATAAGAGACAATATAATAACAGCAAATATGCTAAACGGGAAGGTAGGGTAAAAGGAACTTAACAATAATAGAAATACAATGTTTACCCTACTCACGACCAGAATAAATGAATTAGTTCACTAAAACACAGTTCTGAAAGTTTTTCACTCTTCTTTAGTGGTCCGACATAACACAGCTTTTTACTTTAGGTGGTACTTATTTCAAAGGTATATCTGTGATCTTGTAGTAAAATATATTGCCTGTGTAATTCAAACTAGTGCCATCATTTCCCTTAATAAATAACATTAGTATAGAGCAAGTTAAGTGACTGCTAATCCACTGTATGACTGAGAAGTTCGCACATTTTAGTCGAGTATAAGTAATTAAATATTCAAATAGCTGTCGGTCTGAAAATAATTGATTTCAAGTCAGCTAATGTTATTCATAAATTTTCAATAAATGAAGTTATTGAGGCATGAAATTTAAAGCCAATGCGTTTTACAGTACAATAACTAGGAGTGTTTTAACTAAAAGTAGAACTTAATTATAATGAATGCCTAATAGTATTTAATTCATTTCCCGTTAGATATCTATTAATTTGCGTGACAAGTTTGTGAATACGCCGAAGTTTAGATTGGAGTTTGTCAACTGGAGTTTATGCGTGTAACATAGTGACTGTTAGTTATTAGGAGTAACAAGAAAATAATCTGATAAGTACATTAGTTGATCACTGAGTAATGACTAATTTAATGTTTGTCAAGTCCTTAAAATATTGATTATATACCATTGTTGTTATGCGGCTGCTAGTCTAGGTAACTCGAGATCACTCGCACTGTGTGGAGATGAAAGGTTGCTCTGAGGTAATCACCAAGAAACTTTGGATCTAGGTTTCGTGTTACTTGGCACTCGTCAGTAGGGGGTTCCTACAATCTTTGAGAGAACTTATGCTCCTATTTTTCATAATGTGAGTGATATTTAATCGCTTGGATTAGTGTTCGAGTTACAAGTAGATAGATAAAATTGGAGCATAACTATAAAGGCCTTGATGAACATAAAATTGGTCACTACAGGGCAGTCAACCATTGTATACATCTCATTCCTGCATGGAGCCAGTCACACCTCGACTTTTTCTGTGGTAATGGTTGCAGACTTCGAAATTGAGTGACCTGAGATCTAATCGGTCGGGGAAAGTAAGTACCATAGAAAATTGCAGGTGCGTCTTGCCCATGATTGCTAAGTAACACGAAGTTTCGGTCTAGGGTTTCCTGTCGACTTTTCTTCATCACAAACATCATCTTTTATAATTTGATGAAGCACATTGTAAAACCGGTGTTATTAATATAGGGCAAGAACTTATAGTATCACTTTATTTTAGTATTTCGATAGTTCTCAGTATCAGAATCTTAGATTTCTAAGTAGTAGAATCAAACAACCAATAATCATGAAACTGTTTCTTATTGGTACACATTATACCGTTAGCGATGTTTTAAAGATAGTATATCTTCAAGATTTACCAAGTTACTTAATATCACATGTGACAGTAACTACAAGAATAGAAAATAGAAATGTCTACATCATAGGTGGAAATCTGTCAAAATTGCGCTGACAACTACATTTTTATTATAGCCTTCATCAGTTAGTCTAGTATATAATATGTAATTTTTATGCTGTTTATGTTTATCTTAAATAGAATCGTACATATGCATGGTACAAGTGAAATTTTAGAAAGATTAAACAGATCGTTCAGTATTCCTAGCCAAACTCATAAATTAACAGTCACATTAAAATATCAATCGAGAAATTGTCGAATGATACAATACATGCAGGACGTCACTTTATTGAGAGATAACGAAAATAAATCCTTGTGGTATTCAAAGGTAACAATATGATATAATCACTACCCCTTAAGAATGATGAATACTTGCTGATTCATGTACATAACCATTAATGAACGAATTAACTGGGAAGGCTTAGTTTTCACTTATGATCCAGATAAGCTAGTGTTCCACTTCTAATTGTATGATAATGAATATCTTTGTAGGTAAGTAATCACAAGTGAAATTAAAACCTTTTATCTGATTAGCGGTTATGGTTTCAAAATCAGTTTGGTTAGACTTTTGTGTACAAACAGCACGTAGATATATCATGCACTCATTAGTCAATAATTCCAGGGTAACAATTTACTCATTAAAATATGGATAAAATAAGCTAAAACGTAGGATATATACTATAACGGGGATAACATAAATTTTCATCGAGATAAACAGTATTCTTATACAATTGAAAATCAGTTCTAGGCACGCTAAAGTTAAGAGAAGAGATTTGTTATAAAGATAAACAACTGAACTGCACATTATTAGAACAAATAAAACAGAAAATTTTAACTATTTTGAAATAACAAAGTGTGACAACATACCATATTAGCTGGTGTTTATGCGGTGATAATACAAATTGCAGACATTATTTAATAGTGGTGTTGATGAATAACCATTATGGCGAATCAGAATGAACTTAAGAAATTGAAAAGAGTCAATGACCTAAGCAATGTCATACATTTTTAATGGTTGTTGGTCAGTCAGATAACAACGGTAAATGTATATTTTGTAGGTGAAAAACCATAATTTTACAAAAGGCAAAGAACTTGTCTACTTAATGGATTCATTAAAGCTGTTGAGACAATTTGCTATTTGAAAATGAAAACAATAAATGCACATCATTTTCCATAATAATGAGTTATGAATGTTAGCATTCTGAAACACATTTTGATCAGAAAATTGAATTTTAAGTGTCATAAATTGTGTAGTGTTAGGAATAGGAGTCATTACTTGAGATTAGTGTCAGGGTCCAGAATTAGGGTTTGTCAGAATAATTATGTTTAGGATTTAGGTGGTTATAAAAGTTAGGGTTAGGCTCAAGATTATGGTTGCGTAGACATTTAATTTACATGTTGCAAACAAATAACCTAGCCATAACCAAATATTTAGAAAGTTTAGCTATGTAGTGGTTACGTTACATTGTAAATTAATTGATGGTAAAATTATCTCTAATTGGATTCTGACTTATTTTTTTAAATATGTAGTATTTGACACTGGACAATAATGATCGATTCCAGTATGTAATGAAAAATACATCCCAGATGAATAGACTTCTATGAATCTCCAATTTAACATGTAGATGATAGTTTGTATTAGACTGTGCATTCACCAGAATACATGCAACTGAATAAAAAACTTAATAGTAGAAGTTTGTTTATATCCACAGTGTGGTGTTTATTATGATATATTTTCGTAATCGCTGAAAGCATTTACTCAAGTATTAGGAAATTATAAATATATGTGACAATTCAGTTCATTTCTACAAATAATGATGATGAAAAAATCTGAAATGTGGTTTTAAAGTCAACAGAAACCTTATATATATATATATATATATATATATATATATATATATATAAAGCGAAATCAGTCGCCTTATCATTTCTAGATTGAATCCACTAGTATACAAATGAAGTCTAGTAAAATGTATTAAACACTAAGTTAGACAAAACTTCTGAAAGTTTAACAGTCAAGAGTAAAGTTTTAGTCTGTTTCTGAATAATTTTCTTGACTAAATTTAGAGTGATATACTAAATAATTAAAATTTTTCTGAAACAATGTATAAGATTGACAGACATAATTCATTATTACTTTTACAACTACAATCAGTAATGTTGGCAATTTCGTTGGAAAACAATTATTAATATCAATATTTCCCTAAGTCCATTACTTCAATCATATATATTCCCGTGTGTAGAAATGAAATAAAGAACGAAGCAAAACTTCTTCAGAACAATGCGTCAAATTGTAAAGTATTTATGAGTTGTAAAGTTGACTAGCATGATTTCATTGTCGTTGACGTCTTATAGTCAGCAGAAAGGAATTTCTTATTCACTATGTCATAAACAACCCCTTTGCATATGCTCAAAACATTTTTACTTAAAGAGGAGTTTGCACAATAAAATGAGTTGACATTATTTATTAGAAAATATGTTTAAAACATGCTTTGTACTTAAATGTTAATCACATAATTTGGAGTTTTTAATTAATCATACATAAGATACAGTAAGAATAATAAAACAGATACAAGATAGTTGATTACTATTGACTTACGATGTATGAATTCAGCGCAATATATAACACAGAGCAACAGCATGACAATAACTGTAGTTGGAGTTGTAAATCAAATTCTTAAGGATACAAAAGAAGCACTATCTACTATTTATACATATTTTCTTGCTTTTTGCCTAATCAGGAAATTTTTAAGTTTATATAAGGAATTTATTAAAGTTGTAACTAAGATTTTGAACACTAGAATAACATCGATTAATCAAGTGATCAGTTAAATGCTGAAAAATTGCTATCCACTTACGAAAATGTACTTAGATGATAAGAACTAAAGCTAATTTAACTGACTTCACTGTTTGTGTTAACATCATCGTCATTCGGGTAGACAGTTAGAATTTTCTTAATCTGGTTGATTTTTACCTTCATTGAAGTTGAGAAATTTTCAATTTAAATTTACTTTGGATGATGTTGTCAACGCACATATATCCAAGTATATGTTGATTACTGCACATATGAACAATTAATCACTGTAAAGAGTTCATAGAACTCTCAGGTGGACATTTAAATTTTTTTGTTACATTTTTTATTTACATACTAGTACAATATCTTGAAAATTGTATTGGTTAACAGTCACTATTTGACAATTCAACGTGATTATTTATGACAAGTAAAAAATTTTTTCGAAGGCAGAAATATAGTTAACATAACAAAATGATTTCGAAGTGCGTTTAATTACTATAACTACTGGATATTGCAAAAAATAGACAAAGATCTATACGTGCTTATGGAATAACTTCATGATATCAGAAGAAACCTAAAAATTCAATCAATTAATGCCTATTGACCCATGTGGAGCATAGGCCACCTACCAGCTATAAAATAGAACCAATAACTAATTATCAAAGTAGAATGGAAAATTTCGGCTTTTATGTAAATTAGAGAATACTTAACCAAAACAATATAGTAATGTGTTACCTATTGAAAAACATAGGTATAATCGATGAATAAATTATAAATCATAGGATTGGTATCCTGTGTTCATTTCATTTCGTAAATTTTCGTACTTAGATTTTTTCGTTGTAAATATTTCTATGTTTTAATTTGTTCTCATGGAAAAGATATTCTGGACAATTTAGAGACTCTGAGAAAAAAAAATCGAAACAATTGTGCTTATATTATGTAACTTCCTAGATAGGCTAATAAACATCATTGTCTCATTCCATATTCATGATCGATACAAACTATGCATATCACTGTGTATAGTAAGGTAATTTTGATCTTATAATTAATACTATTTATATTATAAACAAGCAAATGTATCATCGACTTAAAACAAAAACATTCTTTTGAGAAAATATTAACCTGTTGATTTACATTAATTTACAAAATAGACAGTTAATTCAAAGTACATTTAATCTGTCAATGAATAGACGTGAAACTCACCAATACAATTTTTGTTTAATAAAAATAATTAAAACAAATTTAGCTAAAAATACAAAATAAAGTCAAGTAAATAAAAGAGAAGTGGATAAATAATATTCGTTATTTGTAAATTGTAAAACTTAGGTATACAAATTTCTACTTTAAGTGGTTACAGATAATTGACCAGAAAACTTAGATCTAGATTTCTTGCTAGTTGGCACTAATCAGCTAAGGTTTATAAACGATCCTGTGGATCCAATCCCTTGTTACTAAGTTTCACAGTTTCAGATTGTTGCCACTCAGCTATAATTGGCTGTGCCCACCCTCCTCTTTTACTGAAATATTTAAAGTTATCTGGTCATTGGGTGACAAGTGTACAAATTCATCATGGTCGCCTAGGTATATTTTACCAATGACTATTAGTATGAATTTCGATTCTAGGCTTTATTTCCGGCCACCTTCAACCCCTTTATACCTCTATACCATATTTAGTCACCTAATCTAGTAATCCCATCTTGACTTGCTTGGTAATACTGAATCGGGAAAAAATGATTTCATAAATATGACATGCGTCAGTACTCAGTAATCTTCCAGTTATAAAAGGTGACGTATTCAGTTGTATATTTTTAATAAGAAAAAAAATTTCCCCAGCTTAGCGTACTTGTTAAACTTCGAATGATATTTCATTAAATAATTGGAGAATAATGTATATTCTTATTTATAACCCATTACCAGAGTTGTGGACTTTACTCGGTTCGAAGTTAGCTTTGCAGTTGGAAGAAATATTACCATCAAATAATCTCTATAAAACCCCAATTTTAATAATAGTCATTCACAGTATAGTAATCAATGTGATGAATGATTCCTGAATTCCGTTTTTAATAGTAATTGTGCTGTACTATGATTTAATTGAATCTAAAAATATGAACTGTCAAATTCTAACATAGTGGTCTGAATGTTCCGTGTCTGCTGCCGGTCACGAAGGTTGTGGTTTTGATTCCTACTGCGAAAAGGCCTAGTAGGACAAGTAAATTGTAGTATTCACCACACTAGCGGGGTAAATATTGTTAATGAAATTCAAAGTAGATCGAGACAGAATGATATCTTCGTGTGGTATATATTTGTACTACGGGCAGTGCTCTTTCAGTTTTTTATCACAATATAAATGACTCAAATCATTACGCTAGTTGGCACGAATAAATATGGAAAAGAACATTTAACATTGCTTTAACTATGAGATTTGCGATTCATTGTAGATATTAATTTGGATAACCAGAAAAATTATACAAGTAGATCCAAACTATTGGTCTGTAAATAGTAAGATAATTTACATAAAAATATGCGCTAACTAGAGTAAGTTAGCTACTTTATTGTATAACACTTGAATCAGTTTCCATTTAAAACTTCATTTCAAGGATTTTCTAGCGTAGGAACCTTTTTAGGAGAGTTTCAACTATCCTTTTCAGTACTTTTACTCTGTCGAAATGGCATTATTCAGTAAGTAAACATTTATCATAGTATTATTTCAGGTAGAATATATAAATAAAATATTTTTACCATAAAAGCCAATCAGTGTGAACAATGAGTGTCGCTCTACCTAATTCTACATAAAGTTTCGTGATTATCAAACTAATTAAACTGAAAAAAAATCTGTGCAAAATATGAGGCATGGGAAGATTAAACTAAGATGATTGATTCCAACCGTCAGTCTAGTTTCCCCTTACCGATCAAATTGATCAATAAAGTGATTTAATGTTTCAGAATTTTAGCCTCAATTTTCTTCCAACTGTGTTTGTTAGTATACTTATTATGGAACGAAATAAACACCGGAAATAGTTATTGTGTGCATTTCCGATGATATTGCACTAAAATATAAAGTTTATTTTATCAGTACAATCGAACTTTACGTGCTTGCTAATGGATATGGAGTAGATATTTTGTGATATTTAAAAAAAAGTCAATAGTCAAGTGATTTAAAAATGATTACGCGTTGTTGAAGTAACTACCATCACTCGGGTTGAACACAACCAATTCAGTCATTAGTTTGCTATCGTCATTCTTTGTATTTCAATGTTGACATTAGCTTCCAGTTTGTAGACTTCACCATTAAACATTAATGAAGAGTTTCACACTAAAACGAAACAGCTGTCAGTGCTTCCTAGTTTTCAATGGTACCCTGCCAACATCAATCTGTGATATATTCAATCAACTAAAACTACTAACATCCACGAAAATTATCATCTTAATTGAACAATAAACATATTAGCAATTATTTTCCCTATTTAGGAAGTAATAACCCTGTTCTTCATTACTAACTTGCTTTATATAGCTAATCCAAGGATAACTGACCTTATGAGTGGATTTCATTCATCTAATAATTCTTTTGCATGTACATTTAGTTACATATTTTCCTCACATGCTTAGCAAAGCTCGACTCAATCGTACCGTTCTGTGTTATCAATTTTTATTAATCAAGTTGATGAAATTGTCATCAGAAGTCAAATAGCTCTAATTTAAGAAGGTATCTTCATAGCCAACTTATAGCAAACAAAAATGAAGTCGATAATTGATAAGACAGATTTATCTGTAAGACACGTTAACAATACTTTTGTTATTCGCAATAATTACAAGAATGTCTCTTAATTAATGGATCTTTTTAATAAAACACACCCTAGAATACTGTTTACAATAGAACATAAGAGCGATATTGTTATGGATTCATAATCCCCAAAGATACAATGGTTGACTATTTAGATGAAAGAAGTTGTATTGATTTTTTGAAAGATTGATTTGTAGACTTTTATCAATTATTTTTATTTCAATGTGAGTTCTACTCTTAAATACAGTTGACAGTATTTCATTGTATTAATTAAATGTTATTGATTTCACTTAATGAATAATCATTGTAAATTGATTGATATAAAAATCGATGTATTTGAAAATACAATTCGCTGGTTCGCTAGTCTCGTCTCAGTTTTGCTCCATAATACAATCTTCTTACAAGCCTAGTCTTTTGTAACGGCTATGGGCTGGAAAGGGAACAAGTTTCGGTATACGTCTGAGTTACAAGTATCAGAGATAGCGTTCGCTCACGCAGTCCTCAAATTCCTAGCGTCATAACAAATATCAAGCCTCAGTATTAATATTCAGTGCAAAGCAAGCAAGCAGCTTCAAAAGTCTGTTTACATAGAAGACGGTTGGTGTCGGTAATGTTTTAATTTTCAGTAGCTTCTGTCCAGTGAAATACAGACTAGTTCTGGTGTAAATATCGTTATCTGGCGTAGAAATTTCATTCGAAAATAAAGACAGACGAGGTACTACCTGCAATGATAAAATAACTAAAATATAGTTGATATCCACAAAGTTCATCAAACTAGAAGAAGTGAATGTACCACTGTAGAGAAGAAGCCAATTTTTCAGGACTCTAGCTCAAAAGTGATGAAATAAGTGGAAAAGTTAACTGTAGAGTAAGTGCTGCATTAAATATTCCACCAGTATTCAACAAAAGGCATATAAACGTTTACGAATTCCCAATTTATGTTAAACCCCCGTTTAAATGAGTTTACCGGCATATATGTTCGTAACAATGCAGAAAAGGGTGTTAACATCTAAGTTGCTAATCATATATCATTACAAATGTGACTAAATTATCAAAGTATTTTCAGTGGTGCGATTGCTCATCATCAACTTGACAGAGAAGAAGCTTAAATCTCAAATTTGTAAAATAATCAATATCCAAAAGGCATCTAACTACGCTTTGCCAAAGCTGTTGTAATTAAAAGGCTGAAATGAAGTGTATGTATTCCAAGAGATATAGTGATAAGCTTAGCATTGCCTTAATAGCTTTAGTTACAAACTTTTAATGGCATAACATCTTGGTCCATGCTTTTAGTTTTTAAGCAGTTTATGAGTATAACTAATTGTTATTCTACTAATCTATCCATTTTACATTTGTGATTACATAACTTTTGATTTTAATCTTCATTTTATAAAAACTTATCTCCGTGTATTCGCAAAATATTTTCTTCCAGAAAATTTGAAAACTGTCTTGAACACACGTTTATAACTTTCCCACAGTTGTTGCATCCTTTGTAATATAATATATAATATAATCTACTTTGAAATGCCTAACAGAATTCACTCCAGTTTACAGGCATGATCGTATTGATGTATTAATAAGAACTGATGGACATAAATCTTGAAGTAATAAGCGCGAAAATAAAAACAAAATTTACAATCACAAGGTTTCCTTGTTCATACTATGCACTATTTTAAAAATAATAGTGTGTTTTGACAATTCCATAAATAATGATAAATTCTAAGCTTAACTACTGTATATTTACCACTTTGTAGGCTTGTTCATGATGTTAAAATGAAGTACATGTACATTATTCACAGACTGACATCTTAGTAATATCAACTGAATGTTAAATTCATCGTTGTTAAAAGCTACATAGGATAAGTATTTTGATCAAGTAAACAGACATCAGATAACACAATAGGTTTGCAATTATCACTACTAAAAATATCATGTGATTGCATGGTCGTCTATAATAAATAGACTGTGTAGATGTTAGCGTTCACATTTAGGGGAGTTTCAGTGATATACCATCACTAGAGTTTTTGAATAAACAACAGTGAATGGGACGCAGTTTGATTTATCTTTAGCGTGGCTAATGCGTGAGGATGCAAAGATGAGAAATAAATAATATTGTACCAGTAGGTTTCATACTTGCGATTCGGTACTATGGAGATTGTTGAATTGGTTTGAATTAGAGAACCACTGATTACGAGAATGTATCAAACAACCGCTTGTTTTGGTATGGGACTCTTTAGCTTTACCAGGGATTGAATTCAAGACTTTAAGTCCCCGCAGCAAACGCTTTGCTATTAGACCACTGAAGCAAATTTCATTGATCAATATTTCTGAGTCAACTAGTGATACATTTTCTGTACCTTTTTAATTGTCGTCGGTGGGTAATTGCCTCAAAGTCGACATGGGTGAACATCGCCGGTAACGTATTCTTACTAAAACCTCAAGAATTACCTTTAGAAGTTTGCCACTAGTGAGCTGATATTGATAGCAAGTAGGTATTGTGAAGATTGCTGAATGTTAATATGATATCACGAATCGGTCTAAGTTTGATTAATTTTTTATGAATAACAGGATATAGCGTAAGCACAATGAGTTAAAATAATGATTATTACTACTGTTCGTTAGATTGCAAACCATTTGAAGAGAAACTACGAAATAAATTCAGCTTGTTTTGACACATTCGTTGTTCTTTCTTCGTATAGAAAATCATTCAAAAAGGTAACAACAGATGTGAATTTGTGTCGATTTCACATAGTTTTGTAAAATAAATTGAAATCCATCTTTCAAGTTACATGATGACTGAGTATTTTTTTTACTTCTACTTCATTATGCCTCAACAATTTATAAAACTTTGAAAAGTAGTAATTTATGTCACAGTTACTATGACTGTTTTGAATTAAATAAATTTTTAATTACTCCCAATAGTCCTATAATTTCTGATACCAAATGAGAAAATTGTTTATGTGAAGTTGAACTTGGAATAGCTGCTTAATAAGAATGTCATGTGAAAATTTACATTTATTAAAGAACATTTACATCACCCAATGTAGATATTTTAATCGTATCAAACAGAATTATCAAATTTTTGAATAATCCCGAATAAGAGCAGGAGATCTGTGATGACGTATTCTACAGATAAAGAGTATTATATTAGTTATTTCCGGCAGCTGTGTAATATCATAGTAAATATTCTTTCAAAATACATGGAGAGGAGGTTCGTTGCTATGGTGTTAGTAGCTTTTATTGCACATCCTACATCATCTTGTTGACTTTATTGGTTTATAGATGTTTGGACAATCCTCAAACTGATATAAAATACTAAATTTTTTTGTGACGATTAACTAAAAAGCTTTAGGTTTTGTTTTCATGATTTTTAGCCACTATTTTGAAGATTAACTGTTGACTTTCAGAGAGCTCAGACTGTTTCACGAAGTATGTATCAATGTTGCCACTCAGTCTCATAGCCGATAAAATTGCTTTATAATTACTTAAATACCAGCAAAATACATAATCCACCAATAAATGAGAAGATAATGCTTAACAAAGCGTAAGACAGATTTGTCATTTATGAGGAGGGTAAAAAAAGTGCCTGATATTTAAAAATCCACTTGAGTAATTGAGCGTTTGTTCTACATTTATGAGAAACTAACTATCTGTAAAAAATATAAATAGCGTCGTTGATGTGAAATGAATTAATCCATTATACTTTTAATGAATATCGACTATTGGAATCGCATAAAATTACTTTTGAATAACTTACAATCTACGCTGTTAGGTTAGAAAATATGAATAATTTAAGAGCATTTGATAAAGCAGCTTTTCATCAAACAAACAAATATGCCTTCAGGTTATGTCTTACTAAGTGGATAATATGGTCATTATTAGACATATACAGGGAATAGGAACTTTCGATCTCAGTATAATAAAACCAATTATTTGGATATTTATGAACATCACATGAAATTTCAACCGATTTCATAAATTTTAATTATTTATATTGTTGATATTAAACAACCGGTTAATCTCTGTTTTGTATCGTAAGCAGATTGCCTTGATTCATTATTATTCCACCTCCCAACTAGATTTAATCAAAAATTGATTTTTAGAATTATTTTGTTCGTATCTATGAAATTCCATGTGATTAAAATACTTTGACAGCTAGGTGGAAAATACGAGTATATATCAAGTCACTTAATGTAGGAAGAGCGCAAAACATAGGAATTTAGAAAGTTAGCTAAATTAATCCTTGTAAAGAGACTGTTTACGAATGAACCAAAGTTATCTAATTGATGTCGATTATAACTCGATAAATAGTATAATCAGATTTCAATAATCAGCGTTTTGAGGCTATCAGGCACGGGAATATCTTACATGTGCTAAATTTCTGATTAAGTAAAATAGAAGAGGACTTCCTAATTAAATTATGTTAAATTTGCCCATCACCTAAAACTACTAACAGGATCAACGTATATTTTAAATCATACAAAAACAAAAAAAAACATTGATAGACACTAAGTTATGCTATATAAAATTGGTTATGATGGGATAATTAGTTTATTTCTAGCATTTAATTCCTTTAGCTAATCGCCAGGTGCATGAAGAATGCGTTCGCTTGATAACAGGTTTGTGTTATAAAGAAGGGAAGTACAATGTATTTTGTTATACTTGAATAAAGCAGAGAAAAATGAATACAATAAAATTCATTACCTATAATATGATAACCTAGTAGGTGATTAAGCACTGCCATAAATACCTACGTTCATTTACTAAAACTAGGAATAATGTGGCTAGTTGACCAAATCAATTTAATAACCAGGATATCCGTAAGTATAACCAAGGCCCTAAAATTTCAAGGGAAGTACGCATTAAGCAGATTCTGTGCAAACCACATTTCAATATATGCCTTTTACCTTAGGTCACGGTATTTTAACCGGTGTACAGTTTGTAGAAGCATAATCTTTTAATTAAGCATTCTTTGGATTTAATATTTATTTACATTTTCTTGACTATTTAGTTGGCATCAATTTTGTAAAACACTGTTTTTAAGGATTTTCAAACTTCATGTAGCGAGTTTTCTTTACTAATATGAAAAGAGCAAGAAAAAAACATTTGAGTGGAATATGATGAATTTATCTTATTTGTTCGGTTCTCTTCAGCTGCTTACAACCTATAATATTTCAATATACATACGAAAGAAAATTTAGCTGGGAATTATTGTCGACACTTGACAGTGGCATGATGTAACTGAGAGGTGAGTAGAGTTATATGACATAATCAAATATTTCAGTTATATATGTAACAAAAAGTAACAGAAAGCTAGAAATAGACCATTACATAGTGAATAAATCCTAATGATAAGATAGAATTAAATCATATCAGTTAAGTACCACTAGTAAATACATGTTCTAGTTTCCTTATGATTACTCAAGAAAAAGGTGTTATAGAATCTGGTTCAAGTGTGATGCTCAACAGTTACTGAACTAGCTGTATGACTAAATTGTTTATTTTTATATAAATTTGTTATTTTTCATTATTTTATTATTGAACAGTGTAAATTTAATTTGTGTCGCAAATAAAATTTAGTTTATTGTTCAATATAATGTCAAATTGTTTCTAGCACTTATTCAATATTCATGAAAAATGAGAAGAATCGTTTATTTCATTGTAATTCATTATGATGCATGGGAGTAAACCAGAAACTTTCTATGTCTTTACTAAATGTTGTACTGAACATATAAGATAATAGCAATCACTAATTGCACTAATGAGTATTATGTTGTATAATAAAGGAGAGTAACAAACAAGTAAAATGGGTGTTAATCGTTTGCATTGTTAAAATATATTCACCATGTCAACTAAAACAACCGCTATCTATGATGCGCATATGGATAATCAATTTGTAGAATGTAAATCCTTGAATAAGGTTTTTACTGTTTTAAGAAACATATGGTTAAATATACTGCTAACACATGGGTTGACGATTTTAACACTATCACGCACTAAATTCTGCCTATTAAGTAAAGTGGCTTTCTGGGTTCGATTTTCTATGCATTTGTCATTTCACACTGCTGAAAGATCTCTAACTTGTGAACGCTAACCGTAAGTGATTCTGATTTAATAAAACATGTTGGTACTATAGACAAATAATACAGAGTTATATTTCGTTTTATAGCAATCCTCAAAATTTCAGTCATTTTAAGTTTTAATTTTAGTTAATCTTTATTCTGTATTATGGGATATTTATGTATGTATCCTGCTGCTGATATATGAATGATACATACATTCTCTGCGAATACTATACTAATTGATCAGAGATTCTTAGACAAGTTAATGAAGTTCATCTGGCTAATTTAAAATGAAAAAGATGGGAGGAAAAAAAGAAAATTAAGATAAAATAGGATTTCTGGATATTCTGCTGATAAGAAGAATAGACAGTTCACTAAGAAGGAACCTGAACAAGAAAACCACTTGGGACATAATGATTTAGAACCTTTCCTAGATTTAATCCTTTACAGCGATATGCTTTTTTGGCACAGTCGACACAGTAACTAAAACCTTGCAAAAAACTCTTAGGAAGAATGGTTACTCTTTAAAGTTTGAAAAACCAATAAACAGCCACGAAAGTATGTAGAGAAGCTATCCAGACTATAGGTGAAAAAGAATTCTTTACGTGACTATCATTCAGAGGTGATACACGGTCAATTTATATAGATATTTAAAGAAAATTCAACGTTGGAAGTCTGCATTTGATGCTTTATATCCTCCTGACACTGTGACTGAAGAACAAATAATCTAAGTTTGTCGCCTCTTCTTTTAACCTTCAGTTTAATTGTTCATATAGAGCTAGTAATACTGACTAAAGCTCCATGCTCGCAAGCACTTCCCATAATGGTTAAACAAAGGCGTTATCAAAACAATTTGATACTGACCCACTAAGTTTAACTATTCAATACAATATACCATGTGAATATTTATCTGTCAAGACAAGTTAGACTCATGATCCTTTAGACGGCAGAAGCGACCACCACACGGGCTGAGGCCAGAGCTGTGTTTCTGAAAGTAATACATTCAGCCTTTTCCTTTGTTCTGGCCAACCCAATATTCAATAGGTCATTTTCCACCTTAATTATGCAATGACCTAATTGGAGTAATGTACATTTAGCCTTCTCTTTTTGAGTGATTCTATAACTTAGGTTTATCTTATCGAAAAATTAGTTTCTTTTTTCTTGTCATTCGAGATGTTCTATACGACTATTTTTCTATCTGTCCTTATAATAATGATAATAATCATTGTTAGCATTATTAATCATGAATACATTTAATGAATTTGAGTATTGTCGAATTCACCCTTTCGTCTCTTATGTAATCTCATATATGACGTAATTTTTAGACTGAAAATTTAAATTTTACAGAAATTTTCGTCAGAAACAGACTACAAAGATGCACATCTAAATTGATTGTAATTTCACTAACGAAAAGATTATCAGTTAGACATTCAAGAACGAGAGAAGAGAAGAAATTTATGTTCAACTGGTTTTTCATTAAAGCTCTACACTAATATATCTACACCTACAATAAGTCTGAAATCATTACCAAAGAATTAGTGGTGTGTTACACAATAATTTTACAAGTTCAAAGCAATTAAAAAACGAGAGTAAATAAGGCAATTATAATTTTTGAAAGTGTACAAATGATAAATGAATGGATTGACATATTGTTGATTGCATAATATCGCTTGAGAGAAACACCGATAAAGTAATTACAAGAAATTTCATACACTATGTTCCCTTTATTATTTTCATGAGAGTAAGAACAAATATTTGTGCAGAATAAGATGAATTTCATTTTATTTCGTTGGTTTCTCATCAGCTGAATACAATTTAGAATAATATTTTACAAAACTAATATTTGAAACAAGTTTTAACATACTCATGATAGTGGATGGAGTTAGTTGAAATCAAGATTACATAAACATGTGAACATGGCTTAAAATGTTGGATCGTATATATATTCACAGCATTTTCTCAAACATTTTAAGCCATGTTCACATGTTCATGTAATCTCGATTTCAACTAACTCCATCCGTTCTCATGAGTATGTTAAAACTTGTTTCAAATATTAATTTTGTAAAAATATTATTCTAGATTGTATGCAGCTGATGAGAAACCAACGAAATAAAATGAATTCATCTTATTCTGCACAAATATTTGTTCTTGCTCTCATGAAAATATTAAGGGGAACAAAGTGTATGAAATTTCTTGTAATTACTTTATCGGTGTTTCTGTGTGGTTATAAATTGATTGTTTGTCAAGCCTTTTATAGTGGAATTCAAATTCTATCAGGTTGTATTGTGGCCACTAGTCTAAGTAACTTAACATTATTGGTACTACGTAGAAATGAAAGGTGACTGAATTCGCAGGGGAGCATAAGTTCCCTCAAGGATTTCAGGTTCGCCTTGTTGATGTGTGCCAAATATCACAAAAATTAAGTCCAAGATTTCCTGCCGACTACCTCAAACTGCCTTCCTTATCTACATGTGTCAATATAATATCGATATAAACGTATACAAGTTAAACAAGTTGTATGAATATTATTGAAATATTAACATTCGTATTTTACTGAACAACCACAAATTTATATGTAGAAATTCTTTATGTCTGAATGATATCTGGTATCTGCCTCGAAATTGGCTATTTTTGTTCCATGATTTTTAGTTGTGAGTTCATAATTGTAGAGCCTGATGAGAATTTTATCAAAAGGCATGCTTTGTTCAAACATCTATGTTTTGAAAAACATGAGTTTTTACAAACAATCAATTAAGTAAACGTAAATCTTACTTTTGTGATTGTTTATTAGCAAATCTATTGATTTTCTCACATTTTTTCTACCCCATATGACATAAACAGGCGAAGTTTACTTGGTTTGCAGTATTTGGCAACATAATTTATGTAATTGAACATCAATCCATTATGAAAAGTTTAGTAATTTAATTGTAATTAACAAGGCAATCAATCTGAAAAGTTATGAACATATGTCTATACTACAATAAACACTTTAAGGTTTTTTTAATGTGAACTATGGCATATCATGGTATACAAAGACACTAACCTCAACAAGAACTAATACCAGAAAATCAAGTTACAAAAATTGTTGTTTTTTGCCCACATTTCTGTCTAATCCGTCTTAGTCCCTAAGCCGGAAAGAACACAAGATATATGAGCCATCAACCAACCAACTATATTACATTCATTGGTTTATCTATACACAAAAGCGATCACATAGGAAACCACTTAGAACAATGACATTTATACAAAAGAAGGACAAGAATGAACTGATACCTAGTTAAGTAATCGTTACTGTTGAATGGAAAATAACAAGATAACAGTTCATGTGTGTAATGGATAGTTAGAGCTAGGGGAACATGACAATAATAGAAACAAAATAATTGATTTACATGTGCACAAAGTAAATGAAGTAGTTTTTAAAAGACAGTTCCAATAGTTAGCGATTCTTCTTAAATCGCTCAATATGACAATAATATACAGAACAGAGGCTAAGTGAAATGAATAAACTGTTAGTGTACATTTATGCAGTTTCTATTTTTGTGTGGCGCAGGTGTTTGCATTTACTATATTGGTATTCTAATCAATTGTTACCATAATGACAATAAACGTTACACTTAGTTCTGATTATTGTCTAGTAATCATATCTCAGCACACCGTCGTCAGTGATTAACAAATTCATTCTACCTTTTTCTTGTTTGTCATTTAATCTCTTTTTATTTCGTATGCTGGTTGATAACGCGTAAATGTATCTAAGTTTATCGGTTATTTATATACACACATACTGATTAAACGTAATAACCTGCGTAGAACAACTTAATTTATTTACTTTCTTGATACTACTTTAGACTTGTTGTAATTATTTAGTAGTTATGACATCATTTGATGGTAACTACTAACTGGTTTATGTTAAGCAAATTTTCAATATTTCTACTTTGAAAATTTATTTGTTAGAAATTCTAAGTATTACGTACATATAGTACACTAAAGTTACATTTACCTCTCTAGGATAACTAGTTTTTTTTACTTTTTATTATATGAAAAGTATATAAAGATAATAGCCCCTTTTCCCCTTTTTAAGTAGACTAATTAGAAAAGTCTTAATGAGTTTTCTCTAAAAATAATGCCTACTCAATTGAAAAGAAGACTTGTATAGAAGTTAGGTATTTGGTTTAATAATATAACAAAAAATAAGATATGCATTTGAGGCAGTGAAGATAATCTGTCGTTCATGATGGGAATTTCACTAATATTGCATTTTCTGAAGATGGGAAGGGGAAGGGTTGAATAATTTAATCATTGGCTTTTCGTAATCAGATGAATGTACCATATTAACCGTTCTACTAAAATAATGGAAGTTTGTAGATCAAGATTATGATCTTGATAGTACTTTTTTTGTAAGGATTTCACCAAAGTTTTGATCATCATAATCAGGGCCTTATTTTATTTGTGCTTTGTTGTTCAGATTTAGTATATTCAATGATGATACATAATTAACAGAGAAACCTCTTTGACACCGTTTCGCCAAAATACTAATCACTCATTGGGATCTGAAATTATCCTTATAAGCTACCAAGAGTTTTGTTTACATGTCTAAATGTTAGGGTAAACAAAATACAAATCATCACAAGTCACGATACTACACTGAATTTAGTTGTACAGACGTCTAAACATGGTATCCAAGCAAACCATCGTTGTTTTCATTTATGTCTGCCTAAGACCAACCTTTCGGACATTGATTTAGAAGTATAGTAGTAGCAGTGATGGGTAGTAATAAAGATAACATCATATAATAATTAAATACTACAGTATTCTAGTAGACCAAAGCTTAGAACAACAATCATTAAAAATTATTTAAAATTTATTAGTAAATGTGTGAATAAGCAAAGTCGAAGTACAAATTGCAGTTTAGGAGATGAACGAATATGGTAAAGAAGAATACACATTGAAAAGTAGTTTTTTGGTTTACTAAGTTATCTCTAGTTGTAATGCACTAATTTATCACATACGAACTTAAATAACTGTTACTACATGTAGGGCAAGCTTCAGTTATGTTGAAAAAACATGATGTCTTAGGCCTATCAGTCACATTGCTTTATTGTCTGACAAGTGAAATATTTTCAAGTATAACAATGTGTGATGATAATACAGTTTAAATCCAACTAATAGGAAATTGTTACTACTGATAAATTTTTCAGACTCTCAAATAATTGCTTATTCAATCTATTTTATTCATCTCAATATTATCTATTTTGTTATTTTACTGAAAAGTTTATCACGCAGTTACATAGTAAGGACATGAATGTTTCTATTATTTCATTCTGTCGACCTTATACGTGTTTTAATGAATTTTTTATGTTTACAAGATGTAATCATCTTACTTAGATGCTTGGAATCAACTTATTTCTATATACATGGCATACATCGACTTTTCTGATGTTTATAATAATGGTATATGCATTTTACGAATTATTCTTATTAAGTTATTTTATGCTTTTAGTGGAGACATTACTGGCTTATTTAGAACTTAATGACTGAAAGAACATTGGTTTACATACAATACATGAAAAACCAAATATTAGGAAAAACAAGAGTAATTACTACGGAAACAATATAGAGAATTTTAGTTACATACGACAGATAATTTCCGATATATATTTCATCTTTGGCAGAATAGCAACATCCGACTTTCATCCACTATGATAAGTAACGTTTATTTTCACAACCATACCCCGTAACTAACAAAATACCTAATAAAACAATTTAACCCAAGGTATTTTCTGAAAAGTTTTGTCTATTTTGACAATTAAGATAATTTATAATATAAAACTTCGGCGACCACTGATCTTGGTTATTTGACAACAGTATTTTTATCTGATTTGTGATAGTTAGTGATCATGATCTTTCACCGAAGTGAATGGAGTAATTGAGGTTAGACATTAATTTAAACTTAAAAATGTACTACTGTCCGAAAACCAGTTGGACAAACAAACGCCTGCTGGATGTAAATAGAGAACTTCACAAATATTCAATCCATTGCTCTTTATCATCGAACTGCGCATCCTTCGCGTTCCTTGATCTGTGTCGTTTGAAGGGCTTGCTTTCCTTGATCGTCTTCAATTCTTCTATGTGTTCTAATCATGCCTTGCTCCTTGTCACCTCGTAACTCACCTCATATTCTGTTTTCAGACTTTTCCACTTTCACGTGACGTCTCTCTACCTACTACTTATCAACGACCTGATGGGTAGTGTTCACTACACTATCAGTTACAGTTGTACATCATGAATTTTGTCAAAATTGTATTTGGTTCACTATCGTCATATTTTCAGTAGGAAGCTAATAGAATGTACATTGAATAATCTAGTGAAAAGTTATAAATTAGAAATTCAGTTCAAATGAAGTGAATGAAATTAGAGAATAGAAAACTATGCTAAAATAATTGAAGTTTTTGTGTTACTCCATTTAAAACTCATGTCACAACAATGAGTTCTATATCTTTCGGTAGGGCTCACAATAATACTCAGTAACATCTTACTTTGTTTCCCATATCTATTTTTTAATACACTAGTTTGCCACTCAACATGAATTATTATATTAGGCAATGTATAACAGTATGTAACACATATTGTAATCGCCTTTTCAGTCGACGGTACAAACCTTAAATAATGGTTATGCTATTTTTACCCTTAATATCAGAATCACTTACTAAGTGTTTTACTAAACTTTAGCGATTCCTCAAAGATACCAACGATCTTACAATAATCAATTAAACGTACGTTCTATTTATAAAAACATGTCGTAAAGTAGTGCATAATAAATACGGCTTGATGAATAACATTAATTTTGTCAGGAAGATAGATATGTTTTTTGTGAAAATCATTACTCATCTTGTATGTGTTATCTCCATGACTAGATTTAGCCAAGCAAGAATACTAACATGTGAATTCAATATTTTGAATAAATGATGTGTAGTGACTAATATTTCAACATGTTTGAGAAATTTTTATGTTTACTTACTTCACATTATGTACCTACTCACAACTTCGTAAAACGTATCAGACGCTGAAAGAGAAAACTTTGCTGATAATAAACCTCAGTGCCGTGAGTGTAGCTTAGTTATTTTCATTATTACTAGTTTCAAAGAACATAGCATAATTAGTCACCAACATATTTTTATTGACATGCTGAAATGAGTTAATCACGTTTTGACTGAATATCTCATACTGTCACTATTTTCAACACACTAGCACGCCACATGGTAAAATATGAAATAACTTGATGTTACCTTCTTGTGAATGATGCTTATGTAAGTCAAGGTGTTCTGTGAACAACAAAAAATGGTAAATTGTTCAATCAATCGAACTCGATTTTTCTAGTTAATGATGATCAGATTCTCACAACAATATAAATGATAAGTAAAAACTAGGTAGCCAAATCTGCATCAACTCTGCTTGTAATTACAATTTACTGTGATGCATTATTCATTGCTATCAAGGAGATAAAGGTTTCTTAAATAGTATTTGCCTAGTAGATGTCACTTGACAGTATTAAAAATATCATTTGTCGTCACAATTTTATTGAATTTCAGGTTTCGTAAAGTTCTAGAATGCATGCTACTAATAAGAAAGCTGTTTAAATGAGATATTACCAGGACTAAGAATGAACGTCCATGACTTTTATATGTTTTGAATAAGCTTTCTATATGAGTTATCTTAAAAACTAAAACAAAAAGTGTCATTTCATAGATTAATCATAGATACGCAGAAAAATAGTTCCGTTGCTAAGGTAAGCAAATGCTTGTAGATCATTGTATATCGTGAGGTATAAAAGTAAACTATGTTTGCAATTTCATCAACTGTATTAATTCATGAAGTGAAATAGAAACTAACTAAATAGAAATTTGGAGGGAAGTAAAATTGTACAAAGAATAAGTCCATAAGAGGAAAGAAAATTTGTTCAGTTCCTTTTATTGATCCACTGGTTAAATTAATCAATCGCCTTAACTGTAGCAAACATACAGTTGACGATTTTATAAATTTTTTTAATTATTTTGATATATTCTAATATTTGCAAAATAGTATTACACTTTGCGACTTCCGATCACGTTTATTTTCAAGGTGAATGTTATAAATAAGAAAATATTTTGCATTATTTAGAAGCTGAAAAGAACACTAATGTTATTAAGTGGTTGATCATTCAGTCTTTTGAATGTTATTCGATCGATATCATTATGTAAACTGAATAATGTACACAGTCGTGTTGGCCACATTGTATTATGTCACACAATCTACTGACTTGTACTATGGCAATCATTTCAGCTTGTATATTAATTTTATAACAATATATTAACACGACAGTCCACATTTAGTCAATTTAGTACTGACGATTTACCATCTTGAAATTTAGTAAATTTTCCTTCTGAGCAAATGATATCAGAACTGAATGACTACAGTTGGTTCATATGAAGTTCTTTGGTGGTATAAAAATCAGTTAGTCAACTTACATAATCATGTTCGATATAACTGCAAATTATAATAAATTCTAGTGATTTTCACTGATTGTATAGTTGACATCCTTATAAACAAAATCTGCAGTAAAATGTATGACGACATTTTGTTACTAAAACATATTTGAACAAATAGTTTTTTCAAGTAAAGAAGTAACTACCAACAAGTTATTTTTAAAGTTAATTAAACACATCCATTGAAACTATGACAACAACTGATGTTGACTGAAGGAAACAATGAATATTTTATTGAATTTAACTAAATGTGTAATATTTTTCTTAAAAAGGAATGTGTGGTTGGTTCATTCTATTCTCTGAAATAAAAAGCCATTTGAAAACAGAAAATATGATATTTATAGACCAGGTATATCACTAAAGCATTCTTGAAATATGACTGCATAAATTTTTATGCAGTCATATTGTTTGTCGCTGAGATTGTTTAAGTTTAATCTTCTTTTCTTGAATCTGGAATGTTTTTGTTTAAACTCCACAGATATGGATTTTATTGTCAGAAATTTCCTATAACTTAAATACATTCGGTAGTTGAACTATGGACAGGTTAATGAGACAAAGGATGTTAGATAATAAAATGATTAACAAAACCCAAGATGAAACTTAATTGTTTGATTAATAACAACTTAATTATCTAAGTTATTTTCTGTCTAACAAAGATACTTGAATAGACATAATAAAGTGTATATCATTGTTTTATTAATCAACTTGAAATTTTGGATTGTATTGGTCTACATTCCATATAATCCAACCAGATAACATAATCTACCTTCCTAGATCGTAATAATCATTCATCATAAAGGCTTAAGTCTACGATAAACCAATACATTGTAACCGTGAATTAAAACTGTTTTCCAAGTATTTATAATAAAATAGATAAAACGTATTTCCTTGTACGAATAACTTTGGTATTAGATTGACATAAATAAGTTCTACGATCATGTTCATGAGGATATCTGATGAAAAATTCTACAGTCCTTGTCAACCATCGATTATCATTCAGTAAATTAATCATTTACATTATTCTTATTTTCTACATTATCTGAATAACAAGAGAACATGTAAACTCAATTATAAAACTGAGAAAAGGAGAATAATAGAAATAGTCTTAATTTATATCGTACAATTTTATGCATAAATATTTTTGCTCAATAAAACTTTATATTCATAATTGTTGCCTGGTCTGAACAGTTTTTTTGTTATGAACCGTGTATTGTAGGGAAAAACTTACATTTGAATAAATGAGTTCCTATATCCATATTTTTACAAACTGGAAACAGTATCATTCTAAAGGTGAATTTTTATGCTTCAAACATATTTTAGTAATTGAGCTCCTCAGTGTCAACATGCAGAAGCTATCAAACACGCCACAAATATACATACTATATCTCAGATTTGTCAGTTATATATAACTAACATCTAAGGTCACTACATTATAACCCCATAGTCATTAATTAAGCTAATTGGTTAAGATAGACGTTTTTTAAGAGATAAGTATTAACAACATCCTTAAATCTTTGTATATCTCTTTTGAGATAGTGTTGTGTTACTATCAGTTGGCAAAGAATTCATAAGGAATTAATTATTTAATTAGCTAGGTGCTTTCGTGCAACATTTTAAATCTAAATTCCACCGATGACGAGGTTTAAATCTACCATCTGCTATACACACTGAAGAACACCAACGCCTAATTCTTAAATTAAGCAACATTTTCATTTAATGTCATGAAGTGACTCAGGTGTGACAACCAGCGGAAGCTAAGAAATACATAGCAGCAGTTGTAGTAGTAGCTTATCACCTTTCAGCACCGCGTATCCACAACACCACCAATGAATTTACCACAAAGAAAATTAGTTTCGCGGTGAACGCTTATCAGCTAAACCACTGATTTGGTATACAATGGTCAATATTTCTACCTTCAATTAATCTATTATGTGTTGTGAGATCTAATCTACTGTCATCATTTAGTAACTGCCTCACACGCTACCTGTTTTGATTTCACTAGTCACGTCCTCAGTTTAAAGCTGTAATAACCTTTATTAGAAACCTGATGTTTGTTGAGGTTAAAACTATTAACTATTGAATGGCGTATCAGCTGTCTAAGGGTAGGCGTAGGACTAGGAAAACATTTTGAAGTAAATCAAATCCTTAAAATTAATGAAGTGAAATTTTCTGGTACATAACTATTTTACCTATATGACACTATAAAAGTGAAATATATTGTTTTTTATCATTTCAGTTTCACTGCACGCATCATTTCTTTTGTACTTATTGGTTAACTTTTGCTACTGTTAGTATTAAAAATACACCGACCTGTATGAATACACTTTATGTACACTTTAGTCTGGTCAAAAACATTTTGTAGAATAGCAGTCATTCAGTTTATTTATTAGCTTATATATACTAAAAGACTTTTAGAATCATTATTCCTTGCCTGGATTCATCGAAAACATCAAATTGTAAATGGATAAAAAAGTTAAACTACTAAACAAACACATTAAACAATAAATTCATAATGCAAATAATAATTGGACTATTTCGCAGATAAATAATCACATCAGATTTAGACAGAAAATAATTAGATTTTATAACCATTTAATTACATCTATTAATAACGACAGATTGCCAATCATATTAGATGTAAAGAAATAGATGCCTGTTTATGTTAATAGTCTCTAAGAGTTGAGTATTTTAATGAAAACAACATCCGAATTTCAAGCGGTATCTTTCCTAGAATATTAAATAACAATTCATCTACACATTCTGTTTATTAGAAAACTATTTTAATGAAATCTACTTTTCTAAACAGTTGTAGAAATTAATTTGAAAGCATGTGGACTAAGAGCGATCAGAGTCTGTTGAAACATAGATTCCTTCTAAATAATTTATACACTCCTACTGCACAGGTTTACATTCTTAGACTCAATAGTCTATTGGAAAAAAAGGTAGCGCTTAGTAAAAACGGACTGACCTCCAGTCCCGGCGTGAAAGTTAACATATGCAGGCATATCCGGGTAACGAGTTCTAAATAGAAGGAAACAGATGTCATGGTCTCTATCGGCCAGCCACAATTCATCTACAGTTATAATTTTACAAACTGATCAAAACAATTTACAAAGTGGATACGTAAAAACATTTTATTCAAAGCTGCAAATATTTAAACTGTTGTGGTGGATACTACTCATAAAGTCGTCCATAAGTAATAGGTAGCGGAACGTTGCAAGAAATTGGAAAGAATCAGGAAACGGCGTATGAGGCGAGTTACGGGGTAGCAAGAAGCAGAGCATGATTAGAATACATAGGAGAAGCAAGGATACTGGTTTACAGGAGGTTGCTTAAAATTGTTTTCACCTCTCTGTTAAAGTGCATTGATTGGTTATCCACTCTTTGAGTTAGCGCTCATCTCAATGTCTTAAGCGTTGGATCGGACTTCTGGCAACGAACCAGTCTTTCAAGGTCTGCTTCCACTTTGTTGACTCCAAAAGCAACCTTCAGTTTCACGCGACGTCCCGCTACCTACTACTGATGGATGACTTTATAAGTAGTATCCACTGCACTAAATGTCATGTTCAAGAATTATATTTTTCTTATAGTTACGTTAGTATTTATGTTTAAGGTTTCACGTCATATTGGCTGATTACAATTTCACGTAGGCATCATTTGGCACATTGATACCTTCGACATGTTGGTAGTGTCCTGTTTCTTAAGTTAGGTGGTATAATTGTGAATGTTTTGTTATCATCCTGAATAATATAATTTACCCTTACTTCTTATGGAAGTCAACTTTTTAATAGTTCGACTTTTTAAATCAGCTCATTCTTATCGGATTTCCCGTACAAGTGACTAGCCTGTTATGTATGAACTAATATACTAAACTCGTTAAATTTATTGGTTGTCAACTGGAATAAATTATTACGTTTCTAGAAATTCCAAGGTAAAATGAAAACTTCCTCAATTTAGAATACTCTTTCACCAAGAAAATTTACATCAGTGGTGCTCAAGCTGTATTTGCATAAATGCTTCTCAGAAGCATTTTACCATCCTTGGGATGAAATAAAACATATTCCTAAAATAAAGTAATAATTCGTAAAAATAATCACTAGATAAGTTCAACCACTTACAGGAAAATATTACAAAAAGACCATACACTAGTGTTCAGTTTTATTAATATGACGGTATGTTACAGATGACGGATGGCTGATCAAACATTCTGTAGCGACTTGTTCAGTATTCACTCTGATAACGGCAGGTCATGTACATGATTTAGAAGTTATACTCAGACATAAAAAATTCCAGCACAGCAGTAATCAAGAACCAGATGGTTCAGATACATAGATTATTGCATCGACATAAGCACAAACAGTCCAGAGTGGAAAGTTTATCACACAAGAGAAAAAGAAATTGGTTCACCATAGTACTTGTTTTGATGAGATACAGTCGGAGACTGGTGCAGAGTTAAACTCATTGATAATATGTTCCTCATTTATTCACCGTCAAAATAAACCTGCACAGTTTGTAAGGATTCTTTATCCATTTACAAGATAGTTGCAACCATAACTTTTCAAAGACTACAAAATACTTTTGACTTAATGTTATAGAACATGTAGTTACTTGGCATATGTCAGGAAATTATATTTAAAACAAATTAATACAGACGTTTATTTGCTAATTAACTAACAAATCTTGTATGTTAGAGGGATATAAAGCATGAAAATAAATTGTAGAATAGTTGTATTTACTGTTTTAGATAACGATTTTCTCATTTCTATGTAGTTGTTTTACACAATATAATATTTCATAAAGAAATCTACTTGATTTTGAAACAATTATTCCCCAATATTCAGTATCTTAAAACAAACCATAATCATAGAACTATGTGTTAACTTGCTAATCGCAACAGCTACTTAATTACTATCAGAT
This sequence comes from Schistosoma japonicum, assembly GCA_025215515.1. Taxonomy (NCBI): domain Eukaryota; kingdom Metazoa; phylum Platyhelminthes; class Trematoda; order Strigeidida; family Schistosomatidae; genus Schistosoma; species Schistosoma japonicum. The sequence goes on from CM046064.1 coordinate 16,120,517, forward strand.
TTAATTGACTTTAAGTATAAATCTATTGATCAAATGCAATTAATTTCTTGAAATATGGGATAACCTACACAGATAAAGTACTGTTTTCTACCAAATCGTTTCCGTTTTATTATGTCCAATAATATAAATGAAAATGTAACAACACTATTGAATTCATTTTCGCATAGAATAACAATTATTTTAATGAATAACTTGACTTATCTATCATGAAATAAGCAATAATTAATAGACTAATTTATTAATTCATTAGTTATAAGTCCGATCAAGTAAATGATTTACTGATCAACTAAACAGACAGTTTTTTTAGGAAAAACCTCCAAATTACTTTAATAAGGCATTAGATTCAAGTCACTTGACGATTGCAATGCAAGATGTCGTTACCTTTAGAAAATAAAATCTACAAAGAATAACTACAATATTTATGTAAGTTAAAGTGATATCACAATATCATTGTCAATAATTTTGTTTAACAAGATCAGTCACCCTAATCATTAAGAAACTCAATGTAGACACACGCTCTAACTATAGGTCTTATTGTTTAGCATTCCTTACTCATAACTTAAGGCTTAAATTGTCATTGTACTCAGTAGCAGTTAAAAGTAGTGAAACACAGTAGTATACACCTACATACCACTGTTTGAGTGACCTTACAACTTTGTTAATTTTGCTCTTGACTAATCTGTCTTAAAGAAGCTCAAACCAGACGGTTAGCCGAAACGTTAAAATCCTTAAATTTCAATAGCTGAGATTATTTCGATTATAATCTCTACCTCATATATTTCCTACTTACTCAGTACCTAATCTGTGTCAGTATTTTCAATCAAATCTTAATGAATTTTTGTTTAAATAACAATATAAGGTTGACCTTATTAATTTTCCTTTGACTGCTTTTCTGTTTAGTTTACATGAAAACCTGTAAATGAAGCCAAAAATTTTACGTCAGCTACTTTAAGTAACGATTTTTATTAAACAAAACTATCTAAACAGGTGAATAGGAACTAGAACTTACTACCTAGTCAACTATAACAATGATAAATTTGGATTGATAGGAAAGATACATAACTTAAGAGAAGGATTTTAAAGATGTTATGAACAAGACAATTTGATTGTGAAACTTTAAAAACAAACAACTTATTAATCAGTAAACAGATTATTTTTCACCTAGAATTTGATTATTTGTAACTTATAATTGTGCTTCTGTCGTTTGAATATTTGACTGTTTTTAATTCTGGCTAAATATGTAACCTTGTCAACATGTATTCCTCTTTCCGCAGACCCATAGATTAAATTCATTTCAATATGACTAATGATTTAGGTGTAATCAAAGTCACAGGACTCTAAAAATTACCTAGTTTACCTTATCTCTTTTGCATTATTTTGACTTTTTCTTATCTGAATTAAGTTTATTACTATTCTTATGAACTAAAATGACAGAAACTATAGCCTAGTGTTAGGCAGTTGGTGTGTTCACTCTTAGAAGCAGACTCAACGGCAACAAACAGATTTATTGAAAATAAGGGATGACAAACTTTCTTCTTTGTAATGTAATTCATATATAAGATAGATTTATTGTTATAGGTTTGGTAATTCTAGAATGCAACAACTATTCATCTGATATTATAAAAACAACTTAGAGGTTATTCAACTAATTCATTAAAATTTTCTAAAAATGTGTTTGAAAAAGGAAAAGGTCAAAACTGATTGAGATCATTTACGCATTTCAATGGTAACAACGATTCAATATCTTTTACTTCTTTATCAATGATTTTCATGATACACTTTACGACTTTTCAAGAAAGTTCTTTAATTTTATAAAAGTGGCCATAACATATAAAAGTTTCATGTACTTGGTTTTCATTATAAATTAAAAGAAAGAAACGATAAACAATTGCATACAGTGATATGACTTTACTGTATTTCATTAGGTTCTCATTAGATGCTTACAACCTGTAGTAATTTAATGCCAAAACATTAAATTAAATTCTTATATACATGAGTTATGAAGTGAATTGGAATCAAGTATAAGTCACAACATCATAAAGAATAGGAGATACAAACGTAGTAAATTAGAGAAGATAGTAACTGTTTCAATTAAATTTACTTAGTACGCAAGCATTCAAGAACAATAAAAGGTTCAGAATTTATAGAGTTAAAGATGTTTACTTATAATGCAGAGGAAAAACAGGATACAAATTAATGGTGATTAGGAATAAAATGAGTTGACGTTAACCAGTTTTAAAGTAAGATTGTGAAATTGCAATTATTTTAGGATAATGAAATCAGAACAAATGGAAGAAATTAGAAATTGAATAGCGTGTTGGTGTAAAGCTAATGCTGCCATGCGAAAGGAAGGATTAATCACTGATATTTTTCTAATACCAGATCAAGTTTTAAACATTGATTACAATGGCTTCAGGAAATTATAAAATAGCTGAACATGATTACTCATTAGTTAAGTCGTAAAATTTTAAAGTATCGATCCATTGCCTTGTGTCAAGTATATGTTTCCTAAGTGGCCTCACTGAAGGTCTTCAAGTGGTCTGACTAGAGATTCTTTAAAATATGTTCTGAAGTCGAAGAGGACTAGTAAAAATAATCTGGTAAATACAAAAAATCCATGAACGCAGTTGGGGGTAAAATAAGGAGAGTACTTATCAATCTGAATATCTAGTTTTATATATAATGGTTAACTTGACTGCAGGACATATGGTAATCAAAGTTATTTTGCGTCCTCATTCGATTGTCACGGAGGTGTCATTAGCTTTAAGTCGATATTGGAGGAAAATAGAATTTTCGTTAACTGTAAGTCTTTTGAGCCTTTTCCCTCTTTACTTTGACATACTTGTCAAGAAACGATTGTGAATACCTGACACGTTTTTAGACATTTTCTGTCGTTCGTTAGTTTTTCTTTTAGATTTAAAACACTACATATATTACGGTTTTATGTTCCGATCAATGTCTTCATGCAGATGAGTAAGCCAAAGCTACTAAAATTCAAACAAACCCTATTTTATATGTCCTTCCAATAAAATAAATGCTGAATCGTCCCACCCCTCCTCCGTGGTGTCATAACATGACAAAAGTGTAACATATCATCTTTTATGTTCGATCAAGAATTACGCTTCCTTAGGGCTAACAGCTGAATAAACAAATCAATGAAAGCGGAGTGAAATACATTAAATTCAGGATAAACTACTAACAGGTTTGATCGTAATTTACATAAAAAAATCTCATTTTAGATTTGCTTCAAACGAAGAAATTATGTATGTTGTAAAATGTGTTGTCAATTGTAAGTTTACAAGTAAACTAGAGAATGTTGTTTCCACATTATCTTGAACTTTTACACTACTTAACTGATATACGATCTAAATGAGATGAATCTAACGTTTCTTGAATTTTGACATCTTAAAGTAATTTGTTGTACTTTAAATAGTAATCAAGACTATAAGACATCAACTTTTAAAACTATTTAAATTTTCGGAGCTATAGAAATCTGCTTTTGTTTTGTGGCGTCATCATATATTAATTACACTTAATTTATTATAGTTTATGTAATAATAAAATGGCAATACAACTGTTGGTAAATACTTCAAATTATATCGATTACCATTATACAGAGGTTCTTTGTAATTTAGTATTCTGGAAAAATGTGAACAATTGATGCCATTGTCAAATAGTTATCAGTCACTATCAACACGATACAATGAAATGTATGGTGACTACATTTAACTGCCTGCCTCCCCTTCCCACACAGTTACTATCACTATTCCTTAAGGGATTTTGAAAACAGCCCAACGTCTCCTGGTGTTCAATCAAGGAAAACTGTATTCATTAATCAATCAAGTAGTTTTAGATGAAATTTCTATATTTTTTAATATGCATACGAAAAACTGTATGACATTGAGAAGGATACTATAACAAAAGAATATTCTTGTCAGAGATTAAATGGTATCCTTTGACAGAATGTATTAAGTATCTACTGACAGAAAGTAACGAAAGATCTTAACTTGTTAATAGAGTTTTCAGATTTTATTCATTAATTCCTGTTGGTTCTATAATCTTACTACCAACTGATGTGTACGCAATCGCATAATAAGGTAGAGTTTAATTAGACGTTAGTTATGCAATCGCATTTGTGTAATTACAACTGTGACGTTTATTCAATTCAAAATACAAAAATATAGCATAAGCTGTCATATGATAAACAGTTAATCAGGAGGTGATGGTTACAAGTCACTATTCGCTCCCGCATGGATTAAGACACTCTTCCACCGTTATATTTGTTGACTGCACTGATAACATGTCACTTGGTGTATAAAAATATCGCAGTGAGTCTGGTTTACATCGGGTATATATAAAATGTTATTTCATATCAACTTTTTCGATAATCATCATCGAAAACGCTATTTCTAATTCTTTTAATTCAAACTTAAAGAAGGTTAAAGAATTTTTATTATAATTGATTGAATTCGTCACAGACTAATGTTGGCAAGGTACTACTGTAAACCAAGGAGTAATGGACAGCTATCCCGTCCTAGTAAGAGGCTTTTCACTAGTGCGTACACCAGATTCCGCCCCGAATTCTTTAGGTTGTCAAGCGCCTAAATCTCTGCAGCATTAATGCTGGCGCTCATAGATAAAGTCCTTAACTGTCATCCGCTCACCTCAGTAAAACTAGACTGTGTAATGTATTTTTATCGCTGATGATCGCTAACCAACTCAATGTTTATTTGCTTTTATTCTTTGACTGAAATAAATTCAGCACGTCAAAGCATCATTGAAGTATTCACTTAAATCTGATATTCTAACACTGTGCACAGACTAAGGAAGTTGTGAATCTAAATCTACAGTATGTTTACAATTCTTATATTTGTCTTTTATTTAGTTTCGTCTAATTTTGATAACTATTATTTAACTTACCAGAATTTGTGAATATAACACTTTTTGAACTTCAAAAATGTTGAAAATTAAGAATTTAAAATCATCAAACTGTTTACTAGTCTGATAAGTTTAATTCAGCCTATTATGGAAGAGAACAAACCAACTCTCAGTTGAAGAGGAAAATAGGAAACGACGTTGAAAAAGGATAGAACATACATTCCGGAAATCATTAGATTGCATCACAAAACAAGCATTAACTTGGAATCCTGTTGCGAAACATAACAGAGAAAGGCCAAATAACACTCTGCGTCGAGAATCGGAAGCAGACATAAAAAGGATGAACAGTTACTGGAAACAGCTAGAAAGGATTGGTGAGGACAGAGTTGAATGAAGAATACTGGTTAGCGGCCTATGCTCTTCTGTGAGGGGTAAATGGCGTAATTAAGTAAGTAGGTTCGTTTGCCTATTTTACATTACGATATATTCATAAAAAAAATTAACAGTATTTACTGCTTCCTCGCTAACCACACATGCTGTTAATCCAGGCATCTTGACTATTGAATAATAGAGTTATTAGATTTGCTTCAAAATGAAGGTACTGTCATAACAACCAAAGTTTGCTTCTTTTAAATAAACCGGAACTACTGATAAAATCTACCATATTTTAAAATAATGTAAAATATTTTTCATAAAGTAAAATATATGGAATATAGAACTGATGATTTTTCTATTTCAATTAACTAGTTAACTTTAAATAAAATTTCAGAAATCAGTCGTCTTTTTTTCAAGATTTTTCATTTTTGTTCTTTGATTAATTGATTTGTTTACTTAGAAAATGAGTTCAAGGTAAAAGAAGAAGAAGAAGAAGGAAGTTATGATTAATTAAAGCACAGTTAGCAGGAGGTTAAGAAAAGGGAAAGATTTTAACTTATATTCCTTTATTCAGATCCTGTATCTTGACATTTCACCGAACATTTCCCAAGAAATTCTAATTTTGATTACATTTAAATGGTTTTAAAATTTCTTTGAATAATTAAGACACTGATATCTGACGTTTGAATTGAAAACAGTAAACGACAATTTCAGTTGACTTTTGTATACGGATTATGGTGTAAGCGAACATAAACATAAGCTTGAAGATCATTTGGAAAAAGGTGGCTAGTTTGAAGTAAGGTTAATATTCATATGAGTATGTGTTTTTCCTGGTGTTGATAATATTGAGATTTATTTTAGTTAACAAGTTGGTTATTTCAGTGAATTGAATTGTATAGTTTATAGTTATGTTTTTTATACTTGTAGAGAAGTAAACTCGTAGATTAGTAGAAAACACTTTAACTTTTGAAGCCTTATATTATTGACTGATTTCTTAGTTTACGCCATAATAATCTAGGCAAAAGTACACATGGGTTACAAATTTCAACATCCTTAATTATATGTAGGTTAACAATAAAGGCTTAATTACAGATAGTGAATAAAAATTTACAATTTTCAAATCTTGCTGAAAACATGTATTTCATACCTTTTGAAAATCACGATAACACATTGATACGAAGGATTTGAGAGAATGAAGCTGAGCTATCCTCTGTCACCCCCACCTTCGTAATCCAGTTAACTACAGAAAGATGTCAGACGTCATTAAAAAATGAATAATGCCACAAGCGTCTCAGATGACGAATTATAAGTACTTAATCCATGAGTATATATGTGATGAAAATGTCACATAAATAGACTTATATAAGAGAAAACAAACAAATGAGTTTTAACAGTCTTCGAAATGAGAAACACAAGTAAAAGGTAGTAATCAGATATTTTGGCGTAGAAACGAGAAATTATAATTTCATTAAATAAATTTAAGGTATAATAAATTTATGAAGTGATTTCTAGGGTTTGAGCATTTCTAATAGTATTTATGGCCGGATTTATAATCATCATGACTATTGTTCCTTGAACATTAAGCACATCACTCATTGGATAGCCTGTCTAAGTAATTTACATTTAAGAATTATTTGATAGCCTAAAATGGAATTTAAATTAGTTTTTTACTCCGTTTACTTCGAAGCTACATCTATGATTCAAAAATAAATCTTTAGAAGTCTACCTCAAGATTATTTTATGGAAATGTTCTACTGACTTTCTCTTTGGTTAAAATTACAGTTTATTGATTGCTTTTTTGAAACTGTATTTTTTGAGCTAGATTCTTCCATCTAATGACATATATAATCTCTGTAGACAACATGTTTACCTTACACTGAAGAAGAAAATAAACTACTTAAATTTGTCACACACTACTAACAAATTTCTTTTTTGACCTAAATCATAATTGTCTGTTGTCCATCATAGTTGTCCGAAATACGAAGACGTTTTAGAGAGAACAAACGTTTAAAAAATCATGGATAATTTGAAGGTCTAACACTGGAAATGTGAAAATTGATCAAACCTATCAAAATATAAGTAAAAGGATTAACAGAGGATGGAGTGGCCACAGAAGTTAAACAGTCGAATTGAAAATCAAAATGATAATAAAACTGTGGATAACGATCAATCAAATTTCAAGTCAGCAGAACATTCTGTTACTCAAATGCTAAGAAATCCAAACTGTTCACTCTTTTCTAAAGTGTGTTTAATTTTGTCCAGGATAATAATGAAAATAGGATGACAATGAAAGACATAACATAACATCGATCGATAATTCCGTCTACGTGCAAAGTACAAAATAACAAAGTAAAATCATTAAAAAAAATTGATGTTAAGTTCAGCTGTTTAATCAGCTGTTGATTGACCTTCGAGTTCGAATTCTAATGATCAGAGTAAGAATTTCCTCCATTGCACCCATGCAAAATGTAACTTATAGTTAGGCGTTCTCTGTAAGACCGAAAGATCCTAGACCCTGTTCGCTGAAGGGGTCGAATGTGTGCACTGCCTAACAGTCATATACTCCTACTAAACAGCTATCTAATCCTAGCGTGATTTACAGTGGTATCCAACCGACATCAACCTGTAACGAATATAGGCAGTACATTTAAATACAAGTCATCACAAAACAAACCCAACCCAAATATAAGTTTCATTTATTCATCATATATTCACAATTTTCATAATAACACTAGATATAAATCAGATGAAAATTAGCGTAAAAACACTCGAAATATTTCTCTATGAGAAAATAATATAACTATCCTTTGATAAAAAGGAAACTATGTCAATAACACAGTGAAATGTATCAACTCTCACTCGTTTTATATTATAAGTTAATATGTTACTCATTTTATGTTACTCCTAATGAAAAATAGACAGTGAAACATAAACAAACTGGGTGGGGTGGGGGGAAGGGAAGAAATCAGAAGAAGTTTTAATAGTCAACATTGTAGTTTATTGAATAGACAAGTTAGTTAAATGTGTAGAGCATTGAAATAGCTTGAACAATACCTACAACTTAATAAAATGTATCTTAATAGAGTTGTAAATATAATGATAAAGACTAATGATCATTATATGAGTAGTTTAGGGAATCAAGTAATATATATTTGTAATATTCAAATAAATAGAAATTGATTTAGTGTAAGTTGCTTATTCAGAAGGCAACTAACAGACCGGATTCAATTATCAAAATTTTGAACAATACAACAGAACAGATTAAAACTAAAATATTTAGTATAATGGAATTACAAATCTAAACTTGTTGAAGTCTTGTCACTATGGGTTAAGTTGTTTAACAGTTAAACACGGAACACAAATTTTCACCATTCTCAATACTTCACATAGCATTCTTCATATCCACTGACAGTGAATATGCAAAGACACAAACATGTCTGAATATAAAACACCTTGATCTATAATGACAAGCTTTCAACAGGATTTTAATTTATTCCATTGTAATATTTAGACTTGCATAGATTCTACTCAGTTCCTTAATTATTCTCTGAATAAGTGGATAATGCTAAGCCGAGAAATGTCAGATATTTCAATTTCTATTACACAGTATCCCAATCATATTTAAGTAATATGTGAGTTCTTAAAAATATTGATAGTAAATAATGATAAATAAAAAATAAATTTTGAACATTTTAGAAATAAAAATAAAAACTGAAAACATTAAAGAAAAGATCGTGAATATTGTTAAATTTTTTGAATTTCTTTTCGATATCACGGATTGGTCTGAATTGAACAACTGTTAACCACGAAGAAACACTGAACAGCGTTTCATGTTAACGTGGGGCTTTCCAACACTGCTTATCGACAATCCTACCATAGATCAGACCGAGAACTTACTGACTCAGCGGCGAACGAATTACCACTAGACCACTAAGCTAATTCTAAACGGTTGATATTTCTAACTCAGTCACTTCGCGATGTGACATCGGTGGGTAACTCCCTAACATCAGATATGGTTGAATTTTGTTGGTATATTCTATAGAATATATGAAATTAAAGATATGATGATTGCTGAAGAATATATCTCGTTTAGTGGTTTTGCGTTACAATGTTTAAATTATAGTTTCAACAAATTCTATCATTCACTCTTACAATATGCTGGATATCACAAAACACAAGTAATATAATACATTACTAGTTTCAGTAATGAACTTTTCCAGATAGAAATAAACAGGCATAAAAGAAGTCGGCATATAAGCTTGGTTAAGCCTCGCTACTCGACTACAGCTAATTTCTTCAGAACTTCATGTGAATTATTGTGAGAACTGTTAACACCAGTTAGTGTTTTCAAGGATTCCCTATTATTCTCTTTTCTGTGTTAAAATTAGTCATGGATGTTTGGAAAACAACACTTTCTTCATCAAAATTTTCAAGAGTTTATCTTCATCTTAAAAATTTAATAATCTACATGGAATACTCAGGTTATATAGCTCAATTTTCTGGAAATTTTGACAAAATGTACAGCCTTTAGATCACTTGTAAAAGTAATAGCAGTAATTTTCATATACGTCTCATCTACAGTAAATGCGAATTATTGATTCAAGTGTGATCCGCATCACAGTCTACTTTATTGATACAAAATGAAGTAATTGGATGTATCATCACCATTACTAATCTTAGAAGTCTCATCAAGCCTAAAGGATTGGTTACTAAAGAAAGATTTACACAAAATACGAAATCCCCCCTAACTTTTATCACTTGTGGTGCACGTGAGTTATCTTTCAGCCGATCATATGGCAAAGCCACTGAGCTGTAGCCCGTTCTATATTACCCTGTTGCTCCAAACATAGGTTATGAATGTAGATATCTCTTATTATCCTAAATGTTAAAGGAATATTAATGGTGTTTCAAAGACCAATAGAGTAAATAATACTGAAGTTAGACGGGTAACACATAGATGGAAAGTCCTTAGACGAAGTAGTAGACTTCTGTCAACTGAGCTGGCTAGAACATGTCATGCATTTCTAACCACAACCTTTCTCAGCGCATAATGTCGGTAAGAGTATAAGTAAATAATAATAAACATAAGGTCTGCCAGAAATATTAGTCGCATTAGTTCATGAAATCATTGGTTGTTGGTTCGAGTTATGTTAGTAGGTTTAAACTGCAGAGTCGGTGTGTGAGAAATAGTAGTAATCACTGCACAGCATGTCTCAGAATCAGAAACAAGTTTTGAGATGTACTCACTCTATATCTTCCTCGATAAATTCAGTTCCATTATTCTCTCCCGCATATCTTTTCATTTTGTCTTCTTGAACCTACTGTCAGTATTTAGTGCCTCTCATGTTTATTGGTACTACATAATTTAGCCTTTTCTACCAAAATTACTAATGCCGTCTTGTTGTGCTGATATAGTACAGCTGGTCAGGCTTATGAACTATTGTGTTTCTCTCCATTAAAACTATGACTGATTGAGTGAAAAAGGTAAAGAGCTGTGGCGTCTGATAATTAGGCTAAAAGAGTGTGAAAATTGTAACATTTAACATACCATTGTTAAGCTTGACCGAATGTAGCCCACTTACATTATTCACGTTAGTAAATATATTTATATATATTTTATACTACTTTCTATTAGTAAGTAGTATAATTTAAACTGCAAAAATAAGTGCCAAACAACATGTAGAGTAGTTAATGATCAATGGATTCAGGGTAGGGTGGAAATTAATTGCAATACAGAATAGTTCGGCTCCACAATTCATGATTGTATATTATCTAAGCTTTCTGTGTTGTTTATGTGATCCTTGTTGATAATAATTTTGAAAGTGGATGAAATTCTAAATGGGATTTATTTTATATGATTTCAGTAGTTTAGTAGGTTTATTGATTACTTCTGGAAAATAGGTAAGATTTTGGACTTCGAAGTGCTTAGTTGAGACAAGATCACACGAACTAACCAATATGGATATAACTTTATTCGAAAATTTAACCTAAAATCTATTCATATGTGGTGGTGTTATAGAGGTACTAAGTTTAGTTGACTATATTCGCTACAGATTGATGTCGTTGGGCATCACTGACAACCATCGACCACTGGGTGGTTGTTTAGCTCTGCTGAAACTTCAGTAGTGTGCCCTTGATTCCACCAAGGAATCGATCACAAGGACTTCAGGTCTCAAGACGAACACTTAGCCATCTACATTACTGAGCCGATGCAGAGTCGTAAATTTTCCACGTCCATCAGTTTTTATCTCGCTCCCGAAATATCTGAACTTCACTAGTTATCATCCTTAACAGTGACTGATTGCCGAGCTACTTCTCAAACTGTTGGAAGTGGGAAAGCTGCCATCATATACCCACTGCCCTAGCGTTGATTATGAATATGCATTCTTCGTGAAAACTTGAGGCCTTGGTTTCGATTCTCTAGCGGATTCGATCTTAAACTACAATAGAGCAGACGTTCGGTGCTTCCTATTCTTCAGTAGTGCTCAACATCCATTGATATAAGACGAAGTAATCAGATAAAATGAATTCAATCATGTTTGGATAAAACATGCATGCTGTCATTAAATTTTCAATTTTAAACCAAAGGTTTCATGACAATGAATTCATGAATATGACATTTACAGGTATTAATTCAAGATTAGAATCCTGATAAAATCTTTTATTACTCTCCCGTGCAGCTAGCTTAAAGTTAGATACAAGCTTATCGGTGAAAAAACAAGATTACTTCTGAACTGTGCATGTAGCACAGTATAATTTTAGGTTATTCATTGATTGTATCTTTCACCTGCTATGTATGTTTTCATATTGGATAGTGCAAAATTGATGAAATAAAATTCATTAACCATCCTAAAGTTTGATAAATGCAGTGATGCATGAAATTTTGTCATGCTACTTCAATAAATACTTAGGATTGTTGGTGTGAAGAACTCGTCGGCATATGTCCAAAGACATACTTCTAGATCAGTAATAAAGAATACGAAAAAAAGAATAAATATCCATGAGATCATTAATATCTGAACTTATTGCAGAAGCTGCAGTGGAGAGACTATAACTTAAGTACTACCAGTGACTAAACCAAAATGTAAATTCTCTAAGTTGACGACACTTTCATCATCATCAAAAGAACAAATTGGAAAGTGACTACATTTTAATAAATAACATTTTGAAGACATCAAATCCATACCGAAAAGCAGTTAAATGACTTACTACCTTTCTTAAACGTGGCGATCACCAGAACGTACACACGGAAACTAAAGAGTTAAGTGCACCGGAAACCAACACATACATACGAGCTTCTCACTTGCAACAACAACAATTCAACACTTCACAAAATCAACTACATACATTGGATACATAGCCGGTTAATTGAATACTTTCAAAGAATTACAAACTGAAACTTTATTCGTCAGATGATGCAAATTACTATTAGTATTCAAGTATGTCATGAAAAAGTCGGGTAATAAGGTCATTAAAACAAGCTGTCGAATCTAGTGCGCACTTTTACTAAATAAACAAGTTCAACATAATTTTTTTTATATGAATCTAAAACGATAGAAACTGAAATGTATCATTCAGTTGCTCAGTCTTTTTTGTAACTTATAGAGATAGTTTAACTGAAGTTACTTTGCGTATAATATCTAAGTAATATGTATGTAGTCAATTTTCTTTACCTATCAATATTGACTGCGAAATACATTTTTGTTTTGAATGTAACATTATGATCTGACACTAATATATGCAATACATTTAAAGTTTTCATATAATAAACGTGGTTGCCTGTGGCCTAATGTTCTTGGTTAACCGGAATATTTGCCTACAAGATTGCAATTCATTTTATTTATTCTTTACATTCTACTCAAACTTGTTTGTTACAATATCACGTTTTGATCATTTGTATGTATCAATTAAGATTTTGAATTAAAACTTTCAATCAACAAGTAGTTGTAATTACTTTTGTTTCATTGTATGTGTAAGCAAACCTGTTGATCAGAATTTTTCCATAGACGTTTAAGGCCTACTCTAAGCTTTTTCAAAATAGAAAGTAAATATTCGTATTAAATCTCAAGTTCAGTATTCATCATTTTAAGTATGTTTTTGCATTCTATGTGAAAAATTTTTGTATTGACTGTTTTAAGGTTATTGAATCTGAACTTAAAATCACCAGTAGTTTTGGGTTAGACCACTGTTAGAAAACCAGGAAGCTATTTTGTTCATTTCTATACAAGAAATATCTAAAGTATAAGCGCCATGCAGTTATTCAGTCTATTCATAAGAGGGGATAGATTAGTTACATAAATTTAGAGGCTATCTTCAAATGGCTTGACGGAAATGTCCATTTTAGTGTATTGACAGATAAGTCATATATATATATATATATATATATATATATATATATATATATAAATTCAAATAAACCCTAAATACTACCTAGATGGGTGATCATCGCAGATGACGCTAACAAATAGTTCAAAAAATTAAACATAGCACTCTAACTCTTTATTGTAATATATTCGCTGATCGACTTTGTGTACAAAGTAAAGTTTTATCATATGCTGAATGTAAAATGATCAATTCTGTAACATAACTAAACGATTTGCCGTTGTTTTGATGTTCAGAGGTAGAAAAATACCGTAAACTCTTCCTTTTGGCAAACAGATTCTGGTTAAAAATGAGTAAAATGTAAGTTTTTTCTTGAAAAATTTTTACTTTTTGATGCTTACTATGAAGAATAATGAAGCTGTAAAAACGTTTCCAGATTTTTTTTAAATGAAATATACTTATCGCTGTACATAGGCGTACATTATTCTCAGGTGGAATGTGCTAAAACAAATAAAAAACTGATTGCCGAATGCGTCTAGTGCAATTATTGTTCTTTGATGAAAAAGTTTATCGAAAAGCTTCATAGATATTTTTTACATCAAACATACTGTAAACATTACGATAAAATTATGCAACACTTTTAGTAAAAGTAACAAACCAAAGTATTAAGTAAGCCTCTGGGATGTGGGTAGATTATTTTAGCAGACATCATCAAACATTTTAAATCTATGATACCATGTTTGTAAGCTTTAGCATGATTAACAATTATTTTCAATTGAAATAATAATACAGCACTACAGTTTCCAGTTTTGTTGTTCAACAGGGCTACTTAAATTTCATTTCCTAAGGAGCACATGGCTATGAACGAGTAGTTTATGAAGATTTAAAGTTTACGAGGTTTTGAATGACTCTAAAGTCATACGATGATACTTGATAAACGTCTTTTAAATTTCTATATTTTAGTTATAAATAAGATGTTTCCATGGGTATTTTATGGTGATAATTTTGATTTTTAAATGCCTTGTTCTTGACCTAATCTACCGACATAACATATGTTCCTTCATTAATATATATATATATATATATATATATATATATATATATATATTAGTACTTAGTAGTTCTATGTGATCATAGTTGTATTACGTAGTTATTATTTTTAAAAGTAACAGTTATATGTGTGATAACGAGTAAAATGACTTACATTCCAAACTGCCTTAACTACTTATAGTCCATGAAGAGGGTTCACAAATAAAGCCATCCAACATGAAGTCAAATGAACGATATACCTAATCAGTGAAAGCAAATTAGCATGTTTTCTGAACATGAAGAACTGTCACTGAAGTACTTCCATAATGTGATAAATAATGAGTGAGATTACAATAGTATCAGTAAACTTAATTACTTTATAAAAAACTTTGATTGCATGAAGGACCATGAAGTAATTTGTCATTATTATAGCATCATTAATGTCACCCATATAAGAACACTATCAGTTAGTTTCCAATTGTTTTTTGTTTCCAATTGTTATCACGTTTACAATCGGTAAATTGTCGAAGATAATGTTAACCACTTATGGATATTTGAGTACTTTATTACGTTTGTACTTGTTATGAAGTTACATATCACATTTAGCATTTATAAACCAGAAATAGTTCTGACTGAAGACTAATTTAAAACCAGACAACTATTCATTCAAGTAAACATCAATGTAGTACAGATTTACAGATAGATCTAACATCAAGCTGTCCGAACAGCTGTTATCGAAATGAGATGATTTAAAGGCTAGTTTGTAAGTCTTCTTCATTGTAAGTGTTAACGAATTAATCGCTAAGACCTGAGAATCATTTTATGTCTGCATTAATCCGATCCAAGAAGTAAAATATGATAAAAAAGATAAATACATACCCAACGTGTCCCAATTATTGCATATTCATAACTCATATTTTGTTCACTTCGATAGGATTCATTCGGTATCTTTATCAAAACATTTCATAAATGTATTAAAAAAATTACATAAAAAACTAAATTCACAATTAAAATTTACTTATTTGTGTTCGTCATAGATTGATGTCAGTTCTGTCTCACTGAAAGTAATCAAAATGTTTTTACAAAGTATGGGACTTCTTAGTAGTGCACATCCTAATTCTCTCAAAGAGTCAAAACCAAATCACACGGCAAGCGCTTAACTATCTACACAACTAGGCCGGCGTTCAGTTGTAGAATACCCACTTTCATCAATGTATGATGAAATGCAATGATCATCCATTATCACTGATGATACCTGTTTCACTTCCAACAATTCAATCATGACTTTTTACCATAACTCCCGGAACACCTTGGAACTAGTCACTAGTGAGGAGATGGCTGAGTATTCACGTTGAAACCTGAAGTTCTTGGCTTGAATATTCTGAAGGAATTCAGAATGCGCAGTCTCATGCTAGGACAAAACAGCTGTCTAGTGTTCTATGGTTTTCTTTCCTATCCACCCAACATCGTTCTACAACAGATGTAAACAACCAAACTTAATACCATCAATTCAATGAAAATGTTAAACCTATGAACATTTGTTCAAAGTTAAAATATGAAGTAGTCAAAGTTCAAAGCTAAAAATTTTGATAGTGTTTTTTTAAATTTAGAAACTTACAAACCCCAAAGTTTACAAGCAGTGGAGTAATTTATTCAAAATGAATACTAAACGGGTACTTTTTTTGTAAAATATGAAATTGTATTCAAACATTATAGAGTTCATTCGTTTTGTGGGTGGTTAGAACTAGGCAAATTTTATTTATACTACACTCAAGGTATTTGATAGTGTTATGAGTTATATTTCATTCAATGAATGTCATACCCTTTATGGATTACAACTTTTAGCATAGTAAGCTTAATTTCATATTTCACATTTCTGATTAAATTGTCAAGATCATATAAACATTTGTTTCAATTGACTATTGAATCTAAAATAAATTTACGATAGTATTTTGATATTGTACATTCAAAGAGAACCACCATGTCGATTCCATAATTAAAAAAAGTAACATATGAAATTTATGAGAATAATCTAACATTCATTTCTTTCCTATTGTGATGAATGTATATTATAAATGAGAGATTAAATAGAATGCAATAAAACTTCAACATTTCTTCTTTATCATAAAAACATTTTCCAACTAAACCATTTCTGTTGGATTGATTTGCATATTTTATGTATTAAATCATTTCTCTTTTATACAGTTCCTCCCCTTTATAAGTTCTAGTGAAGCAAGAACAATAACTATAACGAAATAGTTCATTACTTCATCTTGTTTCGTAGTATCTCATCAACTACATCTAACTCTGAATTATTTATAATCATAAACATTAAAAATGTTTATACATGCTTAACATCAGAAGAAATTGAAGAATTGTAAGGTGACATGTAAATGTGAATCATTTGGAAGGACACAATACAATTGTATAGCAGTTAAAACATCATTAGCATAATGTTTACTAGTAGGCTAGCTATAAGAAAATGCTAGAAAATAAAAGGGAAAAGAGTATAGATTCATGGTTTAAACGATTAATAACACAAGGAATGCAACAATAAATGCAAGTAGTAACAGTGGTTAATTGAATAAAGATAAGATAATAAAAAATTCAAAATTATAATCGACAATGTTGTATAACTAAAACATAGAAACCTAAAGTCACCAAGACAAAGTAAAATTTGCCAAAGTTTCTTATTGTTCACATAAATTTGGTCTAAATACTTCTATGTCAATTACTTTAATAAAGTTTAAGAGATTTGGATTTGTCTGTCCATTGTATGCAGTTAATGAGATACTGCAAGATAAAAAAAGGAATTCATATCATTATGCAACATTTCTCTTCCTGTATAAATCAGTTTATACACGTAAACAATTTAATGAATACTGTCAAATGAGAATACTGTGAACTGTAGGTAAATCGCTGATATAATATTACTATTATCATAAAAGTAAATAATAGTATTTATAGAATCATCTTGAATTAAATTACAGAATAACTTTAAATTTAGTAACTTTCAAAGAAGTTAATAATCACTATAACAACATGTAAGTATTTGTTTTGCTTGAAACAACTGACAGATTAAAACAAAAGAAGTTCCACCAATTATGTTTATTGATGGACATGGCATAATAATAAAAATTATATAAATTATACTGTAAATCTAAATAAGAAACATTTTACAATCATCTAAGTTAATTGCAACAATGCAGTTTGATTGAAAGCAACAGTAGCATTTGCTTAATGATAAAGAATATTTTAAAACTAACAAAAGAATTACTAGATTTCTTATGATAATCAGTGTTTTACTATGGTATCTTGAAATGAAAAGTAAGACACCAAATCTACTTTAACTTTTGACTTAACATTGTATTGAAGTAATCGAGTCAGGTTGTTCACATGGCATTAACGACTGACCAGGTGAACTGCCTAATATTAACTGCCCCATTATCAATACTTTCATACCCCTCAAAGCAGTAAGTACCTATCGAGGTGCAGTGACTAAGAGGATACTATGTTGAACGTTTTAAGCACAAGAGACGCTGTTTGAGTCTTAGTGTAGGCATTAACACTAAGACAAAGGTATGACTTATTATTATCATTTAGTTTATAGCAAATAAGGGCAATATATTGGAACTTAGCTACTAAAGGTAAACTGAGGATTATATGCCTGAAAACTATGAGATTAATTTGGAATAAGCAATATATCACCTTACTAGATGATATTCTATCACACAATCACGGAGATAACGTAATGTAAGGAGTTTATAAAGCAAGTATAGACCGTATTACATATCCGCTTATACGAATTAGGAAGTTGATGATTAATTTTATCGCTTATAATTCACTATTAGTGATTTCAGTATCATTGTTAACTAAATACTCTGATGAATTGTAACAGAACATGCTCCAACGACTTATTAAGTGAACTATGGATTTACTAAGGACCATACTAGAGATATCACATTAACTATACACTATGAGATATATATATTGACAGTAACTGTAACGGTTCCGAGTAATTAGATCAGTATTCTGATGATTGTCACAGACGAAAGATACTGAAAAACATAAGGTCTGTGGTGTCCAGTGATGTCATTCATTCTTATGTATTATTATTAGCAGAGAATGATGTAAAGTTTTATTAAAAGCATAATAAAATGCACCATATGTAAACTGAATCTATGCAAATTTCTGGTAAAACCTCGAAAATTGTTACCGAAGGTTATTATGAATGAGAGTCGTGTTAAATTGACCGTTTGTGTAGTGATTACTGTCTGCGACTTAACAGTTGTGCACCAGGATAAGACAACTGTCCATTGAACTTATTGTCTCACATTGTCATTAAAAATGCACTTTATTAAATTTTTCAGAATCTGTAACTTTAATAATTTCAGATTTTTTATTAACTGTAAACGAGATCAAAGAAATCTTAGTGCTTAAGATTAAGCTATAGACTTTTCAGAAAATATAAGATTGTACATGTTTTTGAAAACAAGTAATCTATTTTAGCTACTGTGTGAAGAACAATATTAATTTATTGCAGCGAATGTGAATGTGTTTATAAAACAAATGAGATATTTCATAAGTACTACACTTCATCAGTAAAAAATGTTTCAACTTAGTCGTTAATGAAAAGATAAGTTCAATTATCATCAAATACAATGACAAAACAGTGCATTTATTGCGTGACTGTAATCTAAGCATAAAGACTGACGAAAAAATGACTAAAACGCACTTTGTTTCATTGAAATAAAACAATGTCTATTTCATGAAATGTTAAGAAGCGGTAACACAGAAGTCAATTCATTCATGATAAATTATGTTTCTGTTTAGTAAAGGACTAGTTAAATTAACTGACTACCTTTTACTAAAATAGGTTCAATCCTGAGATTACCTTGTATTGTTAATTAGCAATAGTTAAAGAGATCAATTAAGTAACAAATCATTTGTGAATTTACATGTTTCTAGTTTTCCAATATATTCATTTTGTCCTTCTCTATGTACGTTTTAATTAAGATAATCTCTACTTCAGTAAATGTTGAGATCAATTATTTCAGTTAACTAACTTCAAATAGCCATATCAAAATAGTAAACACTAAATTGAAAGTCAGCAATGTGACATTTAACTCTCTAGTTGTTAAATCAAATGAATATATTAAATAACTCGTGAATTAAGTCAACCGTAATATTTCGTTAATCAATTAACTATTGAATTCTGCTTTAATTTCAAAAGTTGTTATGATTATCTTTTGTTTGTCTATGCTGTTTTAGTTGAAATTTATACCAGCTACAAAATCATTTCTACTATAGAATGTATGTTTTTCATCAAAAATTTATAACACAAAGATATTCATGAATCTTGACATAATGTGAATAGCTGGTTCGCTCCAGTATGGAACTATTCATCAGAATTTATCCAAAACAAAATAAAGAGTTATCACGTTATCAGTTATCAAAGAATTATGATATGCATTAAGAAAATAAGTATGAAAGGGATGGGATGTGAGATTCATTGATTTTTAGCAAATCATAGCTGCTGAACAAGATCTACAACACAAAGCGAACCAAAATCAAAAACCAGTAACTGGCTTAAGTTTTTTAGGAGTTGCCATGTATTTGATTCAACCTTATTTTTGGCCATTTGAAAATTTTGAAGTGAATTACTCCTCACTAATCTATTGTTTTATTCAAACTAAAAAAATTATAGCAAACAATTTCACTGTATTGCTGTTATAATAAGAATTTATAATGACTTACAACTAATTTTATATATTTTGTGCAACATGATCTGCTTCCATAGTCATTACAATTAGAAGATTGAAACCTGACCTTTGTATCCAAAAGGATTCTGTTATCAACCTTCAGTTACCCTTGTTACATTAGCCCAATTATGCATGACCACAGTTCAGTGAGTTATGTTGTTACATTCTCATCTTATTACGCATCTTCATATGTTCATAACAAATACAAATTTTATAATTGCATAATCAAACTCTTTTAACTATTTCCCGCAAATTCCATTTCTATTTGACTTTGAATTATTTTTCAACTTTTCTACCGTATTACGTAATTGAATTCAAGAATCTAGAATCAATTTCATTACAGTTTCACCTTCTAAACAATCTATTAATATATGTCTGAACATTTTAATTCACAATCGACATGTATATCACTTGTATATAACTGATAAGAATACCACGATTTACAAATGAACTCAAAGTCTTCTACAAATCTTATCATACTTGTATTATTCATTTTCTATGTAGTTCATAACTACTGATGATTACATGATGATTGATAATTTATATCTGAGATTTTCATACAGCAACAACAAATTTAAAACAAAAAGAATAAAAATTTTAGAAAACGAAAAACAGTTTTTTTTCTTAAAATATTATTTGCCTTAAAAACAAATTTATGGTAATGGCAATATTGTTGGGAAAAAAAAACAGATATGAGAATCATTACACCTGTAAATATCATCTAATTTATGCTTCATTTAGTTCTATACATTGTTTACTTGGTAACAATTAAATTAATACCAGTTAATTTGTGGATTATAAATTATTTTCAAAGAAAAGACAAGCTAAAATCAATCTACTACTTACTTATGTCTAGATTAAATAGTTTACTTAAAAACTTTCCAGATTTTATTGAACATATATAATCTTAGGCAAAGATAATCTCATTATAATTCATTTTAAAATAAATTCAGTAATCTTAAAATACGTACACTTACAAGTGAATGTATAATTACTAATTTAAACAGTAGTAAGATCTGATTGTACGTTTTATTCTTTATTTACTTCCGTGTCTTTCATAAATAGATCTGGCAACAACCAACGTAATAAATAAATGCGATGTCTACTTATTATACATTTATCTGTAATGTTTTGTTTACAAGGTAATGAATAAATTGTCTGCTACTTGTCTATTAATATTTTCTTTGGATTAATCTGGAACATCATCATTTGCATAGAGTGATTTGAATTTCATTTTGCTTTAAAACTACTATTTTATTATTATAATCGTATAGTGTAGAGATTGTTAAATGTGAATTAGATATTATAAATAGATCTTCATTGAATAACCATTGAAAATTAAGTAGTATAGAACGGTTGTTTTATTTAAGTAAGCGATTTTTCATGAAGGCACATCGACGACTACACTAGGAATTCAAACGTAGGACCTTGACGTTTCACAACGGAAGCTTAATCACTTGGCCACTGAACAATTATCTAGCTCAGGTCATTTCATGATATCTCGTTCATATTTTGTTACTGATTAAAATGTTTGGTGTTGACTTCGTGTTCTAGCTAATCTAAATAAAAATGTGTATAACGAATGCAATCCTGACAATAAAATCTAGATACTTTTTCGAAAGTATTTTCATCCCAGTCTTTTGAAAGCTAAGTATTCTAAATATAAGAGGTGACTATTAGAGTAATGCCTTGTTTTTTAATAATTTAAAAATAATTTTCCGGGTCTTTTTGAAACCAGATATCGGTTTCAACTTTTGTGAATTAACTTGTGATATCTGGTAATATCTGGTTTATGTATCCTTTCAAGCTAAATAGATATCCAGTATGTAAAGATTTTAGTTAATCAAAAGATTTTCTATAGAAAACCATACTTTAAGCAATTAATATTCTTGTTTACTTGTTTGTTACTTGATAGTGTTTACACTAAATGGTACTAGTAGTCTATATGCATTTATGTTTAGTTTAGTAATTTGCATACAAGACATTAAAGTACTTCTTAGAATTCTTCATGGAACACGTAGTTTCAAGGATTATTATCGGTGACAAAATAATCCTGGGTATTGCATTAATTGAGTATCTTTAATTGCAAAATTTATATGCACATAGATCATTTTACTTCTTAATAATAATACAAATGATCGACTATAAGTTGTTAAAAATATCTGGTTTAAATACTTTTCAATTTAGGTCCAAGATTTTATTACCAGCGTGTAGTTAACGACCAGTCATCGAAGAATTTACTTATATCACTGAAAAATTAATATTTAGACATTTCTTTAAAGAATTTAATTACATCTTTCTATTGTTGTGTAGCTCACCATAATTTTCTAGTTATTTTAATTTTATTCATAAACTAGTTATTTAAAAGTAAACTTCTACTTAACAGAGCCTTCCATTAAGAGACACTGGGTATCATCTAAAGATACAAGCAATTCGATGCTACTAATGATTGTTTATCTTTGATAATGGGAATTTGTTGTGATTCCTTGTAAACTGAATAAAATTTGAAAATGTAAATTATGAGATCTTGGCTTGTGTCTTCAGCATATGATTTAAAGTAAATAACCTATGCTGAACAAGTACATAGTGTTTTTTTTTATATTTTTTTTTGATGTACTGTAGTCGCTAACAGGTGGTTTCATGAAAGAAATTAATGTTACATAAAAAATATATAGATGCCTACTAATTTTATTTTATTTTGTCAATCAAAAATAACTATACAATCCTCAGCTTGATGTGTTCATGAAATACGTTGAAACTCCGTATCTTAAAGAAAAACTATAAAAAATTCGAAGAATTTTAAATAAATCAGTAAAACTATCAGATCTAAATTGGTTAAGGTCAAAACCATGACCCCTAATAAGGATTAGCAAACCAACGTTTAAAAAATTAATCACAATAACTGTAATGCTGTGTATTTGTGTGAAATACCCAGGTAGTTGGACTTAACAGTTAAGGGGCTTAAACAGTGTTTGGAATATGCTCCCAAATCATCAAAACGAGTTAAATAAACTCGGAAACAAGTCATGATTGACTTTACATTCCTTTGAGATAGAACATCAAGTTGGTCTCGACGGTACCAGAATCCTCTAAAAGGGTTTTGTTGCTTACAAAGAAAGATCATCAGTTGAAGAACTAATCCATATGACGTCAGCAGAAAGGAAGAATTATACTTAGCTAAACAATGGTAACTGTTAAATTACGAATTAAATTGTTAGTCTAAGCAACCAGTCACTCAACTACTTCATTAAAAATGTTACAGACGACAGTTGTTATTCAGTTATTTAGTTAATTTTTTTAGTACATTTAAATTCAGTTATTTTTATTGTATTTTACTCAACAATGTCACACTCCGTTCGATTGACATCTGTCGTCATTTTTCAGGTACACACATATGTTCTTACTTATACTTCGAATTGGTTGAGTTACATCAATCCATAGCCTAACATTTAATCTGCCATTACGCATGATAGTTTTTATAAATGAATACACACAGACATGTGAGAACGTGTTTTCAACACATCTTATTTGATTCATACACTGTTTTACGACTTAATGTGTTTGTTTTATGGAACATCATTAGACAAGCGTTTGTTTATTTCACCATATATATATCTTTGATAATCTTGATTCTGATTACTTCTCCTTGAAGGAGCTGGAGTCAGATTGTCAAGTGAAACATTAGAATTTATTCATTTATTTTTCAGTTGTTAAGATTTACCAAGCATTATATACTTTCATTGTTTTCTGTAGACTTGGCCTCCCTAATTTTTGTTAGACTCTGTTCAAATTTATACATGAGGATTTGATTTGATTTACCGATTCATTGAAAACAATGAAGTATTGGCATCTGTTTTTTGTTCTTACACGAAGTAAACACTTTCACTTAGGATAATAATCCAAAACTTATAAGTCTTCCTACAGTATATAGCTCATAAGAATATTGGCTAATGCTCAATGAATAATAGTCAATCGTATTTATTTCTTTTTTCTTATACTGTGATTAGATAATCTACATTTTCATATTTTGGAATAATACAATACAGTTTTACTACCGAAGTAATCTATGGAATAAAGAAAATTTGAATGGAAAGATAATGTTTTTATTAAATTAATATTGATTTGATTAAACTATTTTTTCACATTTTATGATTTGTTAGGTTAACAAACATCTTTTTATCTTTCTGTGCATCTGGAATTCGAAACTGTGACCCAGCTTTCAATATTCCTGAAAGCCATTTTTTGTAGCAATCGAAACAACGTTATGTGCTACCAAAGTGCTTCTAACTTTCACCAGGAGAAAACCATTTTCCTAATCTGTAAAGGACAAACTCATTCTTGGTTGTCTAAGTGCGCCTGCTCTTATGTAGGAAGTATAAATGCTTTAGCTAGTGTTCACTTTCAATACGAATAGGAGAACAAAATTCCGGCTTGTTACTTTAAGGTTGAAAGAAAAGTAGTTAAAACTTGCGTGTTTAAACATTCCGTTGAATATGATAATTTGTACAAACTTCATGTTTACTTAAAGGTTTAATTCTAGTCTACTATTATTTTTTCGCACTCAGCTTCCTAAAACAGTGAAAGTTCTGCTAGTTCTTAACTTGAAGCCTGAACTTTGTGTACTGAGGAAGAACATCTTATCTTTTTTACCTTTGTATACAGTTATTTTTTGCATTAATATTATTATTAATTACATTTCAATGATTGCTCATTTGAAAAATGTTTTCCTTCCTCTTACTAAGATTATTTTGTCAAATCCGCCTCCTGTAAATTTGAATTTTAATCAGAACTGTTTACGATATTATTTCATCTCATATTTCTGATGTCGTTAATTAAATTTTAAGACATTTTAGTTATCATGACCCACTTATACCTTAATCAAATGTTAGTTACTTAGTTTTATGCTCCGTTCGACATTCACATATTACTGTTAAACTTCAAACATTCTTGTAATGTAGTGTTATTATGCACATTACATAAGTAAATTAAGTGTTTCTATTACATCATAGTTATGTAATGTTCTCAAGTGCTTTTATAAATTTCATATATATATATATATATATATATATATATATATATATATATATATATATATATATATATATAATTGTATGCCTTGATAATGATTTCATTGAAAGAGATTCGCAGGAATTTATATTTTGTATGTTATATTAGGCATTAAATATATACTGAAGAAATAAAGCGACGTGGTGACGATGAAGGAACTTCATAGGTTTCAACGTTACACCATCAGTATGCTTTAGTAAAATCCAAGGAAATATTCTTTGAAAGCTGTACTGAATCAAATGGATATTTTAAACATTCCTGGAATGTACTCAAGCAAAATCCCTTTCGACCTTGTTTCCGTATGTCCAGAAGAATTAGGATATTATTAAACTGTAATGTGGTTTATATAGTTCATAATACTTCAGTCACGAACCAGTCAATCTAGAATTCACAAAATTATTAGAATATTAAAAAATCAAGAATACCTTGTATTGAATAAGAATAACTTTCATTTTCAACAAAATCTCAATTACTTTTGTTTTAGTGATGATTTTAACATAGAATACAGCTGACAAAATCATCAGATGTTTATCAACTAGATCTAACAATAACCATGTTAAAATCTAAAAACCACTCGATATTTACTTAAATTGCAAGAAGTTAACAAGTTGAATTTTATGTTTCCTTGGTGTTTTTGGATATGACTGACTTATTCTGAAAGCAAATAGTGCAGGGCCAGCATTTATTAACTCAGTTTGCATCAAGATGCTAACATAATTGAATTTGGGTACCTCGACATACGAACTTTCCACTTATAAGCTCACTGATTTGAGTGCTTGTTGGATCCACATCACTTCAAAAATATTCCTATCAGAATCATCGTTACTAACATTTTATTATACGTATATGCTATTATCCACAAATGTATTTTGAGTCAGATGAAATACAAAGATTTATTAGCGCATAGGAATTATACCATTAACTGAACCAAACATGCTGACAAATCCGAAGGCATCAGATCAGTTAAAATTGATCCACTTTTAATCGCATGAATAAAGTTAATTAAATTAAAATAGAACACCACTTTACAAAATATTCAACAGGGAAAACTTAAATGATGTTAATTTTGTATTATATCATAAATTCACTTGTCAACTAAACACAATCTAATATTAATTGACAACTAAAGTTTTATTTTCAATTATTTGTAAAACTTGCGCATTATCAATTTGGGAAGTTAATACTTCATTTACGTTATATCGGGAGACTAAAGAAGAGTAACGAATTTCCAAAACTGTGTTTTGGGACATTATTTCAATTATTCTAACTGCGGGTAATCTAAATATTTCATTCCTATCATTATTACGTTCCTCTTACCTTATATTTGATGTTAGTATATTGTCCCTTATAATCAACTAGAGTTAATTAGTTTTGTACAAGTTACACCTAATCACTGCCACAATCTTCCTTGTTTTACATTAATATAAAATTCCTAACTGGCTTGATATGTGGTCTGATTTTGTGTATATATAAGAAATGTTCGAATTGCAATATGATCTCTGTCTGGTCGGCTCATTCATCTTGTGTTCTTCATATTCGGTTTGAGGACTAGTTGTCACGGGGTAGATGTGTATGGGCGCTAATGAGTAGTTATCAAAATCACGCGCTATAATTTGCCATACGACTGTAATTGGCCTAAGCATATTTTAGATATAACTATTGGCGACAGGGCTGACCATATCACAATATAATAATGTATAACTCACATGAAGGATTCCTGAATAAAGATGTACGTTTAACAATCAGATAATGGAGAGAGGAGGGATTAGAAGACTTAAAGTTTACTAAAGATGTTAGGTGTTTTCTTAATAAAAAAAGACGAATAGACGTGGAGAGTAAAGAAACTAGGTTCAGTAAGTTAAGACAGTAACAATAACAGGAGTAAAGATTTCCAAAGTTATTATATTTGTTTTGAAATGAAGGGATTAGGAATATTTGAAAAGCGTTGTCACTCATTGAAATGTTCGAAAATCCGGATATCTGTTTACCCTAGGATATACTACTGTAACAGAATCCATTTAATAGATCTTGCATAAGTGAATTGGGTTTTTAAGATCTTGTTTCTCTAACAGGAAAACTTATAGCATTGCTTATATAGACTTCATCAAAAATTTCAAATTTTAAACTTAGCCTCTGGTAATAAAGTGTTCCAAAATTGACTAGACTACTTTACTTAAACATATTAAAACTGTACTTCCCAGGATTTCTTTCATACAGTGAATATGCATAATACAACTGAATATATTGATTATACTGATGGCCATTAAAAGTTGTTGTTCTGGCTTTAGGTACTTATCAATAAACTTAAATTACTTACTATTTTTAATAAATTTTTATCAGAGATTACCCAGGACACCGGAGATTGTAGATGATAAGAACAGTCACTTCGTGAAAAGCCTAAGAGTTGCTTTATTGCTACACCATCTGCCTGTCAATAAAAAGACATTAATGGGTCAAAAATCCTAAATAAAAGTGCACAGTAGAAGCAGTCCCTTTGGATTTTCTCTTGTAATGTCGAAATTTAAGTTGTTATTAGCAATAAAGCTGCATGAAACATATGATATCTTGGCAAAATTAACACTTAAGAAGTGTAAGACTTCATTTAACGATAGCTTGACCTTACCGATTCTATTTATTATTTAATAAATGGACAAGAAAATTCAGAACACAAATATGAAACTTTCACAATGTAAAGGCCTTAGTTATCCTGCCTGATATTCATATAAAACTGCAGCACCACTCAATAGCTTATTTTTTTGGATTAAATATTTAGTTAATAATGATATTTTTATTTTTTTGTATCTGTGATTCTGCTATCCTTGATATCTCGTAGCATCTTCTTATTATATATTTGTCAAATAAATAGGTAATTGTCTCCTATAACTTTTGCTATGTTTCATCAAATTTATTGCTAGATATCTCCGAATACTTCATGACCCAATCGCACTTTATTCTATAATAGACTACTCTATATGATGAAAAGTATATATACTACTTTACTATTACAGTAAGTAATTTTGAAAAAAGAAAATTGTCTTCAATATCGAATCGGTCACTTTTTAATTAAAAAGTGGCTTATTGATTACTAATTTTCATTTCGTTACTAAGCAGCGTCAATTAACAATCTATTTTTCATTATTTGTTAGATTGTTTAATATCGTAGAACTACTCCAACTAAAGGTTCCTCTACATAAATGAATGTTAAAGTTATGGAATTCATTATTAAATTATACAGTTTTATGGAAATTCTTTATAACTAGAAGTAAAGTCATCTTAGACACTAATATCAGTTAAAGATTTGTCGAAAAGCATAAATGGTTGGTTGAGAACTTGTCAATAGCCTGGATTAACGTTCCTAAACAAACTTAAATAGTCGTTTAGCTTTGAAACGGATTTCTGAAGTTCCTGTTTACTATATTAGCTATAATTGAATGTTCTCGATTATTATTAGTAAGCGCATGCGACTCAACTAAAAAATATATCATAATTCTTAGAAATGAGCAGTTATCATTGGGCTCTGCTATGGTAGTGCATAGAGTTAAGCGTCGACCTGAAGGTCCTGAGTTCGATTTTTCCTTCTATCAGAATCAGAAGTGCTCACTGCTGAAGAGTTCCATACCAGGATGAAATAGCTGTCGAGTACTCCCTAATTTTTATTGATGTCCTACCATCGTTAGTCTTCGACGAGTCCAATCAGCTAAACTTAGTATCATGATTGATATGGTTGAACTATATGTACCATAATATGTATCACAGTAAAATCAATGATAACTATATGTATTATTTTCATACATTAAAGTTATATTGTCTCAAATTTATTTTCAATAAAACAATTTACAATTACTTTAGGAATATGCATTACACTTATTGAATAATATCTCTTTTAAGTAAATTTTTATTATTTTAGTAAATGGCGCCAATGATAGCGCTAAATTCAATAATATTCGTCATCAATTGGATAAATACCATAAACAGTAGAACGTTTCCCACTAGAAAATAAGGAAAACAACAAGAAAAATAAAATATATTATTAAAAAGATGAGAAATTCAATGAATGTTCTAAAATCACATTACCAAGGCGTTGAAAAGAAGTTAGTACGTAAGAAATTTAATACATCTGTTTATGTTGAAATTTTTATTCTTGAAGAACTAGTAAATAAGTAGTATTGTTATTTTTTTAAAATGACAATAGGCGATAATTCCTATTAATGTGACCATAGTGATCAACATAACAGGCAATTACATATATAGTAATTAAAAGGTATAAGGTGTTTAGTGAAATAGAACTGTGAATCAGAAAAACAATTTTTCTTGTTATTTTGTTTCAGAATTAATTGTTACACTAAATTCACCTCGTGTACCGTTGTTTTGTTTCTATCACAAAAAATTCATACTTAATAATAATCCATTTAAAAAGTACATTTTTGTCAGAATTAGTGATTACTGTATACAGCCTAGAAAAACTAGTACAAATTTTGAACATTGACTGTTCAACAAACTTAAGTCTATATGGAGATATTGTAATACTTCCAGCTGACAAAGGGTGCACTATAATAGCTACGAACGGTGAGGACTATATTAAGAAACCTAAAGATCAATTCAGCGGTGAAAACAAATACAAACCAAATAAACACAAATCCAATCAAAAAATTAAATAGTCAGACCTCTAGAACTTTAAACAAGCCTGTCAAAGCAGGATAAATCATAAAACAAGAACAATTTAGAATGAAAATGGATGATTTTATTCTCCATCAGTTCTACAACAGACTTCAGATGATCCTAAAGTAAAGAACATAGTTACTCTCATCACAACATAATTACATGCATGTATTTTGCAAAGTATTTTCAATTGTTTTGTATTTATTGGTGGATGGTTCAGCTAAGATATGTAGTCTTTTACTAAGTCCGCTAATAGTCGAAGAAAAAAATAACTGACAA
This sequence comes from Schistosoma japonicum, assembly GCA_025215515.1. Lineage (NCBI taxonomy): Eukaryota > Metazoa > Platyhelminthes > Trematoda > Strigeidida > Schistosomatidae > Schistosoma > Schistosoma japonicum. The sequence continues at coordinate 16,150,888 of CM046064.1, forward strand.
TTTACAGATGGTAGAGCACTGTTCAATCGTGGTTAGTAACTCCCTTATGTAATGGGGTTTATTTGTCTTTAGCTGACTATTATAATTATTATTTTCATTATATAATTCAACATCACAGCTACATAATTCTTAAAGAAACAAAACTAAGTTGATTGATTTAACTTACAGTGCTTCTAGAAATTTAGCACTATCTTTGAGTTTTTGTAAGCGAAGTAATTCTTGAAATCTAAGCCCATTCAGCATGCGCTTCTTTGGTTCATTTAAATAATCATATCTGTCGAGAGAAACAATAGAATGGACAATAATAAATATTTGTATTACTAGGTATTAAACTGTCAATAGAGCTGGTTAAGGAATTAAAACACCGCTTCTTCAGGTACACAACATGATTATATGTTATTCATAATTAAAATAAAATATATCTGTATACAACTTTGGTTAAATGTTACTTTAAAATAAATGTGACATTTTTCCCTCTAATATTTAGGAGATTCTATTCCTTTCACGATAACTTAAATTCTAATAAGAAGTGCATAGATACATTATCATATTCCAAGCGGAAACAACTCCATAAATCTTTAAGGCATGACCAGATAAAGAAATGTCTCTAAAATTCTAAGACGAAGTTTACTGAAGTCTTTGAACATTAACATTGTATTCAAATAAAATATAAGTAATATTTACACCGAACAGTTGTATGGTATACGCTTTTTGTACTGCTGCCTCAAACTGTGTTTGTTTCAAGGCTATTAGTTAAATTATATGTAGCACAAAATTTTCATCCAAATGTGTGAAACTGATCCATTACGTGCGTTAGTCAGATGTTTGACTTCACAGCAACAAGTATCACTATGTTTTAAAGTACTATATTTTTAACATTATTTAACATTTTTGTAAGCTCTAACTGTAGACTGTCTATCCTTTTTACTAAGTTAAGTGAAAAAAGTTACCCTCAAACTTTAACCATAAATCTTTTCCTTTGTTGATAAAACTAGTTTGTCAAACCGTAAGTTGCTCTCATGAGTTGTTGTTTTAAGTGAATAAATAAATGTCATTCATGTTTAAACATCAATGTGTAAATCAACTAAAGTAATTTGTGACTAAATATTAACGACAAAAATTAATTAGTCACTACTGATATATGTACCCATTTGATAACACTAGTATCTCTGAAACAGTTTAGTTGAGGTCACATCCCTGTGTTAACATTTATACCGAGCTGTAAATATATCTAGTTAACAAGGTAGAAAAGAAAAGAAGCGTAGATTGTTTACTCTACTACAAGTCATAATTCAGCCCTAATATGACTACATTATTGCTCATTTTACTCAAAAGGCAATATTAATGCAGTTAAAGTAAATACTTCAATTATTTATTTTGTGTAACTGTAACTTTTTACGTCTACTAAATATGTACATCAAAAGAATCTAAACTGAATTAGTTAACAATGTGTCATTGAAAATTAACATTACATAACTGATTAGTGAAAAATGCTTTATAATTGCATTCAAGTGACAAGAATAAATAATCTTTTTCATTGAATTCTTTCCATTTCAACAGATCATCTTATCTCCCTTCCACACTATATGATTCATTTTTTCTCATAAATCAGTGATGATCAAACAAATGAAATAGCCTACACAAATTTATATGTAGTTACTATAGCATTTTATTTCTTTGAAAAACAAAATGGAAAAATTTGTTTCTTATTGTAATAAAAGTCATTTTCTTATCGTCACTCCAATGTTAATCGAAACATAAATTTTCTATAATAATGAGTACATTCTATATGAAACTAGGTCTTTCGTTTATTGTTCAGAATTAGAAAAATGACCATATTATTCATCCATAAGAAATAAGATGTAAACTTGCTAGAGCAGATATAAAATAGTGAAAATCGTTAAAATCGCTCAAAATCTTTTGTCTAGATTATGTTCTGGTTGGAGAATTCTAGTCAACTGACTATGCTTCAAGAAAGTTAACAAGCAATCATTGATTGATAAAATAGGCCACCTATTATTTTGTCTAGTCATTGCTACATGATAAAGTTCTATGTTTATCAGCTTAAAGACATCATATTAATCCTTAAAGTTTTCAACTTTTAGTCCACAGTGTGTTGAAATTCTGGTATCTTTGTAGAAGTTTGGAATATAATTTAAATCGATTAATTAAAACTTAAAGTGAAAATATTTTTTCTTTATTTAGCTTTAATTTTCTTTAAATCTATTCTTTCTCCTGGTTGTAACCATATTTATCAGATCATTACCGGTAATACACTAATTCTGACACTCTAACCTTTCATTTTGTTAAAAGCTGCTCTTGGTGTATCGAGATATGACAATCTGAGTTAATGTACTTGTGTGAGACTTTCCACATATAGGCTGTTTAACTTTTTACAGTTGACGCAGTTTATATCTAACTTCGTCTATGCATCAGTGATGTGAGCTGTATGAGGAATGTTTGTAAGCACAAAAACATTTCGTATATGCAAATGAGGTGATACATCTAAGTTGTAGTCACTAAACATCGATAAGAATCGTACGTGATTTTTTAACATAGAAATGATAAATGATATCAAATAACTTCTAAATATATACTGTAATAGGTTTTTTGTCCCATTTATGACCAAATTACTGATGCACGAAATCTAGCTACTAGAATCCCCGAAGTTTGAATGTAATACGGTCTATTATTTATGCATAGATACACCAGCACCCTTGAAAAAGCTTTACGACAAAATGCAAGGCTAATTTGCATAAAAGCCTTAGAAAATTGATTTATAACTATAGTTGGATGTTGTGGAGATTGCTGAATTTAGATTTGCCATCATAAAATTACACGAGTTAGACGACCACTTAAATACAAAAGCACTAGACAACAGTTCATACACACGACCTCACCAAGGACTAGAACCGAGGACCTTAGGGTTTCGCAGCAAACACTTAACTGATAGATTACTCGGTTAGAAAACAACGATCGTTATTTTTGAATTAAGTCACGATGTCATTGGTGGATAACTGCCCAACACTCAACATGGTTTCTAAATAAATTACTTGAAGAGCTATACTGATAGATCAATGTATATATACTAAAAATTCTGTTTAAGGTAGGCCGTCTAAACCACCAAAATACACAAAAAGTTAACAAATTTCAAACAGGATAGAAATTAAATTCTTGGGGCTTCAAGTAAAATCTTAAGCACCGATCTGTTTTTCAATAGTCCAAACAACTAACGGTGGCTACAAAGCAATGTGGAAATGGTGTTATTTATAGTCTTGGTCAAATCTATTAAGTTTTAATTGCGACAATATGATAGTTATTTTGGCATTCAGTTATAAATATCAGTTTCCTCAAAGACCTTTTTACTTTTAAACTCCTCTTCAGATGTCAAACTCTGTATACATAAAATAATGTAGATTATACTAAAACAACACTTAAATGTGGTTAGTGATCACTTTCTCAAAAAATGAATTCAACATTTGAAATGGTAAATGTTTCATAAAATTCTGTTGACCATGAATATGTAACTACTTTCAACGTTAGTTTTGTGTGTTTTACTTTATTATACACAACCTAATGATCTCAGTGTTATAGTTTCATGGTATATTTATTTTTACTAATTACGTTTAACTATATTATTACACATTTGACAGATCTTTTTTGAACAACACCAAATATCAATCACCTTGTATATGCATTAATATGTTATTGTTATTTCTTGTTACTAAGCGTATATTGAATATAATAATGATCAACTTATTCACAATCATTAAACTCTTTATATTATCATATCAATTAATTTGTTTTAATAAAGTAAATTGTTTTAAGACTAAACGAAGAAAGAAAAATTTATATAAAATATATTTTGAAATAATGAAAAACTTTGTAACAGGTTATAGTTTTATTTTGAAATTGTAGCATTTAATAAAAAAATTTCATATCAGAAAACTGAAACTCTCAACAAGTACTAAATACTTTACATTATGATTTTATACTTAATACCTATTTTATTTAATGTATAATTTTGTTACAATAAAATGAAATCCTGTAGAAATTTAAGTGATCAATAAATAAAAAAAATTTCATTAAAACTCTCTGAAATGTATATACAGAGGGGGGGGAAGGGTGTATTCATGAAATTTGAATGATCTTAATTTTAACCCATTTAAAATTATAGAAATAGATTGTCTATGATAAATATTGATTATTGGGTTTATTTTCATTATCAGTTAGTTCTTGTTTTGTCTAGCTGAGATCATTTCATTACTGAAACAATCTTTAAATAAAAATTATAAATTATAACATACATTGTATAACAATAATTGTAATCATTAGTTGTAATAGTTAAAAATACAACGTTCTATTCCTTGAATAATCTTCAGTATAACAACAAGTAAATATTATCATAGATATATATGGTGATTACAAAATCTTCCTAAAATCATTATATATGGCTGCTGTACGTCAGTGAACATGACAATGCAAGCTAATAGTTTCTAAAAAAACATAGCATACAGGTTATCTACTATTCAGTCTATTTCAAAGGTTTTTAGAAACCTTGTAAAACCTATATGCTATACCGTTGATAATAAAAATGTAGATGCATATATGCAAATTGGGAATAACAAGACTAACAAACTGAACAATTATTCCCTACTCACAATTGTAATAGCTGTAGTTATTAAAAAGTCTTTTAGATTCATTGAAAGTATAAATCTTACTGTTATCGATGTTAATTCTTGAATACTGGTCATTTATTATTCATTTTTGGCTTTACCTACACCCTAAAGAGCACACAAACTCTGTATGTGATTGATTGTAGCTAATGATAGTAGATTATTTTGTGGCATCACAAAACGATCAAAGATTTAATGTTCATTATTTTAGTATAAATCAAACAATTTAGAAGCGATGTGATTTTCAAGTTTAAAATGTCACTGAAATCACAAAGTAACTGTAAGCTCTGATAAACAGTAACAATAAATTGTAGTTTATAGTTTGTTTCCTTAATATATCGTTTCTTAAACTGATTTCATAGCTAGTCTAGCTGTGTAGATAAACGCAGAAAAGTTCTTCATAAAGTTATATTACTATGAATACATGTTGACATAAACATATCTAAGTTTTGTCTACATCTCGAAATAAACTAAAGTTTTAGTACAAGGTTATGATCAAATTATTTGTAGAGAAATATGAAAGTATTTTAATCGTTCAGGATTTTTGAATAGGAACTAACCTGTTTTATTTTCATTTATTTATCTATGAAAACCATTTAACAAACTAAAATTGACACATTGAGGTTAATTTTAATGTAATTAATTAATCTGTTCTCTATTCGACAAGATAACAAACTGAATAACTTAATAAAATTGGGATGTTAATCATAAAAGATGAATACATGATTTAAACAGATTTTGAAAGTATAAGACATAAAACACAATTCATATTTACTTTAGTCTCATTGACCTTTAAAATCACAATGATACATTATTGTAATTACGGATATTTTCTGTAATCAAATGGCTTATCTTCTTCATTTAGGCTTGAATATAACATGTGATTATTAAATCAACTAAATAGACTGAATATAATGTAGGCAATACAGAAACAGACAATTTGATAAACGTTTGGTTGTGTGTTATTAGTTGGACATAAACGACGAAAATTCCCTTTACGGGTTCTACACTCTGATCTTTGTTAAGGGGTAGACTACCTAGACAAATTTTAATCTGTAATCAATAACTAAATATTTTATTTGATTGTAATTAACAATGAGAGTTTTGCAAATGTTATGGTAAACGTACTAATAAATGTTAGTAATCAACTGGTGAATAAAACCATTAAATCACGGTGTTGATAGTAGTAGTAGCAATAATAATAATAATAAAATATTATGCTGATGAAATATATAGAGGTGATAAACGCATTGTGACTTAATAAATTATTCCTATGAATTGTAGCATTAATACTCAAGATGTTTCTCAACAGTTCATATACTTCAATCAGATTAATATGATGGACGATCAAATTACAACATTTTGAATTGATTTGACTAAATATTGAAACTCTGTAACTTAACAACACTTGATTTGTTTTCAACTGTTGAAAGAACTAATATCCCTTATTTCAAGATGAAGCCTCTTACATTGTAATCATGAAGCTTTACACTATGTGATAATGTCATCTTTTAACGAATCTGATGACAATACTTTAAATTGAAATAGTTCGGTAACAGATTCACTTAGATAGATGAATTTACTTGTAATTAATTAGTTAATAAAAGTATTCTTTGTCTGAGGTCATAATGAAATAAATCCACTTGATTTACTTAGTGTAAAGTAAATATTTATTAATAAGATTATACGCTTTCGAATCAATCCATATGTTATAATTTATAAGGTGAGAATATAATGTTCATAACATTAATGGATTAAAGGCTTATCATTATCAATATTTATATTAGGTCAAAACTTCGTCAACGGTAATCTGCCCATTGAAAGGTTTGCGAAAAGTTCCATTTAATAAATCGAAATGACTCTATGTAATTTTGATACAGAAGGTAAACTGTTAGAAAATTACATTTACAGTCCTACTGGATAGACAAAGATATTACCTTCATGCCGGTATAATGGTGATATATCACAATATATTACTGATTCCATCGTATTCTTTCTTAATAACAATGCTAAATACACTTGGAATTGTTCTTTGAATGCAAAATTTGAATACATATCCGTTTAGGTGGAGTTAACTGAATATCTACTTCTATAGTACTAGCTTCATTTGTTAAAGTAAAACATGATAAAACAAATTTTTATAACTATAATAAATTTTGTTAATTCAAATCTACATAGATTTCAGGTATGTTTTGATGCCAGTATTCTGCATCCTGAATTAAACACTAAAAGTAATTATTCTATTAAAAGAAATGGTGAACACTAATTCCTATTAACTTTATTTCAAATCTCACTTGGTAGATGCATACTGTTATTCTACTCAAGGGAATAAAAACTAGTTTACATACATTTAAATAGTTTACCGAATAAAAATGTATTCGTTTATTATACTACTAAATTTACATAATGCTCTCACTGTTTTAAACTTTTATTTGTAGTAGTCAGGTTCAACTTTAGATCAATATCAGTCCACCTAATTATTTGCTCTAATTTATCTCATTGCCACTTTGTTTATCCTCCACTCTCAAATTGGCATATAATTATGTTAAACGATAAAAATTTATAACAGTAATACTATTACAGTGATTAACATTAGATTCAAAGAAGCATATTAGCTTATTTTAATTGTATCACAATGAATACTGATATTATCATAATCATCTATACATTCTACTTGTTACTTCAGTGCTTGAAGAATTATAAAATCATCCACTGGTTTACACTGACTTTTGTAGTTTCGATAGATGTGTCATTGTTAAGTAAGCATTCCTAGTTGACAAATTCAAAGCCAAACGAGATATACGTTACATTTCGGGACAATACGTAATTCTAATCAGCTAATTAGTCTTAAAGTCAATTCTATTTTCTTACATAACAAGCTCTGACTGGCAATTCTTTTTGTATATTATATTTTTTAGCTTGAGAATAAAACCATTAACACAGATACTAATCCACTTTGTTATAAATATGAGTAATTCACAGTATAAACTAACTTAGGCTAAACATTAACTAGAAATCGAGAGATACTAATCAACTAATTTGTTCTATTATGAAATGTTTAGGAGGTGTCCACCCGTGACCTCATCAGGGACTGAACATTAAGTATTTAGGTCATACGAGAGACGACTGATGTTTGAAACTTCAATAGCTCATATGTTCAACCTGTGAAGTTGCTCGACTCTAACCTACAGCTAGAGATGAAATATGTATTATGTCCAGTATGACTAAATCTTCATCATTTTAAATAATTATATGATTGCTAAAATAATTTAAAAATATGACAACTGCTGTACAGTCAGTCACATGCTGTAACAATAAACAGTTTTGAAAACTGTGAGGACAGAATCAAACTTTTATTTCTAGTTCCACTTTTCTAAAATGATATTTTAAGAAAAATAATGTTCACAATCAATGTGTATCAAGTCGAATGTATTTAAAATAATTCAGTATTACTGAGTTTTAATAAACAAAATAAAATGATTTTATTCTTGTGTATCATTTCAAGTTTAACGATATGCAAATGAAGACATTTTTTCTAACTAAAAATTGAAGCAAATATGATAGTTACATCATACTTGCAATCTGTCATTCTCATAGTACGTTACTTTGCAAATATTTAAGTCATATCGACTTCTGGGTTAGATACTGCGTAATTTTCACAACTGTCTATTATATACGGTACTTTACAATGTACTTTACAATAAAGCATTCATTCTCAGTATTCTTTCTATTAAAAATTGACTCAAACTTGAATCTGTCTGGCGTCCCGTTACGTTACTTATTTAGGGGGGTGATCATACATTAGATCATAAGACTAGATACCGTGAGTTTGGACAAGACTGTTACAGAAGCGAGAGCTTAAATTAAACCTGATATTTTTAGGTCACTGAATATTTTATCTTTTAAACTCTTTAATTCAATTTAATTTGCAGAGCCTTTGTAACTCCACTTCGACTGTAAAAATGTCTTTGTTATAATTCACCTTCTATATTAATTGATTTACAAAGAAATTTTCGGCAGGATGAGACATTTTTCTACAAAAAATAGCATTATTTGCATGACGAATTGATAGTTTTCTTCCTCCCGGTACTGGACTGAGAGTGCTCACTTCAACGATTAACTCACATCCCACTAGTAAAATTATACAAATTTCAAATGTGTGAACACTTCTGTCACTCACTATCCCAAGTTAACTTCGTTTTGTGTTCAGAATTTACCATTTTTAATCTTATTATAAGCTGTAACTCTGCCTATTCTCTTCACTATCTTTGAAATATATTTGTTATTGATCTATACTCTCTGTTTACATCATGTTGGCTCTGGTTTTGGATGGTTATTTTAAAAATATGACTAAAATCCCCTTGTACTGTAGAGTGTAATTCTCCTCTTAATAAACATAGCATATTAGTTTGCTTGATGTTTGACACTGACCACTCATAATTACTTGTAATGATGTATCTCCTCCACTATCTATATAAGTATTAACTTCTTTACATTATGTATTATATACTTACCGGATTACTTTTACTGGTAATAATTATGTAAACTGTATGATACCAACTATGATTATGTATTTCACCAACACTATCATTTTCAGTTTCTAACAATTTTGTATTTAACATTCATTTGAAATAATCAATGAGATTCAACTTTTCGAATAGTATGTTCTTTTCTTTTCAATAACCTAAACATGTCTGTTAGTTGATGTACATGTTAGAATTAATATCAAAATACATTGTTATTATTACTACCACTATTACTATTTAATCTGCCTTCACTTTAGATAGCTGTAACATGTTAAGACATTTTATTTCCCTTTATCAAAACAATCTAATTACCATGAAGAATAAATAACATTCTAATTGATATCTATTAGTCTTCGTTTTACTTAATGTCGCCACTAGTAAAGATAAACTCTTTCGAGTCTGGTTAGTAATGGAATACTACGGGTAATTAAGACAATAACGTTATACATTAAATATAATCATATTTAAGATAACCTGTCAAAAATCACAAATATGTTGCAAATCTCAACTTGCAATGTGATTTAGGTCATGTTGCTATGAAAATATACTTCCAATAGTTTTTAATTAGATTACACAGACAATGAAGTTGACTAACGAATGAACTAATAGCTGAATTGTTTCAGAATTATAAAATTTGCAAAATGCGTATCTTTACGGACTTGGTTAGCATTTATTCTGATTATTTATTTAACCGTGCAGGAACAGAAATGGATATTATTGGTGATATAGTTTAGTAAATGGTTTAGAAACATAGTAAACATCAAGAGATTTAAAGTGACGAAAGACATAAATATCATTTAGCAAAGAAACTTTGCTTTTGACGATATTATATACTATTACTGTATAATCGGTTATGTGATTATTTATACAAGATTTGAAGTTCTTTGGTCCTATATTTGGTGAAAGCACCAGAAGTAGGGTAATAAAACAACGTCAGTTTTCTTCTTCATATTTAGTATCACTTCAACTGATGTCCATGCATAGTAAAAACTAATTTCTGAAGTTATTTATTGAAAAATAATTTATTTAAAGTTTATTTTGAAAACAACGTCATGTTATACGAAGTATTACGAATGAATTTGTTTTACAGAGTATGTCATATACAATTCTGTTTTTAAAATAAAACGATATATAAAATTGGTTCTTCACAAGGTTTTTCTAGAATAAGCGTTGAAAAGAAATTATTATTACACACCATATTGCTTTCTGGACTGAGTAGGAATTTCACACCAAGGAATATGTTTAGTCACTCTAATTCTTGTTATTAAGAAATAAAACGTTAGTACATACTGGTTCATGTATTAGCTGTAGTGTTTGCATTCAACTAAACCCATTATTTGATCAGAGAAAATAAAATTTCATGAAACTGAATAACTTAGATATGAATATTCACTAGGGTTTTCAAAAATCCTTTCAGCTCTATTCGGAAATGTGGGTCTTGTATGAACAAAATAAAATGAATATAGTATTCATAAATTATATCAGTAATTTAGATAATTGTTTAACTTAAAACTGAAACTTTTATGAATATGAATTGAGGAGGAAACAAGAGAAATATACTTGAAGATGATGCAAACACTTTGCTTAATGTATATGATATGATATATGACCTAATTAAAACTAATATAAACAATTACATGCATTTTCTTGTGACTATTAATAACAATATAATTTGATTCATACTTTCTATACTCTACCAAAGCCAAAAACAACTATATATATATATATATATATATATATATATATATATATATATATATATATATATATATATATATAGTCTTCTGAGAAATTGTAATAACACACATTTCATTCAATGATGTAGCCAAAAATCCAGAGTGGAAATGCTTAAACTATTAAAGATAGTGAAAGAGTGACCATAATACTACATAAAAATTATTTATACAACTCACTGGCTCAAAAAACAAGTTTATCTATATATTTTTTGAAATGATTTATTTAATGTGTAATTAAAAGGATGCTGTCAATTGTAGACCGTATAATCTATCACTACTATATTGTCTTCCATAACTGTTTTAAAGTATACTTTAAAGAGTTTATCATGTTATTTCTTACATACTTATCATTGATAAAATAGTCATAATATGTATAGTCAGTCAGAAGCATCCTGAACATATCACTAACTTACTAATAAATTGTTCCCTAAATCATTTTAGACGTTATGAAAGAAATGGTATGATAGTCTATCTATATGAGGGTAATAAACGTTGAGAATTAAAATCAAATAGAAAAATTTAATAGTTTTTTCATGAAGTCAATAAATTATAAAAAGGATAAAATAAGCCACGTTATCAATATTTTCTCTAACAAAATATTTGCAATGATTTCAAAGTTCATTTCGAAACTATTAGTAAAATTTACTTAGAAATTTTATTTATAATACGCATGTACAAAGTTCTACGTTGTAACTGACTGACTTATAATAAAATGGATAAAGTGAATTTTAAATGAACTGATTCATAAATTCGGATCATGGTAACTTGTTTACAGATCAGTTCAACTTAAAATTTTACATCTTTAGGTTATAAAGATAGTTCTTGACTAAAACTGGAATTAATAATGAATGGTATTGTGAACAATTTGAAATCTTTCAGCAGTAATTTTCATCAAGGAAATCATCACCGGAAAATAGTTGAAAATCATTAAGCTCTTAGTTATCTCATTCTAAAATGAAACAAACCTTTAATTCTTACTGATCATCCATAATTCTTTAGCTAACGTAAGTAGGTAATGGAAATTACTCTTTAGATAGAAATTTATAAATACTGTGAGAAAAAGATTGGTGATTGTTAACAACAGAAACTTACTCGGAGTATCCAGGTAAGAATTGGTTACCTTTTGATTGTGGTAGACATTCAATAGATAATATAGAGAGAACCAATAAAATAAAATTAGCGAGAAGCATTTTCTTTAAGCAAATCATTGTAAAGTTACTTTGACAATTTATGTAATTAACTTTTTGAGTAGTAATGAAGTAGTTTGGAAATTAATTTCCAAACACCTCAATTGACTGAACTTAAATCTATTAATCCACCAATTAATGATGAGCCATATTTTTTGATGAAACACAAAGTTTCACTTTTGATTGGTTGAAAATGTTTCCTCATATGTAATTGTGGAGGTGGGTTACAGTGTTTAATACTGATGAGTAGTTATTATTAAGTTGTTATGAATAAATAACTTTTTTTTTAAATAAAAAAAACTTGTTTATCAAGTTGAAAATTGAGGAAATAATAATATGAATTAATTATAATAACATGTAACATGAGAAATAAATTATTCTTTATAATCATATTCTTTTAATCCAATTGAATTTCTGAGAATAATCATAAACAACGTTGTCATATTTAACTATTAACTAACATGTAGAGTGTCAGAAAGATGTGATGATAAGTATATACAATAAATTGCCAGTGAAAGAAAACACTAAATGACATAAATAATTGATTATAAGTAAAAGAAATCAGTGAACCTAAGATAATTTCTCAGTTAAAAATTGATTTTCAATATTACACAACATTTTTTTCCGCATCGATTAATACACAACAACAATTAAGTCAAAATTATAAATCTAAACCTTGAAAATTCCATGATGTAGAATATTCACAGTGAGAACATTACATCATTTCTCATTTGGATGCCTCTGTCAAAGGGTTTTAAACAGAAATTGGGAACGTTGGTATTTATATTTCGGAATTATGATTCCATTTATACATCTAACTTTTAATTAAAATTCAAACTCGTCAATGAATTTCGCCAAGAAAGAACAGTTGACAGAATTATGTAAACCGAGTAGCTAAGTTTATATAATTTAACTACATCCCTATTGCCATCACTAAGGCGAGAAGTATTTATTGGTTTTTGAGGCAACTTATGCATAAATGTATAACTTTATGAATAAAATGAAAAAAGAATACTTACCATTTCTTGTATACAATTAGTCCCCTTTATGAACTATCGTAAGTCGAAACTAAAAATTGTTAGTCAATAAAGTGGGTTCATTCATTTTGCTTACTTAATCTGTATAAATTTAGTATTTTAGAAATGTGACTTTTTGTGCTGCTTACACATAGTCTTCATTCTTCGGTTTTCAGTGATAAAGATAGTAGGTCTAGTGACCTGTATTAAACCTTACAGTGGTTTTACCAGTGTAAATGCAGATTCTCCTTGTAAGAGTTTACCAATGGAGCTGACACCACCTGTTCGGGTAGCTCGTTCCAGTCGTTGTGAAACTCTAAGTTTATTCGATCTTGGTTTTCGAATTATTTTTAAGGCGGCCTCTGAGATGATTAGTTATTGGGGAGGAAAAAAGATAAGACAAATTAACGCCTGTCATTATTTAAGATACGGAATGCCAATATAACATCACCTTGTGTTCTGTAATAAGATAACGGGAAAAAAATTTAGGCATTTCAGACGCTTATCGTAACGGAGGTTCGAAAGGTCTGTTACTGGCTTAGTACCAACTCGTTGGACCCCAAGTGTTTTGACATCTCTAAAAGATAGGCACTTGCAGCTTCGATACAGTATTCAAGATGAGGTCTCCTATACATGCGATATAAAATCCGAAAGGTATCTTCATCAAAACATTTGCATGCTCTACGAAGAGACCATAACACTAGAAACCATTTAGCTGCTTCTGCGTTGCAGTATGCAGTGGTTTTCAGGTCATGACTGATAATTACTCCTAAACCCTTAAATTCTTCTACTTGTAGAAGTGGTGCATAATTCATAGTGTATTGGCGTCCTTTACCGCGGCCAATCTACATTAGTGCACTCTTGCCGCAGTAAATTTCTAACCCCCAACTTTGAGACTACCGAGCCAATTCCTTTAAGTCAGGTTGAAGATCAAGCTGGTCAGTAACGCTGCATACTGTTTTCCAAATCTTCACGTCATCAGCAAATAAGTGTCGACGATTTCAGCTGACGTGGCAATTCATTAACATAACGCAAGAATGAGAGAGGGGCCAAGATAGTACTTTGATGGACTCTGCTTAATGCAGGCTTTCATTTAGACAGTAATCCGTTAAGTCGAACTCGCATAGGAAATTCTTTATTCAGCTTTCAATTGGCTTTATTATCTCAATGTTTGATAGTTAACGTATAGGGCTGACACGAGATACTTTATCAAATGCCTTGCTGAAGTCAATGAATATTATATCTACAGAGTCCTTTATCAATAGCTCTGGCCAGTCCTCCATCTCAGTTAACAAGTTAGTAAGACAATAAAGGCACTTACAAAACTCATGTTGCTTTAGAGTCAGCAAGTTTCGTGACTCTACGTGAATTAATATTTTATCACGGAGTATTTTCTCTGAGATTTTAACTATTTTGCTGGTTAAACTGATTGGCCTATAGTTAGATGCCAATTGTCTATTTACACCCTTAAAAACAGGGATGATTATCACATCCATTCAATCTGTTTGGAGGTTTGGAAATATTGTCCCCAAGTGACGACAACAGCCTATGATGTATCCCATAAAGTCCCGGTGACTTACTTGGTTTTAGGTGGCTAAGCCGATTGAAAACCTTTTCCAAAGTAATAAGGACTGATTTTATTGCTACTATTGAAGTTGTGTTTATTGGATACGCATCGACGTTAGTATACACTAAGAAAATTTGGTTGAAATATCCTGATAATTTTTCAGCTTGGCAACACTAGTGATGGGACTTCATCATTTCTCTTACTTCGTCCGTTAACATAAGAAAACAACCGTTTAGGACGAGAAAGGCTATTTTTTGCAATCTGCCTTTCGTAGATTATACGAGATCTTTCATTAGTTAGTTTACAAAGGTTACTAACCTTACGGTACTCTTGCTTAAAGGAGTCACAACTAGTATCAATGTATAAGTCCTAAAGATGTTTACTACGTCGTAGTAGTTTTCGGGAGTTTTTTCAATCCACGGAAGATGATGTGACAACTAACATGGAACTGACCATAAAATAAATGGAGTAGTTAATTCTTGGAATGTTTCTTTAAACTTGCATCACACTTCTTCGATTGAGTGACTTCCGGTAACCGACCAATCTGCTGAAACAGCTGGGTTCCTAATTCCCGGAATGTCTGCTCACCATATATTTGAACGGGATGGGACAGATTCACATTCAATATCATAAGTCTTAAACCTAAAGGACAGGATAACGAGGTTGCTAATAATAAGCAAGGATAGGAGCTTAAGATCTGTAATATCGTCATGTGTGAAAACAATGTCAAACGGTGAAAGTTCATGGTTTAGATCGCAAAGTGTCGGTTTTGTGACACTCAGCATTAAAGCACACTGCAAACTAGTTAACAACAAGTTCCTTTTGAGCCCCCCCCCCTCCTACAGATGTGATCTTCGTCCAGTTGATATGACATGCGCTCAAGTCCCCAACAATAAGACACCTACTAACTTAACTGCACTCACAAATGTGTCTCAAAGTAAAATCGCCCGCTAGCAACTAAGGCTACAGTGAACCACTCTAATAAGTACTTGGCTCTACGTAGACTTGAGAATTCAGCTGGTTACCTCACATGTTCCACTTTGATGCGCTGCCAACATACTATGTTGGATACGTAAGTCATTCCGAACATACAAGTTTATTCCCCCCATCCTTACGGCTAGTGACCTTATCAGACCTAATACAGATATACCCTGTAATGAGTGGCGTAGGGTCCACATCATTAATTAACCACATTTCTGTGAGAGCGGTTATGTCGAGATCAATTTCTCCTACCAAGATACTTAATTCAGGCATTTTGTTTCTTAGGCTACGGGCGTTAGTCTACAATACATTCAGGGTACCTGATTTGACAATCGCCCTGCCTATAAAGGTTTTGAGAGCTTTGGCATTCACGACTTCACCACTGAAAAATCCTAGATTTTCAGGTTTTTCTCTCTATTTCGCAACCTTTTTAACTAGGTGATAGCTTCTCTTCTCCTAATGCAATCTTCAAGCGGCCAGTCTGGTAGGATACATATAATCTGCTCATGGATTTTGTGAGCATTTCTCAATACTATATTGTTTTCATTCTCATTGCCAAGGGCGACTTTCAAAATTTGTCTACTTCGTGATTTGTCGTCAATCCATTTGCCGAATTTAATCACTTTCGAATGTGGACTCTGTGTACTGTGTCTGGTAATGTAAGTCGGATAACTGATTCAACAAGCTGAAGATCGTAGGCATGACGTTTGGAGGGCACTGGGTCTTTTGATTCCTCATGATTTCACATAATTAGACTACTGAGAGTGGAATTTTTTGGAGTTTGTAGTAAGGAGGCTGCTTTCTTCAAGTTCGTTACCGAAGATGTCAATGTCTGCGTTTTTCTCTTTGTATGTATCTCTAGTATAGTATCATACCTTTACGATGGAGGACGCCTTATTACTTCACATTTCACTTTTTCATCCTTATTCTAAGCCATAACTACATCACTTGATGGTGATGTTTCATTCTTTGTAGCCGATTTCGACTTACGCCTTTTATCATTCACCTTGGATGAATTTAGAAATGTTTCTATGTTCTTCTACGTGCCTGGTGTCAGGTGTGGCTGCTAAAGATTTAGTCAGGGTTAAGTCACCTATATATGTGTTGATTTTAGTGTCAGCAGAGCCGATAGGGCTGTTTTCATCGCAATTTTCCCGGGCAATAACTCTTTTTTGTTTAGCAATATGTTTCTCAGCCATGCCTATAAGTGACATGGCGTCTGATAATTAATGGTTTGAATCTAGACAACAGAGTGGGCAAAGTCATACGTTTACAGGTTTATTACACCTTTTGTGTGCTACTGGCGTTAAGTTAGTGCATATATTGTGGTGCCAACCTTAGCAGTCATTACAATGCATGCCAGTTTCCACCGGGTAACGACAATACGGGCGTTGGCAAGCACACTTTTTGTAGCCATCGGTGTTTGATGAACGATAGCTAACAAATAATCTTGCGACACTTTGTTGCTATAAATGTGTTATGACGGACCACAAAGAAGTGTAACAAACTTTCAGAACTGTGTTTCCGAACACTATTTCATTTATTCGAACTGTCTGTAATGTAAACATTTTGTTTCTATTATTGTTACGCTCCGCTTGCCCTATCCTCCCGTTTAGCATAATTACTGTTATTATATTGTCTCTTGTTATGGACTACAGTCAATTAGTCGTGTACAAGTTGCTCCTATTCACTACCACTATTTCCCTCGTTCTGTAATCATGTTAATTTTCTAATTGGTTTGTTGTGTGGTCTGATTTTATGTATATATAAAAGAATGCTTGAAATATAGATTCGATTCTGTCTGGCTGATCTATTGGCTCGCGTTCTTCTTATTTCGGTTTGGGACTAAGTGGGCACAGGGCAGACGCGCGATAACCAACTAGGCACAAGTGATTCGCACTCGGCCATCCAACCCCAATCACCTTTCATCTTTTTCTCGTCATAACAAAATGCTACGGAAATGGTTAGCAGTGATTTAAAATATAAGATCGGTACACAAGGGAAATGACAATTAACGACAAACGAATTTACTCCACGGGTAAAGTGAAAAATGTCTCAAAACATTACTAGACAATATGATACCTTAAGTGAACTGGGTTCAATTAAAGCAAATACATGTGGTTTTTGTTGTCGCTAAAATGTTTAAGGGTTGCGTGAGCGAACGCTATCTCTGATACTTGTACCTCAGACGTATACCGCAACTTGTTCCCTTCCCAGCCAACAGCTATTACAAAAGACTAGGCTTGTAGAAATATTGTATTGTGGAGCAAAAACTGAGACGAGAATAGTGAACCAGCAAACCAGTGAATTTGAATTTTCAAATACATCGATTTTTATATCAATCAATTTACAATGATTATTCATTAAGTGAAATCAATAACATTTAATTAATACAATCAAATACTGTCAACTGTATTTTTAGGGATTATGAATCCCTAACAGTTTTAATGTACTAGAAAATCGAAACCAGATAATTTACTCAACGGTTAAAATGACACTGCCCTTTTAAAATATTTATTCAATAGGCTATACGTATTTAGATAAGTATGATCCACAATTTAATAGATTTTTATACTGAAAGTTTCATTCAGCATTTGATAACGAACTAGTAAACAAAAAGTATCTGCCGATAATTTCTGCATCTATACACATTGGAAAATGTACTTATGGAATATACTGCAAGATTACTATATACTGAATATTAGTCGCATAAGAATGGAATGTTTTGGCTTTAACTTAGGTTTCAGTGTAGCACACATGTAAATATGGAGATTACTATTTCAAAATCAAACAGGACAAAATGATTAGTTCATTCACGAACTTAATGACCTTACCAAATAAGAACGTTGGACTGATATTGTGTTAGTACATACAGACTTTAATATGCCGGCCTGGTGTCTGTAATCAGAGGAGGGTGATTAACAATGTCAATGAAAATTCGTTGGCTACAGAGCGACTGACGTAGGTTGTATTCTGTATTTATGTGGGAATTACAACTTACTTTTGACTAACGCCATCTCATGAATCGGTCTTACTTAGTATCTTCCCTATGTAAGCTATATCTGAACTGTAGAAGGCTTTATCACAATCGGTAACTAATACAACAAATAAGAACAGGATTTTGGCTACTTTTAAAAATACAAGTGCATTTCAATCACTCTCTAATATCCACCAAACCGTTTGGCGATTTGATGGTCAACAAATTCGTCGTAGACATATTGATACAAGTGGATTAGAGACATTTGGCAACGAGGGGAAATACCGAATAGTGCGATCGACCTACGTGATTAGAATCGATTACATTAACATGCTGTAAAAATTGTGAGTGAAGCCACGTTTTGCTTCACAAACAAAGTTTGGACACTACTATTCCGGTAGAATCTTGTTATAGATTTCTATGATACATCTATGCTACTTAACTGTTTCTTAGTTTTATGCTTATGTAATTCTTCACATGTGTGATTGTTTGTATATTAGTTTGTTTTTTCCTATTACTGCATTATTCTAATTTACGACGTTACCATGACCTTAATATTTCTAACTTGCAATTGGCGTTGATTACTAAAGGTATTAATGTTTAAATACAATAAATGCTCTAGCTTCAGTTATACGGTATGTCTTTAAACTGTCCGGACAAACTGGACCGACAATATCTAAATTCTAGATTTATTTAAACTAATAAGTAACATACCGGATAACTGAAGCCACATCCTTCGAGTTTAACTGTGGGATTTTATAGATTGTCATTAATACAAACTCAATACATATTTCATGTTTCACACTGCGTTCTTGTGGCGTTATATCTGTGATGACTATTATGGAAGTCTTAATACTGGAGATTATTAGTGGAAATAATACTACAAATTCAGTTACAAGAAGGCCCAACCAATGGTAAAATTCACCCGTCCAGGTATACTGACTTTCATTTTATAAGTGATATATTATATGAAGGTTCATAGTTTCATAAATCAATCAGCACACTCAACCTATAAAATAATACCTAACCTTAGTAATGCTCAGTAATTTCCCTATACACAACGTATGCTTTGAAGCCTTATTTGGACAAACACGCAACTTTAAAGCATATAATCTATGGCCAGAAAGAACTACTATGTAGTATACTCAGCCTCACACGGATAAGTTTAACTTGGCCCTTAAAATTCAATAAAATATTTCTAACTGCACCACAATAAAGAACGCAATTAACGTTAAAGTTACATACACTGGCTTCATAAATACCAACGAACTCAAAACGTAAGATGTAAAATTCAAAACTACTTAGTGTACTAATCGTTATTTAACATTCGATATTTGAAGTGAAACACCCATAGTCAAATCCAGTAGTATTTTACTAGATTTCCAATCAATATAATCCACATGATTGCCACTAACGAAAGTTATCTATATATTTTTGCCACTTCTTTTAATCTCCTTGTATTTGCACAACACAACAAATGTAAGCAACTTCATACTTTTGTTTTACTTCTAAGTAATAATTATATACATACTTTAAACAAGCACTCTTTATCGTTAAAATTGTATGAGCAGAAAGACACTTGTCTTTGCATTTAAAAACTCAGATTTAATTTATGTATAGTGAAGCATATCAATTATTTTAGAAGTAAACGATACTGGATAAACAATCATTTTAACAACAAAAATCTTAGCTGGAAAACAATCATTAGTATTGCTGATGGCGACAATAATAGCTTTGTTTTTGTCATGACAAGAGAATTCAAATTAAATTTTATGCGAGTAATAATTATGATCAAAAACAAAACAGGGCAGTAAACCTGGTCGTCATGATATCGAAACGAACTCGAGCATTACACATGTATAAATGCTTCGTTTTCGCTTCTTACTTAATAGTGACTATAATCCTGACCTTATATATATCTTTAATAAATTTAATTAGTTCTCCCTGAAGGTCTGACTAGTTTGCCGGGAGAAACTTTGGAATTTATTTATTCTCAATTGCTAAGATTTTTCAAATACAAATTATTTCTAATGTCTGCACTCTTTTCGTTTACATTTTAATCTGAGTGCACTCGGAGCTTGGAGATAAATTACAAATGTAATAGACATCGACGAAGGATAACTACTTCATATTTTAAGCAACATTCATGTGTGCTACTGTACTTAGTGTATATATAGATAAATAATGAAAAGCATCTGATTTTTACACATGAATTAATGAACTGAAGTTCCACTAGAAGCATCGGAGCATAGGTGGTAGCGAATCATAACCCAAATACGATTAAATTATTTAAGTAATCCTTAGACCCGACAACGTATTCTAAGGGTTAGTAGGAAACATGTTCTAATAAATGATTCAAATTGAAACATCCACTTTAGTGGATTGAAAATACCTAACGTATAATAGGGAATCTCATACGATGTACTATTCGTTGACTCTGGAACAAAGTAGATGAAGTAGAAACATGATCAATCGCTTTACCACACAACTACAGACATTTTCTCGTTTCATTTGGATCTATCCAAAAACGCATATCTTAAGATCGTCTAGGCGTATGATTTAAGACGTTACTAGTAGTTTAAATGAAATCACGTGGTTGCATTACTGTAGTTTTTCAATGTTCTGTTCATAGAGAATCGGAAATACCTTTATTTAGACTATATTCCTTAACATTTATATTCTCTTTTAAAGAACAAGATAGTTTTTTTATCACTACTTCGTAATTTTATCACTTTATTTTAGATGGTACATACCTTAGGGATCTATCAAACCAAAGAACCCCGGCATGATGAAATCAAAGTCAGGTAATACTAACCAAGATTAATGTCACACAGTATCAAATACTCGACCTCGTCACGTGACGTTTAACTATAGCAATTTCACCTGAAGATCTACGACAAATCTGCAAAAGAGAGATTTATACGTCTAAACAGATGGTCTGAAGTTTACCGTTTTACAAACACTGATGTATTTCTTCTGGTTGGATGGAGTCACTCACCCAAGAATTGTTAAACGATAATCTGTAACTGTTTATTCACTGTGACTACGTCTCATGACGTCGCTGATGAGGACTAGGTAGTATTATTGGTCGTTATTAATATGTTTATATAACAATCTAGTGTGAAAAAATTGAAATGGCTTCATATTTATACTAATTTTATCGAATTCGCATTCCAACTTGTATGTGGGTGTGAACATCTTCAAAACCATATTATCTTTCTGTAAGTTTTATGTCTGCCGTGTTATTTTGTGTGTAACATTGCAGAAGTAATAACTTTACCTACCTGGACGAATAAAATCTCCCAAGTTATTTACGAACTACTGACTGTCCTTGGTTCCCATCTAATAAATTAACGAAGTAACTCAAAGAACTTACTAGTTACTTCTATGATATCGTTTGTACATTACATCTAACACGGACTAACAAACCCAGGATCCTAAGTTCGGGTTAGAATCCTACATACACAATGTTTCAGAGGATTCGTACCTAGTATGATCGCATAACTCGATACTTCTAAGCATCTAAATATGACAAGAACTGAGACTCACTGCAATTTACTTAATAATTCAAACCATATTTTATACGATGATTTATAAAACTACTTTAATAAGATATAGTGTTATGTCGGGCCACTAAAAAAGAGTGAAAAACTTCCAGAACTGTGTCTACATAACTAATTCATTTATTTTGGTCGTGAGTAGTGTAAACATTACATTTCTATCATAGTTACGTTCCTCTTAATCTATCCTCTCCTTTAGCATATTTACTGTTGTTATATTGTCTCTTATTATGAACTACAGTTAATCAGTTGTATACAAGTCGTCATTATTCACTACCACTATTTCTTTAGTTCTGTAATGTTAGTTTTCTAATTGGTTCGCTGTGTGGTCTGATCTTGTGTATATATAAAGGCATGATTGAAATAGGATCCGATACGATTCTGTCTGTTTGGCTCATCAATCAATGCTTTTCCTCTATTCCGGCTTGGGGACTGGTAGTTGCGAGGCAGACGTGTCCCTAGAGTGATTAGCAATCATCAACGGAATTGTGTATTTTCACAATACATAATAACTGGTGACGGGCTTAAAGTGAATCGAACTTACGCAGTCATTGGTCATAAGTGGTAAAACAACATTTAGTAAGCGATCCGGTTAATTTTTCCTACAGTCAATTATCCGAGATTATTGTTATGACTAATGAATAGTGTATTAGAGATACATCTAGTAACAAGTATTACTTAATGTAAAGATTCAAGATACTAATCGAAACAGAATATTGAGCACGTCATTTAAAGGATGATGGCTGTCTGAAAATGCCCAGGTACGAACATGATGACAAATCAACCTTCACAAACGAAAACACTTATACCCTCGATAAGAAAAGTACTAATCAATACTTTTGTGTCGGTGGCTTTACAAAAGCGAAGAAAAAATGGATGTTATTATTCAAATGCCTTTAGGATTGAACACTTGAGGACAAATAGATGAAATAGACTACTCAGATTGCTTGCTTAGGCCTAGGTTTTCAGACAGCATCCTAGACCACACACAAATATAATGAAAAATCATAAATCGTTCCATCTTTTGTGACTCATTACATATTCAAAGGATACTTTTAGTCACTTTATTACATATGAATATGCACTTATTCATCTGCGTATTGTTTTATTTCCGTTATACACGGCTTAAACTTAGATAGCTCGTCTTTGTTGAAACTCAGTGTTAAAGGTTTTGAGTCGCTAAAATTGCAATTTTATGAACTATCGTTGAGTACGAAAACTGACTGAGTATCCTAAGAACGTGAATACCTTTGACAATCATCGACATTCTATGGAAAACACCAAACACAAAAATAAATGGCCAATAATGTAACTTTCTTAAATTTCATCACCGACCAAGCTTGATAAGTAGTCTGTGAAATATGGCTAGACTTGATAGGGTTGTTTGACACTACGGAGCGGTTATAGACAAACTCCTATAAAGTAGCTATGGTCTTTATATAATTCAATTTTCAATTGAAAATGTGATTCTGTAACTCCTTACACTGAGTTTGAAGAACACCATTAAATTCAACAGCACTGTTTGGAGGTGTATAAGTAATTTGTCGATGAAATCTACCTTTTGTTACTTCAGTGGAACTTATGAAAACAAATCTAATAGTAATTACATTCACAAGTGAGTATCAAATTTGCTAGTTTAGTAAAAGACCAGATGTCAAACCTTAAATAACAGCTGATAAATCCAACCACAATTAGTAGACACTAGTATGGACTTACTCACTCGAATTGACAATTCGACTATGAATATGAATTTCTGAAATTGGCGTGGTGAAAGATGCGAGGGAATTCACGGAAAAGCGAAGTGATCCGCTAAAAGTATGTGCACTTTACTGCAACTACATTTGCCATGATGATAGAAGATACAATTAAACGCGAGAAATCTCTAGATGTAACCAATGCATATCTGTTACGTTATGAATACGTTGAGAAATATATATACTTTTCTCTTCTACTCAAAACTAGGATATAAAAACGATGTTAGAAGTTTTAAAAGCTATCACTGTAATAGCCAGAAAATAAAACTACCAAATGGCAAAGGTTAAGGAAAGCGGCTCATCGATTAAGCATTATAACTATAACAACTATGTGCTGCAATTGGTCACAAGGCCCTGATACAGTAAACGAACAACGTAAATGAATTTTAAAAGATTTACGTGTAAATAGTACAGGAAAGAACGAACGTATTCCATAGAATGGGGAATCGACAAGAGAAACGAAGTATTTAAGCCAATTATGAGAAATATGGAAGGTCTTTTGAGAACTGAAAAATGAATAATAACAGAGTAGAAGTACCTGGTCAATAATAATCTGGAGAGACTTTGAGTAATCTTCTATTCTTGACTTCACTTCTTGAACCAGCTTCTCTTTGCGTGTGCACTCTGCATTTAAGGCATCGATCTCCTAAGACGAAATTAAGAAGAAGCCTTCAGTACCTCTTTTAAAGCATATTCCTGGCAATAGGTCGATAATGCAAGGCGTTTTTTAATGAACCAGGAGTCCATCTGTCTACATGCGTCAAGAAGCGACGACATATGCTTGTCATTTAAACCATGCTGTGACTCCAAGATATCGGAATCATTCGAATTATTTGAAGAAAGTACCATGAATATATTCTTCAGTAAATAAATACGAGTTCACTTCTTACATCTAACTGAGTTTCGAGATCCGAGAGAACCTTTTCATCCTCGTCCATTGGCCTTGAATCGAATCTGGTAGCATTCACACTCAACCTACTGTCCAATATCTTTCTGTATTTAATATTCGTAGGATGAGTTATCGTAAACCAACTGATTCCTTTACAATTGCGTCTTGAGTGTCTTAGCTTATGTTACATATCCTTGGTTTTTCTTATAATAGGCTAGTAGCACTGTCACACTAGCCCTGGCAGTTTCTTCTTCTAGAACTATTTTATTACATCTTTAACTCTGCTCAGCGAAATTAGTAAACTGTCTTCCCTTAAAATCCGTGTCTAACTGATTAAAGTGTTCGTAATTTGAAGCGTTCAGCACTAGTTTGGACGATCCTCCGTGCCAGCTCTTTCGTGTTCTTCCTGTAGAGATATACTCTTAGTTTTAATTTAGGACTAAATCATGCGAGTGATCAGTTAGAGTGGAGAGAGCTATAGGCGATATAATACATCAAGATCGTTTTTCCTTCTGACTCTCCATTACTGTGAAGGATGCCTGATGTCGTCATTAGTTGGGTTCACCTTCATTCCCGCTACGTTTATGGTTTCTCTTTTCTATGCGCTCGTTCCAAAATGACATTGTACTTCATAAGAGAAAGTGACATTGGTTTTTTTAGCCGATGGCTAAGGTGAGTACTGTAGACATACACAAATAGTTCTGGAGTCAAACTGCTCAAGGTTCTGAACGAAATTCAAAGACTGAATAATTTGCATTATCTGTGGTATGCCAATGGGAAGATACCCCAGGAGGATCACAAAGGATTACTCCCAGGTCCTTTACTGAGTTGGAAGTAGCAAGACTAGGCCCACCAAGTGTGCACGTGGAGAATTAAACTGCTTTGCTAGCCATTAGCAATTTACGTTTACTGCTAATATGGGGAAGCGAGTTACCGGAAAACTCCGCCTGGAATCCTACCAGTATTACTGCCTGTCCCAAGCTCGGATAAAGAAAGGGATTTCGGCATAAAGCTGGCAACCGTGTCCCATGGAAAGCAACCTTGCTAAAAAAGCCAACCAAAACAGACCATTTAAATCATTTAAACTCTGCCTTGGGACAAAGAGTATTTATTTCTAAGAGGTATAATGCCTAATGTCGAAAGCCATGTTTCTTCGGTAGTAATGAGGCCTGTACTCCTTCTGACAGTCAAAACAACAGTTAATCTAGGTACATGGAATGTTTGCACGATGTGGGAGTTTAGACGAGGCATGCGAATAGATAAGTGAATGAAAAGCTAAGATCTATAATAAGTAAAACCCATATGTTACAAGCTGGACAAAAAGATTAATATCGTGGGGGGGGGTACCCCTTTGTTGTATTCCGATCATAAAAATGAAGCCGACTTGCACATACAAAGGATGGCACTAATGTTGTTAAAATAAACACCCAAAGCATCTGTTGCGGTAATTATATAAATTATATAAATTTGTGAATTGTTCTTATCAAACTCAGTGCAATTTAATTGACCTAGGATCATAAAGCACCTCTCAAGGCAAAGACTGATGGGATCACAGTGGATGCTATCCAGTGCTATGCGCTCACAAACGAAAATGGCCAAGATGATAATGACCAGTTTTATGAGTTGCTACAATCAATAATCGAGAAATGCTCAAGCAAGGACTTAAACATATTGATTGGAGACCTAAATCTGAAGGTTGAAAACGATAACACAGAATATGAAGATATCATGGGACGGAATAGGTTTCGCAAGAAGAACAAATATGACTGGAAATTCACAAGCCTGTTTGTCTTAAACAAAGTGAATAAAAGCGGCACCATATTCGCACAAGCTTCTTGAGTTTCACCCATTTACATTATCAAGATGCAAAACAACCACATCTACAGAAATGTGGAGATCAAAAGAACAACGGAAGACGTTAGAACCAAGAGAGGAGCTGATATAGAATCGAATCACCACTTGGTAGTGGCCGAAACGAGACTTTAGCAAACAATACACTGAACGTCTGAAGCATAAGTAATAGCGAAGAATAATACAACCTTTCTCTGGCATAACAACAAACTCAGAGAATGCGACGTACATCTTAACAATAAGCTCTGGGACTTTCACGATCTTTTGAAAGAAGATGAAACTGCTTAGTAGAACAATTGGAAGGAGATTGAAGAAGCAACAACTTTAACATGTAAGAAGAGACAAGTGGATAGTAACCAATAACAGCCGGGCAAGAATAAAGAAAACCGAAGTATAGGCCAGATACAGTGGCCTACAATGAAGTGAATAAGAGCATTAAGTTCGACAAACGAAAATATTTAGAATTCCTAGCAGTGACAACAAAAAAGCGGCACGAAAAGGAAACGCCAGACACCCATATGATACAACGAAGAAGCTAGCTGAAAAATACAGTAAACCGAAAAAATCGATCACGAACAAATATTACCAACCAATCACTTGGAAACAGGTTGCAAGGGCAATTTAAAATTTTAGGTAGAAAAACGAAAACCAACATAGTGGAAAGAAGGATACCTCATCGATGTACCACAGAAACGAAATTGTAGCAAGTGTGGCTGTCACAGGAGTTTCACTCTACTTTCAGCACCAGAAAAAGTTTTTAATCGAGTGTATTACGGTGTGCATTAATTATGACTTGATTGATATTTAACCTTGTACTAGTCAAGAAGCCTGCTCACTAAGGTTGGGGTGAGCCAAGCTAATGGTGTCACTAGACAGTGTGACCAACATACCCTATTATATGTCTTCCATGTTACTACTCTATACTGATGATGCCAAACTTCAGAAAAAAGTCCGTAACTGCGAATATAGGATAGCTTTACGGGGTAATCTTACTTGAATTTGAAATTGGACGAATATTAATGGAATAGTCGTTAAGCAAAAAAATAACAGTTTGAACCATGGGATTAGTTACATGAGTTATTTAAATAATTCCCACTGTAAAATGGTGGTTTACTTTAAAACTCAAGTGTCGCGGTTGTGAATAAGTTTAAATTGTTTGCTAACTGTGACAAAAACGCCTTCAAAGTCAGCTTCTTACTAATATCTTTCAAGCACATTGTTGATTAGTATAAAAGTAATGCATTCAACGTAATTTTTAACCACTCAGATTATGGAAGCACATAGTATCTTTCCTCACTTAAAAAAGAACAATAACTTCTCGGGGTAAATTCAAAGAAGACCAGAGGAATCAGTTTGCGCACTTACGTTAAATCATCCAAATGGCATCTGTCATTACTGAACTTATATACTTTAAAATATGAGCGACGTAGAGAGAATGACATAATGACCTGTGGAATCCTAGATACCTGTGGTTAACTAAGATCATATTTATTCAAACCTACATGTTTCAGAACAAATACTTGACAAATAAAAGTGTAGTACAGTAGGTTGGTTAATACGTATAGTTTCATCTTCTTAAAGTTTATTATATCCTAGAATTCTTGACAAGCAGAAGTAGTTAGAGAATCACATCAAATGCTTAAAAAATTGATTTCTTTTTCAAAACTGAGAGCAGAGACACATATTAACCTTCCAAAAATTATTTCATTTTCACATTATTATACCTTACCTGGGAAAAACTGGCGATCTTTTGCAGCTAAACACAGAGCTCATCACTACCCGGTAATGGCACTGTCCCAAATAATTCATTATTGTAATCTGCAGCCACCTAAATACCCATGGCTAACTGCATTCCACACGCAGTAATGACGAAATCCACCTCCACTAACAATGCCTCAACTAAAAAGCACAGGTCACTAATACCAGTTCACACTGGTGAATTAATCGAAAGTCCATCAGTTGATTGGCGATGACCCAAACACCAACATCACGAAAATACCGAGGACATCAACTAGCATCTACAACGACCACAGACAAAATAAAACGCGCTCTCACCGCCGTATCAATACGAGTTGTGTCACATCCTAACTGACTTAGTACGCCTACAAAACCTGCACGACATCAGTAAGTGGAAGCTACCGAGCCTTCATGCTAAACTTCTGTAGCACTAGGGTGCACAGCACTTGTAACATGACACCTGAACACTCCGATATCATTTTCAAAACTTATGTCCTGCACTAACCTGGGAAAAAATGCTACACCATTTCACCCTCCAAGTTCTCAGAGGGTCAAAGACCTATGAAATGTTCTAAGACGAGCAGTTAAGTTTGGTAGTTGGCCTACGGTAAAGGCAGTATGAAGAAAGGCTCAAAAACCGGATCCTTTTTCGTTAAATTATAGACGACCTCTAGGTGGCCTGACAACCGCCTACAACATTGTCAGTATGCAAGAAGACACTAACAGCCTTATTATTTTTAACTCCAGCCGTCCCAAAATGAATGTGACCCACCCCCCAACCCTCTAAGAATAATAAAGGCTCACGGCAGATAGCAATCTCGAAAACGAGATATTACTTTCATTCACCTAAGGTCTGTTAGACCTAGAATGTCCTTTGTGCCAGTGAATAGTAACACTGATACACAAGCGAGAAAAAATGAATTGGTTTAGGCTTTATCGTCACGTAGGTATTGGATATTGAATATTTGTGACCGCAGATTTAAGTTTGCAAGGTTGCGGCCTTAGGGATTCATTTCACAGTGACGTATTATTATGCCGGACATCACCCACCACGATGATGATAGGAAGACAAAGAAGGAGCTAAGAAAGCTACAACGAGAGACAGATAAACTAAAGGTTAAGGAGCCAGAGGGTGATCAGGTAGATTTCACTTATTTCTTACTAAAATCGATTAACAAGTCGAAAGCCCATACGGTTACATTATCTGGTAAAAATGGTATACTCAGTGCAACAGAAGCGTATGGCGTTCTTCCACTGTGCCAGTCTCAATTCGCTGATGGCCCTAAGTACACTGAATTGAAGGAATTATCGGATGAAGTGTATGTTAATCAACATGTATGGGTTCGTGGACGTCTTCATAGAAGCCGAATGAAGGGAAAACTATGTTTCTTTGTATTACGTCTACAAGACTACAGAGTGCAGAAT
Source organism: Schistosoma japonicum (assembly GCA_025215515.1). Lineage (NCBI taxonomy): Eukaryota > Metazoa > Platyhelminthes > Trematoda > Strigeidida > Schistosomatidae > Schistosoma > Schistosoma japonicum. The sequence goes on from CM046064.1 coordinate 16,180,770, forward strand.
GTACTTTCTGTTGGAGAGCGCACTCCGAAGGAAATGCTTGATTTCGTCTCCAGGTAGTTTCTTCATTATTGTCATGATTTACACATGATACTTTCATTGATTTCCAGCTTACTTTCCTTTTCACTTAATTTTAAATAAGTGGTTAGTGTGTTTGTGATTCGCATTGAGACTAGTATTGTATTTTTGATATGTAAATCACGAATTTCAACAGTTTGTATGTTCGTCATTTCTCATTTATTCTGACTTGTACAGCTGGGTTAGTCCTCAATGCTTTGCCTACAGACCTATATTTGGTAAATGAGTTGTATTTGCACATACTTTCATGTCTTATTCCAACCAGTCCTTTGAATTTAGTTTCAACTAGAACTGATGATACAGAAATAGTTAACAAAAACTCACTCATTACATACCCCGTGCATCATATAATTTACCTGCAACAGAGACTTGTTACGAGTCTATAAAATAAAACGCATCAGCCAATCAATGAAACTATTTATAACGATGGTTTTCGTTTCTATGTATTTGTAATATATTCTTACTATTCTTTTCTGGCTCTTATTTTTTGACAAAGTATTTCTAAGGAATCAATCGTTGATGTTTATGGACAAGTTCTTAAGAGTCCCGTACTCATTGAGGGTTGCAACCCAGATACTATTGAAATCCATTGTGAAAAGGTGTTTGTCGTGAGTTCTGCTCTGTCAACTTTGCCTCTGCAAATTGAAGATGCAATGAGACCGGATGATGATGAATCGGTTAGTTATGTGGTATCTCATGATTTTATTACTTTTCCCTCCACCCATGTAAGGTACAATTCAATTAAATACTTCTGACTATTTCGTTTTTAATATCAAAACCCTGTCAAGATGTAGCTATTTGTGATTTTAGGGAAAATTCGGTGTAAAACCTTGGGATCGAAAAATATGTCGTTTCCGATAGTTCTTATTACAAACTGATCTTATGTTAGTGACCATCAAACTGTATGTCTGAAACATAATTCAGACGTACGCATATCATTTTGTCTGCTTTGCAGCAAGCCAAGAAGTTGCAACACCTACTGTTGGATATTTCAGCCATTTTTCGAGCGACCTTAGACGTTTTAGATGTCAAAGTAAACATTTTTCCTTGAGTCGGGATTAAAACCTAGAGGCTTGCACTTTCTGATTAAAAATTCAAAGTGGCGTTTGGTATTAGAGGTATGTTATAACAACAGTCACTGTTTGATGAATGTTCGGTTTCACTATTTTAGTTGTTCTTCAGATGTTCATGTAAAAGAAATCTTATATGGATACTATATAGGGGAGATAAAATAAATAAATATGGTCAGTTATGTGCTGTAGTGTATTAGTGAGTGTGATATTGCTTAGAGTTGTAAATACAGTGGGATACAACTAAGTGCTACCTTAGAAAGTTAAATATCTCTACAATACTTCGTTATTGACGTGTTTACTTCCACTTTCTTTGTACACAATAACAAAAACGAATAGTCTACTCTAAGAATCTAATATCTAGTTATTTACGCTTGGTAATATTTATTTTCCCGTTCTTTTCTTAAAGTTCGAATTCTACGACTTGAATTTTGTTTTACTTTCAGGCATTAAGTCGGGTTAACCAAGATACTCGTCTAGATAACAGATGTATTGATCTACGGACTCCAGTAAATCAAGCCATTTATCGGGTTGAAGCTGGTGTGGTCCGATTTTTTATGGAATACCTTACCAATGCTGGGTTTGTAAATATCCATACTCCAAAAATGATTTCAGCAGCTTCTGAAGGAGGTGCAAATGTTTTTAAAGTATCCTACTTTTCTGGTAGTGCCTACTTAGCTCAATCACCTCAACTGTATAAGCAAATGGCCATAGCAGCCGACTTTGAAAGAGTATGTTGCTTGTAGGAATTAAATCATACTTAAACGTCAAACTGACTTCTGCCAAACTTAAATTCTTAAATATTTATAAATTTCATGCTTCTATGTCAAGCTGTGATATCAAGTTATACTTCCGTGTACCGCTGTATATCAAGTAAAAAATGTCTAGACAATACGTCAGTTATGCGGTTACCAGCTTTCTAACCATAAAATTATCTCAGGTTGCCGGAACAGGTTATGTTACGGTGTTCAAACTGAAGTACGAAAAATATTTCCCCACCAACCCACTACGACACTGTTGGACTATTATTTCGTATTCTAGGAGCATGGATTCACTTACCTTAGTCTTGTTACTTTGCCCATTCAATTTTTGCTATAGGTACATAGTATCATATATTTTGTATAATTTCCACTTCAAGGATGGTTACGAAAGCTGTACAGTCAATATAATAATTTCCTTTTTAAATAAACTGCAGAAATTAAACCGCAAAGTTACAAAACTCTTCCACCCAATACTTAAAGTTCAAGGATAATTAAATCGTTGGTTAGTGAGTATTTACACTTATCACAGTTGTCTGCAGAGTAAATTTATTGAGCGACTGATCCAATCAGTCGTCGATTCATTCTATGTTGAAATGCGAATTCGAAATAAGGAATTCGAAATAAGCTTGTTATGGAAAGTGGCGGCGATTAAGACCGAATCAGATTTCATTGTTTTGTTTCAAACTGTTACATTTTGTGTTGTATTTATACTAAATAGGGAATTTTATTTTTATTAATGGTCTAAGTTTCATACTGAGAGCTTTTCTAAGTAAACAAAAGGTTCGTTGCTTGCTCAGAGTAGAAGTTCTTTCCATTAAATCTTAGTATTTATACACTGAATAAGTCTCGCTGATTTTATTTAAGGTCTTTTATTTGTTAAAGGAACCTTTTAAGCGATTATATGGGTAGTTTCAGCGTAGTGGTAGTCTCAACGTTGGTTATTCGAATTCCAATACTGCTGAGTGAATTTTTCCTAAAGAGAATATTTTTTAATCATTGCAAGTCTACTGTATTGCCACGATCCATATTACCTATCCTACTAGTATCTGCAAAACTAAACGAAAGGAACATATATGAATCGATGCACAATTAAATGGACAGTTCTAGTTAAAACTCATCAAAAGAGATAAGAGCTCAAATATTGGAAACAGTGTGGAAATGTCTGTATATCTTAATTTTGTGTGTGTGAGACAGCGACTTAATGAACAGTGCATTTACCTTTCGATTAATCTCGAATTTAGACCTTTGCTCAGTCTAATTTGACTTTGGCATTTATCCCTCACCTGAAATGTGACTCAAAGCTACGTACATAAATCTGTACGTCGCGAATAAGTTAATGAAAATGTAATCCTATGTGAAACAAGATATTCGCAACAAGAAATATTCAATAATACTTGTAATGTACTAAAACGAATCCTCATTCCAATTAATAGTTAGACTTTGTATTCAATACACTTGCATTTAGTTAAGGCTTATCAATTTTCTTCGTCATAATCTACTCTTTTACTATCAAAGCGTTTTGTTTTGATTAAAAAATAAATACTTTTTGTTTAAAGGTCTTTACTATAGGTTCAGTATTTCGTGCTGAAGACTCTAATACACATCGGCATCTTACTGAATTTGTCGGCTTAGACATAGAGATGGCCTTCAAAAACCACTATCATGAGGTGGTCGATCTAATTGCAGATATGTTTGTCCATATGTTCAAAGGGTTACAACGCGAGTAAGAGTTCTTTTATCGTCTTTGTTTCGTTTTTCCTTTCTACCATTCTCCATGAGGCTTTACTTTGTTGTGTATGTAATGTCATTTCTACTCGTTCTAGAACATTGAATATTTTTCAAACTCCCGACCTTAAACAGTTGTAGTGGTAAACGTATACTTTTTATCGTTGTTAAGCTTCCACTTTTAACCATACCTAGAGTTCACTAGCTAGTACAGAGTCCCTCCAGCGGATAATTTTTAAAAATTATTACTTTGCCATTTTTTTCTCTTTGTAAATATGTTCTCTGTTTATAAATTAGATATTATGCTTATGAACATCCGTCTTTTTTTTTGCTGATATACAATATAAGGATGAATAAACAAAAATAACATCAATCTATGAAATCACTGCCTGCTGATCTTCGTCAATTTGTAAGGTCTAGATATCTTAGTTGAGATATACGCATTAGTAATTGTCAATATTTATAGACGTTGCGTGGCATGCCGTAAAGACTATACAAAGTGGTGTATCTGTATTTGCTTATCTTCTAGTTCAGAAGTTAAATATCACTTCTAACTTTTCACTTTTCGATCTCTTTTTCTTTTTAACTGTATCACTCATGTTAATATTGTTTCCATCGTTGTTGATGTTTGATGTGACAATTCGGATTGGTACTCACTCGTTTATTACTCACTAATATGTATAAGATACTGGTTAAAGTTATAGCTGTTTCGCTTATAATGATAATAATAATAGGTGTTTTATTCAATATTGTGCATTTAGTGCAGTATGGAATTTTCAGCATGAAATATTTCAACTAGTATCTTTGTCAATATACGTCTTGAAAGTGCATGTGAGTAAAGTAAAATTCTAAAGATAAGTGTGAATCTGACATAATATCAAGTAGTCTGTATTCTAAAGAACATAGATTTCTGATTAGGTCAGTTCTTATAACATCTTGATTGCATAGTACATTATATGCAATTGCTACCAAAAAGTATGCAAAGAGAATGATATGAATGAAGAGGATGATTTATGTCTGATAGAATAATAGTTGCCAATTGTTTGCTGAATTTCAGATGTCTTTCTACAACTATATTCGTAATAGCTGGGGGGGGAGGTATGATAAAGATCAATGCAGATGTATGTATGTATGATCAACGTATAACCTGGCACACATGTACATCGGTTCAAGTTGCCATACCTCTATAGCACTGCAAGATTAACATCACATTTGTAAAATCACCTCAATAAAATAATAATAATAACAAGGAGTGTGAACATATAGAATATGGTTCAGGGAGCGTGGAAATAAAAATATAGAATAATTTAAAGCTCGCGATTTAAGGGAGGATATTGAGTAAATTCATCTGCGCCATTGTGATCGATTCTGGGCTATATCACTCAGTGTTTCTAGCTACTGGTTACGGTATTCGCGAGGACCCCATCCAGGTAGTCTCCAGCTACCGACACGACTCGAGTCAGCAGTCACTGACTTCATGGACTGACACCATATTTTAGTTTGGCGGCCTCTAACTCTCTTCCATCCTGCTCCTATATCAGCCAACATCGCGCGTCGAGGCAGACGGTGGTTGGGCATACGCAACACATGTCCCAACCACCTTAGTCGATAAAGATTCACAACCTTATAGACTGATTTACCACCTTTGCCTAACACCCGTCGTCTAACCTCGTTAACACTTACTCGGTGGTCCCAGTTAACGCGATCGATATTTCAAAGACATCGATGGTTAAAAACGAATAAATTTCGAGTGTCGTCTACCCTTAATGGCCACGTTTAACACCCATACAGTAAGTCAGAGCAAACTGTTGCGCAGTACACTTCCCTTCGTTGAGAGACAAATATTTCGCCTACGCTATGGGGGACGTAAGTTGGCGAAAGCCAAACGAGCTTTTTGAATTCGTACCAATATTTCGTCAGTGACCAACCCATTAGAGCTAGTCAAAATTCCAAGATAAGTGAAGTGGTTGGCGTGCTCAACTACTTCACTCCTTATCTTTAGCTCAGGTGTTGACCAAAATCAGTCCTGAAGCAATAGTTCGCATTTAGCGAGGGAGAAACGTATTCCGAACATGGCTGCATTGGAGCTTACTACTGTTAAAAGTCTGCATCTTATCAGAATCCTTGCCAAACAGGATTATGTCATCGCCATATTCTAAGTTAATAAGTGGATCTCTTACCAGGAGATCTTGAAAAGTCAGACAATGCGAGTGTGATTTCCAACAGTAAATTGACTATGTAATTAAATAAAAGTAGTGACAATGGACAGCCTTAACGGACACCACTTGAGGTTACAAGTTCAAATGAAAGTTCGCCATAAACTCTAACACGACTGACAGTGTTCGGGTAAAGATTTATCTACTTCTGGGGTACGCCTTTCAATGAAAGATAGAACTTCTCGGTCTACAGAGTCAAATGTCGCCTCCAAATCAAGTAAAACCACAATTGACAGGCACCGAAAAGTGTGTCTACGTGCTGAAATCTGACGAATGGTGAATGTTTAGTCTATGTAATCGCGACCAAATCTGAAACCAATCTAGTTTTCTCGTATTTGTAGATCACGAGTTGTAGTTAGATATTTGATAATTATAGAAGCTAGTATTTTAGACACTATATTAGTCAAACTAATTCCTCCATGGTCATTGCAGGACGACTTTGACCCTTTCTTATCGACACCAATCAGATGGAATTATGTCAAGTTTTCAAACTTGAGTCAAAATATCGGTCAGTTTAATTGTCACAATAGGACCACCATCCTTAAAGACCTCTGAAGATAATCCATCTTGACCTGCTACTTTGCCTCGCCTTAGATTGGCTATACCTTTTTCGACTTTGAAAAGAGTTGGGAGACCTTAGTCAACTTTCCATTCTGGCTGTCTTAAAATAGTAGGAAGTCCTAGAGCAACTAATGGCCAAGTGAACTACTCCTTGAAGTGTTCAGTCCATCGTTCTAAAAGTCTAGACTAAGAGCTAATAAGCGTCCCATCTTTTTCGGAGATCGTCTCACTAACGCTTGGTTTCTTTTATTAATTTAAAAAGCTGTCTAGTGTTACCTAACACCGCTGCCTTTTCCATTTCATTCGCTTTCGTTACCCACTACTGCTCAAGGTCGTTTCGTGGACATTTTGTCAGTTTGTATCTGATTATTCTTCGTTCCTCATCATGTTCGAAGCCGGATGGGATAAGTTTTCGGGAGTCCACTATTTCAACGTATTTCATCGAGATCCACTGATTTTTCTTGACATGTTTATTTAAGTCTTTGATATATGTCACTGTAGATGCCACAGCTGTTTGGACATCCTACCATGCAGTATCTAGTTGGGTCGCATCTTTATAATTACTTAAGTGATTCTTCAGTTGTTTCTGGAATTTAATCTTGGTTGTTTCATTACTGAACTGAATTCTAATGAGTTTTCCTGTATTAGCTTTTCTTTCATTCTTTTTCATGTGGATCTTAAGTTCTATTATTCTCTCACACATCTTTACCTTATTGTTTTCTGTTGTGTTGTTCCTGTAAATTTATTTCTCACTTTTTATTTTCTAATAGATCTTACTTTCTATTATTCCTTCGTACATACGCCTACTTCATTCTCTCCCATTTGAATTATATTGTCATGTTAATCTTGTAAATGTTATTTCGTCATACTAATGTAGTGTGGTAACTTGGACCTATACGCATATGTGCCAGGTCCTACGTTCATGACTGATTATTGCTGCGAGTTTAACCCCTACCACTAGACACACTCTTTGGTATTGTTACTACTCTTATTTTCTAAGTTTTCGGCATAATATACGGTAGTAATGGTTAGTATTTTTAATATCAGGCAGATCATTTTGAAACCATTCAAACATAGCTATCGTGATGTCACACTTTCCAGTTATAGTGATAGATCTTGAAACCTTCTAGTAATACCAAGTTACCATCGTACAGATCATGAAGCCAAGATTATTGAGTTACGATTATACCTCAATTACTGCACATGTTAAGGTTTAGGAGAAAATGGGAATAGTTCAATTTACCTATGAGGGATCTTCAGTTAGAACTAAGTATTTCAGTAATTGGAGAATGGTGAACTCTCATTCTTTTTACTGTATTTTGCCAGCTACTGCGATTTCTCTGCTTGGATTTGACAGCATATCACATTTCACTTAGTCGTAGATTGCTTATAAAGGTCGTCAATTTACAAGATTAAATTATTTAGGTACATCCCGAACCAGCTAGTCCTAATTTTTTAGAAGGTCACCACTTAGTGTATTGAAATTTTCATCATTTTAATTGGTTTATTACATCCTTCGCGATTTATTCTAAATTGATCACTTTTCTCAAATTTAATACTTTCGTCCTGAACATTTATTGTTCACCCTATTTCTGTTTTATAAAATCTAGATATCAAACTGAAATTCAAACTATTTGTCGACAATATTATTCTGAGCCTTTTGAATTCCTCCAACCCACGTACGTTTACCGTCATAGATTTTCTAGTTGTTTTCTTTAAACTATTTTTTTAATATTTTGGTTATGCTACTGCTCTTATAAAAATATTATTATGCTCCTTTCCTCTACATCTGTTCAAAGGTTACGCTTGCAATATCGTGAGGCGATTCGAATGTTACAAAGTGCTGGCTGGGAGATTGGGGATTTAGATGACTTAAATACATCTGCCGAAAAGTTCCTTGGAAAGCTAATCAAGGAGAAATATCACACAGACTTCTATATTCTTGACAAATTTCCTCTTGATATCCGCGCTTTCTATACTATGCCACATCCTACCGATAAGGTATGCCTTTTTCGTATTAAGTGATGATCAAGTCAAAACCGTCTTTTGATTATTTTTTGATGACAAAACATTCTCTCTGACTTATACCAAATGGAATATTCTTATGTTTCAAAGCACAAAATGTAAAACTTTCATTAAAGAAATGTTACATATTAAATTGGTTTTCAGTCGAGTTCGCATAACATGAGTTTAACCTTAATTTATTAACAATTTTAGTGAGTGCCTAGAAGTTTCACTTTCCATACCAAATGTAATAATGTCGTAAATGTGTTTTAGTGTAAATATTCTTAGTCTTGGTTTCACGGTCTTCATTTATGAAGACCGGTGTTATCAAAATGTGTGACTGTTTATTGCGGATGATCCGTATTCTAGTTTCAGGTGAGTTTAATTAACGCTTACATAACTAGTTTGTTAATTTGGGTGCTTTCTAGCTGCTGTCATCTTAGTTGGCCAGTATTTTCTAACATTCTATGGATATGACATTTTCATGAATAAAATTATTAGGTAATATTCATCAATATTAGTCTTATGGCTGTTGTGGGTACCAATCAGTTAATCATATTTCATCAGCACCATAATTATATATTGTTTAAAACAGCATCTCCTAATGTTTTACATTTTTTAAAACTTGATAATGAATTGTAAAATGAATAACACTTTTCCTATTATTGTTATTTCAAACAGGGTTATTCTAATTCCTATGACTTTTTCATGCGTGGAGAGGAAATTATGTCTGGTGCTCAACGTATTCATGACCCAGTTCTTCTAGCAGAACGCGCTACACACCATAAAGTTGGTAAGTTTAACTGTCATTTTGTTATTTTTAAAATTATTTTTTAATCTACCACAGTATGTTGTAAATGGCTTTCAAGGGATAGTATTAAGCTGGAGTTATTTGCGACTATCACTGAAAAATGTTGCAGACAACCCCAGCCAAAAATTATAACTTGGGAAAACATGTGTTATCTTAAAGTAGGTATGTGTATGATAGACCGTCACATTCCGGTGATTCGCATTCTGAACTGATTTCTTTGTCTTGGGAGTCAAAAAATTCGACAATTTAAATAAATACATTATCTGTTCCTTGCAAATCAAGGTAAAATCTAGTATTGTTTAAGTTTGTTCTCGGAAATTTCTATGGGTATGTAAATCACTGGTTAAAACAATGAAGAAAAATTATGCTCACTCAGTGACTACCAGCGACTTTGATAAACTCCTTCAATTGACATGTAATTGTAAGATCAAGTTATTACGTAAAGAGATATTTTATAACTCACTAACCGATTGTGTTTACAAAATCGTTAACTATAATGGTTATGTGATACTATACATCACAAATTATGTTGAATTTAAGCTATTACATTATATCTTTCTATTTGTAACTTGGTCTTATCCATATTAATTACCCAGTGTTTTTTGACGTACATAAAGTTCTGCATCTCAGTGCAAATATGATGTACCGTGTTCCCAAGATCAGCGGTCAAAAATTAATGTGTTACCGTATGAAAATGCTTTTTGTGTGATCAGAGTGTCTTCAAAGTTATGACGTTTGTTTGTATGAATTGGTTGTAAATTGGTACTTGTAACTTATTTAAGACAAGTGTATTGCGCACATGTTCACAGTATGTTTGTATTGAGTTTCTGCTGACATTTCCTGACCTTCATTGAAAAAACACAAGTGATCTTAGTGTATGAATATATGAATGTAGTAAGAATTGGTTGAAATGTGTATAACGACTTTTCTTTCCTGAACTTTAGCTTCTACACTCTGTTGCATAACTGCTTAGCGTTTTCTTTCATTACAGATCTAGAAAAAATCAAAGCATACATTGATGCTTTTCGTTATGGTTGCCCCCCTCATGCAGGTGGCGGGATTGGTAAGTTACTATATACTTTTAACGCATTCAACTATTTTAACCAAAACATATGAAAATTTGTAACATCGTTTTATTACAACACTAAACTATCGTTAATGGTAGATTTTTGTAGGTAATACCAAACAAAACCTAGGATTGTATTAATTGGAAAGTTTTGGGTAGATTTCATCCTTATTAAGGCTATTAGTTGTATTCTAGACTGGAGTCCGTATTGGCACGGATAAGTCATTTGTTTATTTTCTCCATGAGATAATTGTTATCTTACTTGAAATTAAATTTTCTAGAAGTCCACCTTTGGGACGTTCGGCAAACTTTTGTATCATCCCATAAAGAAGAAAGTGTAAATACGGGCTGTGTTAGTTCATTGTCTAAATAACTTCTGATTAATCAAAATTTTGGAAATTTACTTTCCGAACTTTTCAAGAAAACTATATGTGTGATATAGCTTTTTTTAAATTAATTTATAGTATAATCTCATTGTCACTTCAAATATCCTTTTTCATATGAAATATGGGTGCTATTTTGTATTTATTGTATGTTTTCAATATTGAATTCCAGGTCTTGAACGGGTAACTATGCTGTTCCTTGGGTTGGATAATATCAGGAAAACATCAATGTTCCCACGCGACCCAAAACGATTGACTCCTTAATTTACCTTTTTTCATAAGCGTTTAATACAAATCGGTGATATTTCATGCTTTCTGTTACTTCAGGAAGGATGGGACAAATGTATTTATCCTGATTATCAGGACGCTTGTTATTTCCGTTCATTCTTCCTATAAACCTTTTTGTTTTAGCTGTTGGAACGTGTTTGCTTGGTTTGTTGAAGGCTTATTTAAATTGTGGAATTATCACCAAACACTTGTATTACCCCATGCATGAACCAAGTGCATTTAATTAAGTGATTAAGTTATGTATTAAGATAGTAATTTAGGATTACTTTTGGAGTTGTGTGGGGAAATTGTCAACGTTTGTCCTTGTAACGCATTTTAGGTTGTTAAATCCTTAGTGCTGATTTTGGGAGATAGTTTCGTCCATCTTAGCACAAATTCCAAAAGTTTTTGAAGTCATATTACTGGAATTTCGAGAAGTGCTTAGACTTGTCAATACTTCTTTATGAATGTTTATTTAGCCTTAATTAAATTATACACTTTAAAAATAAGGTCATTATGGAGCTTGTATTGTGATTATGTAACTGCAGGCTAATATTATTGGTTCAATGTTGTCGATCATTCATTGTATTTTTTAGTAATAAACCATTTTCACAATAAATTAACTATCCATTTCATGACAGTCAGGCAATATTCTCACTTATTCATTTGGACCTTAAGTAATCTTATTGTATTTAGAATAATTGTATCTACTGATAGCTGTTTTTAGTTGTTTTCAGTTTATAAATGCTTATTTCGTTTAGTTAGTTTCACAACTGCGGCTGTTTCCTGTAGCTGTATTACTTATTGGGTGATTCGTAGTGTAATACCTGCGTAAATCATGGTTAGGTTATAAATGATCACTTTACAGTTGAGATGTTTTAAATCAATTAATCGAGACTTAACCCGAGGAAATATTGGAAGTAATATCTTGTATCACTTACTATTGTTGTTCTGTTTCTGTGTTACATTTGTATTCTCAAGCTCACTGCAGTTCGTGGGATTTATGTGTTTAACACTGATTAGTCAGCTGCATTATTGTCGAAACAGGACAGTTAGTAATTTACTGTTCATGCTTATCCTATGTTGGTGTCATATTCGTTGCAATACTTGGGATCTTTTATTAATCAAATGATAAATATTCACAAGAATAAAGTACGATACTATATCAACTTCTAGCAGCTTAATAATGTCAGACATAACGCATAGGTTATTTTTTTGGCAGCGGCATAGAGAAGGTTAAATCCAGGACAGCAGCAGGAGTAAAGATAAGGAATTTGTTACTAACAGTTCGCGTGTTTTCTTTAAATAATATACTATTCAGTTTCGAGTTTTCTTTACAACTATATTCAGTTTAACAAAAAACTAATGCTTTAATACAATTTCCTAAATACTTAGAATTAACTACACTGGGTTGGCATTTCATTTTAATTTATTGGTTGGAATTGATATTACCGAGCGAATTTAACCGTAAAAAAGCCTCCAGATCTATCTAAAACGTACTGTAGTAGATACAAATGGACATCAGAACTTGATGAAAAGATTGTTTATACACAGGAGTGGATTTTATCGGAATTATGAATAAGGTGCTTAATTATATATTGACTATCATATGCAAACACCACACTAGTACTCTACTGAAGGATTTATCTATCCTCTGAAGTTGTAACACATAATGCTATTTATTTGACTTGGGTGATCCATTAAGTACTTGAGCTAGAAAAACTATAAAGATGTGGAATCGGTGGGATTTTTCTACAGTCTAAATACTTGAGAATATATCAAATGAGCTTTGCATCTATGTTACTATGTTGTCTTCACTTAACAACATGATACATTCACAATCAGAGTAGTTAGAAATCTAAAGTTTCACATTATGCTCTTAGTTTGGTTTGAAGTATTCATTATTATGTAGTGATGAATGAAATGATTTTAAGAATGCAAAGTACATTACTTTGATTTATCATCACATTAGCCTGTTCTAAAATGACAAAAAGGTTTCATAACGAAGCTTCATATATCGCTACGTTCACAGACTATATTTTCTAACCTTTTATTTATAATCCGCCAGTCACTTGAATGACTACTTCTGCTGACCGGTATTGAGAGTGAATGAAAAATCTTTACTAGTCTCAGGATTAAAACTACGTGAACTAACTTTATTTACTTCATTCTACCGCACATTAAGACATTAATCTGATATTTTGCATAATTGTCCAGCCTTGACACAATAGAACTAAGTGTAAAATCATCTGTAACAAGACATTATTTCCTGCATATGTATTAATTTTATATTTGATGCATTGAACTATAAGCTGTCATAATAGAAAGACATGAATCGTTAGAACAATCAAGTTAGCTAAAATCATACTGAATTTTATTTTCATTTCGAGCTAACACCATTAAGTAAATCATTGGCTAATAAAATATGTATGATCTGAAAAATAAGGTATTTTACTTCAAATCTCTTGTTATATATGTAAACAAAATGAAGGCTACAACTTTCTGTTGTTTTAAGCTACCACAGAAGATTGATCACATAACAGTTTTTGTAACTATCAACGCTAAATATGAAGGTTGTCAGATCGACATTCCTAAGTCAATGCAAACTTTGGGCCATTTTTGTATGCACAAAAATGATTTGATCTTCCTTTGAATTCGCTCTGGAAATCTTACATGCATTTTGATGCTTACTAAGGTGTAACACCTTTTTTCTCTATTACAAACACTAAAACTTCGAATGCATTTAACCTTCTGCTTATGTATGAATACCCTGATGGGTATATAACTAGACTGTTAGAAATTCATGATGCAAATACATCACATTTTTCAAACCAACTCTGCTTTCTTTTAACACCATCAGTGTATATAAAAGAAATTAGTTGTTTTAAAACTTTAAATTTCAAAAGCTATAAGACTATATACTCCGATAGGATAAAACCACTATTCATTGTTTCCAGGTCTTCAAATAATATCACTTCATAATAAAATATCAACTTCAGATTATACAGAATTACTAAGAATATTTAATTAAACTCAACAATTGTCGATTAAAGCAAGTACACTTCATAATATTGGTATTCATATATTATTGAGCCAATGAAAATCAGTTTTAATGAACGATTATGCGATTTCAGTAGTTTACTTACAATTAATTTTTTCTCAATATTTGTTATAAGTGGTGACGTGACGTGTAGTGGCTACATCTAAATGATTTATTACTGTACAATTTGTAAATGATGAACACATAGACCATATTCAATTAATTAGAATATGTTTGGATCTTCCCGTTGATTTGTTATGAACTGGAATTGATCAGTCTCTGTTGTTATATGTCCGTCCTGAGCGGATTACCTCGATAGATTTATAATTCACAAGTATGGCTTAAGTTGTATTTTGCTTGCCAGTCACAATCCAACGCAAACATGTTCAATTAAATTTAAAATAGGTTAGGATATCAAATTGTTTATTCTACTGAAACATGATAAAAAACCGAAATCAATGCTGACAAGTTCTTTACTCTTCATTTAAGATTAACAGGATTTCTCTCACTTGCAATTTAATGTAATCAGTGTAATACGAGAGAAGATGCTTGTATACAAAGTGATTTCATTATAATAATGTAACATATGTACACTTATGCTCATTTGCATTGTTAAAAGGAAAAATAAGATCGGCTTTTTGCATGAAGCATTCACATCGTGAGTGATCACAGCACTTTCATTTTAAGTAAAACGCTATGAACATATAGGCAGTTAGGACTTATCTACCAAGGAGAAATTATCATAATCAAAAACAAAATATGCTTCAGTATATCAGAAGGCAAGTATAGGTGTATTAATGCAGATGGATAAAATATTTCTACAACTCTTCATATGAATTATAATGATCATGACAAAATTGAAGCACCGATAGTGGTAAACTGAACTGAAAGAAAACAGTTGCTTGTTTCATAATGTTTTTCATACATATCATGATATCCAGTTACACAATCTTGATAATTTCTGAAGAAATTTAGATAAATTCTTATTTACGATTCATTATTAACGAAATATGTGCTGTCATGAATTTACCAAAGTTTAAAACAGGAAGCATTGGATTCCGACTCATTGTGGACAAAATGTGTTTTTATCACCATCACACTTCAGAACCCTTAAATTCAGTTGCTTACAGAACTGTTAGATCCTCTTACTTAATAGAGTCAAACCAAAATAAGATAGTTATTCAATGTTATTTGATATTGCCACGTTACTGATTTTATTGGATCAGTTTTGATGAGAACAAAATTTAATATGCAATATGGGATATTAATATAGTGGACTGTAAAATAAAATTTAAAGTTTACTAAACTACATAGTATCCCGTTAAAGTAACTAGCTACTGTCAGTTCACAGGATTTTAACAGCATCGAACATAGTTTACGTGCTCACGTTAGTTGACTGGATGAAAGTATGCATATTTGGGATCCGTGAAAACGATTTTTATTTTTTGAGTTATATAAGGCAATGAGTGATCAGTAAATAATGACCGACATTACTTTATTCTAGTACTAAAGACCGATCGAATTCTATCGATCAAGTTACAATATGGTAACCAGTCTGACTCTACATCACAAACAATATGTTTTGAAACTAGGTAATTAGAGGCGATTGATGTGATGTTGCTTTTTTGACATATGTATTAAGTTTGTTTGTTCATATTCGTTACAGATTGTTGTTTATTGGGTACCATTGAAAACCAGGAAGTACTGAACAGCTGTTTCGTTATATTGTGGAACTCAGCAGTGTGCACTATCAGTTTTGCCTGGGAATCGAACCCAGAGCCTTCAGGTTAGCAAATGTTTAGCCATTCGCCTCACTGTCAGGTGTCTGGTGGTAGAACTATCGGCAATCATCAGTCAACAATGTCGACTAATAATGAAAAAACGAGATAATTCAATGGCGTTTATTTGATTTCGAACATAGTTCATGAGCTACTCTGTGGCACTTTGTATATTTCAAACAATATAACACATTTTTGTTCATATTTAAATCAAACCAATCATGTATTTTCTCGCAACGTGATTTTGCTTTTATTCTAATTTGAATGGCTTAAAGTCAAAGTGTTACTTGAGGAATTAAAGGAAACTGTTAATTCATGAGAAAATTTGTATTGAATACATTCTAACACCCCTCTTGTCTAATGTACTGTGAGATCAGCGTGTATATGTGCTTTAGTTCGTATCAAAATATTTGTGAATTGTAGTTAATCTTTCAACACCATATAATTCCACAAACCACCATTCACATTAACCCATTTTTTCTGCACATATGCCTTATGTTTTCATGTAAAAGTATGTGTATACGTTTTGTTAACACAGCATGTGAATATTTTGTGCCCACAAGTTATTTATCTTGGCGAGTTTATTATACGTATGTATGTATGTACATACAGCTGAATAATATGCACATTCACATAAGGAGAAAAGTTCCCATACACTGTAAATTCTAAACTTACATACCCACTACAGTTGTCCACCATAAAAACTGAAGAAGTTTAACTTTCTTAAAAAAAACAATAAGGCATAGTACACGTTTTTTTTTCAAAAGAAACTTTTAACCAGTAAACGACCACATACAATTTCTGATATATAAATAGATATATCAAGAAAAATTAACTTTATTTAGTGATATCATTAATGTAAAAAAAAAATTACATAACAATATTATTGTTAACAACAAACAAGATGTCTGAATCTTTTTATCCAATACTTGACTCTTCTTATAGACGAGAAGAAGAATGTCCAATCCATTTAGAATGTCATGTTAACTCAGATGACAGAATCACAGCAGGTAAGAATATAAATTTGTATTCTGTATACATAGATACAATTTCTTATTTCTTTAAATAAATTTACTTTTGTGCATATAACAGCTTTTAATGACAAGTTATATCACGTGTTTATTCTACATGAATATTACAAATAAGTATAATTAACAGGATTATTAATAACTAAAATAAAATGAATATATAGATTTAAATTAGACATGGATTATTTACTTATTTAAATTTAAGAGTTACAAATATAAAAAGGATATAATGTGTTTTATGGTTTAATGTTCAATTGTATCTAATGTCTATAAATACTAAAATTCATTTCCTAATATAAACAAATAAGTGAGTTAATTTATTTTCAAGATTAAATTAATGAATCATGCATGAATGAAGGCATTTTTAACTAACTGAAAATAATGTTATAGTTATTTCAAATAAAGGTAAATTAATTGTTGAATATTGAATCAACTAGTTACAAAATGTAATGAAAATGAATGATCACGTTTTTTTTCTGATTATAAATTAATGCAAAATGTTTATTAGTAAATTATGGAACTATTAAAAATGAATTATTTTATGACTTTATTGCTTATTCTGATAATGACATAAACTTACACCTAAGAATATTCCAGTTGAAAACAATTTACGTTCCATTCTGTTATTACACGGTAATGTAGGCGATTAATTAGTTAAGTTATTAATTGATTATTGATAACTACAAGATGTTTGAGAATCATTTAATCAAGTATTGAATCATGATATAACATAAAGCACTGAATGAAATTCTTATTATGATGTCAATAAATGATCAAATGTAGTTGTACAAGAAAAGCAGTAACAGTCAAGTATATGAAAAGCTTTCAGTAAATATGTATTTGTTGTTTAACAAACTCCCGTTTTTATCTAGCAATCAAGTAAAAGAACTTTTTTTTAAAACTACATTGATTTACCAGCATAACCCATACTAATTGGATAAGTGTACATTGTGTGTTTGATTAAAACCTTCTCAGTTATCCTAAAGGTTTAAATTAAACTCTTTTTTAAATATTTGACTTATTTTTTCTCATTCACTTGTTTATATTTATGTAGTTGTGGGGGGGGGGGGATATTAAGTTTATTTAAGCGTGAACGACTTTTGAAACAGGTATATAATCCCTAAAAGACCTGAGTTTCTTGTATAATCCATTTGTTGAAGACTTCCAAGATTACAGCCAAATCTAACGACTTTTAACCGATTTAAAGTTTATTATGATGTCAATGTCACATTAAGAAATATTCATACTTTACGAATGATTTATCACAGACTGATGTTGACTGGGTACTTCTGAAAACCAGGGAGCACCGGTCAGCTGTCTCTTCCTGCTGTGGGACTCGTCAGTGGTAAGCACCCTAAATTCTGTGCCAGAGACTTCAGGTTAGTGAGTGCCTAACCCTGTGCACCATTTGGCCGGCATTCGCTGCTGTGGAGTCCCACACTACGACAAAACAACTGTTCAGTATCCCCTAGTTCCAATTATACCCTACCAACACCATTCTGTGACGAAGTCAGTCAACTACATACAGTACCAACCTCCACAAACCATCTCGATTCGAATAATGTATCACTTTGGCCTAATGAAACTGATTACTGTATTGGAATATCATATGATCATGAGTTCCACAGAAAATCACCTATTAAAGTGATATATTTACATCCCAGAAAGTTTTTTTTCGAATCTCTATTCATTTTAAATGTTCTCGACTATTTTTTCTTTAGTTTAAAAACAAATTTTTAATTTAAATATTCAGGTGAAAATTTCTCAGACCATATTTTACCGCCAAGTTTACTGACAACTTCAACGAATGGCAAATTACGACCGTATGCTATTTGTGCACCAACTCAGATTAATTCAATCACACAAAAGTTCTATGGAGATGCACCTAAACATCCTTCAAATGGTCTATTTTCTTCATCATTTAGAATGCCTACAACAGCAGCGAGAGCATCTGGTACTACACCAATTAATCAATGTGATAACACCAGTTGTAATAATAATAATACAAATCAGAATACTAATTATTCACGTTGTATTACTACAAATCCTATGCTACGATCTACAAATTATGATATGTCAAAGTTTACTTTACCGATGGATAAAAATAATAAATCATTAAAATCAAATGACGACACATCAAATTTCCTAGTAAATAATACATTTAATCCAAATAATTCAATGTTCAGTCACATTAATGATAACCATATTCACACAATTAACCCAGTGATTAACGGTAATTCAAGGGATAAAGTAAAAAAACGTCGTAATCGAACTACTTTTACGAGTCATCAATTAAATGAGATGGAAAGAATATTTCAGGTGATATTATTAGTTAAATATAGCCTTTTTATGACATTATAATTACTATTAATGTTTATCAAATTTTGCCGAAATTCATCGTAATTTAGTATGCAGAATAGTATCGTCAGTTTGATATGGCACCTAATTATATGCATTATGTTATAAAAACATACAAGGATATTGACGAAATTAAATTCCATTATCTTAGGTAAACAATAACAGAGCAGTTTTGATTTCTTAGTTAAAGTATTTATTGTAAAGTCTACTAAATACTTGAGGTCTAAAGCCCGATTTCACAACTTATGTTTGAGCAATTGACAGATATCACTAACTCATACCTGTTGTTTAGTGAAACTAGAATATGGCTATTATTGAAATCCAGAAAGTTTCATCCCCTGTTATATAAGGTTTGTCATCTGGATGTATTTTATTAAATTCATAAGATTCATACAGAAATTCTGACCCTGACTCACTATCCACTGAGCTACTGAATCGCAACATCCGTTATTTCATACAACTGCGAATAAAGCTATTTATGTAAGAATTCGAATCCCCGCCCACCAGTTGTTAGCATTATTGACTGTCAGTCACGATTGGCAAACATGCGTTCTGCGAAAATTACATTCCCACTTGGTTGCAAATTTTAGATTAGCTAAAATCGCATAACTAAGTGGTCCTCACATGATGTAAGCATGTCATCAAGGACTGGTCAAATTCGCTTCATAATATCAACACCAGGAAGATCTGAACCTAAACACATGTCATCTATTATGCTTTGTTCAGCTGTTTTATACGTTAACACTTTGTTTCAGAAAAGTAAATATCTAAATGAAATATTGTAAGCACTGAATTACTCGCCATTCAGTATTTGTAGAAATGAACTTAGATTGACATATAGATAACTAAGATATAATGTATACACGTGTTGGAATAGAATACAAATGTGCTACCATATACTTGAATAGATTCTACATGTTTAATCGGTTATGCTAACTTTCCACTTGAATGTTTCAGGCACAATGTATGAAAGAATAAATTGTCTAAAAGAATATGTTTAGTCATAAAAGTCTGGTTGAAAAACAGGAATTAATGTTTTACACTAGTTCGGTTGAAAACAATTTACCTCTTTCATTTCTAAACTGAAAAGTATAATCTATCCATTTGATTTGCATTGGTCTTAGTGCAGAAAATTCAAATACACCATCTAACTTATTTTCTTTGTTTAATCAACTGTAACTAAACGTACTCAAATGGAAAATTGTGTTATGTACAATAAAAGTACAAAAGTTTCACTTCAGTATAAGTTAGGATAACTAACAGAGAATGTGGTTAATTTGATTAGGTTATATTTCATTAGTATGAGATTAACTCAACTACAATAATAATGTTCAATAGTTATATTTAAGTAGAATTTATTCGGTACATTATAATTTTATTTGATAATTGCATATCAGAAGAAAACATAAGACTGGACTCGCAAAAAAATGAACGTAATAAAGCAAATAAAATAAAGTTCTGTCCATTGAAACAGAGCTTATTGTTGAGTACATATTTTTAAATATGAAAATTAAATTGAACAATATCATCTACGTCGTCCAGCTTTATGTAATATTTAACTAAAGGGTAACTTGTGTTTCGTTTATAGATGATAGACAATGTGATTGAATGTAACCATTGAAGTTTACTTGGTAAGTATGAATGGTTGGAAGTGACAGAAGTAAAAAGAAGGCATGTGACAACTCGAAATTAGGTAGAATGTATTGATGTGTATTATGTAAAAGTAACTAATAACAATAGTTAAAATGCTTAAACCGGAATGCAAGAAAATTAGAAGACGACAACTCAGTTGACAAACTGTTTGCTGAAATAAAATACACAACAATCATAATTCTAATTAACGATTAGTAGAATTTACACTGACCGGTGTCGTTTATTTTACGAGAACTTTAGTTACATAAAAATGTTTCGATGACATTTGGTTAGATATAATCGGCAGAAAATCCTAAACTTAATTTCTGGGTTAGTTAGTACCTATTAGAAAGATGTATCTAAAATACTGGGGGGTGGGGGTTGGAGTTACTGATGACGTTCATAGGACTCCAATTCGGATTAACCAGTGTCAGATTCGACAGAACTTTACCAATCTAATGATTCAGATAAGCGGAAAATTAAGGCCCGTTGACTGTAGGCTACAAATATGTAACAGATAATCTATTGTTCAGATAAAATTTCGACATTCGAAAAATAAAACAAAATTTTTATAAAGAAGTGTTCATTGAGTTTTTGTGGCATAAAGGGGACATACTGGCCTACAGCTAAATTACAAAGAAATTTTAAGAGCAAGTTTGCAACATGTACACCATTACACAAAAATGAGCGTCAATGAAATCAAAATATTTTTAATGGGACTGGATCAAGCTAACAGACTACGAGAAATGTTTTATATTTGAGCTGCTTTCGGATTTTATGAAAATAATGAAATCTAGTTATATAACATTATTCTAACTTCCCTTTATCACCGTTCATAGTTGAATCAGAATATTCAGAGACACAGTTTACGATTCTTAATCAAAAACGAAGTTTGTTTAAACTTAAACTACCTCCCGGTCTTATAAACGATTAACACCATATAAGTAGAAAATTGCGTTAGTTGTTATGACCTTTCTATTGAACAATGAGTATTTCGCTGTTGCAATGGAAAGATGCAAAGAATAAATACTTGGTTTAGTTAATGTGATGGAACTATTCAATAAATAAACATTTTATAGATACAAAACCTTCAGCTAAAACATATCATGGAATGAAAAGTCTGATTACTATTATAATATATGAATTGAAGCAGCTTTATGGATATTAGTATTAAGTTTTTTAATTGGTTGGATTCGTCCCATAGCCACCTCAATTCACCTATACTATTTAGCCCACTGGTGACTAAATTCAAGATATTTTTCTTTGAGGCAATTATCACCGATGACATTTGATGGTCATTGTGCTATATCACAAATTGATGGAAGTGGAAATTCTACTATTAGGCCACGACCAGTCTACTGGTACAGAAGGTGGGCATTCGTCAACCTGATGGCTATCGTTTTGATTCCCCTGGCGGAATCGATGGTGCGTCCTGATAAAGAGTCCTATACTGAGACAAAACTGCTATCTAATAATCCCTGGTTTTTAGTGGCATCTTATCAAAATCAGTCTGTAATGAATCCATTCAACTATTACAGTTCATGTTGTAAATTTGATATCAAGAATAGGTCTGGTTTAGAGAACTGTTAAAAAACCAGAAAGCAGATGACGGATATCTCGTTCTGATACAGGACCTCTTCAAAAAGCATGCAGAACTTCGGTGGTTTTAGGCATTTATTTATTGTGTTTGACGTAGATAGTATTTAGATACTAATCCTAGTATATCCATCCACTGTTATACTTAGAACTGATATATACTCGGTTACTCTAATATTAGAGACTTCAATACCAATGAAATTTTCTAGCGAATTCGCTACATGTGTTTATTGTGTTTTGCACATTTACTTTTACAAGACGTTGACTATCTAGCGCAGAGAACACAGCATTACCAAAAACATTCACCTGAAGTACAAACCCTCTTCATTATTTCAACTAAAAATTTTTATGCAGTGATCCTGAGAGATTTTATTTATTTACAGAAACAGAACAATCAAATAACATTTGAACTGTTTAGTCTCTGATCAAAATAAAGTTCCTAGTGTCCGGTATCAATGAAGTATGTTAAAGCCGACATTTTAACTACACATTTACAAACAATCTCACGTATTCCAAACAGTTATCTAATTTGATGTAGACGTATTTCCCTGTACGCCTGATTAACCTAATTGCAATTCATGTACATGATTGTTCACAGTCTAGGTTTACTCACTGTCTAAACAGGCTCTTTTGCTCAGTAATATTAAGATGAGCATTGTAAGACTAACACCACAGACATCCAATTTTTATCTCAAATTTTTTTCAGATACCAGATTTCTTCCTCGAACTTTCAAGATTTCGGAGGTGTGAGGCTAACTTTTACCGTATTTGTGGTTTTAAAATATATATATATATATATATATATATATATATATATATAGAGAGAGAGAGAGAGAGAGAGAGTGATGAGAAGTTTATCACAGATTATGATTGCTTAGTGATCTTTTTCATTTCCGAAATATGAGATCTAACTTGAAGATAAAGTACGTTCTAACAAAAAACTGGATAATATTTAGCATTAGGCTGCACTATCTACAGTGATAATTAATTTATATAGGTAGCCTAAACTATATGATCATATCATCACTCTTACAAAGTGACTCAAATCATTGTATATGCGTTTTGTTTTTCTCAAAATTCTAATTGGTACCCAAAACTATGTAAACATTGAAGTACACAGTAAAAATTAAAAAATCCTAGATTAAATAATTTCAAAAATATGATTTAACTAGACAAGAAAACAACTAAAATCAAGCACATCAACTTTTATTATATTGATCATCTTTCGTTAGAAGTATTTAGACAATATCACGTAGTGATATTAATAGTACTAGCGGAAAATTATGTAGTCCCTGTGTGATAAAACTCTCTACGGTTTTAGATGATTCCAAATATTTCAGTTAGTTTGATTAGTCTATTTGTGTTTGTTGGTTGAGATTTTTAATCTACTTAATGTTTTAACTTCAGAAACTATGTTTTAACAAACTACCTTATTTTGTGTCCAAAACGAGGTAATCCAGGTGGATGATATATGAAGTATGAAAAATATACATGTTTTATAATAATAGCGAAAAGCAAGGTAATTTATTCTGAAGATAATAACAGATAAATATAAATGGAGAGATAATCAAACAAAAGAAAAACTATCTGCTTTCTTCACGGAATGTGACAATAGACAGCTTTTATCTACTTGTAGCTAGTTTAATTTATGCGATACAGTGACTGGTACTTTTGTAATAAGTCGGATTTATCGAAAAATGTGCTTCTTAGTGAGGCAATTTTATTTTTGCAATAAAGATAGAATATTGTAATAATATGAAGTTATTGAACTATTAATTTAAGTAATATTTTAAGTTACTCAATAAAACAAAGTAACTTCGGCATATTCTATTGTAAAAATAATTCTTTCGTTAATTGTTCGTGAGTTATGGGTAACAGATTGTAATTTGGAATCTCTGCAAGAATCCAAATGATCTATGAATAAAAGTATTATTATATGTTTGAGTACATTTCTAATTTTATTATTTCATTTATTTACTTTGAAATGCATAGTCTTAACTATTGTTTAAATATTCATGGAATTCTCCTATAATTTAAAAATCTGGTTCTCTAAGCTGAATAGTTCACTTTTGAAGCTTTAGTTTACTTTCTAAGCATTCTGTTCAACATATACTTCAAATGGAAATCTGTTTGTATTAGGTATCTTCTCCACTAATCCAGTATTTATAATAATACAATCTTAATGTGTATCAGTCTTGATAAATCAAGTATAACATAATGCTCTTGTCTGATGAGTACTTTAATCTAGTGGAAGCTATATAGATAATAAATGCGAATATTTAAACATAACTAATTAGCTCACCATGGATGCGATCCTGTTGAACAAGTACAATGTTCTATGATATGTTGAAATTAGATACATTTTATCCACTATTTATCTAGAAAAATCAGTGGAGAAAAATTACAAATGTACTAGTTATTATAAACAAAATCTTAGCTATATATATATATATATATATATATATATATATATATATATATATATATATATATATAAGAGGATAAAGTTCTGTCACAAACTGATTAAAGTTGAAAATGTAAACCAGTGGATATCAGTTCGGTGACCAAAGGTTCGCCCAGTGTCATAGTGTCAACAACTGTATATTAGTTCCGTAGATGTTGTTGGTCCATGATGAGAATAACATGTACATAAGTTTATATGGTGCGTGGTTGGTTAATTTTATATTGTCAATATTCTTCTTGTTGTAACAACGTAATTTGCTCATCAGACTGATACAATCAATAAATTGAAAGTATTAAAAGTCATGTCTAGAGTAAGCATTTAGGTAGTTAATGACTTATTGTGGTTAGATGACTGGGTATGTGTAGACAGCCAATATTTCTTCGAATAATATCTTTAATACAGTTAATGTTATTTCAAAGGCTTTATGAAGTTTAATATTTCATCAGTTAGCGATTCCATGAACATGGTTTACTGTTTTATGCAATCATTCGTAGAGATCTTGTATAATTTGACAGCGACAATAATCAGAAAGTGAAATGCATTTAAGTACTGATAAAACAGAATGGGACAAGACAAACATATGGTCCTTTAAAACTAAGTTATTTAGAAATTTCTAATGGTAATCTAATGCTTGTGAATGAGACAGTTACCTGCAGATTATCCTGCATTATAAACAAACTGAAGTTAAAAAACATGGTTTGTTAAATCTGAGAAGTGGATGTGTTTTTGTTTATTTCATGATAGATCTCTTAGGTGGTATTAGGTATTTACTGACAAGGTATTGGACTCTACTATAAACTTGTCTTAAGTTTCTTGGCTTTCATCACTGTTTCAAATGATATCGGTTAAGAATAAAGTTTGCCGTCTATTCAATAACACCAAATTACGCAAGACAAGCTTCTTAATAAGCACTTATCATATAATTAAGTATTATTATATATTGTAAAAGCATAAAGTAGTAAATAAACTCATATTTGACTAGTGTGTAAACAGTATCTAATGAACCATTAACTTAGCTTTTAGACTTTAGTAAAGTTTTTAGATTGTTTCTATGCACGATTGATAAGTAGAGAATTTATAGAATAAGTAAATCAATAAAAAGTTCACTTACTGATCCACGACTTATATGGATTGACTTAACCTTCTTGTAAAGGGCGAGTTAAGAAGAACCGAATTAACAGTAAGTTACCTGAGGTCCCATCGACAATTCACTTCTTTGCTTTAGTATTTCACTGAACACAATTATTTATTTTTTAAGCTGTACTGTAGCAAAAATGGACTGTTTTATCACAATATGAATAAGTAATATGCTTGTTAGTAATAATAATTATTTACTGAACATCGTAAAAAGGAAAATGATATTTTCTTATAAAGAGAGTAAAGGTTCCGTTTATCGGAACTTAATTGTTAGTCAAGGATGTCACAGAAATTAAATAAACATTCGTGAGCTTGAAAATGAATTGAATAACATAATAGTTGAAAAAAACTGGATGGATTCACAAAGAACTCAGAAATATACATGTCTATTAAGAGCAAGAGGTAAATAGAGCAGGACAGAAAATGTAGGTGATAGTTTTATAAAACTACAGGTCAAGATCAAAAGTGGTTTAGTAGATACAATTCTGTCTTCTCAATATAGATGACAAAGCTTGAAAAATCTATAAAAACGTATTATTTGTCTTCTGTTCACCTTATAGGTTACTTTAAGTTACATCCGTCTTAATCGGACCATCCGTGTCAACATAGTGTTCAGCTAATTAACTTGCTATAGATCCCCTCCCATAGTATAGTTCTATTAAATCCTCGCTAGTAGAGTGAGCACCAAACGATCAATATTTCTAGCTGATTTTGAATTAGTAATTACATAGCCCGGTTCAGTTAATGTACGTAAAGGTTATTACGTTTAGGCTAGTAGTTTACTTAAATAATCACATCCATATCCGTCTGCTGTAAATTTAACATCATTCGGTCTTATTTGATACACTAAGTTCACTAAATGAATTATACAAAACACTTGTTGATATCCTAAATGAGAATCATACATTTTTAAAATGGTTTCTACTCTTAAAAGCACTCAATTTATTTCGCTGTTGTCTAAAGTCTAACTTAAATTGTAGTTAAGTTTCAGTTAATCGAGTTATTGATGTTTTATTATCTCCCCAACTTCATTCTGCTAGACCAGTAGAAATAAAACGACTTGTACTGAAGTATTACATCTTCTGCTAGATAAAATATTAAAACTGTTTACACTGTGTGACAATGAATATATATTCAAAAGTCAATTAGACCTGGCTAACCTAATACTTAAATTAATATCATGATGATTTTACTAACATATTCGTTGTTTTCATGCTTTATATGTTGTTCGGTTATTTAAAAAATATCCCAGTCACAGATCAATACGATTAAAAGGTTTTTCTTTATTCTTTTTCATGGAGACAGTAAATAATTGGTACAAGCAATCGATTTCATTGATATTTCACTCGTAATTTTTTTATTTAATAATATTCACTGCTGAAGATAACTTATTACTATGTGGAAGTACGCGAACCATAAAGCATGATGAAATTTTTTTCTATAAACTTCCTATGTTAATTGATCGATCCCACTTTTGATAGCTTTTGTTATACTTTAGTTGGAATCTCTGAAAAACCCTGCAATCATAGAAATTTGTCATAAATATTAGCAAGAACTTATAGCATTTACGAATAATATAAAAATTTGGAATCAGTAAAGAAATAATGGGTTATACTTTAAGTTAAATAAAATTAAGACCATTAAACAATGAAATAATTTCCCGTAATACATAATATAATGTATCCATATGTAATGCAAGCATAAAACATGATGGAGTTGTGGGATAAGTGCAACTGTACATTGTCTATACAATATTGATTCACAAAGAAAAGTATATCTGATAGTATTTCAAATTATCCTAGGCTTGCAAAGTTTAAGTAGAATACTGTATATCTGATTTTATTTTGAAAGCTATGTAATTCAGTACTCACCTATTTAAATCTATCAAATTAGTTCTATTAGGTTATAAAAATAACCGGAAAAAGATTCGTTCAATGTAATGAAAGTTCTAGATAACATTTATCAAGGATACAGTAGACTACCTTCAAATAAAACTAATTAACAATAATATGGCATGTAAAAGTTTTATTTACTAATTTAAGCCAAGAAACTATTGTTTTTATCATAAAAGAATGTAACTTATAAATTAAAGTTCAGTTACTAACTACTCAACATATTACAAAAGATAAACATCCAACCTGTTTTCTTATTTCTGAACTATTTGAAAGTTTCATAATTGAAATACTGAAGTGTAACATTGAAGAAAAGCTACTAACAACAACCTTTAGTACTACATGCGATAAATATTTTGTTCATTATCTTTATTTGTATCATGAGTAAACTACAAATTACTTTGAAAGACTATAGAAACTTTCATTTATTTAGTGAGCATTTTCAAACCAACCGGGTTTCAAACAGTTTTTTCTCCTGAAAGTGACTATGGCTAACTTTCAGTTGGCTATTTATTTATCTGAAATGTTAGTACTATAATTAAGGTTCTTTAGAATAATGTAGTTACTATAAGTTAGAGTGCAAAAACGACTGAAAACACTGATATGATATCTATCAGCTAAAATATATAGTAGTATAAGTGTAAATTTAGTTTTTAATGCAACTGTTCTGTTTCCTTTGTATAGTTTAGAAACAGTAGTTAACGAACGCGAATTTATCAAATAGTCAGTATTTACGATTCTTTTAAATTTTAATAATACAATAGTTACACTACGAATTCGTGCAGTTTGTTGCATGTTTTTCACTTTTACAAGATCGGATAGTTAACAACCAGTTTTCCGTATAGAATTATTATCTCTTTTGGTTGCAAATGCACGCAGAAGTTAAAAAATTGTTATCTATACTTCACAGCTTACATTTTATCTACATTTTAACAAGATAAGGATACAAAAAGGGTATTTAGATTTTTGAAAATTTAGAATCGTATATAAAATTTAGTCTATTCAGTAATGTGATTTGTAGAAACTGATTTAATTTACACATAATTTGCGTCACTGAATAATTGCAGCGATGGAATTATTAGTAATCAAAAAGTAGAAGTCCATACAAATAACTTCATGCAGAATTACACCTATAAATATCGGGTGTTAGATTGAATATGTTTGGGATATGCTACTGAGTTGTTATTCAGTGTTTTACAATTTCAATTTGAGTAAGTAGTAAATAGTAAAGATTATGCAACTTTATAGGTAATCTTTTATTCAATCTTGATAAAAGTAAACTATGCTTATTATGGATTCTAAATATAACTTTGTGATCCGTCTGGTCCTGTCTAGTCACTGCTTAGCAATATGTGAGCTTTGAAGTAACAACTTTCTGGTGATCTATGGTTTTTGATAATTTTACAGCTAACAGAATCGATAACTGTCTTCATAGTTAACCTGCATTACAATTATGTGTATTCTATGCCAGTCACCAATTGATTAACTAACTTTCTATATTCCAAATGTTGTATATATGCGTAATTTCTAGCCAAGCTACTTAGTGTTAATAATTTGGCTATGGAAACTTGTTAATTAGTATGGTCGCTGTCAAAAATAATGTTCTATTTAAAGATCAATCTCAAAAGTTCAATCGGAATGTGATTTATATATACACTACTAGAAGGTACTTCGTAGTTACATTTTACCACATCTTGCTATATCTGAAACTATGATTATCTTTAATGGAAACAGTTATTTTTTAGTCATACAAAGCTTCATCAATGAATTACTGAACAAACTGGTGTTGTTGAGTACCGAGCTCGATGATTTAACAGTAGAATTTTTAATGCCATCCTGAACAATACAACTAAGTCAGCTAGTTTAGAGCAGTTAACAGCATGATTTCTATCCACTGCTCTGTAAGCCATTTTCATTATTATTGAGTAGACCTGACTGATTCAACAATAGGATTTGACGACAGGTAAATATTTCTATATTAATGCATCGTCTCATATGATTAGTAACGTGTAATAAACAGCAGTGTCTAACTTTAATGTTAAAGGGATAGAATATATCACTGGAAATATAGGAAATCAAGATCAAAATAAAAGTAAATAGATTGAACCACTATCACTTCTTTTTCATCAAATGCTCAAAGCTCTTATAATCAATTTATTAAACAGTAAAAAAGAAGTTGAATAAAAGTTTAAAATAACCATGAAAATGAATTAGTTTTGTAACAGAGCCAATAGTATACCTAATTAACATGGTTGTTTACTAAAATGCTTGTACCTAGTAACATCTGGAGATATTACTGTGGTAGTCTTATTTGCTGGTAGTCCATTTGAATCATTGAAAAATAAAAACAATAAAAACTGCATATCTCCGAATAATTGTTTTATCAAACTGAACTTTATTCTTAAAGTGGATTGTATAATTCTATGAAATTAATGATTATTAATTAATGTTTCTATGTAATCTTGAATAGGTAACTCGGCAATAAGTGAATGCATTCTAGATATGAAGATACCATTTCGAATTTCATCTATTAATAAATGTTTCAATTTATGATGACATTCAGTCCGAGAATCAACGATTGAACAGTAAATTTTAGTTAACATTTGCTTTTTACATAACTGTTACTATCTCTAAATATAACTACTTTGATGAAGATAATCACAGTCCAAGTGGACACTTTTACTAGTGTATCCTCCAATTAAGGGGTCCTGACCTTCTTTATGGACAACATAATTAACACTTAATTTGTACAGAAATAAATTTATCAGTCACTCAATTCCTTCTGATGGTATTATTTGCAGTTGGTTTTATGTTGTTTTTTTTTTGGAATGGTTAGGTTTTTCCATTTCTACTGACTAACATATTAGGTTTCTGTAAAAGTGTTTTCTGAATGTCAGCGGGTCTGTAGTACAGAGTACATTTCCTAAGAAAGTAAAGTATAGATACTCGGCATTCAGATGTGTTTAATAAGGGAAATTATTGCACTAGTATACTACTCAATACACTTTGTGATCTATTATACATAAAACACATTAATGCATAGTCATAAAATGTGCGTACTTGATGAAGCTTTTTTCAATTAATCATTTCTTGTGTCATTATCAGTTGTCATTAGAAAGGAAATAAACATATAATTTACTTATAGTTGATTATATTTGTTAGATATTTGTGTTGACTGGGTACCAATGAAAACCAGGGAGCACTGGACAACTGTTTCATCACAAACAATTTGTTGACAAATATAATCATTGACAAGAATTCATTAAAATCAGTATAATTCATTATGGTGGTAAAGATAAATCATTTGTTCTACGCATTAATTCATGTTAGAGATTACAATATAAAGAATAGATTGATTTCACGTTACAGTGACTCTAAGTTTTTATGAAAGATTAGTGAGCAAGAACTTTTGAATTATGATTACAAATACCGAAATCTAAATTTCTATACGGCGTCATTGTCAATGATTGATAAACTTGCAATGAACTATTGTTGACTACATTAATTAATTAGTTAATTATGTAGTTAAGAGATGAATAGACGTACTGTAATAGATATATATCATTTAAACATTAATCTGTTACCAAGGACGTAATTGCACCTACACAGTTGACAAATATGAAGTAAGAAGGGAATTAATGTTGAATTTAGGGTACTAATAAAATTTATAAAGCTCTCCACATCTAATCTCTCTCATTACATAGATAAACCTATAAGAGTATTGATTTTTTAACTATGTCACTATCCACTTATTTAGTGAAAAGAGTGGTTACCACATGTACGTTGTTTAAGGTATATTTATCAGTTGACGTTGTTTTTACTAATTATTTGCTTATTCTTAATTTTTATTAAAATCATCAGTGGGGGATTATCTTCTATATTCAGTGTACAAATCATTATCTCTTGTTACCTTTGAAACTTTTGAGTAACTTATGTTCTTCACTTTAATACATTTGGTTAATTTTAACAATTTTGTTAAATAATCAAAAACTCTTCTGTTTTATTACAGACTACCATGTAAGATCCAATGTTAAATACACTTATACAGCTTAAGTAAATGATGCTATTCAAGATAAAAATTCTTCAATTGAACCATCTTCATTTCGTCTAATGGTGTAATCATTTTTCTTATTAAGTAAATCGTTCGAATTTATTTATTTTAATATTTAATCACTGTGTTAATATATTTTCATTGTTACATAAGTTTTTTTGAGCATGGTTATACTGCTTCTTAATACATCTTAAAGAAGGTGGTATAGTATAGTTATGTGTGGAGTAACCAATCTATTCATAAATGTTGCCTATTATTAATCTTTAGTAATAGTTCGGTATGTAAATAATTAATAACTGCGGTTTAATTTGTTCGATCGTACTGCATAAAATATTTATACAACTTCTTGCAACACTAAAAAGTTCATTGTGACAACTTCTGAAGTTGTTGTGGATAAATATACTGAAATTACTTTTTGATACGTTTCCTTTATCAATACAACTTTCTTAAGTGTAATTTTAAAACGAAAATTTTTTCTCTAACTTTTTTTCAGAAAACTCACTATCCTGATGTTTATGCTCGTGAACAGTTAGCACTGAGAACTGGGCTAACAGAGGCTAGAGTACAAGTATGGTTTCAAAATAGACGTGCTAAGTGGCGTAAACGTGAACGTATAGGTGGAAATGGTAGCATTATAAATGGATCACCTGATTTAGGCTTACAAATATCTTTACCAAAACAAAGTGATCTATCTATAAATAATAGTAGTAATAATTCATCTACATCATCGACAGCGGTTTTCGCTGCTGCTGCAGCTGCATGTGCTATGGCTGCAGCTGTTACAGCTGGTACAAACTTACAAGGAAGCAATCTAACTACAACACAAAATCACTTACATAAACATGTTAACAATGGGAACACAACTAATAACCCTTATTTATTTTCTGGATTTAATTCCTCTTCATTTATTCCTACCTCGAATATGTCTGATACACTACGTATCGATGGTCTACTTGATCAACAAATTTCGGTTGATACTAATGTGAACAGTTACGAAACTAATTTAGCGCATCATTCTAAACATTTTTATGAATCAAATCCATATTTATCATTAACACTGAATAAATTAGCTAGATCTGGCATAAACTGTAATGAATTCAGCAGAAGACCAACTCATGAATCTGATGTAATTGCATCGACAAATCCAGTGAATAGTGAGAAATTTGATGGTAAACATTTATTCAGAAATGATTTCAATATTTTACCTACCCCAAATACTGACTTCTGTGTGTCACTGAATAACAAAATTGGATATATTCAACACAATGACGAATCAAACCAGCATCATCAACACCAACATAGTTCTTCTGAATCTAATGCAAATTTTATGTACGATAGATGGCAACCAATTGCAGATATAAGACGTAATTCTTCAAAGCAGTCACTTCCTACTAATGATATAATGGATCAGCAGAGAAAGTATTCATCATCGCTATCATCAAAACTTCAGTGGTCATTAAATGCTCAAAACGGTACCAGCAATAAAGACAATAATGAAATTAGTTGTAACTGTTACTCCACATCTGGACAGAGAGATCAAAATAGTCAGTCACATGCTGATCAAAGTAACAATAATAAAAATGATGTGAATGATGCAACTGAAGCAACAACAGAAGTGAAGAGTGCCACTCCTATTGAAAACTGTCATGCACTTTGGAATTCATCAGAATCAAATAATTCTTTATACGTGAATGATACATGTACTGACAATCTTGAACTTGTGAATACTTTAATGAAAGGAAATAGAACTACTTCTTCTGTCACTATAAATAGCAGTAATAACAATAAGAATGAAGATATAAAATCTAATTTAAAATGGAAATTTTCAACTGAATTGAAAGAATCTGACTGGTTATTCAACAAACAAATTACACATTTCTATGATGAACAGAATTCTACATCAAAATCTTCAACATTCACTGAAAATAAGATATTCATCTAGGTTAAAAGATTTAATCAAACAAAAAGAAAAATATTAAATTAGTGAGTTTAGTATTATTTGTTTTGTTTTGTCTTTCTTCTTTGCAAAATTATAAGCAATGTTTACTGGATAACAAATATAATCATCTTAATAAACTTTTGACTTTTAAGCATAGTCAGATTATGGTTTATACAGCATCGATTGGAATGTTTCAAAGTGATTCAAAGAGATTTTACATGAATATTGAACTTCGATAAACAGGATAATCCATTTGTTCACCACATATCATGTCTATATATTCATTTTTATTGATAAATCGTTTAATTCTCCGGTGTTTTATGACTGGGGAAGCCTAGATTCGACGGTTTCATGGAATTTATGTAGTACACCAGTTACAACTTGAATTTGCACGTAATATAATATTATTTTTTACCTCGGTAAACAGTAGGACACAACGATCTTTAATACTTGTAAAACAAACCTCATAAATATAGTCATTTTACCATCAGATGATTTATTTTTAAACATTCCATCTGAATGGTATTTGAAGTAATTTACAACTCATGTCATCATTCGTTTCAGGTACACTCTTTCAAACAGCTGAAAGGTGGTTCACTTGTGCATTCAGAATCGTGACAGACATGTTGTGATTGTATACCTCTATCAAGATAAGACTATTATATAAAACTTTTTAACAAAAAGTTATTAATGCTACAAACTGTATATTTACAGTTGACTCGTGATGACCTCATTTGTATTACCATTTTATATGTATATGATGATCAGCTATCATATTTTCCATAGATTGATACTTGGATACCTACGTGCGGTTCACTTGTGTCAAAGTAGATTTATGTAATAAACATATATCATTTATTCACTTTTCTGCTTTTTTGGAAACAGTAGTTTAAATTTTTTTTAAGAAACCGCTATAAAATCTCCTATGGAGAATCACTATAATATGGATTAAAACTGATTATTAAAAGGTTTCTTAGCATCTCGTCCTTTGAAATTATCATTTTACAGGCGAAAGATAATTTTAACAAGTCTAGCAGTTTAGGAGGCTGGTTAAAAATTTTTACGTTTATCAAAACGAAGACGTTTGAGCGAAAAATATTCCTTTTCATAAATTCTTATCAGGTTTTACAATTATTAATTCTAAATTAATGAAGGTAATACCGAGACTGAAGGATAAATTACCTAAACTTGTCACTTCTTTTTTTATCTATCATTCCAACTGTTCTTGCAAAGCAAGTTACATTGGTAGATTCTCAAGGAATTTACTCTTCCGTGCTCCTGAACACCTTTATTTGTGGTTAACGAGGGGCGCTGTCAAAACGTCGACAATTCAATTTTAGAGCACTTGGTTCAAACAGGCTATGCTGCGAGCATGAACTAGTTATTCCTAATAATCGATCCTGTGAACAGTTAGACTCAAGGTTCTTGAAACGACATAGGCGATAATCACACTAGCTATAGCCGACCAAGACCCAATGAACCATTTCCCTTCTTAGTTATACGACTTTATTGTGGGAATGTACACACAGTCTTCTTTTTATGTGTAATTCCGTAACTTGTGTTCACCTTATCCAAATGCTATTTCTTTGTTCATATCACTCATAAATCGACATATCACTATTATTATGGTTATTACTATTATTGTTATTAGCACTCATGAATACACATTGTGAGTTTGGATTTCAATGTTGTTGATGCATACATAACTAATATCCAGTAACTAACTATTACTACAAGTTTGGTTTAGTACAGTAGAGCAAACTTTTATTGATATTAGTGAAGTAGCTGCTATATGTTAGTAAATATTAAATATGTTTTGATCACATTGCATAGTTTATTATGAAAACAGTTAACTTACATCTTTGATGTGTCATTAGAAAGTTATTTCTTACTGAATAAACCATTAAGTATTAAATAACTTATTACGAAGGAGCATTATTATTATTGAATATTATAGAAAGATTTTCTATTTGGTCTTCATTACAATCATATCGCTATCTAAGAGCAGCAACTTCAAATCCAGGCTTCTGTTCTTATTAGCAGCAAAACAAAGAAAACAATAGTAGGATGAATTTGTATATTCCCATTGATTTGTTATAGACTGAAGCTAGTCAGTCACTGTTACTATATGTGCATCCTGAGCGGATTACCTCGATATAGTAAATACTCACAAGTATCATTTAATTTGGATTGTGACTGGCAAGTGGGATCCAGGAAGCGAGTTATGTCCTATTTGGGACTCTTCGGCTGGATGTATCTACTTCCCAAATCAATGGAAATATACAAATTCATCCTACTACCATTTCGCCTATTGCACAAATGTGACTGTCTGGACTTAGTAGTCTAGTGGCGAATGCGATGGCGTCTGACACGAAACGGATTGAGTTCGAATCCCACTGTGAACCTCAACATTGAGATGCAGGTACATCCAGACGACGACTCCCAAATAGAACGAAATGCGCATCCTGGACTTCACTCACTAATCACAATCCAAATTAAAAGAAAACAACAGAAAAATTACTGGAATGCATGTTAGAAATTAATTTGATTTGTTATTGTCTTTCTAACACGATACAAATTAGACTTTTTATCTAGATTTCTTGGTAGCTTATAGTGACTGATTCAACAAGGTCAAGTGTAGAAAAAAGATAGTATGTTTACTATTTCATCATTCTAATGAATAAGGGTAAGCAGAAAGTTAGTCATTCAGCATACTTCTACATCACCACTTATAGTATATTCTCTTTATATCCTAATAGAGTAAAATTTCAGTATAAAAATCAAACTGATAAGATCATACCTTCATAACTCTTGCACAGCTATCCGTAATTTAATAAATCACATGTAAAAATGGCAGTTTTTATTAAGTACTGACACATTTGTTCGACATCATGATAGCATATAATACAATTATAAGAACGCGAACTTAGTGTAACCAAATTATTCTGAATTTTTATTCACTACTGCTACGACAGTATCACTATTATTAGCAGTCATAAACCTCTTAGCTTATGTCTAATTACTTCACTCTCGATAATATACGACGAAGTGTACTTGAATAGATATAGAACCATTTAGTGGAAAAAACTATTAACACTCGTAAATGGAATCGTGAAGGAATGTTTGAAAAAAACATGGAAATAAACATTCTAATGCTGTGCATATTAATTAATTCTCCTTACGTCTAGTCAGGTCAGATCTCTATTGGCATACAAACAGACAAAAAAATAGACAGAAAGATAGAAGGATAAGTGAGTGAATGAATGAATGAATGGTTTTAAAAGTTCCAGCTATACATCAACAAACTTGAAATTCATAATTTCCAACTGTGTTCATCTGTCAGTTAAACCTGACAGTCTGCCATTGATAAAATCCTTGATTGGATTATGTTGTATCTTATCAAATGCATTAAATGGTGAACAGGAAAAGAAATGAAAGAAATAAATATAGTTGATAGTTCAGATTAGATTACATCAGATCATTGGAAGTAATCAAAATATGAAATGAAAGTTAGTGTAATTTTCAGTACATTAATGTAATACATAACGTTTAAGTATGATAGTTGTCTGTAAGTAACTTTTTCATGTGAACAGTTTAAATAAAAGTAACATTATTAACGTGTCTTATTTGCATCATAGAAAATATCATAAATGAATAGAGAGGAAACGATCAAAAGTTATAAGCGGAAAAAA
Organism: Schistosoma japonicum; assembly: GCA_025215515.1. Lineage (NCBI taxonomy): Eukaryota > Metazoa > Platyhelminthes > Trematoda > Strigeidida > Schistosomatidae > Schistosoma > Schistosoma japonicum. Next base: position 16,218,316 of record CM046064.1, read on the forward strand.
CGTTGATATAAAGATAAACTGTTTTGTAAAGGAGTCAATTAACTTAGTTTATTGTATTTAAATAAAGAATAATGAGAACAAAAATTTTAATGATATAACATCAGATGTAAATCTACTAAACCATACTGCAAACTGTAATATGATGCTCAAATAGATATATAATGAAATCTGAAACTATACTAATAAATTATTGATCTATTTTATTTATTCAGGGAAACTGTTATCTACGTGTAAATAGTTCTAATCCCAAACAAAGTAGATGTTTATAGTTTCTTGTCTTTTAAAGACTATTTCCACTAATGTAACTGTATGTTGAAAATGTTTGGAACATTGTCAATCAAAATGTTACATTTTTTCATAATGATGTGAAAAAATCACCCGATTTAATAATGATTGTTTTCAAGTTTTGTTGTCAAACAAGTGATACATTGTCATGATTAGTAAGTTTATAAAACTGAAATTTAGTGTTCAATCAACTAACTGATTTAACTCGAGAATACATAAGTTAATGATAATATTATACATTAGTTTACAAAAGAAGATGATCCATTCGATACATCGACAGTTGAAATTCGCTAAATCTATAAGTTCAGCAAATTGTCCAAAATATGATCAAGTTGGGTAATATCCAGTATCCAATTTAAAACAAATTAGCTTATAACGATATGATATAATAACTGTGGCGTGTAATATTTCAAAGCCAATATCAGCAGTTTCTTATAGTATAATTTATTTTTAACAATGGTATAAATTCAAGTTTACATTTTATGTCGATTTGATATACTTAATAATTTGTAGAAATAACTACATAGCTTCCAGTTAGATAAGCATATGTGGGTACATAACTTTACTGTTGTTTACAAGAATTGTTATACTTAGTTAGTGACGTTTTCAATCATCATTTGGAAAAAATTAATAAATATTTATGGAATATAGATATAGATACGAAAATATAAAGATTGGTTGATTACTTTTTATCTATTAATTAATCAATACACAAGTGACTTAAAACTGGTACATTTAATCATAATAGTTACTGTTAAATTAAAGCGTCGATAATTAGAATGAAAGGAAAACAAAAAAACCTATACGAACAAATTGATAAACAAGACAATATAGACAAACGTAAACAAAATAAAGGACTTTTCAATAATCATCAAAAACATTTTTTCGTCAGAAAGAAGAATAATAACATGATGATACTTTTGTACAACATTTAAAAAAAATGATGACAATCATAAAGATATTCATGGACTTCATCAAATTCGCCGCCTTACAACAATGAACAGACATACAAACAGATTCTATATGAATATTGAACAGAACATTTTTTTTCAGTTGAAGAAAAAATACATTGACGTTTAATTTGTAAACTAATGAAACAAGAAAGAACAGAAAGCCTGCAAGAGAGGGTGGGAGACAAGAAGCATATGAAACTGAGCAAAAAGAAGATATGAAGAAAAAACAGGAATCAAAGTGTAGTAAACATAAAACGTTAGATATAAGTGGTTAGAAAGTAATAAAGTAACTATATACCGGTTATAAAGAAAAATTTAAACAAAATATTTTCAATAAATTAAAACATTAATGTTTTGGCCATATAAACATGATATACACATTGAAAAATAACTAAGAGAATGAAAAAAAGATACATCAGTTTTAAGAAACATCAGTATGAGAGAAAAAAAAAACTGTAATCCATTAATCATAATCATTTGATGTTGTGTTTTCCTTTTAAATGTTTGTTGTTTTAATAATTACATTGATATTTTTCTGTTTCACTAAAAAAGAAGTGAAATTCATTACTCAATTCGTATGATAAAACTTATTTACTTCTTCTTTTTTTGTTTTGAAAATCATTCATAATACAAAATTAAATGTGCAAAAATGTAAAACCCAAAAAGAAACTACACTATTTGATAAGATGCATTATCAAATCTCCATTAAACAATTACGTAGAATGTAGGTTTATTAAGTTTTTAAATAAAACGGTAGTTTTTTTAAGTTGGATTATGATTGAAAGCGGTATCCAGGAGGCGGGTTTCGTTCAACCGATGAGTTCAAAATAGGACAAAACGTGGGTCCTGGATCTTGCTTTCCAGTCACAATCCAAACTTAAAAACAATACTTGTGATTGATAGCTATATGGAGGTAATCCGCTCAGGATGTATATGTAGTAACAAATAATGACCAGCTTCAGTACATAACACATCAACAGGAAAATACATGTTCATCCTAAAAACGATTGTGTGTTTACCAATTGCATTAAATCTACCACTTTATGCTGATTTCTCATGTACATAGTAGATGTTCTCTGTACACTGAAATGTAGTTATATACAAATTTTCACTGTAAACATTTAAAATTATCCGAAGCTACATTAAGTATTTACAATACTGTATCCAGGATTGAAAACATGAACAGAGTAAAGGTTTGAGCAGGAAGTGAAATTTATGAAAACAGCACATTATTATGCATCATTCACTTAATATATGAAGGGAGAAATAACTGACGCTGGTGAGTCCGTGTGGGATGTTAAATTTTGCCATGTACATCACTTTCTGACTTTTGTTAAACAACCTTAAGAGACCAGTAAGCATTAGACAACATTTACAGTTGGGGTCGAGTGATAATAATGAAATTTCACTAAACGATTGAAGTTATACATAAAAATTATTAGACTTTGACTCAGTGGTCTGGTGATTACCTGCTCGTTACGAAACCCAAAAGTCCTAGGTCTAAACCCTGCAATGGATACTAACGTGAAACCTCTTACTGGAACAAAACTGCTGTTTAGTAATTACTAATTTTTAATAGTCACCTAGATACAGTTAATCCCTAAAATAAATTACAATATTCCTTAAATGATGTCGGTTTATAGTGAAAACTATTATCTAATAACACTAAACGTTTTCATGACAAAATTAATAATTTCTAATTACTGACCAAGATAACCATTATAATCGAATACATAATGTTCTAATGAACATATTCTAAAAGGTCCTATAGGTGGTGATGATATAATATATGTACCTCAATGAATAAACAATAATCTATGACAAAATACATTATAAATTTAAACTAAAAATGGTAAGAGAAAGAAACACATACACAACAAAACATTTATTTAAGAAAGAAGAGAGGTGGGGACATTGTGATGGTTACTGTTAAATTGATTCAGTTACTACTTTGTTTTTTTTATAAATCAAAAATATTTTCTTTTCAAAAATCTAGATCATCTATAACTACATGTACATGTAAATGAAAAGTGATTTTGTAAATAGAAAGATGAATTCACCACATGAGAAGAAATAATAACGATTTTTGTAGGTAGATACATGGTCATCATAGATAATACACACACACACACAAAAAAACTGTCACAAATTTACAACTTAAGTAATGAAGTAATGATAATACTATTACTTGTTCAAAATTTATGGCGCCTTAAGTAACATTTATGTTAAAAATAAAGAATAAAACTATTTCATGATACTTTACAGTTTTGTGAATTTTCATGTTTGTGTTTATCTCGACAGTTTTAATTCTATATTCATATAGTTAATTGTATTTATTTTATTGAAACAACAAACTGTAGAGCATTAGCTTTTAAGGTTAGAAGTCAATAATGAAAATATGTAAATTGTTAAAAATTGAAAAATGAATATAAGAGTGATAAAAAAAAGAATAAACAAGATGTTATTAAAGTATAATCATTACTAATGTTGTTGCTATTTGTAGATTTGCTGAAAGAAGTTAGTTATGGCTTTCTTTTTTTTGAAAGTGTAGATAGAAGAATATTAAGTAGATCTACATTTTGAAATAAAAAAAACAAGAGGAGGAATGTGTTCGTTTTAAGGTAAATTTACTCATTTAGATATGTTGTCTTATAAATGTTTGACATTTGAACATATTTTAGGTTGTATATCTTACGTAAAACTAGTCACTCTATTACAGAAATGCATGTGATGATGGAGTTAGATGTTTATTTAAATGCTTTTCACTGCACATACTTGAGTAAATGAGCATGAAAGACAAAAAATATTATTGTCGTTATATATCATTAAGTAAATATTCAAGTTGATCGAAATGAAATCTTATGGTAAATTACTAGGGTCATATAAAACTAAAAAATCACAGATCACAAAACTGTAAAACCATGAATTTTTTTATATTCATGCATTCTTTATTTACTATAGAGAGAAATCAGTGTTCTTTGGCCTTCTGATGAATTTTAGAAATCTGTATAGGAGGGAGGAGGGGGGTTTATTCAGTTCATCTTGTGGGCAATACAAATATAAACTTAGTTTGGCAGGGACTGCACCAACGCTGATTATTGTAGCAAGTTATTCTGGCAATATTTGTATTTATAATGAAAACATGTAGAAACACTTAACTTTATCCATGAAGAGTAGCAGATTGACTAACACATTGTTTTCGATACCGATTATTATTTGAATGAATACGAGACAGAAGGACATATATCAAGTGAATAATATGATACATTTTATTTCCTTGTCTGTTCTAAGAGATGATATAATTAGGGATTGAAACTATTAATTGACTATGTCGCTATTTGAATGGTGTGAAAATACTGACATAAGTATAATATGCATGAAAAATCTGATTAAGTTCTAGCTAAATAAGGATTTTAAATTCATAGCTCATATTCTGTGTCTCTACCCCCTTATATTTCACTCTGAAGTGTGGAAATAATTTATATGACTGAGAATTGTGACAGATTCTCCGTACTGATGTGACTATTTTGCTGAAAATAACTTTGGATTAATTATTCTTTCTGTCTTTCTACTTGTCATCATTTGAAGCCACATAAGACATGAATTGCACTCAGCAATGAAATGTTAAAGTAAGGCTGAATTAGAAATCGCAGTTAAGGAAAATTTTGTTAGTGAATATCAATTCATAATCATGTTTGCTCATATACTAGGTAGGCTATGGAGAAAAGGTTCATCGAATGACAAGACTTCAGTGGCTTTTTATTTAAAGTCTATTGGTTATGAAAATTTCACTCAAAATTAAAGACATTTTCCCTGATTACTTAGGATAAATGATGTTCTGTGGACAAGTTCATTGGTGTAAACATCTGATGAAAGTTTAAAACCATACTCTTCTGTAATAAGTCTTCTCTACCATTGCCGATTGTCGAAATTATAAGTAAAAATAAATTCGACACGTGTAAGTAGTATGTAAAGATTAGTGAAGAATGTTTTTCAGGTTTATTAGTGTTATGACGCAAGAAATTCGGGTGATTGGATGGCCGAGTAACAATGACTGGTGCCTAGTTGGTTATTGCACGCCTGCCCTCTGCCCACTTAGTCCCAATCCGAAATAAGAAGAATGCGAGCCAATAGGTCAGCCAGACAGAATCATACTATATTTCAAGCATCCTTTTATATATAGATAAATCCAGACCACACAACAAACCAATTAGAAAATTAGCATTATAGAACGAGGGAAATTGTGGTAGAGAATAGAAACAACTTGTACACAACTAATTAACTATAGTCCATAATAAGAGACAATATAATAACAGCAATTATGCTAACCAGGAGGATAAGGCAAGCGGAGCGTAACAATAATGGAAACAAAATGTTTACATTACAGATAGTTTGAATAAATGAACTAGTGTTCGCTACCACAGTTCCGAAACCTTGTTACGCTTCTTTGTATTCCGACATAACAAATAGTATACCTAATTGTTCATCATTAAGGTTTTAGGATTTAGCCGATTGAACTAAGAAATGTATTTCAGTATTTAGTCATTCGTTACAAAACTTGTGTTACGTCGTATTTTTTAAAAACCAATATGATCTGTGGTAAAAGTTAACCGGTTGTGAGTGTATAGGGACATGAACAAATATAAGAATTACCCCCATTTTAAAGGCGACAGTTGATGATGGATTATTCCATTGTATTCAGATTAGAACATTATTAGTTTATATGGATTCTCGTATTAAGAAGTTTAAGTGGATAATGAAACCTATAAAACTTGTAAACATGAAAGTTCAATACACTATTTAGTACTGAAATAAATTATCATGTTTTTTTGTATTGTGACTGGCAAGTGGAATCCAGGACGCGCGTTTCGTCCTATTTGGGACTCATCGGCTGGATGTACCTGCATCCCAATGTTGATGTTCACAGTGGGATTCGAACTCAGTCCGGTTCGTGTCATACGCCACCGCGTACACCACTAGACTACTGAGTCCAGACAGTCACGTTTGTGCAATGGGCGAATTGGTAGTAGAATGAATTTGTATATTCCCATTGATTTGTTATAGACTGATGCTGGTCAGTCACTGTTGCTATATGTGCATCCTGTGCGGATCGCCTCGATATAGCGATTATTCAGAAATATCATTTTTTTTTTAATTAGTTTAATAAATTCACACAAAAACTGACAAAGTTTGTAGATACATACACTAAATAGTTTGAATAAGTGAAATAATATTAATGTAGAATTTATTATCCGTCGATAAAATAGCTGTTTTTCCGGGATCCTAGTTTATAACTGCATGTGTATTGTTTGACAAAATGATGGATATTAACGTTTATTTCCATCTGTTTACCCAATAACATCAATTTATAATAATATGAATGATGAACTTCATCTAAAACTATTGAATCGGTTACTAATTTTAAAACTAAAAGGCATTTATAGTGAACACTACATATATATATGTCAATGAAAGCATTTTAAAACTAAGAAGAAAATTCAAAGTAGATTAGATCAATTGTAATTTAATAAGCTACAGTACATTATCCAGGTATTCTTTGTTTAATAGACAGAACGTCCCTCATAATAATAATAATTATCATATATATATATATATATATATATATATATATATATATATATATATAATATTCTACAAACATTTTTTTGGTTATTTTATGGACCACACATGTGGTGTCATATAGATGAGATGCATTTTTGTCATACTAAGTAAGTGAAAGAACATACAGCATACAACAACTGGAAATTTAAAAAACCACAAAAATAAACAACAAGTAAGAACACCATGATTTACATTAGATTTTGATCTATACACTTAAAGTCAAATAGGTGAATGTTTATTTTTTTGCTAATGAATCCATCAATTATTACTGAATGGTCACTTAATTAAAGTGTCAGTTTTGATTGTCACCATGCCTACTTAAATATTTTTTGGTTATTAGTTGTCGAATCGATTCAGCAGAGACATTTTCCTGAAAAAAATTAATGAATCGATGTGATTCGTTTAAATTAAATACGGGTGGAATTTAGAGAGGTCAAACATTTTTCTGTATTATTTTAGATCATATGAATTAGTCTTTTGACTGACTGTAGAATAGATCATTTCAAAGTATTTTCATTTTTCTCTGACTGTGAGCTTACTTTTGATTTAAAATTTACTGATGAGCATTTTCACTCTCAAAAGCAACTATAAGTTATTTGTTACGGTAGTCCATATGCTGAGAATTAAATATCATACTCCCTCCAGGCATTTTATTGAATTTGCTTTATCATGTGATCCATGAATCAACATTACAGTATACTTACATCCACCGATTTTTTAGTTAATTTATTAAATGAAATTTTAAAATATAGACAATTTCTCTGGGGTATTAGTTGTACTTGAGTGATCTAATGAATTATACAAGATTAATTGCAACTGGCAGAATAAACATAATTAATTTGTAAATGAGATTGTGAAATACTATTTAACTGAAATCAAAATGTTTGAAAGTTTACAAGATAAAAAGCAAATTATAAGACATTAAGAATGTCAGGCATTACTTAGGTACAAGAATTAAATTTTGTAAAAGATTCTCAGCTGTCAAAAATATCTGTGAAAAACATTATAAAGACGATATGCCTTATTTACTGTTGAATTCCGTCAATGACTGACAATATTCTGAAAAACGTTGAAAATCAGAGTATCGTTGATGACTATTATTTTTAAGCATTAAATTTGAAGTAGCTATATATGATTCCATAGAAGACAACTTATGTGACTAACCTATTCACCAATAAATCTAATTATAATGGTTCGCGTATAAATTTCAGTTGCTCGACAATATACGGTGTTATATTCATCTAAAGAGATTAGTGGCTTCGCGCCTAACATGTTTATATCCTATTATTTACTACTTCACATTAGAATTTTACAAATTCACCTCTAAATTAACATTGTGTTAAGATAAACATTTGACAGGGAAAGACTTCAACCAATCCTTGAAGTATAAATTACTGTACAATTTTTCAACTGAATTTATTTAACAACCCAACAGTGCTTTATAAGTTAAGTCGCTGAATTCAATGCTAGCGAAACAATCTACATAAAACGTTTTGAATGGTTTAATACAAAAGGTTTTCGAAGACAGTAAATCAGAAATAGCACATCTACATGACTAATGTAAATTGTTAACCTTCGTACATACCCGAATAGCATACTTCACTTACTATGGAAACACACTCCCCTGCTCCCTCCCCACATAATGATGTTTTAACTGTTTATGTTTATGCTTTGACCTTCTTCCAATTATATAATACGTTTAGTAATTAAAAAAAAAGAAAAAAGATTTGTGGCACTCTCTATCTTTTACCTCCATGACTACAACAATAACAACAACAAGATCAGCGTGCATACAAGTAAATAGACTTACATATAAAGAAACATAGAAAAAAAAACAAGTTAATAATGACCTACCAAAACTTAATTTATCAGTAAGAAAAAAAGTGAAAAATTTTTTATTACTTTGTTAAGTTGTTTGTAAACTTATCATTAGCTATGTCCATCATAATATTAAGTAAACGTAAGAAGAAATACAAACAATAATTAATTAATTAATTAATTAATTTCTAGGGTCGAATATTAATGACAGTTTAATGAAATCAGTTGTATGCGTTGGTTTTTTTCATTAAGAGTGAGAAAAATTGTTTTTGTTAGTTTCTAATTCGCGCTATAAAAAAATGCTAAGTAAACTTTTTTTAAAACTATAATTCAATATTATTATTTCTAAAATTTCATTTAAAAAAATTCAATAGTTTTAAACTATTGAACATAAAATATAAACATTGTAGAAATATTATTATTAATTTACTATTACTATGTGTATATTATCTTAATGAGAATTCTATTTCTTTACAAGAAAAATAGCCTCTCTACTAAAGCCTAATACACTCATCATCATGATTGTTATTATTCATCAGTAACAGACGGATCATCTTTAACGAATTTGCTTCCAGGTGGTCATTACTATTCATTTATTATTATTATTATTACTGTTATATTCACTTGTTGTGTATTGTTTGCGTGTTTTTCCTTTCAAATTACTTTTATTTCAACTACATCTGTAATATTTTTTTTATCTCTTTCTCCCATTATGGTTACCATGGTGGTCAAAGTAAAGAAATTTAAAATTAATTTGTAGTACAAAATAAAATCTTGAAAAGTAGAGTAGATTTTGAAAGAAAAATAGAACAAGTGAAAAAAAAATGTACACGTATTTCGATTCGCTTTTTTTCCCACTATTTATTTGTGCATTTATTCACAGGTGTACTAGATTGTATTTTATTCCTTTTCTGTTTTGTGTACATATGCATACATAAGTTGTATTACTCCCCGCTGATCTAACTCACTTAAATTAGATTGCATTCTTGGGTATGTGCCGGTGTGTATGGAAGGGTGGGAGAGGGGGAGATGCGATATGTTAGTATCTATCCCACAAAATACAATAACGAAAAAAAACTAAACACTGGTTCCCTTAATAAAACAGGTGTAGAAATTAAGTTTTCCCTTCTTGATACTATTCAATATGTTACATGCATTCATACGTGGATACTTTCATACACAAAGATAGATAGATAGATACATTTATTTAAATGAACGGGTTGTGTTCTCCGTAAACTTAATATATTTTGTGGTAGAAACGACTGTTCACAGTAATGTATAGTACTGTTATTATCATTTAATTTTGTTGTTGTTTTGTTCTTGGAAAAAAATTGCTTTGTTTTTTCTAAATTTTTTTTACAGACCAGTTTACTTGATAATACTACATAATATTATTGTATATTGTCATTAGACTGAGTTGGATGACACGTAAATTAAGGGTATATAATAGGCAATAATAGTAATAGTATTAGAAGTAATATTATTAACAGTAACATAATTAATTAGAAAAAGACTAAACTTAACATTTGTGCCACGTTGTTAACTGTTTTACTAACAATGATGATATTTACTATTTACTCAATTTACCTTGTTTTGTAATTGTGACTAAATTTTTTTCTTTCTAAATTTGTTCTTTTTTTAAAGTAATCACAAGTAATGTTTCCAGAGAAGAATAAATAAAAAGACATGAGCATGAACTAAAAGATTAAGTTTGATAAAAGTCATAGAAAATCAGAAAGGAGGTGGTTTACAATAATCTTTTCATCAAGCAGATGACAAAATAGATTCATATTAAACCAAAGCAGTAGATGAGATCGATTAGTATAAATTGTGAACTGACTAATATTCGAAATATAAGTTAATGAATCCCAACCAAAGTACATACTTTAAGTCGAGTTTATAGGCTTAGTCGTTGGGTAAACTGTTCTAAATTCTTGAGAATTTGATTGCGAAGTAAATCATACAGAAAGTGCATTTGACGTGAAAAGTTTTTCTTCTATATCCTAGAGTTAGTGAGATAAATAAGCAGAACTAGTACTTACGTGGTCATTTAAAAAGACGATTCACCGCATGAGCTAATCATTAAATTAAGAGAATATTAACATAAAACTAGGTTAGGTAGATCAATTGAGTAGTGAATGTTTATAGATTTAGAATTCCTTTAATGTCACTAGTGGAGTAAGAAGTAATCGTTGACTTGGACACCTTCGGTGCGACATCAAAAGAAAAGGAGTTATCAGTGTGTTGAACGAATGCAGAAAACAAATCTGTTTCGAGAATAGTTTGTAGTAAACTGATCTAGATTCTTGAGAATTTATTTGTGATGTAGTTCATATAGAGAGTGAATCTAGAGCGCGATACTTTGTTATGAAGTCAAGTTAAGAAGGCAGTACACAAAAAGATTTGCAAATTAAATTAAATTTGAGAATGAAAAGCTAATTTACTTAGTGTCCTGTAAAAAGAAATTAGAGTCCATTTGAGCCACCACCTCCATATAGTATCTAGTACTATCTTCATGCATCAAATTTTATTGCCTACGGTACAATTAGTTCCAAGAATATGAAGAGATAAGTTACGTTGAACAGATTTTAGTTTAAGTTTATCCTTAAACGAAACATCACTGAGAATGGAAATGCAATATCCTTGTAGTGATCAAACATATGCCTTATTAAGTCGAATAATAGAATCACAGTTATGAAATTTGTGTGGTATGTAACCCAGAAGTCAGTGTTATTTAGATGTCTGTATGGAAGCATGTTAGAGATTTTAAGAACTGTTTCAGGTATATATTATGACTGGCAAGCGAAATCCATGACGCGCTTATCATCCTATTTTGGACTTGTTGGCTGGATGTACGTTCATCCCAATGTTGATGTTAACACCTGGATTCGAACTCAGTCCTTTTGGTGCAAAACGCCACTGCGTTAACAACCACTAGACTGCTGAGTTCAGACAGTCACTTGTGTAACGGGCGTATATATAATTAGGATGAACCTGTATCTTCCCGGTGTGAACATCGAAATTGGGATGCAGATACATCCAACCGACGAGTCTAAAATAGGACGAAATGCGCGTCCTAGATTCCGCTTGCCAATCACAATTCAAACTTATAACCGTACTTGTAATTAATCAATATATCAAGGTAATCCGCTCAGGATGCACATTTATCAAGAAAGACTGACCAGTTTCAGTATATAACAAATCAACAGAAAGATACAAGTTCATCCTAATTAGATTTTAAGATTGTTTTAGTCATAAGTTAACCACTGAATAAAACCTTGACAAATTACCAAATTTTGTGGAAACTGAAGTGTTTCTCTTACAGAACGTATCCAACTACACTTGGAAGCACTAAGTTTTAATTCCTATTTCCAGCACCAAATGGTAAGCTTATTGGATTCATCGATGAAGTCACTGTATATTAGTAAACTCACGAGAAAATAACTACACAACTTTAAAATCATTAGCTTACAACAAAAGTTTGCTCAAAATGAGGCACTTGCGAACACCATTTATATAACTGATAAAAAACTGAGGATCTAAAACACTGTTCTGTGTAAAATTGCACGTAACTAGTTCAGAATTCAATAGCGAGGAATTAGTTTTGACAATTTCATATCGATCTCAAAGAAAAGCATTTAGCCAAGCAAGAAATATATCTCTAATCCCATAAATGAGAATTTACTCATAAGAGACATTTTCTTAGTCATGTCTGAAACTTTAGATGCGTCTAAGTGCAACACTATTACCAGGTGCTTAAGAATGCTTTTTACAAAGACGAAATTAAAAAATTTCAAAGTAACATATAATACAAGACCTAATTTTTATGGAACCATGCTTAGTATTAGAAAAATAGTTTTTTGGAAAGTAAATAATCTGATGTTTCGTCACATACTTTTTTCATTATTTTAGAAATAACTAGAGTTATATTTAAGGGTCTACAGTCGTGCATTTTTGTTCTATTTCTTGTTTACAACCCAGGAATTATATATAAAGTTTTATATCTATTAGGATAAGTGCCTGTTTCTAAAGTAAGATTAAACAGTTTTAATGAAAGTAATGGAATGTTGAGTTCAACAGATATGAAGTTAATAGATGTCGTACGATTCGCCCCTTAACTCCTTGAGGCCATACATAAGTTTATGGCTTTATACATCTGGTCGAAATTGTAAAAAAGCGGAATGATTGTGGCAAATAAGCATGTACATGCCATTTATTCCAAGGTCGTTTAGAAGATTACTTCTGTATACAAAAATCACTGGAGAGGTTGGCAATAATATAAGGGTTGTTAACAATTGAGAAATCATGTAAGATGAAAGGAATATCGGTATTTTATAAAGCTTCAAGATGCTTATTAAATGTATATACTGCGTTTTGGACCTTGGAGAACTACTGTATGTAGCTCTTTATTTTAGTCTTCAATTTATGGACCGCTTTTATTCTGCAAGAAACATGATAATTTAAACAAAAAGCTGAGTTTTTATTAGATTTAAAATAGCATTTTTGCAGGCATTTAATTTCTTTCGACAAATAATTGTCATGTATACAGCATTGAGCTGGATTATAATGTTTAATTTTATAGGTGTAACGGAGTTTATACACGATTTACATGATAAAACTTACAAAGTGCGTATGTTAGACTATTGAACAAAAATGGTTATTATAGTCTCAGCATCTAAGTAAGGCTTGTAGAGGGCCTCAGTCCACACTTTTGTCAATCCCGAAATTGCCCAGTTTTTGGTGTATAAGACTATTAGAATTGTTGGAGTTAAAAGGTAGTACACATTTTGTGGCCGCTGCTTTCGGCTTTTTGTTAACTTGAACTGATAGAGGAATGACATCATAACAGAAAACTAGGGTACTATTTATTTCTTCGAAGTGTGAACCCATCAAGTCCAACGTTGGAAGTCTAATACTGTAAGAAAATTTTCATCATATAACTGACCAATATTAATGTTCCAGTTTATCTTAGAGAAATTGAAGTCTTTCGTAATGATTTTGGCATCATAATTTAGAAAATACTACGTAAAACATATTGCGAATATTATGGGTAGCATCTGGTCGATAAAATCCCTAAAAATATTGTTCCCTTAATATTATTCATGTATAGATTGATTGTTTAAAAAGCGAGATTAAAACTTTTGTGTTTTTGTTTGGCTCAAAACCGAAAAATAATTTTTGAGAATACAAGATTTTAGTTGTTACAGAAAATGATACATCTATAGTTCTCTTTATGAAGTTCAAACATTTAAACTTATATCATTGAGGTGAGTAGGTAGAGTAAAAGTTTACTTGGACATTGCAAAATATGGTTAATAACATAATCTTCATATAAGATCACAAGGCTAAAATGTAAAAATAAGAGTAAATTGAGTAAGTAATAATAAATAACAAAAGGGCTCACACATTGAGGGTTCCTATAATTCTACTAGTAAAGCTAGAGATAATCGGTGGTATGAGCACTTTGATTCAGAATCGTAAGATAGGAAATGACAGACATTTAGTGAAAATGATGCGAGGGAATCTATTTTGCAAAGACATTGTAACAAACTACTCGATGTTCTCGAAGATGTATTTGTCAAGTAATTCACGTAGAGGGTAGATTTAAAATAAGATATTTTTGTTACTGAAGGTGAATTACGCAGGCTATTACATGGAGAATTCGCAATTTGAATTATACCAAAAGATTTAAAAGAAGGTTTACTCATTATCGTATAAAAACAAATTGATTTATTTCTAGCCATCAATTCTATTAGAAATCTAGTTCTAACTCCTAGTTTGTAGTCTAAAATACAACCACTCCCAAGAATACGAGGTATAAAATTTACATAACCTATGTGATATTAGTAACTCTCTGTATAGTATATTTCACACACATATGTAACTGAAGTTTAGATATTCGGAAATGCAGACTAAAAGCTTGATGAACTTTGTTACACACTGAACCAGTAGCAACGAAAGATGATATGTTTATTTAGGTAATAGTTTTCTCTTTTCTTCGTGGATATAGAAAGAATTTTTCGATGAATGCGAGGTTACCTACAAAACCTATCGGTAAACTGGAGTAATCTGATATAACGTTAGTAATGTCCAAATATGTGTTCTTTGCTGTTACTACTAGAAATGTTAAGGTTGCATTTTGCTTCATCATTGATTAAGAAATTTTAAATGAGTTGTAAAAGTGAAGATACTTATTTACTATTCCACAAAACTTGTCTACTATATCTACGTATTCGAGTCTTGCCTAATCCCACTGCCGACAAACTAACTAGACAGACAACTTCTCGCAGTGTTCCAGAAGTATTCAAAGTTGTCAGCAGACTAACAACACTACATTTTACACAGGCAACCACTCTTAAATGTCTATGGCCTGAACTTTATGTACAAAAAGACAGTGATAAGCCTTCCATTACCTTGATGAATATAATATTTCTCCGTTACACAGTCACCCAGCTGTTCCCACACCAAGACGACTTTCCTTCAAAATTCATCCAATAATTATCTATTTTCTTGATTATTTTCTTATGATTATGTAATACTCACCCTCTTTGACTTTACAAAGATTACGTTGTCCCTGCCTCTTTACTAACTGGATCTACATGTATATACTTTTAATTTGAAGTATATAAATGCACATCATATTTAGCTACAATCATAAGCATATCTTATATCTCTGTTTAAATTATTATAACTTTTATTTTTACTTAGAACATTCATTTCAACTTTAGCAGATTAAGTATGTCAAATATTTAATTCCATATAATTCTTTGTAATTTTAGGCTGTTCACCGTTGATAAGAAGACTCAAAATGGTCTGATGGATTCATTCTATTCTGCAAATTTTGTTTTTCTTGCATTATTCAAATTAACCAGTTGGCTGAAAAAATGATATCACTTACAGTCATCTGAAAATACACAAAGATTACTAGATCAGGGAATGTACAAATTCATTTTTATTTAATTGAGTGGGTTTTCTAAATACTGTTTGTCTTTGCAACACATTAAACAAAGCACATCCACTTATGTTTTCTTGTTCAATTACAAATGCAAACTAATATATACGTAATCTCCTTTTATACAATAAGTAAATGTTTTGGTGAACTGTTTAAAAAGTAATCTGATGATGTTGAATTGTTCACATTATGCTGGCAGATTTAAAAGGATAAACAGTCCCTAAATCCTATGTGTGAGGACACTGTTAAGTAAAAATATGACAGTGGACAGTATGATAACACTCACTCACCACAAACAAACATAATTCAGTTGAATGTTAGTATGAAGAATTCAACCTTGGATATATGGAATTATGTATTCAATGAAATTACAGAGAATGGTAAATTATATATACATTGCCTTCAGACATCTATTTAGACTTTCTTTATGTTAATCACTGGTTTCTGTCGCTTCTTTCCTTATCTCCTACGCATTCTAAATATGGATTGATACTTGCTATTCTGCTACTTCTTTCGTCTACTATCCACTGTTGCAGCTTTCACACAACGTTCCGCTGCATACTGTTTATAATAATTCACCATATTATTAGTACTAACTTCTTATTTGGAATTTAATTGCAAAAATATACTAATAATAACATCAATTACTTCTATTGTTTTTCGTTGTTGCATTTTTTCCCCTTGCACCTCCAGACAACAAAATTACTTAGTGGAACATTATGATTCATTGGATAATAACATTACTATGAAAACATGGAGCCTTATATGCATATTTAAGAATGTAACTGGGATTATACAATTTTCCCTGCACTTACATCAAGATATTAGATTTGTGCACAGTTCATCAAGATAGCTTATTGTAATGACTACCAACATTCTAATGATGGTGATTACGATAATCACTAATAGCAATTGTAAATGTGTCAGTAATAATAGAAGTAATAATTATTATTGTGATTTATTATAAGAATAAGACAAATGAATCAACGAATCGATTAATAAACATATTTAGTATAACTTTTACCAGGTGATTACGTTGTAATCCTTTTTGTGGCGAATTGTTAATAAACAAATATAAAAAAGATTTTCATAGGCTGATACGTTAATTATTATTGTTTATTCCCGTTGTTGTTATTTCACTGAGTTGCTTTTCACTTGTTAAGTGTCACTGATTAACCTGTTTCATTACGAAACGTGCGTCCTGGATTCCGCTTGCCAGTCACAATTCAACTTAGATGCTGTTTCATTACTGTTTAAAAGTTCTTGTGTTCATTAAAGTGGAGATGTTTAAACGGAAAACGTACTTTAAGATAAATCCATTCCAGGTTTTACAGTTATAGGTTCAAAATTAACTATCACAAAATAAAGAATAGTTTATTTTGAGATAAATGAAGGATTACTGTGTATGAATTTGAAATTATCTGTACAATACAACTGTTAATGTTGAAATGATATTCATTTAATGTTTAACTTGTTCCAGTTTATAAAACAAATTAGAGAGAGAAAAACGACAAAGGGTGACAAAATTATAATCATACCTTGATTATATGATGTCATACTTCGAGTAATGTACATACAGTTTTTTTCCTTTTAGTGTGACTCAATAACTGAATACTATCACTTACTTCTTATCATTCATAATTCTCCATACTATTATTAGTATTAGTCATGGATAAACATAATGGATTTGATTATTACCCAGTCCGCTTCTCTGTTTCTAATTCAATTCATTTCACTACACACATGACGTAATTGTTTAAACCAAACATTTGATTTGATTATGATTCCTTTCATTATTCCTATTTTTTTTTGAGACTGGTTCATATGTGTTAAGCTTCAAACATCACTCATCCCATTTATGAAATTATTTATTGTAATTTTGCCACCTTATATCATCCAGTTTATTCTATGTTCATATAGATTACAATATTGCAACTGCAAGCTACAAGTATATTAAATTGCACTATATTAGCAATGAATACAAAAGCTAAATTCTATATTGCGTTTGAGTGTAAATTAGTTATCAGAGAAAGTTTCCTATCTTAGCTTCTATATACTTAGAAGTAATTATCATTTCAATAACAGTTATAAACATATACATCTTATGAACTTATAAAGGCTAAATATTTAAGAGTAGTAAGACTATAATAACGGCAAATGATTAAGAATCTACAAAATAATTATGATCTATAGTTTGAAATCTATAAGTGATATAGTTTATGAAAAGCAGCAGTAACACAAAATCATTAATATGCAAGCTCCTTTGGTCATTCTGAATCTAATCTAAAGATAGACCATACTTGCATTGATTACTTATATTATCAGCAACAATTTCACTGATTGCATAACAATAATAAATAATCAATAGGTTTTCTAAGTGTCAGTTAATGGTCACTATTCATAGAAAGTCTATAAAACACTTTTTCTAAGTGTATAATAAGATGATGCGCAAATTGACGAAATCATGTCAGTGTTAAGTATCTACAGTACCGAGTAAATCTATGCACCTAGTGAAATTCGGAGTTAAGTCGTTATCGAAAAGTCTATTAAGTGTATTTACCATTGCTTCACTGAAATATATCGATTTTGTTATCATAACACAGGTTTCAGATATTCCTTGCTGACAGATCCCAACAATTGTGAAACATTTGGTCATTTAAACCTCTTATAGGTAACAATTAAAAGTTTAATAGCAACAAATATCAAAACATACTACTCCAGTATTACTCAAAATCTTTCTAATTGAGGCCAAATTTTTTAAATTATCATGGTATACTCAGAAGATAATCCCTAACGTTTTGTAAATTACTTATTTTACAATTAATGAATACAAATTATTGTCATTTTAGCCTTGTTTAATTTATACATGTAAACAAATTACCATCTGTATTTTATATAATTGTAAGTAAGTAACAAAGATTTGGATCAAAAGAATTATTACCGACATACTAGGGACAAATATTAAGTTCATCGATGAAGCAACAACCTCTGTCGAGACTTAGCATAATAGTAATAGTCATTATGCAATATGAAATCGACTTGTCAATATTAAAATATTGTCACTTATTTTAATCAGTAAAAGGGCTACTGATTTGAATAAAAAACGAATATATAATTTACAACAAACAAAGATATGTTGGTAGTAATGATCCTCGAAATTCTTTCTAACAGTATGCCGGACATATATATTTACATAAGTTGTGAGTTGAATGTATACACACCTAAAAGTGTAGGAAGTAGCTTACTACTCAGTTATCTTAGACTAGGATACCATAATGAATCCAGTCATTAGCACATATAAATAGTCCTGAAAATATTTTTTTTCATGTGAATAGTATTTAATGACAAATAATAGTATAGAAACAAAACTAATTGAATCAACAAAAACTCCGTAATATTTTCTATACCAGAAAAGATGAATTTCCCATCTTCATCATCATCTTCACTGTCACTAAGGTAATAATCAGTAGATTGTATTATTTACTTTTTCATTCACTTATTATCATTTTTCACAACAACATAATGATGTTGATTGAGAGGGCACAACTGTTCTTTGAAAATTAAGACACAGAAAACGAAAAATAAAACACAGTTAAGACAACAATTCTAATATGCATATTTTATTTATTTTCTTATTCCCCTTTTCTTTGTCCTATTGTACCGATAAACATATAAAAAGAATCCAATAATAATGATATGCAATAAGATGATACCTGATGTTATTTATTATACGTGTGAAATGAAATAAAACTATTTATTATAACTAAACATTTAAATGTTGACAACATCCTAAATAACAAAAAAAAGATTTTCAGTTACCTTTTTTTTGGCGCCATCTCGATATCTAATGAATTTTAAGTGGAACAAAATAAATTGTTTTTTTTTCTTCATTATTCTCATTCAACTCACAAACAGTTTGTTTATATGTAGAGAGTTATACAAAAAGGTATAGTGAACACAAAATGAAATCACACTATATACAACTTCAAATAAGGTTTATTATTATATTTCCCTAAAATTTGCTGTTATTTATTTTACAGTATAGCAAAAAATGAACAACTGGTTGGTGATTTTCTTTTTTTTTAAAATGATTTTGAAGCATATAAAATATTGAAGTCCAATATTCAGTCTCAGGAGAACTTTAATACTTTTAAAAGGTTTGGTTGTTTTTTTTCTTCTTTTTTATGAATTTAAACAAGGTAAGAAGACAACGAATATCTCGTTTACTAAAAACTCAAATCATAAAGTCACAAGAAATATGATTCAATATTAAAGTTATGGAGCACTTACAGAAAACAGTTATATTTTACTGACACGCATGAAACTTAGGTTAAATAATAGGATGAATTTGTATATTCCCATCGATTTGTTATAGACTGAAGCTGGTCAGTCACTGTTGCTATTCGTGTATCCTGAGCGCAAAGTGATTGTCTGGACTCAGTAGTCTAATGATGAACGGGGTGGCGTTTGGTATGAAATGGACTGAGTTCGAATCCCACTATGAATATCACCATTGGAATGAAGGTATATCCAGCCGACGAGTCCCAAACAGGACGAAACGTGCGTCCTGGATTCCCCTTGCCAGTCACAATCCAACTTAAATGATACTTATGTTAAGTAAAATTTTCTTTAAATTGCCACCACAAATGTAACGTTTGAACTTCTGATGTTCATAACGAAATTGAAACGAAACAATAGATTCAAATCGAAATTCTTTGTCAATATTAAAAGATTATGACTTTTGGAAAAAGTAAAGAAACCGACTGCAAAGTATAAAACAAATTGTTGATTAAATAAATAGAAATAATATGCTAATATACCTGGATTAATTAGATAAAGAAGGGTAATACTAAATAAATAAATGAAGCATGAAATTTATTGGATACATAGAATGTTCTTGTCTTTTACTAATATTTTAGTTATGTCTTCACTATCAAGGTTAGATTTGTGAAAATAAATTAATAAGCTGATCAGTGAGAAAATAGTACATAAACCATCATCTTCAAAATCTGAATAAATCATCACCAAACAGAGTTAACAAACAATAAGGAACATTTGTTAAAGTAAACTTATAAGTTAGAAGTAATCGTCTATTTCAGTCCTGCAAACAGGAACGGTCAGTAACCAACAGTTAAACTAGTAAGTGTGTAACAACTTGACAGTGAATACTCAAAAGAATGCGCCGTATAGATAAGATTAAAAATTAAAAAAAGGACACTTTGCAGTTAAGTATCTACACAAACCTCTTTTTGGTAGACTAGAGGAATAATTTCTAAAATATTTAAAGAAATAAAGAATTTAACGATGGTGGTTTTGTGAAGATGATGTTTATTTGCTTGTATTTGCCACAGATTGATATTGGTTGAATACCACTGAAAACCAGGGAAAATGGTTAGTCGTTTCCTTCTAGTGTGGAATTCTTTAGTAATGCACACCTTTGTTCCCACTAGAGGATAGAACCCAGGGGCTTCCGGTTAGCGAACGCCTAACCCTCTGCACTACTAGGAAAGAGTTCAGTGGCAGAATTCCCACTTCCATCAATTTTGGGATATAGCGAGATGGTATCATCACCAAGTATCATAGTTTAACCACAAATCGTTTCACTAAATTTTGAAAGTTCGAAAACGGTTTTAAGTACAACGAAAGTTTAGAAAGTTGAAATTTAGATTATCTTGTAATCATCTTTCAACATCTAGAATTCTTTTATCTGTCATACTTACTAATCTTGATGTTTTAGTTAGAACAGCATGTTTATTTTATGAATGATATTATAAGCACCAAGTGGCTAACGACAGAAACGTTTAAAGAGACCATGGTTGCTCCTCTATCATAATGATCTTTGACATTTGTGTTTGGACAAAAAATTTGTATAACTATAACAATCGTTAGAGCTTGTTTCAGACAATGATAAAGAAAAAATTTAAATGTGTATTTTTTGAGATCATTCGATCTTTGAAAAAATGGTATGTCATCTGGAACATAATTTGAATATGAATGTCCTTAGTTTTGTGGTTGTGATTTATGAGAACATAGAACTGTAGAAAACTTGCTACGTGGACGTGAATAATTTCCTGTCACTTACGGTAGTATACGTCTAACTAACGTTATTAGAAGAAGGTCTTCTGAAAATTCTTTTTTGCACACTTAATTGTAGTTTAATATTTATTCCTCTTGTCTATACTGATAGTCTGTTGTATTTTGTCCCTACGAGCAAACATTCACTAAGAGATCTCCCAGTTTCAATTTGCCGGTATTCATTACTGTTACACTGATATTCAGGAGGAACAGAAATTTCATACAGTATTTAGATATCTAATCTATTAGTTTAAAAGATCTTTTTAAAACTTCCGTCTTTTAGTCTACACAGTCAATCATCCATCGGTTCATAATACAATTGATTCTTTAGAGAAGCAGGTGAAAAGAGTTTTTTTTAATTCTTGTTTTAATACTTACAACATGTCTACATAATAAAAGTTAAAAGATCAAGTTATATTCATTCATGTGTGGTCTGTCAATTTTAGTCATTTGATTTCGAATAAACTGGGCATCTAATGCTGTATACAATGCGTACAAGATATAGTTCTCTACGACAGAAAAAACGCACATGTCAACACATTGGTATATATATATATATATATATATATATATATATATATAAACACAGTGAACAAATATTCTTTTTTTATCATACCATATCACATCAGTTTATAACATTATTATCAGTAAAACAACTCATTTTAAAATCTCTGAATCTTTAAATCTGGAAAACAGAATGAACATAAAAATGGATACACATTCAAGTAGGAAAATTCAATCAGATTAATCCTTTACATGTTCATTAATGATACTGATGGTGATGACCCTGAAGCTGATTAGAGGCGACTGAAAAAAATCTTTTACAATCTTTTTACTACATATATACACACACAGTAGCATCCATCTTCTAGTAATGCACCATTTCTAGGTTAAATGAAATCATAAGTGAATTCAACGGATAACCTGCTGAGAATGGAAATACTTTATCAAACTGTTAATTCCACATCGATTGGCATGTTTTTCCAGAGTACTATCATGTTCATGTCATTAGTAAAGAAAAATTCTTAAATCCGTCTAATATACATTGTGACAAATACGTTTTGTTCTGTTTTCATGGTATAAGGAAATACACATAAACGAAGTGAACATTTTATGTGAATCGTTTCCCATTTTCGATCTAGTGATAAAAAAATAGAAAAATAAATAATAATGATTAAATGTATGTGGTGAACAAGTTAAACGTATTCAACACATTTAACCATGCGTTCATATTTTAAATAGACACATGTAGGCTGACAATAGCTGATTGCATTAATAATGGAATGATACACACCAGACGTCAAATGAAGACTAAGTGAGACAATAAGCATAAAGGGTTTTTTCTTTTAACGAATTTAACGATTCACCTTATAGCACATGACTTTAGTTAAACATACAGGCACCCATGCGTGCAGTCATGTCTATACCCAAATAATCATGAACTGAAATCAATATTCAAGTGTATGTTTATTACCACTCACCATCTGTATACAATGATTTCTCAGATTTCAAAGTTTCATGTCAGTAAATAAAATAATGAACAAACTTTAACACTCACTAATCTTGTATGGTAAATATAAACATTTTATGAGTCTAATGAATCGTTTGGCATAATTGGCATAATTCGTTATATGTAAACATTTAGACAAAACAAACGTTGGAATTGAAACTGTTTACAAATGAGAAAAAGCGATTAATCACTGTTATATTAAGACGATGAAATTCATTATTCGGATCATTTGATGAAGAGGATATATATATGGTCTGTAAAATAACTTCTCAGATTCAAAGTATACCTAGAATGAATGATAATAAACAGAATGGATATGACCCAATGACTTCTTAAATTAATGCGAATTTGACCACATTTCCTAGAATCCGAACAGCTTTCTGAGTTTTGATCATTCTTTTTGGTAATATGTAAATAAGTTGGTTGAAATTCATCTTTTAAAACGTTGTACTGTATTACACTTGAAGACAATAGTAATATTATCATTTTCCGCAATATCATTCACACAATATTATTTACAAATGCATTTTTATTTACTTAATAACATAATATCAAACCTCTAGAAAATCATCCTATCTCGAAAACGGAGTTTAACTATATTTTACCCTACATATTATCAGCATTGTAGTAAGGATTATAATTTACCATTTGAACTTAGTTGGCAAAAACAATCATTATATAACTTAACCTATATCAACTGAATATTAAGTAAAGCATCAACCAAAGAGGAGTCTATTTCATCTACAAAAACTTTGCATATAGATATTAAGTTGATAAGGAAATGTTACAATGCTTGAGTTCACTTTAATATGTTTCATTCGTTTTGTACTCTTCAGTTTTTTCACTGTTTTTACTACATCCAGGTTTGATTACATACATTGACACTATGTTTAAGTACCTTGTGATCAAAATACTGATAAGTGATGAGGAGGATAAAAAATCTAAAAAAAAAACTGTTAATCTATTACTAAGAGGGATATCGGTTATCATAAAATCACTAATCATAATGCAATCATAATATGGCATCGTCACTGAGCTATTAAGCGACTAATATGTGATGATAAATGTCAATACAAATACATTTTTTTCTACGTCATGCATAATTTTGTCTTACAATATGTCGAAGTCTATAATATCCTACTAACTCTATTCCAAATATTTACTATCATAATAAACTGTTTCTATAAACCCATGAATTAAAATATTCTAACTCACCAATAATAATGAATGGTTATTGCACTGTATCACAAACTGTTAGAGGTGGAAATCCAACTATTGGACTGCCCACTGGTGAAATGTGAAGGTCCTGGGTTCGACTCCCTGGTGGAATCGATAGTGTGCATTGTTTAGAAGTCCTAAATTAATAGGAAACAGTTGTCCCTAGTTTTCAGTGGTACCTAACAAGCATCAAACCGTGACAAACACAAACGAATAAACTTAATATCTATATCGACCAAACAACCTCAATTCAACCATTTTCATCAACAAAAATCAGGTACGCATACGTTGTATTAAAAGGGTTATCAAAGTTAACATCAATCCTTAATAATGAAAAACAGTAACTGTGAAATAATTGGAAGTCATATTTTCCATTTAACTTAAAATATTAAGTTACTAGGGCTATAAAACAGCAGTTATGTTGTGAAAATCTTGGAAAGATGTGACCAAGGAGGAGGAATACTTGTAACGGTCGTTTGTAGATACAGACATTATTTAAAACGTTTGAACTAAATGACTTCCACAAATATTATAAGTTTTTAGTCCTTAGTTTACTGATTGCCTTAAAAGATTTTGATGTCTCAGCCCTATTTCCATTATGAAGTAGGTGTCTAATAATTCTGTTGTTGAAAACTTGTTGGTCGTTGAGTTTCGAACTCTTAGGAATGCACTATGAAATGTTGGCAGTAATTCTCTGTTTTGCTATTCTGATGTATATCTCTTGACATATACATGTGAATTAGTTGACACAGTTAGAGGTAACAGAAAGTGTGAATTTTTCTACAGTTTATTGTATTAACGAGTAGTTCGTTGTGTAGATCGAGAAAAATTTATCGGTTGGATAGGTTTTTTTCAGCATCAACTTTAATCTGAAATCAACCATTCTTGAAATTTCGTCATATTTAAATCCGAATTTTATAAAAACAGGCTTTTACCACAGTGGTGTAATCTTTACCTTGCGTCCTAGTCTTGTAGCACTTTGCTATAAATTTTTAGAGATATTTGTTTCCACGCAAACAACATCCATTCTACACTTGTTCTCCCATAATTCTTTCAAATAAATAAATCTTTCCAGTCACCCACTAGTGTTATGTTACATAACAAGATCCAAAAAAGTGTACCGTGTTGCCATGTTTATGATCAAACGTACATTTAATAATTGGGCGCTCCTGTTGAGAATTTTCGATATATGAGATCATGTTGATTGAAGACAACAATGGTATCATCAACTTACCTAATGTATAAACTTGAATCATCGATTACCTATTTCGATATTGTTTATTCTAAGTTTGTCATAAAGATATCTGTCAGGATCCTGTGGATTTCCCATAGTTACTTCATACACCTGACTATACAAAATACTGTTAACCTGAAAATGAATGTTTTTCGTAATGAATGAAGGTCTGTTTGTGGACAGATAGTTTTGATAGTTTCATCTAATGAGACTGCCTTGAATAGTGATAATACATCAAATGAAATCATGAATTTATTCGTGACCTTAATTCTATCTAGTATCTCAGTGAATTAAAAAGTACTTTCTAACCATGGATAGTGATCAGAATAATATAAAAATACTAATTTTTTAAATCAAATTTATATATGTACTATATTTTCATTAATACGCTCATCGACATATATATATATATATATATATATATATATATATATATGATCAGTGTCACTTTATATATCAAAAATACTTTTCGTACCCTTCCATGATTCTTCTATCACCCTGTCCGGTTTCCTTTTCGTTTCTCTGCCAGTTCTAAATAAACGCTGCTCCAATACAATTCGTTCTCAGTAGTGTTTTCTGCATTAATCTCGTGCATTAATAATTGATTTCTATTCTGGTCTAAATAAACAGCTTAATCCTATGCATCATTTGCTGTTGTATACCAAAACTTCTACTTACTGCTCCAGTGTTTATTACTTCATTAACATTGGTATTGGTTGGTAAATTAGCGGATGGTGTAATTTAGTGTCTCTTGAAGTATTGCCTTCTGATTAAAGTTTTCTGCTACCCCAAGTAAACCGCATTCATATAAACTCTAAATGTGTGATAAACAAGTGGGTTCTTGTTGGTTTTATACGTTTCGCAGTGTGATGCAGCCAACATAACTAGGACAGCGAGATTATGTTTCTAATTCCGTCGATACTCTATATGGTTGATCCAAACGTTACTCCCGATACTTGTACTTTAGACCTGGTAGCACGACTTGTTTCTTCCCAACCCACATCTACTACAAGCGACGGAACTTGTCGGAAGATTGTATTGTGGTGAAACTGACACAAGACGAAACGAGCAACATTCATTTGAATGCATTCATTTTTATGTCAGTTAATTTACAGTAATCATTAATTAGGTGCAATCATCAACTAAATATAACAGGTGTATCCACTTATTTGAAACATTTTATTAAATGTTACAGAACATACTCTGAAGTATAACCCACATCAGATCAGTTTAGTGTAATGCAAGTTCACAAATCAAGCTCACCAAAAATGAATACAAAACATTCCGCTTGATTTACTGAATAATTGTATTTTTGGGGATTTAAAATCCTCAACATCACCACATGTTAATGGCCAACTGCTTTGGGATTTATTTGAGTTTTCGGCCTCTCAAAATTTCAGCTCACGTTACTTTATTTGGAGAGGTATCATTCGATGTAGTGCGACAATCCAACAGGAAACTTTGTAGACTATAAACCACTCCATACTCCACTTCGATTTCAGCAGCACCCATTTGAAAGTGTCGGTAAACTGCCCAACCTGTCCATGTGATCGTGGATAGTACGGCGGTTATCACGTAACGGCGAGGGAACTCAGAACTGTTTAGTTGTGAAATGAGGCCCGTTATCTAGTACTAAAGTGTCTAGTGATCCTTGTAGACAGAAAATCTCTATCAGTACTCGCAAGATTCTGTTGATAGACGCCAACACTACAGAAACAATTTCTGGCCATTTTGAATAGGAATCCACTATTATGCGGTACCTGACACCATTTACTGATCCAGCAAAATCTATATGCAATCCTGTTCATAGTTTTAATGGTTGTGGCCAGGGTACTGAGTCTATCTGTTTACCATATTTGGTAGCTCGTTGACAATCGGAACAATCTTCGACACAATTAACGATGTTCTTGCCCATTTGTAACCAATAGGCAAAGATTCATGCGATGAATTTCAGTTGTAGCACACTAGGATGTTCGACATGAAGTTAACGCATGACCTTGGTTTGTAGACATTTCAGTATTATCACATACTCACCAAACTTTAGACACTGATGGTTCACAGACAGTGGCATGGGTAAAATAATTCTCTTTCATAATCATCTAAGTTCTTCATCCACTTGCTTGCGATAAACTGTTTAGCATTCTGAATTATAGGGTCACTAAGTGATGCTTGATTAATATCCTCCACGGTCACTGGCAATGCTCGAACAGTACTAGATAAGTAATTTGCTACTTAACCTTTAGTGGATGGTGTAGTAATTGTCAACTATTCCATTTTTGTTGGGTGTTGGTTTATCAATCGTGATAAAGTATCAGCTTGTTCGAACTCTCCTGTTCGACGATATCGTATTTCAAAATCATATCCTAGTAGGATTAATGTGTATCTCTGCAAGCGGTTTGCTATGTGTGCTGGTACCCTTTATTTCGATCCAAACAGTGTGTAGTGGTTAATAGTCCTTTGAAAGCGTGAATTTTCCGACACACAAATTTATGAAAATATTGGACAATAAATATCAAGACTAATGCCACCTTCTTTATTTGGTTATATCTCCTCTCTGTTTGAGTTAGTATACAGGAAGCATGTTTTTTTCTTTCCTGTCAGGAAAAACATGAGATATAACCACGTTAGTCGCTATGATGATTGATAATTTGGGATTGTAATGTATTAGTAGAGTGCTAGAACTCAATGCGGACTTCAGTTTGCAAGAAGTTGAATCGCACTCCTTGGTTTAAGTCCGCAGTATATTCTTTCTAAGCAGGTGGTTTAATGGATGACGCATCTGATGTAATGATGGCAC
This sequence comes from Schistosoma japonicum, assembly GCA_025215515.1. NCBI lineage: Eukaryota > Metazoa > Platyhelminthes > Trematoda > Strigeidida > Schistosomatidae > Schistosoma > Schistosoma japonicum. The sequence continues at coordinate 16,246,780 of CM046064.1, forward strand.
AAAAGCTAAATAGTAACTGATCATTCTAAGGAACATCTGTAGGTGCTGGTATTTGTTAAATTGCACAAATGTCTGTGGGATCTGGCCAGCGTCCACTTCCATCAAAAATGAATCCTAAATATTTTATTAACTTCGTGAAAAATTAACAATTTTCATGGCGAAGTCGGAAGCCGTTTCTGAGATCTTTATAGAATTGCTTCAACTAGATTACAAAATTCTGTCGATGTTTGGCCAACAACTAAAATATTATCTAAATATACTGCTACCCCTGAGATATCAAACAACACCTTGTCCACTAGCTGTTGATAAAGAGCTGAAGGGGTTCTACCCTCAAATGGTATTCGGTTATACTGAAATGGACCGCAGAGTTTATTTATCGTTATGAAGTTTCAGCATTCCGCAGAAATTCAAACTTGCAAGCAAGCATCGTGAAGGTTGAGCTTTGCAAAATAACAACCACCATTCGATGCTAAGAGAGGATAGTGATGCTCCTTTATAGTTGCATTGAGATCTGTTGAGAAAACAGCACAAATTCTGTTAGATCTTTTGATAACGACAATAGGATCGGCCCAGGTTGAGTAAATAATTGGGATAATGACTCCCTGCTGCTGTAAACGTGAGCTCCACATAATCTTCCGCCCTTAAGTCATGAAATGATACAGCACACTGAACAGGGTCTATTGGAATTTTATAAATATATATCACTAATATCAGGCTTATGTATTTTTGGTAGGCCATACAAATAACATAGTCTGGATACCTTGGATCTTAACTCATTATGTTTGGCAATGTCAATTAATTTCTTCAACTTAATGTCTCTTAAATTCTTTGTAACACGTCGTTCTATTACACCAGTCGTATCGTTTCTAGCATTATCAACTAGTAAACGTAATGTATGATTAAAAATGATCTTCGCCTTATTTATATACGTTTCTTTATCTAGTATGACAGCACCCCAGTCCTTATTCGTCCGCAGAATGAATATGTTATCATTATGTAATATATTTGCCAAGGCAGTTCGATAATATTTAGATAGAACTTTGATAGTGGCATATGTGATATAATGCATTTATTGACTATATTAATAAGTATGAGTAGTTACTACCCTTATTTTTCTTAATCTATTGATTCTAAGTCAGTTAATTGGTAATACAAACTTTCAAATTGAATCCCTGTATCCATTCTGGTTGTGAATTTTCTTGAGATGTGAAAATTAATAACAAACAAAAGTGCTTCCACTTCAAGCTGATTTAATTTCTGGTTTGATAGATTATATATATCACAAGATTTTTAGGAATACTTGCAACTTTTCTTTAATGAGAGATCTTGCTAAAGTCTTTTTAAAATTATTGCATATCTTGGCTTGAACTTGTTATAGAAAGTTAATTTCGTTAAAATTACTAACCGTAATTCTTAGATACGAGACAATTTGTAGCCTAAATTTGAGATCTTTAGAAACGTCTAATCAATGAACCAGCGAATATTCACTTTCCAGTTACAAAGCTAACAATTTAACTGATGATAATAAATTAAATTATTTACGCCAGTTATTTACTAATTTCACCTTTTATCATCGAATTTGGATTGTCAGTCAGTGCAAACATTTATTTTTTTTACATACTGAGGTGATTGACAAGCCTATAGGAAAATTTATTTTCTATGAAATAACGATAGAAACAATAACTCGAATGATTTATCAAAATATTTATTCAAAAATGCATACGAAGTTTTATTCGTTTAAAATTTATGTTGGATTGAATGCAATATTTCATCATGTGTTAAATATATAAAACAGGTTGTAATAAATGTAATTCATGTTGTCAGGAAAGGATACATATAAAAGATATAACAGCCCCTACTGCGCGTTCTCTTTATAAGGAATTAAGGGATCATAAGTTTATTTAATTGTTTATTTCTTAAAGTCAACCTCTGACAATAATTATTGACTCCTCAGTTTTAAAACTGTTAAAAGGCTGATACTTTGTCAAATTTTCAAGGGAATAATTATTTTGCGTAAAAATTCATGATTTGATGCTTAGAATTAATTGCTATTAAGCATCAAGCAAATTGTTCAATGTTTTAAATAAGTACAATTCACGTCACTAAGATCACCTATAGGAACAAAACAGAAACGGGATGCGTCGGTTATTTATCTTACTCAAGGAGTAGATCACGACTTCACACTCTTCAGTTTACTGGTGTGCGGAATTACTCTGAATAACATAAATAGTCTACCGCCTATCGATGGGAAAATGATATTGAAAACCTTTGTTTGCATTCGTCACCGAACGACCCCGGTTGGATACGAGCGAAAACCAAGGAACATTCGAAAACTTAATTTCTATCATAGGCTTTTTTAACAGTTTACACTTGCTACCCTACTGGGTTTCGAACTCAGAATCTTCAGGTCTCGGGGCAAACAGTTAATAATCAGTATCACTAAGCCAGCCTTCAGAAGATAAGTTCCTACTCCAATTCAATTGTGATATACTGCAAAAATCAATTAATTCCATTGGTGATGTGTCTCAAATCGATTAAAATGGGAATTAGACCATTAGACGCCAGTAGAGTGGTGCTGACAGTTAAGTGCTTACCCCGAGACCTGAAGATCCTTTGTTCAGTAGGGTAGTACGTGTAAACAGTTGATTCATGTACTAGAAAGAAACAGCCTTCTAATGTCATTTAGTTTTTAATGGTGTCCAAGAGACATTAGTCTATGACGAATACAAGCGACAAATTATATACCGATCTCAGCAAAACCACCTTGACTCATTTATCGGAAACGTTGTGAGCAATATAAAAAGCCGAATATGATTGATAATTTCAAATAAAATTTTCACTCCACCAAGATCAATTTGTGATTTATTATAAATTATGAATCTAGTGACAAGTATTATGAAGATACTGGTTGAGTGACCTCAAATAATACAAAGATGCTTCTACAGAATGTTTAGTTGGAGTGATTCAGTCCAACAGATCCCATTTATTGCTCCAATCAGTCAGCTTATTTTTATTCATAACAGAAACTCATCAAGTTATTTCTGAAGTATGTCCATTTCTATGTATAACATGGACTATCAAATAATATAAGTTGTATGCAGCTGATGAGTACTCAACGAAATAAATTTAATTCATCTTCTACTGCATAATATGTTGTTTATATCTTTAAAAAGTTGATATATATATATATATATATATATATATATATATAATGAATAATTGTAGGGATTCGATTACTTGTTTTGTGAAATCTAACTACTTAGTTTCAATCGATCGAAGGATAACTTACGATCATTCCGAAAAGATTGAAAAACAACTTTATAATCACATCAAAACAACCCATCAGATTCTACAATCTCATGATTATATGACCCGCCAAGTATGTAAGCCTGGAGTACCTTACTATCTTATCCACGAAAAGGCTGGGTTACAATATCACTTAATTGCAAAGTGAATTACACAACTCCTTGAACCAACAAAAGGAAAAGTTTGTAAATATCCTCATGATAGATCTGAACTTGTTGATACAACGAATAAAGTCAATTTTCGGAATAAGAAAACGACATCACTCACTATTTACAAACTTTTTTTATTTGGAACTACGTAGATGCGAATGGGATAACTCTTACAACGGATTTAAAGGAAGTTATTTTAAAATGTACTCTGAGCGTCATTATTATAATCTAAACACATTAAATTCAGCACAAATGAGAACCAACAAAGTATGCGTCACATAATTCAAAACAATATGATGAAGAAATAAAGGCAGAAAGTTAATTAGAATTGAAGGACAAACTTAATAAAAGAACAATAAAAATATAAAAGGGGAGATACAACCAACGAAAGCTGCATTCTCTGAAGGAAAATTATGACACATATGAAATTTAAGAGGAAACTGTAGTAGAATCATCAATGGCTTCTATTTTGGGTCAAATCTGATAAGGTCTCAATTGAGAGTCGTACTATGTCTAGCACAGTAACCAGGAAGTCGCAATGGATCAACATAAACTAGTTCTAAAGAGCCCTCTTTCATTCCATTGGAGCATGTCATACACAAATCACCTCTCTAATGTTTCATTACAATCCCCAGACTAGGCAAATAATACACGTAATAGAAACCTCTGGGATGGAATTTGTAAAACGTGACTAACCCACCGAACCTGATGTTTCCAGAGGCGTTGTGTACCTGATGTTTCACAGTCAGATTCACATTACGAATGTGGCGAAAATGGCCCAGATTGGCATAAATCAATTTGGCACTTACTCTGCGTATATTAATCTCATTACACCACAACAGACACACACGTCTATCCAAATACACGAACCAGTCAACGCCTAACGGTTTGCTGCAAAGTACGAGCAGGTGCAGACTCATGACATTCTTGCAGCACTGTATTTTGGAGGCGCAAAGTACATGCCAACTGATTAAGTGCGACATTGGTAGCTTTTGTGTCTATCGCATATCAACACACCGATTCCCGAAATGTCTTAATTCAGGTAGAATTTCCATTAAACACCATCCTAAGAGCTGTCTCTGCAATGACAACGAGTAATAATGAATACGGCCTATTTCCTTTATTGACTACCTAACTCTGAACGTACTTAACCTTCGATGAAGAGGTATGTAAACAGGTAGGTAGGACAAAAATGGGATCTCTGAAGACGTCACTAGTACACGATTTCTTCATTGCCGGCGTTAAAATTAGTATTAAGTGGAAGACGACCAGAAAACTACTTTTGTGTAAACGGAATATGGATGACATATTCGTAATGTGATGAGAATTCCAGTATTCAGAAAATTTTTTAATCCGGACCTACATGGAACGGACAACTTTCACAGTTGAGTCCCAACAATCACAAAATGTAACCCAATCCGCTCAGTATATTTACGATACTGCAGAATTTGTTCAACGGACTGCCTAGATAAATAACTAAACCTTCTGAATCCGACTTTCTTAAAAAAAAATACCCAACATGCTTTATCAACGAAAACAGTACTAGCAGACGAAAAATGACTTTAAAAAAGGTTATGTATGTAAACTTTGAATTTAAAGATACCGCTAGCGACTTATTTAGAGGTCTGTCAGACAAACTTTTTATCCACATTTCCACTTTAATCACAGTCACTGTCTTCGTCCTGTGGTGAATAAATGTTTTAATCCCTGATACTTATATTACATTCATTTATAATTAACTGAGAGTTATCACCAAATGACTCATCGGGTCGAGTAATCGTAAACTAGATATTATATTTCGATGTCTAATAATCACTCTTCCCAATAATCGAATCCTAAAACAATTTTCAAGTTTGGTTAACCCCGCCTAGTACCGACTACCATCAATAGTAATGATGTGTATTCCTCGAATCCTAGTCCTAACTTTTCCATGGAGATAATTAACATTACCAAGAATTTTCCCGAATCACCAAGGTGATTAGATTTTGTTGCTTATACCTTAAAATACGAAGCCCCTAAGAATCCACATACAGCACAAAATATTCGTCTCTAAACATCTAATAAAAAATCTTTAAAACTGAGTGGTATAACAAAAATGGAATACAATAACCCAAAAGTATACGGAAAATTTCCATATGCAGACTTCGTTATCTCCACTTTTAAAGGAATCCACCCTAGTAGTCACAATTTTCCCAAACTCTGCAGTTCCATGCCACGAAAGGATGAGGTCTCAAGAAGTTTCTAAGATCACTTGTAAATCATACATATAAGAAACAAATCATTTAACCACTAACTACTATTAAAGAAAAATAGAAGGAAAACTACGTAACGTATTCCGAGTCCAATTATGCACCCAAGTGTATGCAAAAAAATTATAACACCAGAGCTATCTCAAGCTCACTTAGAAAATGTTATAGATGCGTTCATTGAAAAACTAGGAATTTTTAAAATATGGAGAAAATTTAGATTATACAACAGCCTATCATAACTTCCGAATCGCTACTAAAATAGTAGTGACGTGTGCTGGGAGCCAAAAGGTTAAGAAATGTCGGTACCTTCCATCAATTAAGGGATACTTGAAAATCATTGTAGACTTCACACAGAGAAAGACGTCAAGCCACTTAAATGAAGATTGATAAAAACTCTGCATGATGATTGAGAAGCGGTGGACGGTGATAGGAATGGAAAATACAATGATCACCGATGTCAATTGGTGGCCTAGACCTTTCAAGATCGTTAAGACGCAGTAGCCATTCACCATCAAACATAGGAGCTAAAAATTAGTGGGACACCTTAAGTAACAGTTCAGCCCGAAAAAAAACCCCTACTTATGGGATATGATTTTATTACTCCATAAATTGATAATTCTTGCAGGTGTCCTAATGAAAGGTCTAGATGTACAAACATATCAACTTATTAAAGGTTCTTTACTTGAAAACTATGGTCCCGTAAGAGCTTACAGTTAACTATCTGGTATCAAATGGCATTCATTTACAGTAGTTCGCCCAAAGATATAATCATTGAGGTAAATCTTTTTTTTTTATTGATTCAAGGTATGTGGATGATACCTTATTTTCTGAATTAGTATAAACGTTTCATAGGAAATCATGATACATAAGAAGGCTAAGAAAAATTAAGTTTATATAGAGCATTAGTCATGAAGTCTTTGATGAACTCAGAGAATTCAGCAATCAATCAGTATCGAGGTAATAACTTTCGAACTTTTGAGCGAAATTTAAAAATGAATGATCTTATTTTCCAACGTATATGGAGCACGATAAAAGATATTTGTGTATGGATCTCAAAAAGTTTAAAATTATTAGGACTCTTTTCACCTTTAAAGAATAAAACCCATTAAACGCCTTTTTTATGTAGATTGTATGTAATACTTACATCAGTTTTCTTCTTAATTTCACTTCCATTACTCCAAGCCCTAAAAGAATTAATTTCATTAGTGGTTTACTAAATTATAGACGAGATGATGTAGGAATCCTCAAACAGATAACGATTATCGTGCATGACGTTCCCATATTGATTCGAGAACAATGATCGGGGACTTATGTCTCTATCTCATCAAATATTCGGTAAATTTATTGATAAAGAATTATTGAACAATGTTAAATCTTTCATAAAACTATTTAAAGCTATGAGAAACAAGCATTTCCTATGAATATATTTGTATTCAGATACATGAAATTATGTGGCGATATTTTTACAATACTGAAACCGTAAAACTGTTTATAAGCCTTGAAAAACTAATAAGCTGTATGAACATTCACTCGAATTAAAATGGATAGTTTGGTAAAAATCGGGCTCCAAGTTTATAGAGGACATTAGTAGCAAATTATATTTTAAAAATTTTAGTGGATGAAAATAAATAAATCAGAACTTTACAACTGCCAATAAGAAACTCTGACCAGTTTACCGGGTAATACGTTGGAGTTTATTCATTTATTTTCAATCGTTAAGATTTTTAAAATATAAACTAATAAGCATCCGAAAAACATTATACTCTTATGTTGCGAAATAATTTTGATTCATATACATTTACAGATTATTGATTGGTAAACCGAGCAGTTATTTTAAGCATCATTAAGGCTCACCCTACATTTCCACATTTTTGGCTAAATGAATTAACAATCGTTATCACCAAGTAAACTATATTTTACATATACATGCTTTATTCACATTAGTAATAATTATTAATAAAAATGAGAAATCATAAAACAGTAAGTTGGACATCACAAAATATACAAAATATACACACAAATACCAATTACACAAAATACATCGATATGCAAATATTTCCTGAGTGGTAATTATTATTTAGACCTAAAGTAATTGGAAACTAATAACAATAGTGGAGCAGTTACTGTGAAATAAAATATGGTATAGTATTGATAACATTGGCCTTATTAAACTTCGACGTAAGCGAACACATTGACCTAACTGGTTATCGCAGTAGACTACATGGTGTTGGTCGAAGAATAGCAGTTGTTACAGACCGTAGTAAAGGAACTAAATAGAATTGAAGTGAAAACATGTTAAAAGTAAAGTGTTGGTCTAGTGTTCCTGTGAATAAAATCAAAACAGTACACATAAATTAACGCTCTAGATTAATGTTACTGTTTATTCGTTACATGTGGCAAATTGTAATACAAACTGTCGTATTATATTTACATTTTTCGCTGTCATTGTTTTGACTTCACAAATAGTGTTACTACATGATTAGTAGGCGGATGATTCATGTTTATATTAAGTGATGATGCTTTGAATCAAGAAAGGTACAAAAACTGTGACACTTATGTATGAGACATGAGGAACTTACAACAGATTTACCAGTAGAAATAAGTAATTTTCTTGTCAACACTGTATCCTAACTTTAGTTACTTCTAACAACCGACTTGACTCTTATTGAACGCCAAATACTGTCTTTGGTTTCGTGTGTTAATTATTAATAAACAACAGAACATTGTGATTTATCTGCCTTTTTAAGTAATGATGATTACTTAATAAGTTATTTATAAGATGTCATACTTAAGTTATGCATGTTTTCATAAGTGATTAAAAATCTTACCATACCGATTAATGCATTAATTGTACAGAATTCGCATCTTATAAACAGATGAATTGCAAGAATTAGTTTAACCCCGTTTTAACGATACATCTGAACGGACTGATCTATTAATGCGTATAGAGTTTAAATAAGGTATTTGTAATCAATTCAATGCCTTATTTTACTAATGTAAAGTGTTTAAAAAGTTACTAGCATGTGTTAAGATCGAATTCATATTAATGAGTAAACAATAATAAGAAAACAAAGCCACTTAGTTTAGAGGTCATACTACTGTATATCAAGATAAAGTGAAAAATATATTGAAATAATAAACTTTAAGTTGATAACTACTATTCTAACTGTTAGTAAACATTTTAATTTTGGTTGAATATTAATTAACCAACGTGTTATTAACGCAACAAAAGTTTACAATGCAATTGTCAATTTCAATTCATCAAAAGCCCAGAACCCATTTTATCTACTACTCACTACTTTATATATATATATATATATATATATATATATATATATATATCGTAATTTAACACGGTATTAAGTTTTAGCTGATCGAATTCGTCACAGATTTATGTTGGTAGAGTACCACTAAAAGTCAAGGAGCACTGGACAGTTGTTTCTTCAAACTAAATCTAAGTCAAAAACACACTGTTGAAGACAAAACAACTGTCCGGTGCTTCCCGGCCTTCAGTGGCACTCTACTAACATAAATCTTTGACAAATTTGTTCATCTAAAACTTAACACCGTGTTAAATTACGCTTCGCAGTGCGCATCCTAGATTCCGCCCCAGGCTACCCGCTGCACCATTGGGTCGGCATCTAATGATAAAATTCCTATTTCTATTGATTTGTGATATAGCATGACAATCATCTATTGCCATCGGTAATAACTGTCTCACTTTCGACAATAGCATATTAAATAATCAAACTTCCATTAGAACGCTATTAACAATCATAGCTGATTACCAATATGCATTATACACTTTCCCCAATTCGGATCTTCCCATACTTTATCGCGTGCCTTTCTGCGTGCTTCCAGATCACGATAAGCTAACATTTTTAAAAGACGAAATATGATTTAATTAGATAAAACAATCTAAAACAATACATTAGGTTAAATACCACTTCGAAAACAAATAGTGAAAATCAGTAATAAAAATTTCCAGCATATCAGATGAAGCATAAGTATTTACCTTAGAAAATTGTCTTCAGTAGAGTATATGACATTTTTAAAAATAAGTAAGAATTATCATTACAAGTCAGTTAGTCTAAGAATATGGCGTAAATACTTTGTAGTACTAGTTCTTGCTGATATTCCAAGAAACCTAGGAGTGAAGCATCAAGATAGTGATAGATAAACGTAACTTGGGTTGCACATGCTTATTTCAGCTTTAGAGTTCTTTGTGCTTGCGTAAATATAAATACAACTTTCACTATCGATCTGGATATTATCTTTAGTGAAACGTTTTGACAAGTAAGCTGGAGCTGTAACCTCTAAACCACGAAGATTTAACCTTTGTTAACAATAAAAAGTATGTAAATAAGCAACTCGAATAAAAGTATCTTTTACTGCAAATCTTAAAATTATCCTAAATAACAGTCCAGCTATCAATCCTTTTAATGAATCATCCTTACTTAAGTACTTTAGAAAACAACAAACAGCTAAAACAGATGGTGACAAACCATGAAATGGTTAACGTACGTTTAGAACAAGGTTTCCCAATTAAAGTATAGAAGATACATACAACTGGCAATTGAAAAGTTTAGAGGGAGGCAATCGAAATCAGACAGTGGTGGATATAAATTCAAAATTCATCTTCTTTCACGTGTGAACACGTAGTGCTTTACTCTCCATTTTAGTTAATTTGGCAAATATAGGGTTAGCAAATACACATCTACATGCAGAGAAATACATGAAAAACAGTCATAAATTTGACTAATTCTTTCTTCTTGTCATTTTCACCTCAAAATAAAACGGGATTGTATGGAATAAACGGAATTCAAAATAAGACTTAGGGCATAGTTCATTTGAAATATTTCGATTACAAGCACTTTTTCTTACAAGAGCTACCGTTTTTAGGATTACTTAAAAGTAAAGAAATGTTACTTACTCCAAAGATGATGAACAACATGCATATCTCCAATATGTGAGAATAATCCAGCCACTGCTTCATTATCTTCAGCAACATTTTCCATTACACGAGCCCTTAGAGAATTTCATAAAACAAAACAAAATTAATAGCAACCGATACAGAATCTTTGCATAATTTATCTTATTATTGGTTACGCCCCGTCAACGAATGAAGTATTCTAAAATCACACACCGAGATGCATGTGGGAGTTCACGGCAATAGACTCCGCCAACTAAAACCCTAGCATAGTATGTTATCAGTACAAATAACTACGAGTGGATGAACGAATAACTAACGAGATCACACATCTTAACGTGAATGTGACACTATATTTAGAAACACAAGTAGATGTAAAAATAAGGTAAAACTGAAGATTAGAGAGTAATAATCTCCACAGAATCCTAGTTTATAGACGTTTTTATCGACGAGGTCGTGGTCTCAATGAATAAGTAAGGATCAGTGTGAAGAAATATCTCGACAGTTTTTATAAGATAATTGTCTGATGGCAACAACAGTTATCTGGTAAAAAGTTATTGTGACGCCAGGTTCCAGAACAACCATCACTGCAAGAAAGAACTACAACTATGAGATGTTAGGTATCGATATCCCCGAGATAAAAACACTACGAAGACAAAATTTCAAAAATATCTTACGTACAAATTGAAATAGTTGATGTCATTAATTTGCAGAATGATGTCAATCTGAATTCGCATCCAGTCTCTTAATGGAAGACAAAGTATCTTAACACCACGATTACATGATATGATATGATATGGCAGCAAAATTCCACCAAGTGATAGGTCATTGGCAAGATGAATGAGGGCAGAAGTAACATTTATATAATAATTGATAAGAGGGTTTATCAAAACAAGAAACTGCTACAAATTACAAACCACCGAGTAAGCAATGAATGGGTTAGGAATAGAGTACTAGGTAAATACGGTAAGTCTATTGATGAAGTAGTGAATCTTCAACAGCTGAGGTGGACATGTGTTACGTATGCCTGACCACAGTCTATCTCGACGAGCAATCTTGTCTGTTGTAGGAGTAGGCTGGAAGAAAGCTACAAAACACGGCACCAATCCATGAAGTCATTGACAATTGGGCGAGCTATGTTAATAGATGCAGACTACCTGGTTGGGGCCTACGAGATGATCGTAACAAATGCTTAGAGACTTTAGGTGATATGGCTCAAAATCGTTCGCAGTGGCGCAGGTGCATCCACTCTTTGTGTCCCTCTGAATTCTAGTTTTTTGAGCTTTTCACAATTTTTTATTTACTGAATCACTTTTTTGTTTCAAATCTCATCTCCGATCTCTATACCTTTCCAGTAGTACTTACTGCGTTTCTACCTCCCTTACTCTGGGATTTGATCCGACAATTTAATCACTATCTGCTAATTGAGGCATGGTAACTTGAACTGATGTACGTAAGTACCAAGTTCTACGTTGTAACTGACTGACAAATTACAAAGTAAAGTCATACCACTCATAATTGGGATAAGTATGGAGTTCAATACAAATAGTGCCCTTAGGTGTACACCTAGTGCACGAAGGTACTAGGAAAAGAGAAGCGTCAATGAGTAAGTTTTCAGAAAAACAAAGCTTACAAAGTCTCTGGACAGATAACCTGACAGACATAATTCCAGCTAACACATTTAAAGACAAAAAAAAACAATTTTGCGGAAAAGATGAGTAAAAAAATTACCAATGATTTCCCCATTCTATCATTGTACCGGGCTAAAATGAAGAAGTAAAACAAATGATTGCTTATTAGTAGTGAAACTGGATCACTATAATCATAGAAGCTTTAATATAATGTATTAATCACACAAGCATACACATGGATGCTATTCCTAAGGAGATCAAATAAATGAAAGACCGTTTACATAGACCGAAGCAGTATCGACAGATTTGGTGCCAAATTGTCTGTAAACAACGCACCACAGGCGATATTTTCTTTTCAAACTACGAAACATCTAAGACAAAATTCGCTCAACGTTGAGGAACACAAATGAAATTGTTCTGTCGCATGGAGGCGTATACTAAGGTTTCTCAGGATTAGGTATATCATACAATGAAATAATTGATTGGTGGCCTACACTGAATAGATTAATCGAACTGCTAGGATGGTTAGGAATTCAAATGTCCAAAAATACAATTATTCAAACACCGTATATATATATATATATATATATATATATATATATATATATATATATATATATTCATAATGCTGAAATAGCACACAATCAAATCATGCAAGCTTATAGGATAGTTATCACCTAGGCCTAATAAAACAATTTGTTTTTATAGATGTTCCTGCAGATGCAACAATTATCTGACAAGACGTTTAGAAAGTGAAATAATTACGGATTTCTTAGCACCTAAACTATTACGAGTAAATATGGAAAGCAAAAAGTTTTAAATAACGTAAACAAGACAAAATTTAACAAAGATCAAGCAGAAAATTAAGTAAACCTGTAGTGAATATGATCTCAATTCATAAATGTTTTCAAAACCATCTTCTCTAGGATTAGGATATGGCCAGTAGCTCAAAGGCAAACACACTTGGTTTTTCCGAGAGTGCAACAAGGAATCTAATTTTTGCTGACACAAAACAAGATCCTGTAAAAAAACTAGAGATTAATATACTACACAGACAAACTTTATTGTTCCTAATTAGGTTATGATGTATACTAAGATCTGTATAGCCTTCAGTGAACTGCCACAAATGATCTGAAACTATAACATACTAACATAGCATTTACAAATATTGCCTTGATCTCCAATATCACAGGTCCAACTTCCAAGCAAGTGAGTATCCTTTTCATTCACTTTTAGTATATCTATATACCTCCCACTAAAAGGTCAAGACAGAATTTAACGAACAAATCCTTAAGATATTCACTGAGTCGATCCAACTTGACACTAACTACTTGTAATTCGAATACAGAAGTGGAAGTTGATAGAAGGTCAGACCGAGTTTTATTAGCTTGATCAGCATCACCTTTAAATATATTTGTTAATGGTCCGCTTTGATTTAACCCTGGCTTAACAGAAAAGCTTGAAAAAAGAAATAATTCGTGAAAATACCATCTGTATAGACAACTGAGCACACTGAAGTTGTACCGCATAACCGATTACTGGAAAATCCAAAGTTTAGACAAAATAGAAAAAGATATTCCGGCTATATGGACATTACTTTTGAAAAGTTATACCAGATTATTGCCTAGAGAAGGGAAAAGTAGGGAAGTATTAGCGCGAAAAAACAATATTTATTCTCAAGAAGTACTAATGCCATCAGGAAAATCAGACTGTAATTAGTTAATTAATTATCCTAAGCTGTTTCCACTTTATGGTGCTAAATAGATGGGCAGATTCTGGGTACATGTGGACAAGAATTTTTTCGTTCTTATGAATCAGAAGACCAAACATTGGTGCATGATAAAGAAAAATGTGATGTGTTTATATCAAGTTGTAGCAGATCTAAATGTATACCATCACTGAGATTTGCCGAGTTCTCTTTATTTGGATAAAACTACTTTCCAACCAACGAATCTGATCTGGCAAATTGTTTCTACAGTGGTGTTGACGGGAAGGAAGGTGACCGGTACAAATAAACGACAGGCTCTACATTGACTATGTTCTCTTCTCCATTGGTAAGAACCACGAGTGCAAACGGTAACGCACAGAATATTAAAATCTATTGAGGAAGCGAGACCAAATTTAGGTGAATGTGTGTTTACTTCGCGAAAAAACATACGGCAAGTACGAATTCCTTTTAAGTGTACACAGTGCAATAATGTTTATAATACAAAAGGGAGGGACCCAGCAATCTACATTCTATACAAACTCAATGGATCAATGTTTGTATGCAAAAACAGTAGAGAAGCAATTAGCAAACGAAAACTTGATATCCTTTAAACTGCTAGATAAACTCAATGTAGGTAAGCAATAAATTCGATTAAATCCATCTAAGGCCACTAAAAGAATTAGCAACATTTATGTAAAACACTTTGAATGTGTTATAGCCAGTCATCACACAAAGCCAAGACTGTTGACGGCTCAATGTACAAACCCAAACGTCCCGAAACTCCTAGTGGCAACCAGCAAGCCATGTACAGTGGGTTTTAAATTTTCAATCATGATAACTTCTAGATTATCGTGTGTTTGGGCAACTGAGAGATCAAAATTGACTGGTATTTATGTACTTTCAGCCTGGTTCCTAATATACATTAAACACAACACACTTCAAAACATAGCCTGACAGTTTTCAAATTACATACCATTCTTTTTGTAAATTTAAAACAGTCCCCATAGTTGTATGTCGCCCTCAATATATTTGTATAGTCAGCATAAAAGACTGGTGATAATAAAAGATTCGTATCATGCATAGTAACATGCTATAGTCAAGAACTAAGCCAGGAATACTTCTTTGAGGCACTTCACTAAGCACTGCTTCCCAGGCAGACAACGTGGAGTTGACTTGTACTATTTGTCATCGCCCAACTAGGAAGTCGTTTATTCAGGAGTAAATTTTAATTAACTTCGATACTGTGTGACTTAATTACGAGCCTGGTGTAAGGGATTTTATTAAAAGCCTAGCTGATTCTAAAAGGAGTAGATCAATGGAAATCTGTCAAAAAATACGACCTACTAAGCTGTTTCAAAACCGCGCCGTTTTAAGGAAAGCAGACTTTATTCATTTCAATACTGGTAATCTTAACAACTATGCTAGTCACTTTCACTGTACACTGGTTCTCAGATTTGCGAAGCATATTTGTTTATAGGACAAAATGAGTTCGGTGTTTTCCTAGTCTCAAGGTGATTTACGTTAGTAGTTAGACTGAGACTTACAGATGTGTAGCGGTAAATAATTCCCCAAACAAATAGTTATATAGTCTTCCTTAATTGTTGCTCACGATCTCTGTTTTAGTGGACGAGACTAGCTGAAGGTGTTTGGTTAAACATTGCCACCAGGTTCTGACACGACGCACAGTGGGAAGCGACTATTTTTATAGCCAGCCAGCATGAATGTTTCTGCTTCGTCTATGCTCTACTTATGACCAAATATATCTTCCTTCGTACTCACCATTGTCTTCCTATTTTTTCCAATTTGTGCGTGTGTTTTTATCGTTAGAAGCTGCTCTGATTAGACTACAAGCTTAACCTGGTCATACAGTGCATTTCAAGTGCATGTCACTTAATCAAATGCTTTCCTACATCGAGTTTTTTTTAGTAGTACAAAGAACATCAAATTACCGTGTTCTTATTGCACCCTTTGTGTGATTTTAAAGACAGCCTGGTTTGGTAAATGATGCTAACCCTCCTCCTTTGCGATTGTGAATCATATCAACTTCTACGAATGTATTGAGGTTGCCCTGATGGTCACCTCGTATTTGTTCGTAGAGATTTGGTCGCAAACTAAAGAGCCAGAAATAGACAGTCTGCAAGTTGAAAAAGTAAATGAAAAACTAAGAGAAGAATACAAGCAGCACCACTAACAACCAAATTAGCTAGGTACTGTTACACATACTGGACCGTTTGTTATGACCTCGTCGATGGAAGAAACAGTATGTCAAACACGCAGTTAACAATAAAATTTAAAATAATTCGGGTGAAGGTGTAAAAACAGATAGAGCATGAGGATTATGAATTATTGTCATGTCTGTCCAGTTTTTACAAGGTTTTGAATTCTGATAGGCTGACACTTCGTTGCCATGCAAATCATAAATTATATGAATCAATATCACGGCAATCATACATGGTTTCAGTATCAAACGTAAAAAACTGCCCCATGATTCCGTTGTACTTTCGAACTTTTAAGTTTTACGTAGCGAAATTTGTCGAACTGTTATTCTTTGATATCTGCAGTCAGGCGGTAGGAATGTTCTAATTAGTGAAGAGTATGACGCTTGCTGTTTTCCGTCCACAAATAAGAAAGGAAGATTACCTCTATAGTCTTGTGATTCGATGCATGTGAAGATAAAATATAAATAAAACACTCCTTCAGAAGATCCACAGAAAGTTGTCACCACTTCCTAGTCCGATTGTTTTATGTTTTATCATATATACGTGTTGTCAAGGGAGCTTGCACATTAACGTTATTGAACATTGTTTGGTTGAATAGTCATCCGTTAGTGGACCCCATACTTTCCGCGTAAAATCGGTCGTGACGTTCGTGGAATAAGGTGGTAACCAATATACGTTCATAAGTACAAAATACTTAAAAAGTTGAAGGTCTACATTTACCGTCATAATGTAACTCCTCGAAATTGGCATTTATGTACCGTCCATTACAAGTACGACCTTGAGGCGACCTTGTAGTAAGGGATAATGACAGGATGGATTTATGCCACCATTACAAGGAGTTACATTATGATGGGGATGTAGATTTTCAACATGTTGCGTAGTATAAGGCGATCTGTAAGTGCTGAAAAGAAAAAAGAAAAACAAACCGCAGAACGGAGTAGCAGTATTATGTCAGCTATACTTTTCTGATTATTTAAGCATTCAGAAAAGTATAACTGTTTGAATTGGTAAAGACTCGGAGGTTGTAAAAATTTATTTGGTAAAAGTTAATACGTTATCCTTAATAGGTTGGCTAATATTAAAGGTTACAGTAGTAGTCCATGTGACCTTTATCAATCTTCATAACTTCAGGCGCAACATGAGTGGATGCACGAACATCAGGGTACATTCAGATTACATCCGCAATTAAGGCATCAGTATTATAAGACTTGGATTCTGTGACGTGTGATAGTCGTTTGCCTTGAATCATCCCAATATTAACCACAAGTGTTCTCATTTCTTTCAAAGGTAAGCATTCACGAACATTGTTTGAATCCTGCTTGTATTCACCAGATTAAACGGTAGTAGATAATTCCTTCAACAATATACTCACTTCTGTTTTTTTATATTAATTTCTATTACATATCGGTTGTGTTCTGATAGTAGAATTGGTGTCTTCGTACACTAAACATTTATAATCGCAGTAACCACTGTTGGTAGGTTTCACCTCCGAGGCAGAACAACTCGAAACAGACACTGAGTAAATTTAAGTCAACTGAAAAAAATATGACCTAATTAAACGAAAGCACTAGTGCCCTAAATTTCAAAACAAACGCTATTGATACAATTCTTCTCAACATATTTCCTGATCCATCTCCTTGATATTCTCCTAACGAAGTATTAGTCCATAAACTAATTAGAAGATGAAAGCCGCACCCAGCTGATAATAGCACTTCTAGTTCACAACACCTTTTTTGAGGATTTCCAAGTTTGACTTCATCACTCTTAACATAAATCATATGTAAATACTCATGGCGAGTCGAAACAGATGATTCAGAAGTTAAATTTGAGCCATTGCTGGTAAGATTAATAAAGTTCATTTATTTTTAGTTTTCATCAGGCTTTGGATACATTTATCAGAGACTATTTGGTTTGTGAGATACCCTCATATAGCGATTTCCGGTAATGTACCCTGTTTGCTTGCAAATAAAACACAACACTTCTCTCTCTACAAACCTAGACCTATCTACCACGCTCAGACTTAGAAATTTATTACGTTACTACAAGCAGTATTTAAAGTAGCAAAAAGGACATTCAACTTCTTCACTTTCAGTTTTGTATGTTTGCGTAGAAAAGGTCTTTCTCGGGATTGACGTTTCGTCTAAATTTTCTGTACGTTGCATTATATTAACAAATCTACTTAATGACTGATTAAGACTATTTACTTTGCAGCCTGGTGGGTAAATGCTTAACAATTATTTCTTTTTCTTACATCGAATTTCGTTCATAGGCCATGTTAAGTAATGTAAGTAATATAAACCAGATACTACGAAACAGTACTTGGAACAATATATCTAGAGATCTGTACCAAATACTCAATGACTTGTCACTTAACTTCGATTTAATCGGTAGTGGCTAACTAGGGTCCTAAACCTTTAACACTGAAAGCATGGACGTTGTAGTGGGAAAAATAACGCAAGAAAAAACAGAGAAAAAGAAGACTGTGGTTTGAAACAATTTGTTTTAAAACTACTAGCTAACTTTATCTTTTTTTCATTTTGTATATTCTTCTATATTATCTCCCCGAACTTATGGATCGTTCTCATAAGGAATGGGTTTCCTTTACAGCAACTTACTCCTTACGCTTGTTAACAACGTACTTAATGCATCAACAACTCTTCATTCAAAAGCAACCCCCATCAATTTTACCATTGCGGAAGAATACCCCCCTGTATGTGCCCGTTTGGAGTCTTTATCCAAATTGTGAATATTGTTAGCCTTACCCTGTATCTGGATATGCCGCATGGTCCATTTTGTTTTTACTCCTAGCCGTCTCTTGGAATCTTAGCTCTAAGAAGAAAAAGCGCGCGGCTGTTTGTCAGAAATGCACTATACTACAACATGTAACTCTGGCACCCTAACTCTGTGAACTTTGATGTCGTTCGCCTTGCTTATAATTATTAATTTTATATAGTGTGGATCTACTATCAATAACTCTATCACGAACCTTTTATGCAGATAGATCTACATCATGCCGATCATGCCTGTAAACTGGTGTGCTCTCATGTTTAAAAAGCTACTTGAGAACAAATCTATAATAATTTTTTTATTATAAGTGAATTCAAGGTATTTTTATATACTAAAAAGTCATCCACCAACGAAGCTATCTTATGTGACCTATCTCTTATCTGTCTACCATCACCCTTTATTGTCTCAAACACATTATTTGCTTCAAACAAGGTCTTCTAAAGCTCTGTTTAAGTATCAGTTGGGCTTCTTTATAATTACCAGAAGGTAGGAATATACATCACCGGAATGGCGCTCGCGCCAGCACCCGTACAATTTCTTGTCAAGTACATTAATCTCATTCCTTCGTTGACACCAACATTCGAGAAAATTATGTTTAATTCCTTCATAAAGCTCAAATAATCAATGGGTTTCCATCAAGGCATTTAGGTTCATATCCCAGTAATTTTAATGATAACTTATCTCTATATACTATCGAATTCGGCTATGTACCAACATCAGAATCATTAAACACATCATAACATTCCTCATCTTCAGGTGAGCTTTATGTTGGCATCTTACTTGTTCTAGTAAATAGTGTATTTGATTCAGAGCAGCGAAGTCATTTGAAATGAAGTGCCTTTTCTTTAGTTTACGCAGCATGGCCTTAACCTGAGTTTTGATGTAAAGGGATATTGCTTGTAACCCGTCTTTGTTAGCCCTTAAGCGTCTATTAAGGGCTCCATGGTATAGTAGAATATTTCAAGTGTTTCCGTAATGCTACCACTATCAAACAAGCAGGCCCTTTCAGAGCATCTAACTAGGTTTTTAGAGGTACCCCAGTCAGCATGGACAAAGTCTTTATTCTGATAATGCTTGTAAGTAAATGTGTACTTACTACCTTTCTCAAGGAATGGTAGGGTCCATAGGACTGTGTTGTGGTCACTGTTATAAATTTTTTTTGACATATTATATGGATATCGGCGTTGTATTATGACAGAATATCAAGTCAAGGGTGTTGTTGTTTTGTATAAGTGCACAAGATCTACTCAAAGACGAAAACACCAACCAACTTACCAACAAGCCAATCGGCCACACCGACTGAAACATTTGACACCATACCCGACAATAGTTCAAAGTCACTCATCTCACTTAGTGCTTTGACACCTAACTCGCTCAAAACAAAAGTACCTACAAGTAGGTACTTTTGTTAGCCACAGGCTATGCTTACCCATGCTGAATCCTCTGTCTCACCTAATTGTTCATTGTTGCATCTAAATACCTTTAGGTCGGAGCGCGTGTAGATTACAGTACCACCTCTTCTAATGCAGTGCCTATCATTTCGAAATAGAGTACAATTATTGATTTTTATTGTGTTATCTTCTGTAGTTGGTTTACACCAGGTTTCGGTAACCATTACGATACTGGGATTAGTAATGATCATAATGGATTCGAGATAGTTGATTTTGTATATAGCTGACCTAGCGTTTATTGAAATGACAAGTAACTGTGACTTTTTATGGAGTGTAAGGTCCTGCAGTAGTACAACGTAGACGATACCTACGACAAAAATCTAAGCACTATGTAGCTCTTGGCCTCACAGCAGCCTAACCCATTCAAACCAATCAGTGAACACTTTAATTTGCCAAATATCTACTGGAAGTCGTCTCTCACTTTACAGCGAATCTCTAAATTAATAGAGACGATAGAACTAGGTGAATTGACACATGTCGAGACCTCAACTATGGGAAATAATACCATTGACCTCCTTTTTATTATTAACTTTAGTCCAACCTCAGTGAACGTCCGCTCTGAATTCCACAATAGTGATCACAAAGTAGTATTAAGTACAATTAATTACCAATCCACAAATAATCTCAGTCCGAACGGAGCCAAATAATGTAAGTACCGAAAGTACAACAACGAAACGTGGGAGCATATTGAGGCACTCATTGGATGTATTAGATAGAACTCATCTTACCACTAGAAATATTGACATGGTTATCTCAGTCCTGTAAAGCAATCTGAAAAGTTTCATAGACTACATAGCCCCACACGCTGAACGTGTTGCTGACGTTGATAGTGCACGTCCAAATATTCCAAAATGCCTTCAGAGAAAATTGAGGCACCTAAGGCTTCGATACTACAAGCGCCATGACATAACTGCATTATATAATGTATACAAAGTAGTAGAAAACTAATTCGCCCAGCATAAATACTTATTAAATACGGAAGCTAAAGCAATGAACAGTACCTGCCTAATTTTCTCAATAATCAAGCTATTGAAATCTCGCCTTGTTCCAAAATCTAATAAACTCCCCGCACTATTTACCATGAAGGACAACCCAGTTTCTGTCAGTGAGCATTTCAGTAACTACTTCTCTATATGCTGTGCCACAGAAACAGGAACCATAGCCAAACCCTTATCCATGATGACATCTAAGCGTCTCTCTACAACTGAGTTTACCAGCTCAAATATCATGAAAGCCATAGCTACCCTGAAAAAATCTAATGATAATGGACCCGACGGCATTGCAGCATCACTCATGAAACACGGCGGTAAAGAACTACCACTTCTCTGCCTGAAACTATTCTTCCCATTTATGGACAATGGGTTTTATCCAACCATATGGAAAGCATCGTTCATAATTCCACGATTCAGAGTGGATCACGCAATATAACAGAAAACTACAGGCCAATTAACACGACATCCGTGGTGTCCACAATAATGAAAAAAGCCATTCATAAACACCTATCATAATTCTTACTTAAGGAAAACCTTATAAGTCCATTTCAACACGTTCCTAACAACTTTCTCCTCTCAAAACTACACTGTCATGGCATACGGAACCCAGTGCTAAGGAGGTTTAAATCATGTCTAACAGGGTGCCTTCAAATTGTAAGGTTTGGTTTCAGCTACTCACAGCCAGTAACTGTAGTTAATGGATTTGTACAAGAACGTGTAATCGGACAATTAATCTTTCTCTTCTTCATCAATGATGTATGCCAGAAACTCGTGCAAGGTAAATCTTTCTTTTTGCTGATGACTTAAAGGTTGCCTATTCATTCCCACCCACCACGAATAAAATCACAATCACCAAAATAATCCAAAAAGAAATCGACAAGTTATCAAATTGGACTAAAATATGGCATCTCCCTGTAAATGTAGACAAAAGTGGATACATGTCCTTTAGTTGCAACTGGTACCTTAATCTCCATCTATACAAAACACAAATAAGGCTTCTAGGCATTGTTCGAGGTTTGGGGGCTCGATGTAGAAATAGCATAAACTTCTCGGAGCATGTAGCACTACAAACTTTCATGGTGAGAAAGCTAACTGGATTTATAAGGAAAAAATATCACAATTTAAATTCAAAAATATTATTATGCAAGAAGTGTGTTCATGATTTCATTACATTAATAATTGTATAGTTTGACCTCTTTATTATTATAATTTTCCAATTATTTTACTAAATTAATATAGCATATTTCCATTTTGTTTGAATCTATTTTCCATTTTCAATTATCACCTATACAACAATTCACGATTTCGATGACAATTCGACCTTTAATTAATTTTATTGGGTTTGTTAGTTATCTAACAAGCCGATTCCCAATAAATTTAAGCTATAACTACGTAACAAACTCTTTAGAATTTTATTTATATCTTTCTCCTTAGTGTCGTATATCTACATACTGCTTTACATTGGTGTTTTATTCGCTATGTAAACCAATTTTGATTATTGTATATTTATACTAATTTGATGAAACCCAAAGTATATGAAGTCCATAAGAATAATAGGAATCCCTTATAAACTCAGGAAAAAACAAATATCACAGTGAAAATAAATGAAAGCTACCTCATCTAAAGTCAAAAGGTCGTTAGAATGTAAAGCTAATTGGATTATGAGGAACAAATATACTTTTAGATGCAAGATAACGAGTTACAGTAGACAAATGTTACTTAGAGGGATTTTCACCCACAGAACTATGAAAACAGATCTTGCAGATAGGGTAATTTGTTGTTGTTGACAGGTTGTCTATCATTGTGAATTTCCTAAATAATACTTTGACTGAAATTCTACGTAAGGTTAGGTTTGATAGGTAGTGAATTTTACGAGGTTGCAGTAGTTACAGAGAGGATACGATGATCATTAAGTTGATTAACATTATAACACTAAATGCAGCGTTTATTTGAGTATGTGAATATGTTTCATCAACCTTAATGTACTAGACATCTGCATCATAGTCTATATTTAGAGGTCTGGTTTTCCTTGCAGTAGGATTTGCTGATAGGTGGGTAGGATCAACTAAACGTAATGTGTGTGAGTAACAGTAGCATACACTGGAACGTTTGAAACATCACTACTGAATATTTGCTCAGGTCAGAAACATAATACGTAGTCGTAAACATAAAACAGGTTCCACCCAACAGACAAGGGGAGTTTGAAGTTACCTCTCACACCATCATATCTGTTGGCTGAAAACTCCACCCAACCACCTTTAATGATTTTAGGCTCATATATTGACTGGTTTGGTGAAAATTATATTGTTATGCTCGACCCCTAACAACACAAGTTCTGTTTGGCCAACCTTAGAAGAGTAGGCATCTTATTACCGACCAATAAGACCACTAACTAAAACCATGTACCTATCTGCTTCTGCACTGTTATAACGAGGATTAGTTAGGAATATGAAGTGGTATTGGAGGTGGACGGTAGCACAGAAGCTGGTGGCAGAAACTGGCAGTATTAGTAGTAATGTAGGTGTAAGAAAACTAGTAAGTTAGTCGAGTATTAGGTTTGAATGGCATGTAGATGGTACAATAACACATAGGAAACTGACTACAAGTAAGTGGGGATTAAATGATATGAAATCACTGTGAATTTTGGTTACTGATGTACTTTGGTATTAAAATACTACACTAGGAGACCTCCATCGTGAGGTACTGGAAACTGTACAGGGTCTTAATTTGGGTGAATGCGTAGTTTTTCTTTATGTACTGAGTAGAGAAAACAAAGCTACATAGTATATATATAAATATAGTTCTTGATAGAAAACGTGTAACTCAAAGATATCAAAGTGTCAAGAGCTTGATTTAACTCCGCCCGCAGTTCTTCTAGGGTTGCTGCCGGCCCCAAGCCCGGATAAAGGAGGAGGGTTGGGCAGCATCCCTATCCCGTTAAACACAAGCTTGCTAAAAAAATGCTAACCAGACTAAAGAAACTAAACCATTTAAACTCTGCCCTGGGAGTGGAAGGAGTGTTTATGACGTTTCATGATAAAAGCCGAGATTCTTCGAAAGTCATAAGGCCGATACCCCCCCCCATCCTAACGACCAGAGCAAAAATTTTTATAGGTACTTGAAATGTTCGGACAATGTGGGAGACCGGGAAGATCAACCAGATAGCATCAGAAATGAAGAGATACAACTTGACTGTGCTCGGGATCAGTGAAATGCATTGGACTTAAACTGGATAGAAAACATAAGCTACAGGAAAGGTGCTACTATACTCCGGGGACAAAAATTAAAATGCCCCACACACCCAAGGAGTTACTCTGATGCTGTCTAAGAAAGCGCGCAATGCACTTGTAGGATGGGAAACACATGGACCCAGGATCATCAAAGCATCTTTCAAGACACTGAAGAAGGGGATTACAATGAACATCATCCAATGTTATGCACCCACCAACGACGGCAACGACGAGGACAAAGATCAGTTTTATGATAGGCTGCAGTCAATTATAGCGAAGTGTCCAGGAAAGGATCTGACAATCCTAATGGGGAACCTAAAGGCCAAAGTCGGAATGAACAACACCGGTTACGAAGACATCATGGGACGACAAGGACTGGGAGAAAGAAATGAAAATGGTGAAAGATTTACAAATCTCTGCACTTTTAACAAAATGGTTGTAGGTGGTAAAATATTCCCCATACACAAGGTTACATAGATCTCACCGGATCATACTACAGAGAATCAAATTGATCATATATGCATTAATAAAAAATTCAGAAGATCAATTGAAGATATGAGAAACAGGAGAGGAGCTGATATAACTTCAGATCACCACCTAGTGGTTGCCAAAATGAAACTGAAGCTAGGAAAGTAATGGAAAACTGGAGTAACAACATTAAGGTTTAATACAACTTCTCTTCGAAATACTGACAAACTGAAGGAATTCAAAATAACTCTCAACAACAGGTTTCAAGCCTTACAAGATCTGCTTAACGAGGAAGAAACCACTATGGAGGACAACTGGAAAGGAATCAAAGAGGCACTAACTTCAACTTGTCAAGAGGCTCTGCGCTGCAAGAACTACCATCATAAGAAATGGATTTCCACAGAGACCCTGAGCAAAATTCAACAAAGGAGGAACAAGAAGGCAGAAATCAACAACAGCCGAACTAGAGCAGAGTAAATCAAGGCACAAAATGAATACACAGAAGCAAATAAACAAGTAAAGAAGAGCATTAGAGCCGACAAACGGAAGTATATCGAAGGCCTTGCAACGACAGCGGAAAAAACTGTAAGAGAAGGAAATATGAAACAGCTATACGACACAACAAAGAAACTGGCAGGGAAATATAGTAAACCAGAACGACCGGTCAGGAACAAAGAAGGCAAGCTAATCACCGAGATTCAAGAACAAAGAAACAGATGGGTAGAAAATTTTGAGCAACTCTTGAATAGACCAGCTCCACCGAACCCACCAGACATCGAAGCAGCATCTACGGATCTCCCGATAGATGTCGATCCACCAACGATGAAAGAAATCAAGATAGCCATCAGACAGATCAAAAGTAGGAAAGCAGCAGAACCTGAAAATATACCAGCCGAAGCACTCAAGTCAGACATAGACATAACGGCAAGGATGCTCCACGTTTTATTCAAGAGGATCTGGGAGGAAGAACAAGTGCCGGCAGACTGGAAAGAAGGATACCTTATCAAGATACCAAAGAAAGGGGATTTGAGCAAATGTGAGAACTACAGAGGGATCACACTGTTGTCAGTACCAGGAAAAGTCTTCAACATAGTGTTGTTGAACAGAATAAAAGACTCAGTGGCTGCTCAACTTCAAGATCAACAGGCTGGTTTCCGTAAGGATCGGTCGTGCACAGACCAAATCGCAACAATACGCATCATCGTTGAACAATCAATTGAATGGAACTCGTCACTGTACATCAACTTCATTGATTATGAGAAGGCGTTTGACAGCGTAGACAGGAGATCACTATGGAAACTTCTTCGATACTACGATGTACCAGAGAAACTCGTCAATATTATCCGAAATTCTTACAAAGGATTTCAGTGCAAAATTGTGCATAGAGGACGGCTAACAGATGCATTCCCAGTGAGAACCGGTGTCAGACAAGGCTGTTCGCTCTCACTTTTCTTCTTCCTTCTAGTGGTTGATTGGATCATGAAAACCTCCACATCTGAGGGGAAGCACGGAATGCAATGAACAAGTAGGATGCAACTCGATGATCTGGACTTCGTGGATGATCTAGCTCTTTTAACCCATACACATCAACAAATGCAAGTGAATACAACCAACGAAGCAGCAATCTCAGCATCAATAGGCCTGAACATAAATAAGGGAAAGAGCAAGATCCTCAAATTCAACACAGAGAGCACCGACTCAATGGAACTTGATGGTGAAACTCTGGAAGAAGTGGATACCTTTACATACCTAAGGAGCATCATCGATGAACAAGGAGGATCCGATGCAGATGTAAGGGCAAGGATTGGCAAAGCAAGGGCAGCATTCCTACAGCTGAAAAATATATGGGACTCCAAACAACTGTCTACCAACCTCAAAGTTACACTCTTCAATTCGAACGTCAAGACAGTTCTTCTATATGGAGCTGAAACGTGGAGAACTATTGCAAACATCCTCAGAAGGGTACAGGTATTTATCAACAACTGTCTACGCAAGATATTAAATGTCTGTTGGCCGGAAACCATCAGCGACAACCTACTATGGGAGAGAACAAACAAACTTCCAGCTGAAGAGGAAATCAGGAAACGACGTTGAAAATGGATAGGACATACATTGCGGAAATCATCTGACTGCATCACGAGACAAGCACTAACTTGAAACACTGTTGGAAAACGGAAAAGAGGAAGGACAAAAAACACACTGCGTCGACAATTGGAAGCAGACATAAAAAGGATGAACAGTAACTGGAGACAGCTGGAAAGGATTGCTCAGGACAGAGTTGAATGGAGAATACTGGTGAGCGGGGTATGCTCTTGCGAGAGGGGTAACAGGAGTAAGTAAGTAAGTTAGAGCATGATTTGGTGGACAGTAATTAATTGTGTTACAAGCAGGTAGAATGTAAATAAGGGTACAATAGTCGATTGATATCATTTATTTTGAAATGCAATCTCAGTATATGTCAATGGTGTCCAACTAATTTCAGATATTAAATGGGTCGATTATTACTAGTATGCTTGAAAATTGGCTTCATCAATCAGAGGACTAATATTTTTGTAAGCCATATTATGTAGACTGCAAAATACTAGGAGATTGTCTGCCGTGCGTATTTCTGTTTACATAATGTTTCATATCTGCCGATACCTAACTAAAGGAAAACTCGTACGAGCTTTTGTTTTGTACTTTTTAATTTCAACCTGGAACGGTTTTTTCTCTGAAGTAATAGCCGTGGGTGTGGGTACGGTTAAAAATATTTGTTGAGGTATGGGTCAGAAGAGAATTAAGTTTGTTCCTGGTCTTCTTCTTTAAAGTGGTCCAAGATCTAGTACGCGGCGCCTAGTTTTTTAGTCAATTTTGGAGTTGTTCTCGATCACTTATAGTGGTAATTAGCGTTGGACACTCTCCACTCGTTTGTAGATTGCTAGATAGGATGGAACAGAACTAAAGCATATGTCTTATATATGTTTTAGAAAGAGTGAGTCTTGATTCATTTTAGTGAAAGTCCCTTAGAATAAAACTTAATCGTCGTAGTGACTTGAATAGATTGGTAGATATGTGCTCAGAGATATCAATTCTGCTGGAATATTGTATGCCTAGGCCGGCTACAGAATTAAGTTAAGGAAGTGTCTAATCACTAAGCACAAGACACATTTCAATTTTTGAGTCACTTAGGCATATCCATCTATATTTCTCAGCGTTGAATTCCAGACAACGATCAAAGCACCATTTACCTAGGTTGTTCAGCTCGTCCTGTATATTTTCGCTGCACTGTGGTATGTCCTGGTTTTCAGTCTTATAGACTACTTTTGAATAGCCAGTACGTAGGTATGGCTTTTCTTCGATGAAACACTTGCATGTACTATTGATATATATTATGAAGATTAGGGGCTCTAGAACAGAACCTTGCCCAACTCCGCTGGTTGAAAGTTCTGATGTTTCGTTATGCTGCCTACTTTTGTTATCAAATATCGTTTGTAATCAACTATTCGAACCAAATAGATAGAGGATTAGCGATTTCGATAAACTGCAGCTTGCTGATTAGCAGATTTAGTGACATCCTGTAGATATCCTGTCAAAGTATAGTGTTATCACTAACATCTCGTCACGGCTTCTGTAACCTCATGACCTAGTTTAATGAAAGCCATACTGTGAAGCGGTAATCAAATCTTTATTTAGTAGGTGGCCAGAGGAATGACCTTTGAATATTTTCTCCATTACTCGTAAAATCACTGTCGTAATATGGATAGTTGATAGTTTTCGACCAGGTTTATTTGCTTCTGTTTTATGTTTAGAAAGTATGTAAGTGGTTTTTCAGGTTTAAGGATAATTTTCCACTTCTAATGAGTATGAAGATATTAAGTAGACGAATAGGTATCAGGTTCAGCACGCCCGTAAAATATTGATAGGATATTGTCAATTCCTAAGCTATTATTCGGCTTATACATTCTGTTAGTTCGATTGGTATTTGTTACGCCAAATTTTATATGTAAAGTGTTATGTTTCATATACCGTCTAAACTGATGTCTAATGTTAGAAGTGTGTTTTCGTTTTTCACGAGTTTGAATACTGCTAACTTCAGTTTCCTGTGAAGATTGTTCTAACAGACGGCATAAGTTTAGAGATTTAGATGTACCAGAAAACATCAGGAAGTGAATTGTTATTATTATCACCACTAAGTGCTATATATTACTTGTTATCTAAGTGAGTTTTATGCTAGCATCTTGTAGACAGTATATTCAATGCAGAGCAGCCAAATCGTTTGAGATGAATTGAATTTTTCTTAATTTGGCCTTTGTTTTTGTGTTGACGTAAAGGAATGTTGTTGTGTATCCTGTTTCTTGGTTCTAGTGCGGGCTTTACAGTGAAACAGAATATTTCTATTATTTCGTTAATGCGGTCGCAACAAAGAATCAGATCCAGTCAAAGAATCCAACTAGGTTATGAAAGATACCCTAGTCAGCACGAACAAGCTTCTTTTGCTGAAAACTCTTACAAGTCTGTACTTACTACCTTCCACAAGAAGTGATAAATTCGTAAGATTGTGTTATGGTTCATGTTAGGTTTTATACCACATTCCATGAATATCGATGTTATATCATGACAGAATATCGAATCGAGGGTGTTGTTATTCTGTTAAGGTAGATAAACATGTTGTTTTTAACCGTCAGTGTTGATTGACCTAATTATACTTTCATGAAACGTTGGGCCAGTGAATGTGTGCCAATCGACTCTGGGGAGATTAGGATCTCCAGAGTTTACTTTGTAAGGGTGGCGGAGTGTCCAAATAATACAATTGTCGATGTGTCTAGCAATCTGGGAGGTTTGGAGTTCTACATATGTAAACTATTGGTAGTCGATAGATATTTACGTTCACTTCTAGCCAAATCGATCCAGGTACTGCACTATCAACGTCGTCGTTGATGTTTTTAAATTTCACAATCTTCGATACGTATGCCAGATATATCTCCCACCTCCTTTAATAGTATAATTATCTATGACAAGGTATGAGTCAGGAACATTAGAGGACAGCCAACTTTCACTTATTAGGACAAGTGTGGGGTTTTATAAGAGGACCAGGGTTCTCAGTGTTGTCATTTCATTTAATATAGATCGGACATCGATCGGCATCAATATCAGGTGAAATATATATTAGGGCGTAAATGAGCTATTGGCAGTTGTTTGTATGACAATTATCATAATATTTGCTTGCAGTGGAAGCACTCATGTTATGAATGTGAAGAGTGGTACTAACGTTTGCTTTTAGTGGTGGTGATATTGGTGATAATTGGGATTCGACACTACTCATTAGGATCGGCTTAGTTAGTCTTTAGGTAGTAGCAAGAAGATTTAGATGTGTACAAGTACACTAAAAATATGGGAGCAAGGAAATGCAGATTTTGAGGGAGAATGAGATAAAGGGGCGTTAGACTGATATTCTGGTAGGGGCTTAGCTACCCACACAAATTGCTACGTTGTTGGTTGACGTGCTACCTGGGACCATCAGTATGGACAGTGAAGTAGGTAGTGATTCATATAAAAAAGATAATAGGTTGTCGGTAGGTATCTAGTAGTTAGTGCCCGGTGGTGTACCACCGGAGCATTGTTTTGCAGTTTGAGCAGTTACGGTAAACTGGAGTATGCAGGAGGTTTATTAGATGTGAGTGCAGGCTAGGCTACAATGTCGAGTTGTCAAAGGTAAGTGCAGGACTATTAGCACAGGAGAAATGAATTTGCTGAGTCGGACTAGCACTTATCTTGTAAATACGTTTAACGTATGTCTTATTTTGGTGTTTATTACATATTAGGACGAAGCCTGATTGTTTCAGATCAGAACAGTCGAAATGAGCTCATCTAAGGAATGGGGTGTGTGTTCTGACGAGATGTTATGAAATCGGTGGTGGATATTAGAAGCTACTCCGAATATATCACAAGCGTAACTTTATCGTGTACGGAGTACACTTCGCATTATAAACCGTTATATTCGGAGATTACGGAAGAATAACAAACTTCTAGAAATATGTTTTAGAAGACTATTTCAATTATTGTTGAACATTTATATCAGTAAATAAGAATTCATTATTCTACAGGAATTAAGATCGTTCATAATTTTGGCTGCTGTACCTGGGTTGCTAAATATTCTAACAAAAACTCATTATAAAATGTAATAATGTGCTGATTAGTTTGAATCAGTTTCTCAAATTGATATGGAAACGATATAAATATAATCAAAACCTAATACGGTAGAGATATTTGGGATATGTAAGTTTGTTAGGTAAGGTAACCGATATAGTACAATAAATATATATCCAAGAGTGGTACCACAAAAATTGATAAGCACGACATGTAATGAGCGCTTAATATCCCCCAACATTTCTTGTGTATAAAGTGTCAACACTAAGTATGAGAATAAAAATACTAACAATTGATATGAATACATCAGTGTAAATTAATAGTTTAACATGACAAGGTAAAATTTCAAAATCGTTATCACATATTATTAGTCCACAAACACAGTATATGAGATACAGTGAAATTCAGTAAGATATAATTAGAATCACTACTATACGAGATGCAATGTACTCTCATGCACCTAGCAAGGAATATGAAAAGGTAAGAATATAATAAGGTATACAATAACGTTAGTAATTATGTTACAACGCTAATGGTTGTTGCTCTCATTTGGGCACCAATATGTATATATATGACTGGAAGTCGAATGTGCAATACCATGACCGAAAAATGATCAGTCCGTCACCATATGGATCAGAAAATTAAATCGGTGTATATGTGCAAATATATGAGTCATAAACGGAACCATTAATGACTATCGAAAGAAAAATATAATAATGAGTCAAATATGCAGGACTCATTGCATGCATGTGTATGAATATCATGGCTATGTGTAGCATATTTAGCTGTATCAAGTTTGTGAAAATAATGCACATATAAATACATAATGGTTATGAAATACGGAATATAGGAAGAATATCAGAAGTGGAACAGTAACTGACGTCCCTTGCTGAAATTCATGGCGTGTGACATGGGTTAAAAATGCATGCGAATATATGTATAAGAAGTGCACGAATTCAGTAATATTACTGAACTTTTCATTAAATGAATGCACAAACTGTTCAGGTAGTGTTGCGAAAATGTTTATTAAATTTTCTCGTTGATAGCAATTCTGATTCCAAGTAGAAGCAATGGAAGAATATTACTCCAAAACATTGTTTTAGACTGTGACGTCAACTACACTTTTAGCTTATATCGAAACCTTACAATTAAAGCACCGGTATCAATATAATACGCCATCGTACTGATGTGATAAATACCCAGAACGATGACAAATTCACAAATAATGCTGACCAAAATTGTAAACCACGATCACTAGTAACTTCAGTCCCGTATGCTTTGGAATTAGTGCACTATAGCGGCTACTTAATATCTACTGGACATCACGAAAAATCCGAAACAGGATATTGGATATTGGGTGCAGTATTACCCATGACAGTTATTTGAACCGCCATTATTGAAGCAATGTCAATTGTAACTAACTTTAGATCTTGCTTTCTCTTTTCATTTGTCTTTGTTTCACTATTCTGTCACTCATTATTTCCTATAGATTATTTTTATCAATAAATGTAAGTGCTCCTGATGTACTTGCTAACTGTTTTGGTCATCTATTTCTCCCAATCTTCTTTCTATCAGATTCCTGTACACACATGACTCTGCACACTCCTTCGAAATGCAAAGTAGCTTCTGATTGGACACGAACTATTGCATCTTAAGTAAAAGAATTTTCTTCCGGCTATTTATTCGTTTGATGAAAGGTGATTTACTTGCCTACTTGGCCTATTCAATTTATATTCTGGACACTACATAATCCGTTGAACCAAATTGATATGTATTGAAACCTTTCTTGAACGACACATTAGTCTCTTCCAATTATAATGTGCCAGAGGTAACCTTTTTTTGCAAGATCATGTTCAAACCTTGTTTTCTACTGAATATTCCAATTTTGTACTCCTATTTAATATTCCCGTCTCCTACTTTGCGACTGAACAAGTTTTTTCGGCAAAGTTCCTTATCACACAGTGCTTTACGTGATATCACTTTCGTATTTTAACTCGAATATCGACTGGTCTAATTTTTGAAAACCTCCACATCCATTGGAATACTCTTACTCGGTGTATGAACGCAAGCATTACTACTTTTATATCTTGTTATTCCTTGTAGTGCAATTATTCTACACGATATTTAAATATGGTACTTTTGGTGATTCTCGGTCATAATTGCTT
Source organism: Schistosoma japonicum (assembly GCA_025215515.1). Classification (NCBI taxonomy): domain Eukaryota; kingdom Metazoa; phylum Platyhelminthes; class Trematoda; order Strigeidida; family Schistosomatidae; genus Schistosoma; species Schistosoma japonicum. The sequence continues at coordinate 16,280,191 of CM046064.1, forward strand.
AGTTTCATTAAGGTTCAAAGTCTCTTGTTAAGCGATAAGTTTTCTGTAGTTCCTGTTTTTGTTTGCTCATCAGTTACAATTCCTTCGGCTTACACAAAACCAACTACTAATGACCATCTTTCAGTTACTAAGCTTTATTTCGAAACATCAGTTTTGTTGTTTGTGAAGTAGTCATTAATAAAAATGTTGGTGTCCTGATAGCAAACTACCGCGTTTTATTATAGGTCTTGTAGACATTTTGTTTTTCTTTTTAAATCTCGTTTAGTAATAATTCTAACCAGACAGATCTGATCTAAATCTAATCTAGCAAATTGCTGAGCATATTCTTGTGTGCTTTTCATCAAATCTAAAAGTCTTGTATTCGATCTAATTCCTACCTAATGCCTTTAAATTTGTTTGGTTTACACCTTTTTAGACCGTGTATTCCGGGCTCTGCTGGACACCCATGGCTTTCAGGTTAGTATATATTCCCAGATACCTATATTTCGTTATCGAATCCATCGCCTGACTATTTTTTATAAACTTTTAGTTTTGGATGTAGTGTTGTATGCATAACAATAATAGACTAGAATGTCATCTGAAAAGTTGTCTCCACTTTCTTGACGTATTTGCATGCATTCACTGATAGTCTAATTTGTTCCGCATACTACTTAACTGTGTGTAAACTCGTACAAATTACTCACTCTCTCGAAATACATAAAACAAAAATATCGTATTATATATATATATATATATATATATATATATATATATATATATATATATATAATTTACTTACGCCTGTTACTTCTCTCGCAAGAGCATACCCCGCTCACCAGTATTCTCCATTCAACTCTGTCCTGAGCAATCCTTTCCAGCTGTCTCCAGTTACTGTTCATCCTTTTTATGTCTGCTTCCAATTGTCGACGCAGTGTGTTTTTTGTCCTTCCTCTTTTCCGTTTTCCAACAGTGTTTCAAGTTAGTGCTTGTCTCGTGATGCAGTCAGATGATTTCCGCAATGTATGTCCTATCCATTTTCAACGTCGTTTCCTGATTTCCTCTTCAGCTGGAAGTTTGTTTGTTCTCTCCCATAGTAGGTTGTCGCTGATGGTTTCCGGCCAACAGACATTTAATATCTTGCGTAGACAGTTGTTGATAAATACCTGTACCCTTCTGAGGATGTTTGCAATAGTTCTCCACGTTTCAGCTCCATATAGAAGAACTGTCTTGACGTTCGAATTGAAGAGTGTAACTTTGAGGTTGGTAGACAGTTGTTTGGAGTCCCATATATTTTTCAGCTGTAGGAATGCTGCCCTTGCTTTGCCAATCCTTGCCCTTACATCTGCATCGGATCCTCCTTGTTCATCGATGATGCTCCTTAGGTATGTAAAGGTATCCACTTCTTCCAGAGTTTCACCATCAAGTTCAATTGGGTCGGTGCTCTTTGTGTTGAATTTGAGGATCTTGCTCTTTCCCTTATTTATGTTCAGGCCTATTGATGCTGAGATTGCTGCTTCGTTGGTTGTATTCACTTGCATTTGTTGATGTGTATGGGTTAAAAGAGCTAGATCATCCACGAAGTCCAGATCATCGAGTTGCATCCTACTTGTTCATTGCATTCCGTGCTTCCCCTCAGATGTGGAGGTTTTCATGATCCAATCAACCACTAGAAGGAAGAAGAAAAGTGAGAGCGAACAGCCTTGTCTGACACCGGTTCTCACTGGGAATGCATCTGTTAGCCGTCCTCTATGCACAATTTTGCACTGAAATCCTTTGTAAGAATTTCGGATAATATTGACGAGTTTCTCTGGTACATCGTAGTATCGAAGAAGTTTCCATAGTGATCTCCTGTCTACGCTGTCAAACGCCTTCTCATAATCAATGAAGTTGATGTACAGTGACGAGTTCCATTCAATTGATTGTTCAACGATGATGCGTATTGTTGCGATTTGGTCTGTGCACGACCGATCCTTACGGAAACCAGCCTGTTGATCTTGAAGTTGAGCAGCCACTGAGTCTTTTATTCTGTTCAACAACACTATGTTGAAGACTTTTCCTGGTACTGACAACAGTGTGATCCCTCTGTAGTTCTCACATTTGCTCAAATCCCCTTTCTTTGGTATCTTGATAAGGTATCCTTCTTTCCAGTCTGCCGGCACTTGTTCTTCCTCCTAGATCCTCTTGAATAAAACGTGGAGCATCCTTGCCGTTATGTCTATGTCTGACTTGAGTGCTTCGGCTGGTATATTTTCAGGTTCTGCTGCTTTCCTACTTTTGATCTGTCTGATGGCTATCTTGATTTCTTTCATCGTTGGTGGATCGACATCTATCGGGAGATCCGTAGATGCTGCTTCGATGTCTGGTGGGTTCGGTGGAGCTGGTCTATTCAAGAGTTGCTCAAAATTTTCTACCCATCTGTTTCTTTGTTCTTGAATCTCGGTGATTAGCTTGCCTTCTTTGTTCCTGACCGGTCGTTCTGGTTTACTATATTTCCCTGCCAGTTTCTTTGTTGTGTCGTATAGCTGTTTCATATTTCCTTCTCTTACAGTTTTTTCCGCTGTCGTTGCAAGGCCTTCGATATACTTCCGTTTGTCGGCTCTAATGCTCTTCTTTACTTGTTTATTTGCTTCTGTGTATTCATTTTGTGCCTTGATTTACTCTGCTCTAGTTCGGCTGTTGTTGATTTCTGCCTTCTTGTTCCTCCTTTGTTGAATTTTGCTCAGGGTCTCTGTGGAAATCCATTTCTTATGATGGTAGTTCTTGCAGCGCAGAGCCTCTTGACAAGTTGAAGTTAGTGCCTCTTTGATTCCTTTCCAGTTGTCCTCCATAGTGGTTTCTTCCTCGTTAAGCAGATCTTGTAAGGCTTGAAACCTGTTGTTGAGAGTTATTTTGAATTCCTTCAGTTTGTCAGTATTTCGAAGAGAAGTTGTATTAAACCGTAATGTTGTTACTCCAGTTTTCCATTACTTTCCTAGCTTCAGTTTCATTTTGGCAACCACTAGGTGGTGATCTGAAGTTATATCAGCTCCTCTCCTGTTTCTCATATCTTCAATTGATCTTCTGAATTTTTTATTAATGCATATATGATCAATTTGATTCTCTGTAGTATGATCCGGTGAGATCTATGTAACCTTGTGTATGGGGAATATTTTACCACCTACAACCATTTTGTTAAAAGTGCAGAGATTTGTAAATCTTTCACCATTTTCATTTCTTTCTCCCAGTCCTTGTCGTCCCATGATGTCTTCGTAACCGGTGTTGTTCATTCCGACTTTGGCCTTTAGGTTCCCCATTAGGATTGTCAGATCCTTTCCTGGACACTTCGCTATAATTGACTGCAGCCTATCATAAAACTGATCTTTGTCCTCGTCGTTGCCGTCGTTGGTGGGTGCATAACATTGGATGATGTTCATTGTAATCCCCTTCTTCAGTGTCTTGAAAGATGCTTTGATGATCCTGGGTCCATGTGTTTCCCATCCTACAAGTGCATTGCGCGCTTTCTTAGACAGCATCAGAGTAACTCCTTGGGTGTGTGGGGCATTTTAATTTTTGTCCCCGGAGTATAGTAGCACCTTTCCTGTAGCTTATGTTTTCTATCCAGTTTAAGTCCAATGCATTTCACTGATCCCGAGCACAGTCAAGTTGTATCTCTTCATTTCTGATGCTATCTGGTTGATCTTCCCGGTCTCCCACATTGTCCGAACATTTCAAGTACCTATAAAAATTTTTGCTCTGGTCGTTAGGATGGGGGGGGGGTATCGGCCTTATGACTTTCGAAGAATCTCGGCTTTTATCATGAAACGTCATAAACACTCCTTCCACTCCCAGGGCAGAGTTTAAATGGTTTAGTTTCTTTAGTCTGGTTAGCATTTTTTTAGCAAGCTTGTGTTTAACGGGATAGGGATGCTGCCTAACCCTCCTCCTTTATCCGGGCTTGGGGCCGGCAGCAACCCTAGAAGAGCTGCGGACTGAGTTTCATATATATATATATGTATATATATATGTATATATATATATGTATATATATATGTGTATATATATATATATATATATATATATAATGTTCTAGTTGTTATAGTTGATAATCAAAACAATGCTACTTGTACTTGATGGTTAGTCAAGTAAAGCTTTTCATATAAAACTAGGAAACTTTAGGAAAAGTCGGTAATTTTATAATTCAAGGGACTTAAAGTAACAAGTTACTTCCCAGAGACTATTTTATAGACAGTTGTACTTGTATGATATTTCTGGATATTTCATTTAGTTGTATGACAAGTAGTGTATGCATTATGTGGATTACTGGCTTGGTAAGTAAAGTACTTAATATTCAACAGGTAGGTTTCAGATCCAAATCTCACTTCACCTACTTCGTTTTGGTATTCGGGTATAATTGCTAAACCTTATTCAACTAATGTGGTTCTAAGTTGAGTTCATGAACATACACGTAAATACCAGTAGATCATTCAGAAAAATAAACATATTAGTAGCCTGACTTCATATTTATCGTATTTCAAAGATAAAGTAATATTCTTCGTTTGAAACTTTGAATTTATAGATAGCAAGATACGCTTTATGGAAGTTGCTCAAAGATGTGTTACTTTAAATGAAGAACTTAAGAATGTATCACGTACGTTACCTCTTCATATAATTAATTATATGAATTTAAGGTAATACAAAGTATATTGGTTTTACTGATTTCAATATTACATAACCAGCGAACATCCTGTGATCAAATTAGGTATACTTAATAGTTACGCCTCTGTCAGTCATGTACAACGTAAAGCCCTGCACATATGTGCATCACTCGAAGTTGCCATACCCCATTAGCGCAGGTACATCAATGCCAAAATAGAAACAGTAGTACCATTAGTCACAGCAAAAAGAATATTGGACGTAGATTATATGATCCAAGAAGAGAAAATTAATTCGGAAAATGAAAGGAATAAAACAATTTTAGCTTTATATTTATGGAAGGATAAAGAGCGAAGGTACCTGCGCCACTTATGGATTCTGAGCCATGTCACCTAGATTCTCCAGTCGATGGTTATGATAATCTCATAGATGCCAACCAGATAGTTTTCACGTAGCAACACGGTTCAGATGAATGATCAGTAATTTCATAAACGGATGCTACGCCTTGGTCCGACTGTCCGCCGCTTTCTTTCATCATACTTTTATACCAGTCACCTTCGCACGTAGAAATAAGCGATAGTTGGGCACTCGAAACGCATATCAACCGGTGACAGTCCACACCCTGATCAAAGGACTTATCATCTTTCCCCAGTATCCACCACCTGACCTTATCACTGCTTACTCCATCGTTGCATTACCACCTTTTGCGTCACAGTTACTTATTAGCAGAGACTCCTAGTGATCAGTCTGTTTCGATTCGCTTAGTGACAAGCGTCAAGTTGATCTAGTCTTGCCTAGTCTGATTTGAACAGATTTGGAGAAATACGACATATTTTATGACTCTCACCCACAAACTAGTAACGTTCTGTAGCAAACTAAAACCACAGATAAGGGTAGAGTAATTATCAGTTCTCTAATTTTGTAAACATTTAGACTCTACACACATCATTACCTAGTATTCAAAAAGAACACGATGACGTTCGAAGCATATTTTGCCTGAAAACGTTTATGTAGTAACTTTTCACTGATTCATTTAGATGATAATTAATAGGTGTGTGGTATGTCTACTATCATTTTTTCAATTGGAACACTTAAGTTTCTGTCAGAAGATTTTCTGGTTTGTTGTGTTATTTCACTCATTAAAACTGATCATTGTATGTGTCCATAATTGTTCACCATTTTTGTTTATATTTACAATACTCATTTATTTCAACATTTAAGATTTAAAGCAATTTCGTAGTAATTTATTTTATCGTCCACACTATTTGTCAGTAAAATATTCACAAATTCGACTCGTTCCCGTTAGTAAAATATATTGGGTAAACCACACAATTTTTAGTTTGCCCTAATGGTCATATGGTATTGACTTCTAGTTAAAAAGACGTGATTTGTATCATCTAAGCCTTATTATAGAGTACAGAAATTTAAGTATATTGAAATAAGAGGTCATATGTATTTATCTATTTTCTACTGAATAGGGGACAAAATTCTTGTTATGTTGAACTTTTATAACTACAGAATTTACTATCATTATTTATTAATTTTACAACTTTTATAGGTCTCATTATTTGCTAAAACCTTTGAATCGAATAAATAGCATGAACTAGCAGAGTCCTAATCTGAGTATAATGGGATGATTTTTCATTGACTATCGTCTTTAGTATACGATTCTTGTTTGTCAAATATAGTAACAGGGGAAAATGAATTTAAGTAAGCAAATTTACGTGAAAAAAAAAATCAACTGTAAATCTGTATTATTAGAAAATTATGCTATGAAATACATAAACACAAATCACAAAGTTTTGAAACTTGCTGACACAGCAGACAAGCTAGCAGTCGGAAGTGATTAAGGTGTTTTAGAAGTATAGTTTTACAAGTGTACATAAATAACGGTTTTTTTTTTTTCTTTTTCCAATTTCTCATTCGTAGTTATTCTACTTATCTTATTACTACTAGATTGTGAATCAGCTATTGAATACAAAAACAAAGAAAATTGCACTAGGCACACTGAGGTAAGCTGTTTCTACACAAGAGTAGGTTGGCTGTGGCTTTGATTAAGGGCATTTGTCACTATATGTCTACTCACTAGAATGAAACCGCAAAATTAAAGTGAATAAACTTTAGTCGACTTTTCGATTTAATTATTTTAAAAGTTTATTTATTGTATTCTAGTGTCCCGTTTTTGTAGTTTGAAGGTAATATAGTCACTGTTGGTATGTTTGATGATCTCGTCTGGCATTCTGCTTAGTTGATTTAAAAAATTTTCACAACTTTGTCCAGTTGGAGATCAGATGCTAATTTTCATGAGTATGATACTTCATTCATCGTTTGTGTTTTATTTGTTTTCCTCCAAAGAGCAATCTTCTTCCCAGAGGCTGTTCTCACCATTAAACTAGAAGCCTTGTTAATCATATGCTAATTTCAAATCAATTATACTTTTCTCTGCCGTAGGTTATTCATAAGACGTTAAATATTTTTTTAACTGATATTCTCTCTGATCCGACTTGTCATCCGAATTGGCCAAACCATCTTTGCAATGTTGATTGCATTAATTTTCAAGAGGTCAGTTGATACTTCGTAACGTTTTAATTTTGAAAATATTCTTTATCTTGTTTGTAAATATTGAGATCATCTTATTTTTGTTGGTACAACATTTGATTATTGTTACGATTCTCATAAGATTAGTGACTGTGTGCTGTTTAGTTTATTATTGTTCTGCTTATTAGGTATTATATATTGAGATATTATTGATTGCTGTAGGTTTATAACACAATATATTTCAAATCATATCATGATAAACATAGTTTTGACATTTTGTCAATACAGTTTCGATGTAGAGTTAGAATTATCTATCATCATGAAGCGCTTGTCCATTACATTTTATCTATCATTTAACATCGTATTCTGATTAACGAATGGGAACCTGTTTACATCATCAAGTCATAACTCGAATCAGAGCAGTTTGTTATCAATCCTTTTTGAACAAAACAGTTTGTTTCGGGAATAGTAAGCAAAATATTGCGTGGTAATATAAGTTGGTTATCTTAGGAAATATTTTGCTGTTTTTGCCATATCCTTTGCTTTCTTTCTTCCTTTTCATCCGCCTAATTTAATTCAGTATCCGAAAAAAATGGAGTAAATTACTTTTATTGCTGCATTTTTTGAAACTATTTGACTTTTTGATCTGTTTGTTAATTATAGGTAATATATCGATATAAAGTTCACCTATCGGTCTGTTTTTAACATAAAAGTCACCAATAGACTTTTTAAGTTATATGATTTTATGTAGCTATTTTTAAAATGAAATCATTAATTCTGTTACTCTTGTATTAATGTAGATTATTTAAATTTTTTATTTGGAGCCATTTAAATTGTCCATAACACATTCACTTGTTTTGCTGCGAATAATGAATATGAAAGACAATTTTACGGAACCAGTAAAACATTGTTAATGCATTGATTGTAAGGCTATTCAGGTGCCCTACCTTACCAGTCTTAAATACATTGTATATTCATTCTGTTTATTATATTACTTAGGCTTTCTCATGATGGATTGATCGTTTTAAGTTGATTAGTAATCTGAATAAGTTTCTCGTCATATTTATTCAGAATCTATCCCGCAAAACATCTGTTTCTATCCTTTGTTTTTTTTACTTGTTTTATCTCTCAATTAGTATCAAACAGAGCTAATGAAGAGATTTGGTTGTATGGACGAGTCTGTTTTGGTTACCAGAGCTGAAAATCTGCAAAAATTGTTGCACTCTACTCACCATTCTTCTAATGAGAGCACATTGTCGCTAGATTTGCTCACATTAGCATTTTTTGTCTCGTATGTACGTTTGCATATATAATAACCCACATTTATTATATAATTGTGTAAGCAGTATCTCTTAGTTATATCTTGTTTACGTAACTTCATGTGATAGGTAAGAACACTGAGTGACAAACAATATTCAATTTAAAAGTATTGATATTGTTTTATCCTTTCAAGGTTCTTTTTTGCAAATTGATAAAGTTCGCACTATACGTGATGTATGGTAAGCATATAGACTCATTAGTCAAATTAAAATTATATTGACCAAACATTTGTACACTGATATTGCCTTTAGTTAAACTTTAGGACTGATATGTTTAGAGTTGTGTAGTGAACTGAACTGTATGCCATTTATTTGTGTGAGTCAGTTTAATTGAATTGTGTAAACTAAAAGTATGTTCTCGCTCTTTTATTTATGTCTTCAATCTGCTTTACGTAGGTCCGTCGTTATATCAGGATGTTTTAACAACCTATAAACCAGCTATAAGATGCTACTGAAGACTTATTGTTTTGTCTAAAATATGTGTGTAAATTTATAAAAAATATGTTTGGATGATATCCACTAATGCACATACAAATTATTGACTTAAAGGCAAATTCATTTACTTTATGCCCTGATAATGAGCTTTCCATAAAGAAAGATGGTGTATCAGCTTCTTTCTCTATTACATTCAAGCAATAAATTTCTGTTCTGCAAAGCAAATAACACTTTAAACTAAGGGAATGATAAAGCGTAACTAGGTTAGCTGTGTAAATAAAACAAATATCACACATTAATGATATTTTGATTTCTTCGTTAGATAGTAATAAAGCTATCATTGTATTGGTCATTATAATTTTAATAATTAATCATTTTAATTTAATTATTTTTGCGGTGTCATAAAGATGGATGCCTTTACCGCGTCATGTATTACCTATCTAACCAATTAAGCTTTACTGGAAGGAACAATTGTTCTTAATGGTCCTGCTTTGCCAATCAAGTCTGTTGAAGAGCGGTAAGACTAGAAACAGTAAACTTATGGTATGTACAGATGTTTACTAATATTGTGGAAATTGACCTCCGTCAATTACACAGATAATAATTATTTTTAGGTCTTGTATGTCAAATAAATTTAATTACGGTCATCTCAGATTTACACTGCGATCAAAAATTCACTTCGAATTCTGTATTTATTATAAAATAGCACTGTAATATGAGTAACCCCTGGTATACAGAATCAATATTTATATTACGTTTAATCGCCCCAACTACCGGATTGGATCTACACATACGTTTATAATTTCGTGTTCTTTACTCTCATATACTAAATGAATAAATTTTCACCTAAGGATTAAGCTTTTTAATTCCTGTTTTACTCAGTTATTTTTCACTTACATAAAAGAATTGCATTTTATTACCATCTTTATTTCAATTTTAGGTTCGCAAGTTTCAAAAACTCCCGCTTAGGAGCTTGATGATATCCATTTTTGAAATGACTACTGATCCAGTTGTTTCCCACGAATTTTATAATTCATTACTCCCCGAAGTTCTCTCTATCCCAGGTTTGTTTACGAATGTTGATATGTTATGCTTAAAAATAATCACTCGTATATTCGTCTGTTTTACTTGCCATTCCTTATTCAAATAATTAGTGAACTAACGATTTAGTTTAGTGAATTTGGTTGGGATCTCTTTCATGATTCCAGCACTACAACCTTTCCAAATTCTAATCTATAGTGAAGGATCCATGTCAACTGCGAAGGTTATTTGAATACACCTACTATATATATATCTTTTATTTCTCATCGACCTTTTCAGTCCTTGATGTTGGCATCTGTGAAGTGGGAGTGTATCGTAAAATTGTGATTATGGTCACGTGTAAAGCTATAGTTGTAAACTTTAGCTACTTCAATGGATGCATTAATACGGAAGATTTTATGTTTTTTAACCAGGTCTTTTGGAAACGATTCTGTCGGCTAACACTTTATGGGTTAATACCAAAAACGCTATTTACTTAGGTTACTGAAAATCTTGTTTGGTTGGTCAGTAATTCATCGGATTATCGTGACAAAGTGTAGTTTCCTGATGCTACATTCCTCTGACTCACGTATTTTCAATCTTATCAGTTGCTCCACACTATAACTCTAAAATTTATTTATGGCTTACGTGTTGTTTTCTGAAGCACTGTGTGCTATAGATGTTTGTAGGAAATTAAAGCATTTATTATGGATCCTAAGAAAATTTGATACTGGCGTAGCTGTAGGTCGGTATCATAACTCAGATGCCTAGTTAATACATTTCTGCTGTTTTAAGCGACAGATACACTTCCGGTATCTATAAACGCATTAGTATTCACGAGATTGCAGGTAAACTCAGTTGACGAACTCCATTTGAAGGGTATACATATTTGATTTTACTATTACTACAAAAAATATAATGGATGAAAGTCAATCATTTGGTCATTCGAATAATCTTGCTCTTCGTTTGCTTAGAAATCCATTCATAATCACTGTTTCCATTTTACTACTTAATAGCATTTCCATTCTAATTGTTATAAGCATATATGTCTTTTAACTATGCTAAACGCACTCTGTTTTTCAAGTTACATCATATTTTCAAACAGCACATCGTTTTCTTCTATTTCATTTGCCTGTTTGTCTGCCTCATGTTTTTCTGCTCCACCTATCTACAATTAAGGTGTTCGTTTTTAAAGACCTTTTGAGTATTTTCTAAACAAGTTTATTATGATTGATTTCTTATTCTCTGAAAAGTTTTGTGCTTGTGTTACAGATCATCATCAAAGTGATTATATATTAAAGTTCTTAAAGAAATCTGCTCCTTCCGATTGCTATACACTTTTGTGGTAGGTTGCAATGATGTAAATTTTGTTCTCATAGTGATTAAAAACAAACTAAAATGTTTTATAGCGTTTTCTACAAAGAAACAATTATATTTTGTGGTGGATTTTACTTACGGAATTTCGTGTAAGTAGTACATAGTGAAACATTGTAGTGGAATTTACAACAGTAGGCAGTCTACGAGGGAATTCGCACGGTAGCAAGAAGCAAGGCGTATTCAGAATGTGTAGGAACCGAGAAGACAAGCAGAAGAAATCATTTTAGGATCAAACTGGAGTTAAAAACACAAACAACATCACCAGACTCAAACAATTTGTCTCCACCTAGCTCTTTATAAGGATCGTTTCGAATCCCCTTTTGGGAACTGACAAGGTTATTTGACAAGGAACTCTCGTAACCACAATAACATCTATCAGAAGATAGGTTGATTCTCTATTTATTTTAAACCATTGGCTTCCATCATACTTCATAAATTGCGCAAAATGCATGAAAGTCTGACTCATGAGGAGCAGGCTGGCTTTCGACCAAGTTGTGAATGTATTGATCACATTTTCACTCTGCGCCATGTGTTGGAGCGCTGTCATACGTATTACAGACTAGCAATCATTGTGTTTCTTGACGTCGGGACCACCTTGAATTTATTGGATAAGACTGTGCTTTGGGATTGTCTTTTGAGGTGTGTGCCTGAAAAGTTTATTAACATCTTAAAAGTGTTATGTATTGTGAAAATACACAATGTCCATGATGATTGCTAATCACTGCACAGACACGTCTGCCCCGCGACTACCAGTCCCCAAACCGGAATAAAGGAAAAGCAACGATTGATGCGCCAAACGGATCGGGTCGGATCGAATTATATTTTATTCATGCCTTTATATGTACACAAAATTAGACTACAAAGCGAACCATTCAAAAAACTAACATTAATACAAATCTAAGGAAATATTGGTAGTGAATAGGCACAACTTGTACACAATTAATGTACTGTAGTCCATAATAAAAGACAATATAATAACAACAAATATACTAAAAGAGAGAATAGGGTAGGAGGAACGTAACAATAATCGAAATGTTATGTTTACACTACTCACGACCAGAATAAGTGAATTAGTTCTCAAAAACACAGTTCTGGGAGTTCTTCACTCTTCTTTAATGGTCCGACATAACAAAAGGCTTTCGACATAAACTTTACCTCATGTAGAGTGAGGGCACACAACCACCTTTCTACTGTGTTCCAGTCGAGAAATGGAGTCGGTCAGAGTTACCCAACTTCACTATGCTTTATCAATGTTGTTCTGACGGCTTCCATGTCGTGCATTATTTACCTAGGTAGAACTAGTTGGAAAATGCAGTGAGGTGGTCAGTTTATGACATGGGCCATTGAAATAAAGGAGAACTGCATAGAACCGATATCTATTGGTTCATCTCGACTTCCTTGTTTAGATGCGGGAATTGGTACAACTCTGGCTTGAGACTTTATAAAACATGGCCCAGAGTAAAAGCCAGTAACAATCCTGTTTCAGTCGTGTATTAAAATATTCGTAAAAGTGTGATGACCTTTATAAAACTGTCTTGTCTGTATTTCTGAAAACTGTAACTCTATCCTTGTAATTTTTTGTTTTATTTTCTTCCTGTAATAACCTTTCGGCATTCCTTCTTCACAATATTATATTTTTGCGCTTGTGTGGCGTATATATATATATATATATATATATATATATATATATATATATATATATATATGGTTCCCATTTGTACTGCATTCTGTATGTTTGAATAAGTAAAGTGAATGAACAAATAACGGACAAAATAGAAATCTCAATCAGACACAGTCAATTCTTGCTTAGTGACTTCCATCTGTTCTGCCAATCTACGTATGCCATTCAAACGTAGCTATCTAGTGAGTTTGTTATTTAACTTGTGACACTTCTTTTACTTTCATCATCCGTGACTAGTTATATCAACTAACAGTGGACGTTTCGTTCTGTACTTTTCAGATATTTGTGCTGAAAGTAGGTGTAAATGGAAGCCTATGCATATTTTGTTCTAAGTAATCTTTAAGTAATTTTTACGCTTCCTCGAGTCTTGAAGTTAGTCTCAATATAGTCACAATTATATTTCTGTATATTCACATTTTAGGGATTTACGCTAGGTTATCGACAATGTTAAATTCCGAGATAACCTACTTCTCACCGTTGATTTAGCAAATTTGAATTCCCGCTTGTCTTCATTGGTATCTGTCTACACAAGCCATCTTTCATTGTTACATATTTAAAGAATCATAAGTGGTTCGATGCTTTGTTAACATGCTACTTATTCGTAAGGTCGTTCCAAACCTATTTATACCCAATTGTTATTTGTGTAGAACAACTTGTGATCTTCATCAATAAACCTTAAATATTTATCTTTTGGATTAATCTAGTCTACTTGAAGGAAAAGGGAATTATGTCTAACACATTCAAATCGAGACTTAATGTTTGCATCGCTCAGACAAACCGTAATACATCCATGATGAGCTCTTGATGCATCTTGTACTAGGATGTCTAGTTCTTTCGACTGCTTGCATCAACAGACAGATAATATGATTCACTCTGTATTGGTACCTATCAGCTCTATTATCTCTGGAAGTCCGTAATATATCGTTAAAGGCCATCATTAGTCTCTCTCTAGTATGTTCATTGTATTTTACTTAAATGCTAAACGTTTGATTGTTTTACCAATATCTAAGACATTTCAGTGAAGAAAATTGTCTTTCTGACGAATTTGCTTAAAATGTCTTATATCTTTATTAATTGATTCAATCAGTTTTGTTGTAAATATCTGCTCGCTTTTGATTTATCGATGTTTTTATATTCTTACAAATTCGTTGTTTATTTTCTGTTTCTCAAATGTCTTTTTTATCTTACAAGATGAAATCCTTAATCTCAAATTTACTTATTAAAAATGAACAGTAAACTAAATAACTTTATTATATGTATAACAATATAGCTGGGCTTTCAATTGACACGTATTTCCCGTGTAGAGATTTTCTATTCATTTCCTTTGGTGTAATACTAAGGTTGATCTCTTGATAAAAACAATGTACTCGTAGTTGACTACAATTTTGTCTTTATACAGATTTGAAGTGCTAATTCACTTTTTCGTATTAGTTTTCATTAACTTTACCTTACAGTAAACTCTGTTCCTTGGATTCTAAATGGACAAGCGATACATACTCTGTCTTAGAATTTCTTTTTGATCCGGTGAGTGAATATTGGTCCACTAATGAAGTATTATAGTTTATTAATTTACTTTATTACTTCATGCACGTGCACCCAAAATTTTAAATAGTAGATGTTTGTTTTATGTCATCGGAAAAACTACTTTAGATCTTTGTTGATTCCTGTTGAGTTCTCAACATATACTTGTTCATGTGATTCCTTACAACGAAGATAACACAAAACATCTGATGTCATCATAGCTAAAAGTAAACATAACGCTTTTTTGAATTATTGAATCAAGTTGAAAGGGATATTGTAAAGATTAGTTTTACTTGTAGGTTGTATCGCACATTGATCTCAGTCAGTCAGTTGTGTACATCGTGGGACCTTCCACATATGTAACTTATCTCATTAGCGCAGATACATCAATGCCAAAATAGAAACAGTAGTACCATTAGTCACAGCAAAAAGAATATTGGACGTAGATTATATGATCCAAGAAGAGAAAATTAATTCGGAAAATGAAAGGAATAAAACAATTTTAGCTTTATATTTATGGAAGGATAAAGAGCGAAGGTACCTGCGCCACTTATGGATTCTGAGCCATGTCACCTAGATTCTCCAGTCGATGGTTATGATAATCTCATAGATGCCAACCAGATAGTTTTCACGTAGCAACACGGTTCAGATGAATGATCAGTAATTTCATAAACGGATGCTACGCCTTGGTTCGACTGTCCGTCGCTTTCTTCCGTTCTCAGTTGTTTCGTCTTAGTACTAGACTTCTCAGTATCGGGTATCTATGATCCTTTCAGAGTGAACTTGCAAATTTCAGGCTTGTCCGTGGTTGCTCAGCCATTAGGATCACTGCGTCTGTGCTCAAGCTTAACTTCAGTCAATTTGCTGCATAGTGACTACTGTTTCACAGCTTCTCTGAGCTTCAACACAGTGCTGATCACAACATTGATCAGTTTATGATGATTATAACCCATACATTTTCTAATTATCGAACACAAACATGTACGAAAAGTGTATTTTATGTTCTTAACAAAATGTATCGTACACTAATTGATAAAAACTCACTGAAACCCCGAGTTTGTTTTTATCTATATATTAAGGATTTTTGGTTGTCTTCTTCCTGCCATTTACTTTTGAGTTTAATTTTCTTGTAGAATACTTTGGTGGCATTAGCAACTTTCGTTAATTATCACACATTTTGTGTAGTGCCTACGATCACTTGATAAGACGTCCTTTTAAACGATGAAGTATTTCGGATGTTTCTCAATCTGATGATAGTTCACATCACAGAAGCACTAAACAGTTCTCCTATCTTGGTTTTATTAAGTACAATTTCTTGTTTCTTATCTCATTTAGTTCCATTAATACCTAAAGTGTTATAAATTTATTCTCTTCTGACATCGCGATATGACTAAAAGCAGTAAACTTTATGTTCGGGGGAAAAGTCGTACTGTTGACTACACAAAGATGTGACAGTAGTAGGTTGTTTCCCTGAGACAACCAGCATGAGAACTATGCTGCTTTCCCACAAAGGAAGAATGGGGTTAGAAAAGGTTGGCTCTAAAACGCACACTTCACTACACTGAACGGATTTCCACCTTAAATGACAATGCCTTAATAATCACAAAGCTAACTCACCAATAACCACTTGTGAGAAAATCAAGTATGACCAGCCACAAACCGTTGTTTCTTGGGTACTTTGATCACACTCGAGCTTCTTCTGGTACCTCAGGAACAAGTACCTTTCCATGGTATTGATAACCCGGAATCGATAACCACCCTTATGCTTCTAACATCACTCACAATCACCATGTTCAAAATAAAAATTTCTTTCCAATACCTAGCATTTCCCCTGTTTCGACTATCAACCCTAATTTTCTCTTTTCAACTCTCACTGCATGTGCCGCTTAAGCCAACAATTCAAATTGATCACCATCACTGATTACTGTTAGTATTGATTATAGACTTCTTTTGTTATCCGGTATGTCAAATTGTTTAAATATGGTCGCAATTCGTTTAAATTAGAATCCAAACACTAAACTTAATGCATTCGAATAGCTCAGCAACATACCAGTTATTCAAGGCCACAACAAGCGTGTAATATTTGTGATTTGATATTGTTTTGAATGAGTATGACTCGTGAAATTTTATTTGGTTGTTCGAATGCCAATTAGGTGTGCCTAGTCGATAATTGCGCATCTGCCCTATACCCACCTAGTCCCAAACCGAGATAAGAAGAACACAAGACGACAGACCAACCAGACAAAATCGAATTATATTCCATACATTCCTTTATATATACATAAAACTAGACCACACAGCGAACCAATTAGGAAATTAACATTCATACAGAACAAAGAAAATAGTGTTTTAAAACACAGTTCTGAGAGTTTGTTACTCTTCTTTAATCGCCCAACATAACAGACTCACAATCAATTCATAGTATAAACTTTAACTTAGTGCCATTTATGATCATTTACAACTGGATACTGAATAATATAGCCAGTGCTAGCAATACATATGTATGTTAGTAATATAATTTGATCAGTTTATTAATCTCATGGGATTAAATTGTTTTTCTTATATCGGGTATTTGTTCCGACTAAATGTGATTTATCTTATGCCAATCAAATATACTTTATTTACCTTTACTCAGTAATTAACTAAACAGTGTTAAATTTTACTTTTGGTAATAACATTGAAATGAGTTCATTTTATTGCATTCACTAATAAATATATTCCACAAGAGATATCACTTATACTTCATTATAATTTATTTTCAGTGTTTAAGATATGTTTCTTCAACTTCAGAATTGTCTCCTACTCACTTTTTTACAACTGTTGTGAATAAATTTTACTCTGATTCTCAGGAAGATTCGAACCTCCAGAAATCAGTTATATTTACAAACTTGATTATTAAATTTTTGCGAAATTACACAAATTATTATGTATGTTTCACTAGTTCTTTTTAACTTTTGTTTGGTTAAATTTTTTCATTGGAGTTATGCTTTTTTTATTTTTGAGTTCTTGTTTTATTATCTTTGCTATTTATAGCTCCACCTTTCAAGATTAATTTTATTACAAATTCATATCAATTGTCAACAATTAGAAGGCAATAGTTGATCAACTAAATAGTAATTTTTTTAATATTACGAAAGCATTTGGATTTTCCAGTTATTGATTATATTCACTGCTAGGCAACACCCATTAAAAGTCACTCATATAGTAGAAACGCAGATGCAGATGCTCCATGTATATTTTAATAAATCTAAAGCTCCACTAGTCCATGAAGTCATTGACGATTGGGCTGAGCCATGTTAATAGATGCAGACTGCGTGGTTGGGGTCCGCGTGATGATCGTAACCAATGGTTTGAGACTTTGGGTGATATAGCTCAAAATCGTTTGTAATGGCCCAGGTGCATCCACTCCTTGTCTTCCTCCAAATTTTAAGTTTTTGAGCTTATCATAATTTTCTCTTAACTGAATCATATTTTCTCAAATCTTATCTCAGATCTCTATACCTTTCCATTAGTAATTACTCTGTTACTACCTCCCCCACTCTGGTATTTGGTCCGACAATATAATCTCTATCTGCTAATTGAGGCATAGCAACTTGAACTGATGTACGCATGTATCAAGTTCTACGTTGTAACTGACTGAAAGCTAGAAAATCCAGGAATCAACAATGACTTCCACAGTTTGGAAAGTGAGTTCCAAAAACAGCATGGTGTTAAAATAAGTATATTTCGGCCAAGAACCAATACCTTTGATTATGGAGCTTCAAATTAAGGAAATTTACTGACCTCAGGGATCCAAATGATCTAAGCTTTACACTATATGATGGCAACGATTTGCAGTGTACGACCAAAATGATTAAATTAAACCAAAATGTTCCATTCCGACCGTATACAAAGACTAAATAAGTGATTAGTTTTCAATACGTGTGCGTCACTTTTAAAATGCAGAAAGGAATCAACCACAAAACTAAATATAATAAAAAGCAATGATTAGAAAATGTCTAAAATAAAAATCAAGCGTAAATGAGCAAACACAGACAAGGGCATGTCAATAAAAAACATATGCAGAAAATATACGCGCATGCTTATTATAATCAACATCCAATGCTCTTTGTAGTAAACTTGTCAAAAGTGTCAGGTTATTTCATTCCACTGGTCTCATATTTGAAATTAACTCGGTTACCAAAAACGAGTAAATTTACTTGGATTTGAATTGCACTTCATGTATACAATCTAGTTACACTTTAGAGTAAGTAAAATATATGTTGAAAGAGCGCTTTGGAAATTGGAACCTTGTCAATCAACATCGTGCACAGGTTAAAAGATATGTCGACCACATGTTTGTAGACTAGCATACTTTCGTGTATGCGTAAGTTTTGACGTTTAGTGTATTTCGAAAACAATATTAGTGATAAAGATACCCATTTATCACTTAGTATTTATTTTTTGGTTAATATCAGTTCTACATAAGACTTTAGTGAGAGACAGGAAAACACCTTGAATCGCCTTTCAACTCTTACTTGAATCATATCTGAAACTTATATATATCATTATTAAGATGAACTTTAATAATTTCAATTAGATTGAGCATTAGATAAGTTGTTTATAAAATGTGTGATATATAGGCATATGAATAGAATATATTTGTAAATAATCTCAGCGGATGAAATTAAAGAAAAATTCCAACGTTTCACTCGGCAAGCTGGTCTGAGCTTCTTCAGGGAAATAACCAAAATCAAGCTTTCCGAGCGAAATGTTGGAATTTTTCCTTAATTTCATCCGCTGAGATTATTTACAAGTACATTCTGTTCATATGTCTTACATACACTCGGCGCCCAAGTTTTGTCAATGTTTTCGTTTAATTTTGGACGAAAATACCTATAAAATGAGTGATATATATTTGTAAAATTTCAATGAGTAGAAATTAAAATTTCTGAAGGAAGATGCTTTTGTTTAGTCAAAATGTGGAAAGTTTTTTGGCGTAAAATGTGGGCTAGTAGATGATCATACTCTATCCAGCCTTTGTCCATTAAGCATCAGTTTAATCATGAAATCCCTAAAACTATGCTTGAATTCAACTTTTTTCACTTTCAAAGGGATTTTCAACAAACAAGCAGAGTGGCAATGAGTTTCCTCGTTTCACCAATTGTAGCAAACCTCTTCATGGTCCATATTAAATCTCATATTTTCAATAATGTCATCAGACCACGAGTCTGGCTCAGATATGTAGATAACACTTTTGTCATCATTAAAAAGGACCTTCTCAAGACGAATTAACACCTTATCTCATCATATCAAATTCACTTTCGAAAGTGAAGATTAACACAATGTGGTACCATTTTTAGACTGCCTAGTCAAAAAATATTTGGATGAAACTTTTAATCTGAGGATTTATCGTAGACCCACACATTCAAATCGATGCATCGATTTCAATTCAGCACATCCATTCAGGGCAAAAATATCTCTGGCTCTAAACTTATTCAGAAGAGCCAATAAACTCATTGTATCAGAAGATGACAATAAATCCGAATACAAAAATATAATCAGTTACTTACGACTTAATAATTTTCGAATGAACATTATTAAAAATTTTGCAAAAACGAAACGATTTATTACTAATACTAAATCAATTAAAATATCATGGATTGGTACAGCCTTTCTACTTTACCACCATGACACAGATGAATTGCAAAGAATTCCAAAACAACATGGAGTCCAAACGTTCTACAAGACTACCAACACTATTCGAGGTGCATTAATTAAAATAAAGAACAAGATCCCCTTTACCTCTACACAGAATAGTATTTACAGGCTTGGTTGTGTTAATTGTGATGCTTTCTATGCTGGAGAGTCTTCTGGAGAAATTAAAACTCATGCCAAAAAACATGAAAGCTACACAAAACGACCTTATAATCCTGTTGAACTTGAAAAATTAAATCAGAAATAGGAGTACACGCTATCTACGACAACCATAAAATCAATATTAAAAATATCCAAATTATTCAAAAAGGTTTTTCCAATTATAAGGAAAGACGAATATCTGAAGCACTTCACATTTTTTAAAAATCTAACTGTCTCTGTGGTAGGTTCTAGATGTTGTATGGCTATACTCATAAGTTTAAGCGACGTTGTTTCCTACTTAGTGCTAGGAAAGCATACAATAAACCTCAATAAATTAATTAGTTATGTAAAATGTTTGTAACCTTCATAATATTTTTTTTATGTTAAGATATACATTTAGAATCACTGTTTCTTGATTGGGTTGTTTGTCACCCAAGCCTGATCCTACATTAACCTTTAACTTTACCCCTGATTATTGTGATTACGTACTTTGTATTTAAATCACTTAGTAGATTATTTCAATGCTCGTTCGCACTTTAGTGATTGAATATGAAATCTTTCCTAAAAACAGTTATTTGGAGTTAAATAAATATACTTTTTGCTGCGTAAATTCAATTTAATTTCATGATGAAACCTACATGCTTTCATTTTCTTTTTACTTACTGAAAATTTCATTTTTCCTAGCCATCATTACAGTATCCCGAGAGATCGCATTTTCTTTTGAAACAATTGGCGAATGAAAACGCTACTTTTCTGCGCAATACTTTTAACAATCTTGTCTGCTGAATATCAGATTTATCTGTACACCTATTTTTATACTAGTAAAACAAATCAATAATATACAAATTCTGATTACCTTTCTAGTTTTCACTTCTCGTAATCAATTATTAATAGTAATAATACTACTATGTAATTCAGTTGTTTATTTTTTTAAAAATATTCTCAATTAGAACAATGAATATTGGTGATAGATTTGTCACCAAATTATTGGACACAAAATTGCAAAGTGAAAATGTATACAGGTAAAAGTGATGTTTTTTTAGTTATTTTAATGTAGTTTAATTGTGATGTGATTTTGTTTGTAAATTGCTTAACATAATTTTCAAGGACAACTGGTTACGCATAAATACACTAAAATTATTGAACATTGTACTTTAGAGCTATTGATTAAGACAGTGTTCTGATTGTTTGCTTCTAAAATGTCTATATTTAGAGTTTTCTTTGCACAGAGAATGATTATCCGCCTCCATAACCACATGTTTCGACTTAATTATTAACAAAGTAATTAAAATCCATTTATTTGTTCAACTATTTCTTATTTACCAGCCGTGTAGTTACAAGTAGAAAATGCTCTAGTGATTCGTTCGTGATAAAGTTTATATCAAACTACTTACGATTGGATTCCCTATAAGGAAGACTTATGTGATCAATAAAATATCTGATTGTAACATATTAGTCATTACGCACTCATGCGACATATCAAGAACTGATAGTTATGTGTAGTTAGGAATAATCTGCAAGCACTCATTTAATTTAAGTCGGGGAAGATATTTCGAAAAATTCTCTACACAGCTAAATTAAATTTGACAATTTACAACTGACTTTTGATTTCTGCAGCAACGAAAGGCAGATGATATGGATTCGTCACCTCTATGTGCATTTATCAACTTGACTGCACCTGTTGAGCCATTTATGTAGGGCACAAAATCCGACAGATACGCCATTATATCACAGAGGATCATCCGTCCTGGTTAAGCAAAGGACAAGTTAGGCACATTGAAAGTTTTATTTTGGCCCACTTGATTGACATCGAGTCAATCTTAATTAATCTTTTAAAATTATTTATTGAATTCTATCAAATATTTTACATGGCTTAAAAATTCATCTACTGCATACAGTGGAAGTAATTGCCATTCACGTCCACAAACCAGATTTGTGTATTCAGGAAAAGTTTATGTAACCACTCATTCTACCTTGACCACTAAAATAAGTCATAGTAAACTGGAATTAAAATTTGAATTCATCTAACGTCTTTGTTTTCTTCATAAACTGTCGTTAATCTTTTTAAAATCTTTCGCCATTATGTGCTTAAATCGTCTTAATAGTCGTCTCTTTATTTTTATGTAACTGCTATTAAAATATTTTTCTAACTCCATACCTAGTTTGGATTAAAACTCCCCACTTCTAACAATTATAGTTATCATTATTATTTTTTCAAACAATTCGCTGTGTCTGAAGCCTGTCTACCTCCTTGGTCTATGTAGTTCATTCACTTTACTCGTACAGATCTAGCATTAACATTCGATCCCTTATCATAACATTTGTCTTACTTGATATTATGTAATCAGTCAATCTAATTTTTACACATCCTTATTCATTCATCCATGACTTATGACCTCTGATTAGTTGTCACAAATAAATTTGCCGGATTTTCATGTTGCAAGGGATTAGTCATTTCGTTGTATAAATAGTAAGAATGAAGCGAACATTTATTCCTATGACTAATGGCGTTCGTTAGTTATCTTTAAAAAAGGATTTGTGTGGGTATTTGACTCTGAAAATTATCAGTTTGCTTCGAACTACTCATGGAGATAATAAATAGCCAATCATGCTTTATGAAAACAGAAACAAAATTCTAATTTAAACATCATTTTCATCGTATCAATTTAATTTATTAATATGATGTATCTGTATTTTATTAACAGAATTCACTATTTTGCGCTTGACTTGATGGTTAAATAAATTATATTTAAGCTTCTGAAAACATTTAGGTTTTAAGTGTTTGCATATTTCCAATGATGCTGTTGTATACTGAAACTCATCAGTTTCTTTTGATACATATGCATCTTGATAAGATTGCCTCGATGTAGCTATACTTCAAAAGTATGGTTAGTGTTGAAATGCTGCTGATAAATAGGATTAATGACTTGCGTTTCTTTCTGTCTGAAACTCAGCTGAATGTGCCTGAACCCAGTAGCTTAGTGATAGATATGGTAGAGCTCCATACGAATGGATTGACTTCGAGTACTGGTGTGAACATGAACACTTGAGTGGAAGTACATCCAACCCTCTAGTTCAAAGTAAAACGAAATGCACTTCCTAAATCCCACTTATCAGCTAAAATCTAATTAGTCATGCTGGGAACATTGTTTTTCATTGTAATACACACCGTATTATTTATCCTGCAGTTTGCTACGGTTATTTATTTGTTGTCAAATATTCAATATTTTATAAAAAATAACAAAACTTTTGGGAATATAATCTTTCAGTGGTATTGTTTTCTTTACGAAATGTTTGTTTTTTAGTTCTGCACTATTCGCTACCGCAGTGTCGTCTTTATATATCTTTTTTCAGAGGTGAACGCGAGTTCACACCTAATCCACGAACTATTTATGGTGGTGAACTGATGGCTCAAGCTTTGGTGGCCGCCAGTAAAACTATTCCAAAAGGCTTCAGACCAAATAGTCTGCATTGTTATTTTCATGACCGTTGTAAGTTACAGTAATGTATTTCTCAAAAAATTGCCATGTGATAACTTAAAATCACGAATACAGTAAAAGCCTCTTTACATTACTATATTTTGTTAAGTAGGAACTATCTTCGGTTCTTTGTTTAACTACCACTGTTTATATAATAGAAAAAAGAATCGACAATGAGTTTTTCTTAGTTTATGAATCCACACGCGAAAAAAAATGTTTACTTTATTTGAATTATTTGGAATTTCACCAATTATTTTTGTTTAGAAGATTACTGTCGACACCATAGGTTTAAATAACCAGAGTTTAATGTTCTTAAATATCTCTGAATATAATTTTTAGAATTTATTATAGTTGATTAGCGCCCACATGCTAGGTACTTAGATGATATAGCATTCAGAAATCTGTTATGTAAAGACAATAAACATCAGTAAATGTGAATGTCAGCATTTGGAGTTATTCAACTGAGAGGTCCATCAATAGATTATGGTTCTTTTCCATAATGTTCAAGCTTCCCTACTGTGAATACCGATGCAGTAGTTTATGTTTTTAGCTATTGACTTAGATTTTTATATTAGTTAAATCATTGTTTGATATAAAATTTCGTTTGTGCTTCTTATTAAATTCACTCAACTTAATAGTGTGCTATTACTGTCTGTGTAGATAACATTCTATCATCTATTGTACCGAAATTCGGTCAACTATAATTTCAGCTTGTGATATTAAGCTTTTCTGGTCCAAAATCTTTTGACTTCAACAAAATTTACAATGGAGATTTTCGTACTTGGAGTACGCCAAGTTGACTTAGTAAGGGACAAACGCAAACTAATCTACTCAGTAGTCATTTATTTGTTTTCCAAAAGCCCGAAAATTCCGTGGTGCCATTGAATGTTAGAATGTCCTTTACAAAAGTGAAATGACGATATCAAACGTCCGGCTCTTAGATTAGGTTGGGGGAGGGGGGGGATTAAGCGGATTCGTTAGACGAACTGGGAATCTTTGACTTTGAACCAGAGGTTCATATGATGTATAAACCTATTTTAGTCACCAGCTACTGTGAGCCTTCATATCATAATGATATTAGACTGGTAATTAGGTCAAAGGGTTGAAGAGTGCCTCCCTTGTTAAAACTGATTACTCTAGCTGTCCATGCTGTATCCTAGGTCACATATAATTACGATGATTGTAAATATGAAAAAATGACCTTGTTTTATTGCCCTCCTACCTGTAACGATATTTACTGTCGAATTACTGTAAACATAATTATTTTTCACGCATTCATCCTATTCTGTTTTGTTTCCTTTCCGAGATTTCTCATTCAACTCATTCTCCAGCATCTTGTCTATAGTAAAAGTTATGTCTTGTCTATTAGATATTAGTTTGGCGACTAGTCGACTTTTAATTCCACCACCGTCGGTGAAATCTAAAATAGATTTTA
The DNA here is from genome assembly GCA_025215515.1 of Schistosoma japonicum. NCBI lineage: Eukaryota > Metazoa > Platyhelminthes > Trematoda > Strigeidida > Schistosomatidae > Schistosoma > Schistosoma japonicum. Next base: position 16,305,445 of record CM046064.1, read on the forward strand.
TATAGCCACGTGTGCCACTTAAGGCGACCTCCAATATATCCATATTAATACAGATCTGATCTCTAATAGGTTTTGCTGCATCTTTAGTAGATCTTAATATCGATGTTTGTAGTATTTCGGAGCCCAGTACTCAAGACTTCCGTCATGTACTACAAATTCTCTCTCCATCTATCGATTCAAAGAGTGTGCTTCATGTGCGCTTCTCCAAGGACCTTGTGGCATATCGGCACCAGGTTCTGCTGTTGTCAGTGTCACAATAAGCGCTAGAGCAGAGTCAGCACTACTCAACCTAAACCCGATTAACAGATGCTTAAGTGATATTAGATTGCAAGATTTTACCTATGTAGAAAGAAACCGGAGAGGGAAACGATAGCTTTTCATAATCCCACCTATGTTGTAACAGATTACAGTACACATACAACAATAATGAGTTCTACAATCAGTTAGGTAACATCGATACTGCGCATCCGACAGATGTTGTAGTACTACATGGAGATTCAAATTTGCAGGTTGGGCATCAGAGCACAAAAAAGTCTTTTAGGTAGCTAATCGGTCGTAGGTAAGACAATGGTGACCGTTTTTTAAAGCTTCCTCCAGACCACAATCTGTTTCTCGCCATCCGACTTCCTGCAATCCGGACACACTGATCACACTGCGATCAGTCACCTCTAACGCGGTTGTTTTTAAGATTTTTGTTTCCTTTGGAATACCCGTCTAGACTCCGATCATGGTTTTATTTGCGTGATACCTCTATTTCGTTTTAGTGGTCAGAAAAACCGTCTTGCTCTAAGCTGATCAATACTAATAAAATTGGCTGCATTTTATGTTGTGACCAAATATCTGTCCAAGTTCTCGGCTAAATTCTAGTTTATCGAAAAGCTGTGTTTACATGGTGCCATGAAAATGGTGAGCCACGTTCTTTGCTTCTTCACGAAACGTCCCAATTATGGGAACTGGGTTTCCACAAGTTACTTAAAACTCCTTGACACACTTCTCTTCACCCAAATGATTCATAAGTCTGGTAATACACAGAGCTTCATGTCAAAAAGTTGTAAAAAGCTTTCGTGAGGACCGCTAAACCTGATGGTCTGGACGTACCAAATAGTTGGGAGCCTCATCTGCTAATGAAATCAAAAGCTCGTGTTTATGAAACATTCTGTGAAGCTGATGTTGCGCCAGTCATTGACTCTCAAGATCGTCTCAGACATATAGGCTGATTTTTCCGAAGGTCATTTTAGCGAGTCTGTTACCTCGATAAGTTCGATCATTATGTTCTATTTTCCTGTCAGTGACGACTGATCCATCTAACAAAGAGGAGGGATACAAGAAACCCCAACTTTTTAATTTTAATAAATCACCAAGCTCAGACGCTTTATTTCCACCCGATTCTTCCTACGGATGGTGGCGAATCCCCTGTCTGGAACTGACAGGGTTATTTGACAAGGAACCCTCGTAACCAGAATAACATCTGTCAGGAGATAGGTCGACTCTCTATTTATTTTAAACCATTGGCTTTCATCATACTTCATAGATTGCGCAAAATGCATGAAAGTCTGACTCATGAGGGGCAGGCTGACTTTCGACCAAGTTGTGAATGTATTGATCACATTTTCACTCTGCGCCATGTGTTGGAGCGCTGTCATACGTATTACAGACTAGCAATCATTGTGTTTCTTGACGTCGGGACCACCTTGAATTTATTGGATAAGACTGTGCTTTGGGATTGTCTTTTGAGGTGTGTGCCTGTGAAGTTTATTAACATCTTTAACGTAATTTTTGCTACTGATAATCACCTTATATTTCTGCATTTTATTTACCTCACAACCGTTGATCTCACGAAACTATGTAAAACTGTATAAATCATTACCAAGGTTAATTTTGATAATTTCAAATAAATTGAGCATTGGATAGGTTGTTTATAAAATGAGTTATATATATTTACAAATATATATAACTCATTTTATGTAAAACTGTATCTGAGGTTTTAGTTACGTAGTAATTTCACTACATCAAGTCCCTTCATTTATATTAAATGTTACACTGAAGTCAATACATGATACTATTTAGTAATTTTCCTCTTTGGCGTAAAGTGGTGGGTGTAACTTCTGAGTCTTAATCCATAGTATACAGACAGACAGATACAACGCAGAACTTCGTACGTACGTACATCAGTTCAGGTTGCCATACCACATCAGCACAGAGACGCAACTGTCAGTTCAAATCCAAGAGTGATAGCGATAGCAGAAGTATTAGCAGTAATGCAGAAGATTAGGGAGCGAAGATATGATTCGAAAAGTATAATTCAGTGAGATGAATTTGAAAGGAGAAAGATAGAGAATTTAGATTTTGTGAGAATACAAAGAGTGGATGCACCTGCGCCATTGCAAACGATTCTGAGCCATGTCGTTCAAGGTCTCTAACAATTGGTGACTTTCGTCTCGCGGACCCCAACCACGCAGCCTACATCTACCAACATGACTCAAGTCACTAACAAGTGTATGTTTGGATTACTTTTGTTTCCCGTTTTCAGTTTTTCACACATTGTTCCATAACCATTCGTTCTTTATGTACTCTTTTAATGTGATCTCGCCAATCCTTATTCAGAACTAAATTTCTTTGTTATGTTTCCAGCAAGTGTACTGGAACCGAACGACTATTATGTTACGAAACTTCGTGATGGACGTTCATTTTGCCACAGATTGGTTGAAGCTTTCCCAATAAACAAAAATTCATCGGATCCAAGTACTCCATATTTTCGCATGGATTGTTCTTTTAAAACTCCTGAGAAGGATCCTGCATCATTTTTATCTCCCATGCCCAATGTTCCATCTGTTGAGAAACTCCAAAATTTTGATTCATATTTGAAATCACTCGACCTGTAAGCTTAATGCTTAACATGACTTTTAATTTTATTATCTTGAGTATTTTTATATTAGCATTCCAGACATACGTCACACCTGCATGCACTTTTTTACAATTTCAATAACTACGTGACATCGCATATGTAATAGCACCTTTTAGGTCAGTAGATCACAGTTTTCATATTATCACTTACTATCTATTCAAATTGCATATGTAACAGTATCTTTTAGGTCAGTAGATCACAGTTTTCATATTATCACTTACTACCTATTCACATTAGGCTAATAAAGAAACTCGATTCACTCTTAGTTGACTATGTACAATAGTTTTGTTTAGTAGACGTTGGTATTGTGAGTGATAGTCTGAGTAGGAGGTTTGCATGGTGTTTACTTTCAAGTAATCGACACTTAAGGCACATTAATAAAGTAGTTTTCTCACTAACCCTCTAAAATGACTAATATTCATCAGAGGAAGCTAGGGAATTAACCTGCATACTCATCTCTTATAATTAATTCAAATCAAGTAACGCATGAAGCTGGTTAACTGTTCCGTGGCATCGATAAGGTAACCGTCAGATCCAATCATTTTTGCTGCAAAAATTTCTGAATTCATGCCCATATTCAAACCACCGGCATTTCAGTTGCTACTTTATGACTCCATTACATTTATCTGTCCATTACCTTTTATAATTGGTTACGAAACTTGAATAAATTAATAAAACCCTGATGTTTATGTTAGAACTGTGTATTTAAACCGATTAATGCTCATTTTCAATTTTAAAGTTGATCAGCGGGTTTTTTGATTGTAGTCAATTTCATCTAAGGTAATCCAATTACCAAACAGGAAAAAACGATAGTTGTAAAATAAGATAAATTCATTTATTCCACATTTTCTCTTCAGATGTTTTACAGCCTAGAAACAATCAACAAAAGAATAAATATGCACACTTTATATCAGGAGGGTTTTCAAAGTTGACATGAAAGGTAGATAATGAAGGATCACAGTTGAAGAATCAAAAGTTATTTTAAATGTTATTTATATTAGAAATATGCGAGTGTTAAGGAAAGAGAAAATTGAAAGGACCGTCGTAGTTGTAAAATAGTTATGACGACATTCAAAAGATAATTATAGCTCATATGAGAAAAGACAAAAAACGAACTTGAGAACTTATTAGGGTCATAATAAAGCAGCTTTGTAGTATAATTCTTGAAAAGAGGTCATCAGGGTGAAGAAAGTTTTATAACAGTCTCTTTGTATACGAAGGTTTCGTTTAGGGCGTTTAATTGAAATTGTTGTTTGCAAATCGTAACAAATTAGCCGTTCTTTGCTTGTTGATTATCTTAAGCGGTTGCACTGCTGAACACCTACTGACCTTTGCGTATCAAATTAAAATCCTAAAATTTACCAATGATGTTTGCACTATAGTATCTGCTAAGTACATTCGGTAAAAATACTACATAGTTTATAACTATAACTGCATTGAACTTAGAATTCGAATTAATATTTGTTTGCTTCATTTGATATCAGTGATTAAAATGTACTCATCGACTACTGTTGATACCAATAGCCAATATAATTGATTTGTCAGTATATTGGTGCTCGGCTTTATGCGTTCAGATGTAAAAATGCACAACCGCGATGATTTGTGTTCAAAATTGATTTAGCTAGTAATAGGCTGTACCTTCTACCTAATATGAATTTTGTATTAGAAACAACTGATTTTCTTGCTGTTAGAAAACAAAGGTATACACTTCAACCTTTATTACATTTCAAAATACATTTAATCACCCTGATTCTTGTATCACTAACTAAACTGAAGCGGTATATATGAAAGGTCTTTTGATATCAGGGCATGATATACAGCGTATTCAAGTTACAGAAGAAGCCCATTATACTGTTGATAAAGAAATAAAAACAACTCCGCAAGAAGATTTTCTTTTTGATGATATAATTTACTGCATCTATACATTAGTATACATAGTTATTTTTTTAAAAATATTAGCCTATTGAAAAATAAGAAATCGCACTGCAAGGTATTTGAAGATTTCGAGTGTCAAAAGAATTCCGAATACGTTACCCAGTTGTATCAATAATAAAGGAATGTTATAAGATGGTGTTTTTCAGATAGGAAAAGTGAGGGACAGCTATCCATTTGTTAGATATGGAGAAGAAACACTTACCGAAGATAGTAGTAGTTATGGAAAGTTGGTAGAGGTTTATAAAAAATACCGATTGTCAAGTATGAGAAATTCAAGAAAACGTCAAACTAACCAAAAATTATGAATGCATACAACAAATGCCAAGGTGAATTTAGGGATCGCACTTGCTGGCAGAGTAGCCTGAGTTGGTCAGATGCTCTTACACTGGGCTGGAGACTGATTTTCATTCACCTTTCAGGGGCCATGCAAGTAAATATCCTGAGATAGATTTAGAAAGTGGTCGATGTAACAAGCTTCAATGGATTATTTAGGCCCTTGGCTTCACATACATATGTCCCAAAGCGGATGTTGAATTTTTGTTATCGAACCATAAATTAGCAAGCGGAAACAATACGAAGCGTTGCAAAATAGCTTTTTCCTTAGAGATTTCGAAATACGATTTTCTGTAACTATATCTCCTCTAAATACTTGTTCATTAAATGAGTTTGTTTTAGTTCAGATAAATACTTTCCAGGTTGCCGCTTATGCTTTAGGTTACTGTCAATAAATCTAACCGTCCTAGACTAATATACAGCTGAATTTGAAAAGTTTATTATCATTTGTGTTGTCGTTGCATATTCGCCTAGTTTTTGAGAAGTGAGCGTGAGTTAAATCTATCTTTCTACTCAGTTGGACCAAGTTATAAAAATTCGTATATTGTTCATTTGAAGTTGGTTTCCTATAGCTGTAAATCTTTGCAAAGATACAGTCTTATCCAAAACGCTATTTGATAGGTTACTCAGTCATCAGTTAACTGAGAAGGGATATTAGTTAAACGGAAGGCAAATGAAAAAAAAGTATTAATTGCGAAGCAATATATCCTGATAGGAACTATCCGATAAAAATGACGATCTTATTTTATTTATTAACAGTTGATCCCTTTTTGTGCTTCTTATTTATCCGTAGTAGTATTTTACACCTGTCTAACTTTATAAAGCTGTTATATTGTTGCTTTTTTGCTCAGCCTTGTTGGCGAAATGTGAGACTGAGGCTGCTAGAACTTTCTAACTATTTAATTTTTTTGTTGTCTTTTTCAGGGACCAGTTGCCAAGTGTACCAAAAACCCGGGTGCTACAATATCAAAGCTTTCTTGTTAATTCACCTATTGAAACTGTGTTTTGTGAACCTGAATATATTTTTGGTCTTAAGTCAAATGTTGGTGGACGTTTACACTCTTGGATGCGTTTAAAGGAAACTCCTTGTAAGTTTTTAGTAGTCATTGGATTATTATTTTCCGTTCGTAGTACTTACTGTTTTCAATGATAATAAATATCTTCGTTTTGTTCTAATCAGGTGAATAATACGTTGATATAAATTACTAAGTCTAAACATAAGTAGGCAAATTGCACCATTTTGTCTCTGCTCGAATTATTTATCTTACAAATGCTGACTAATTGCAGTTTAAACACAATGAATTGATGTAAACATGTTTGTTGTCTTGGTTAAATCGTTATCTTACTATTTAAATTGTTATGACTGAAATGGAAAGGTGCGACCAATTAATTGATATGACCTTGAGTGCACGAAGTTACAATAGCAACGCCAATGAGAGTGCCTAGCCAGTCCCTGTATGTCTGCCCGATGCCTACTCAATTTTAGGCCAGAATAGGAAAAACACAAGCCGATAAATCAACTGGATAGAATCATATCGTATTCCAGGTATTTTTTATATTTGCATAAACCAGATCACACAATCAGTCAATTAGGAAATTAACATGAATACAAAACAGGGGAGATAGTGGTAGTGGATAGAGGTAACGCGTACATGATCAGTTGACTGTACTTCATAAATGGGAAATGATATGCTAACAGTAAACATGTTAAACGGGAGGGTAGGGCTAAGGAAACATAACAATGATAGAAATAAAATGTTTACATTACATGCAACTAAAATAATTAAAATAGTCTTCTGAAACATAGTTTGTTATTCTTTTTTTCTCACCAAACATGACATAAATAATGAACATTTCAGCTTGTAATTAAGTGTATAAACTGCTGTAGCACTATTTCGAAACCAGTAATTACAGAATAAATGACATTGATAATGCCTGGTAAACTACATATTACTTATTTGCTAGAGATACAGTAACAAGCTATATGTTTGCGTAGACCGTTTTAATATAACTGTAGTGAAGTTCGACACTAACCCACATGTAAGATATTGTGGCTATTTAATTACTTTTGGTTAATTGTAGACCATATCTCAGCCGCTCTCTAGAAAACTACTAATTTAATCAATTTTATGGGCAGGTTTTCTTTTTTTCCACCTACTTGCACGACATATGTAGCTATTTTATACCTAATACAGTACAAGTAAGACGGGCATACCATTTGATTATGCAAATAAGGATTTATCCACGACTAGGTTCAACTAGTTATAAGTACTAGCTGTTTGTACAATCTTTTACTTTGCCTTTTTCGAATGGTACCGGGTAAATGGTTTGAGCCTGTCTCAATGGTCTGGGATCTGTAAAAGCCATACCCAGTGTCATGTTGCGTTTGGAGGTTGTAAAACATTTCTCGAACTTCTTTCTAAATTTCCAAAATGTCTCTTAGTTTTAATTATACTGTGCAATTGATACATTTTAGCAAAACACAAACGACGTTTGAAGAAGAAATTAAGGTTACAATCTAAAATCTACATTGCATTAATAAAACTCAGCCTACACTTCTGTTGTTGAACAAAATATAAAAAATTGGTTAGTCATTCATGATCCGTTTTAAAATTGACTCTGGCATTAATCCATGCTGCCACATTTTAAATCAACACAAGGGGGGACGAAAAAGGTAGCAATCCAAAGAGTTGAAATGATGTATATGTTATTCAGAAGGTTTAAAAGATTATGAATACCAGTTTGATTAGTAACAATCGAGCTATCACCCATTAAATGAGGATTCATGTATTCTATTTAAGAATATCTAGATTTGTTAGAATAGCGATGATAAGTGCAAGTTGTAATCAGTGAATCACTAAGAGATATTCGGGAGAAAATCTTAATACAGTAACATAGATATTTGCACTTGATTAAGGAACAAGAATAAGGTCAAAGGAAGGAAACACAATATTGTCAAAACGCAACTATTAAGACAGTCTTCGTTTAGTTGAAAGTGGTTTAATGGAAAATAATTCAACAGTAACACTGTTTTGTGTGCCTATTATCTTAATGGCATTAGAGTTAGCTTCAGAGCGCTTTATCAATATAATAATGAGCTAATGCACCAAACAGCCGAAATTTCTTGTTTTAATTATTTTCAATAAACTCTGCACATGTCCATATCTTATCGTGCTAGGTGTGTATCCTTAATCTAATGATTCTCAGCATCATTACATTACAAAATTAACAAGTACATGAGTCAATGGCACATTCGCGGCCCGAATACGTCAGTGATAGTGACTGCAGAGTATGAAGCTGTGTGACGCAAAGTACCATTGGTATCCTCGAGAATACGGTTACCCCCTGCATCACTGACTAATACTAAATAGCACAAAACCTAAGTTCTGCCAATTGCTTACAAGCCACCTTCCAACCTAACACAGTTCCTGCCTAGTCGAATCATTTAAACTTCCCACATTGTAACTCAATCAACCCTACAAACGAATGAACAAACACCGCACTAGTCAGTGAACAGTCACTGTAAGCAGAAATTTGCCATTTTTGGAGGAAAATTTACCCGCTTGTTTTACTTTTTTCAGCCGTCTCCTTGCATTCTTATCGTGATGCCTTCTTAGCATATCTATCGGATGCTCTTTTGTTATGGGTTGCTCTTACTGAGCCGCATCATGTTTCATACTTGGTTACACTAAGTCAAAGCATTTGGTTCCACAATCCTGAAATAGATCTTCAACCAAACGAATGGGTTTTATGTGAAACACGCGCAAACTACGTAGGTTCGTCATTTATTATTTCTTGTTGGTTCTTGAATTCTCTAAGGATGGTGAGTGTTTATGAAACCTTAATATGTGAATAATTAGATATTTTTCTTCTTACAATTAAAATTTATTTGAGATTACTCACAGCAACTGCACAGAAACACTCAAAGCAATTTAGTAAGATACTTTAGCTGAGCTATATCTGAACTCGATAAATAACAACACGGTGACGTACATCGGAACAGATAATTGTGACAGCGTTTAATTTCGATGAATCAACACGCCACTAGTATCAAACGCTATATTACCTAGCTGTTTCTAGCAGTGTATATGAAAATGGTAGCAGAGCAGATTATGGCTACTCCCAAATTCTGTATCGTTCGATTAAAAAATTAATTCTCCATCTTCTTGAACTACTCAAGTCATCCGAACCAAACAGTGCTTTCTTGTTCTCCTTAGAAACGACTTGAACTTAAGCTGCGGAACGTCAAGAGTTAGAGGTTCGTACGCATTTGGATTATACAAAAAATATTGTTTATTTTAAAAGGAATAACTGTGTGTGAAAAACACCACCCGATGTTTGAGCTTCTTAACTTTATAGGGAATTGATTTGTTTACGGAAAACCACCGCCCGCTTTTCTTCAGCAATTGATCGTAAAGTAGAATATTTAAAACAGTTTGTAGGCTAATATTGGCATCACCAAAGTAGAAAATACTTGGAAATCTGCAGTTGAGCCATCTTGATTTATTTTGAACTTATAGGACTTTCAGTTTGTGCAGCATTTTACCAGCTACTTTTACTAAGCACTGAAGATTACTAATGTGTCATCGAAATTCAAACTCTTATGTGCAGGTGGTGCTTTGACGCTTTCATATGGAGATATCTGGGACGAAAAGGGCCATCTTCTGGCAAGCATGGCTCAACAAGGTTTAATACGAACTCAACAAATGACACCAGTCTCATCTTACACATCGATGGGCGAACTGGCCAAGCAAGCGTACAAATGATAGCATATCCATACAAATGTGACTTTAGGCAAAATTGTGTTACCGTGTACTTGAATCTGGCACAAAAACATGGAAGTATGTTCACTAATCATTCCTTATCATACACAGAAATTGCTTGAAATAGTTTCTGTGAACATCTTACTCTTAAACTACAGTTATACATGTCACTGGCCGTGTAATTTTATTACGGGTATTTTTAATTTCATCGCTTTCTTATTGTTCACAAATAAATTATGATCGAATGCCAGTTCAGCATACAACCACTTCCTTTTAATCGTTTAAATAATTTTGAATTTCTTCGGTTTACTTGGTCCCTTAATTGTACGTTCATAGTTATTACTAGGTTAGATTGAATTATCAGTGTTCTTCATTAATATTGGACAAATGGGAACTGAAACTACACATTAACGCAAGTTGCGTATGTCGCATACGTTAATAATAGTAATGATCTGAAGTAATTGTACACTATCCCCAACTCTGCGCAGTTTGAGGTAGGTAGATTAGATCTCGTTAAAAGCTAGACGCACTAATTTTTTGGCTACTACTTTGATTCTTATCCTTCTACGCTAATGGACTATGGTATAACTTGCATCTTTGGATATGAATGCCATGTTCTACGTCTTGTGACTTACTGATTTATAATTTTTGAGATACACAGCATGTTGTATTTTCACTCAATTTACACGTGTCATAATTAGATTGGATTTAATGGTTGGATGAATTGTATGCATGTTCAAGTACATTTTAGTTATTTACCAACTGACACTATTCAGTTGTCAATAGCGATAACTGCATTAGTTGCTTAGTGTCATGCTGAAATGAAACTTGTAACTAAACAGCAAAGTATAAATAGTGATTGCTGATATTTCTATATACAAATCTGGTTATTTTATTCTTTTTAGTATTTAAGCCACTCTGGAAAAAATTTCCCGATATATTGTTTTGTAATTTAAACTTATGTAGTCTATGCTTTGTAACACAAATAAATTGAAGTTCTGTCAAGATTTGTCATTCCTAATCGCCTCCTATCACTTATTTACCACGTACAACATGTCGATGTCATTTAATCTTCTGAATATACGCCCAAACGCCTGTTTGAGTCCTCATTACTTACTAAAAGTTGGCACATACTGGCTGTACCTAGACGACACTATAGATTCGGTCTCAGGAAGTAGTAAGCGACATAACTCCTGATTGCAGTTCACCAGCCATGCAAGTCTTTTCTCACAAAACTTGCATTACTCATCCAGATTTCATTGCAAGTTTTGGTTAATTTACTCTTCTCTAGTTTTATGAGATATCAATTTCCAGAGGAAAGTTACACAGCAAGAATTCTGAACTTCGATATTTCTACTTAAAAAAAGCAGAGTATGTCATTTAGCTTGGGCGCGACGAAACTTGTTATCGTACATTTTTTTGATATAAACCGAGAAGCGATTAGATTAATTGCTTGGATTAAGCGAGTATTTACTAAGTATGCATTGTATGCACTTAACTCTTTTAGTGAATTCATATTAATCTACAAAGCTACAACTAACCTAGTCACCGTTTGCACGGCAGTTTGCACTGTCTAGCTTAACAGCTAAAATATGGCCACTGGAAGTATTAAACACTCGAATATCAGGAGTGACAGAATTATCCGAGAGCAGAGTTTTAAAGATGGAAATTGTTTTACTTCTTGGTGAAAATCCGTACCACCTATAGAAAGACGCTAGCCACTAGGAATGTCAAGTAAAGTAGATTTAACGAAGAGTTCACTAGTCCACAGCTTAGTCACGTAAGATGTTTAGCTGGTGTCGTTGCGACTATACAAACTAGGGAATAAGAAAATATGGTTTCGTACCAATTACGGTATTACAACCATGTGTTTATATTAACGTCTTATTCGTCGTTCCGGAGTTCTCCTGCTACAATTTAATCTTATTCTTTTTTATTCGGACTGACCCAAATACGACTTATTCTTCAAAGAGAAGTTTTAATTGTTGAAATAATCAACAAGACCTAAACAGACGCGTGAAGAGACGTTAGAATTTCGAAATACAGTTAATCTATTTGGATAAAACATTATAGCAAACTTATGTCGAAATATTTGTTTCCACTTTTACACACTATATCTGTCACTTCATGGTATAATTGTTTAGTTTCCGCAAACAGTGCATTTCGCAGTTCCCCCTGCGTAAAGAATTATGTTAAAATTCTAACTTACCATGAAGTCATCTATTATTTCTTTTGAATATTTTTTATGGACGTCCCCATTAAACCACAAAAAGCTCATATGAAATTTAGGATTCTAAAGAGTGATAGAGTAGTTATCCTACTTTATAGTATGCTGGACCTCTGAATGCAGTGACACATGAATCAACAGAACTAAGTAGGGGTGTTAGTGCTACACGCGATTCCTCTGAAGTAATCAAAGTGAAAAATGATCTAAAAATAAGAATAGCATTCGATAAATACCGTGTATTTTCTTCGTTCACAAGAACTTCCACATTGTCAAATGCGATACAGAACCTACTATTACTTGGCTGTGCATGCTATATTCCTACTTTTCAATAGAGCTTACAGCAGAACGAAGGTTACAAGCGAGATTATCAATCCAGTGGAAATAAATAGGCCATGTTTTCGACAAGCTTATATGAAGAAAATCCACGGCACAACAATCATTCATTATAGGATTTAACTGGATTATAGGGCTTTTAATCGCTTCTTGTATTCTAGAATAAAAATGGGGACCTAAATACAATATAAGCAATTATTATGATTACATGCTATGTAAATAGACGTAGCCCAGCTCCCGGGTTCGTGAGGAAATGTTCTACTGCGGTAGTTATGCCTAGAGGGATCCTCCTCGCGAACAGAGAAGCGAAAACAATCAGAACTCAAGCCTTGTAATCCAGGCGGTAGTTCCAATTTCTCACTCTTTTCTTCATCACTAGATGAATATTCAACTAGTGACATGTTCAAATTAAAACGATGGGATTGCTGCGACAAATGTGCATCGATTGTTAATGATTTGGTCCGAAAATGTGGTTACATTGACTAAAACAAAGGAGGAGATTGAGTACATATATATAAATACGAAATAGCTGAATAAAATGACAACGAAGACTGATGTTTATAGTTTAATATTCTTTGGATACAGAAAAACATTCTGAGCCTTAGGAAGACGGACAATGTGTTAACAGCAATGTTTGTCACAGAGCGGTAACAAAGAACAGGAAAAGTAAGCTGAGTCGGCGTAAAGTCAGGACCTGAGTGTTCGGGTCCAACCACTTATTTCCATAACCTCTAATTCAACCACAGATATCGTCAACGGTATGATTGCTGTTCTACTAACAAAATAATATGACTGCACATACATTGTATGCAGCATACTTTGTGTATGACCTATTACAATGGTTACTGTAACTCACAAAGCACGGGGACTAGTCAGCACTTATACGATAGCTGATAATAATCAGACTGAAAGCAAAGTGGGTACAGGAGGATATAGGTGTGTACACTTGGTGATTGGAAATGTAGTTGCGGTGAGCTAGAGCTCATTATTACCGTATCCAGTACTTATTGTCATCAATGACAAGCTCAATCAAAATAACCACTTAAAATGTATTTTCCGATGGCATCGCAGATGCAGGATATGGTATTAGACCATTTGCAAAGACACTGTTCGTCATGTAATGTTTAGATTTTGTTGTTTCCATGACAAGGTAGATAGTGTACTAAAAGAAGGGTGTACCTAACTAGTGAGGGTCTCAAAAATTAGGATAAAAACTAAGGCAACAACTTGATGAGTGCACCAGGTGAACTTACACTTAATTAGGAAAACAACGATTGGAATGGTGCTAGTACAAAACAAAGCCTGACATACGGAACCAAAAGCTGGTAGGGTCAAGTTTTAAATGCGATGCAGGTAACCATTGAAAGTTGAGTTTAGTTATTGTTTGAATTCCTATCGAATTTTTTAATAAGGTTTGTTCAAATATATTTAGTTATAACAAATCTGCACCATAAATAATAGTTAAGTGATGCCAGGTGAATTGTTCTAATTGGTCAAATCCAGCATCGTTCGTAAGCTTAAACTATACACGAGATGTGTATTTTGTGTTGGCGATCTTCATACGTAATTATCTCTTCGTTCCGTTACATTTATTTGTGTCCAGTAAAACTGATTTATAGGAAGTATTGAAGAAACATGTTATCGTATCCGCCTAGGTTAGGGTGGATCAGACTACGGAACAATTGGAGGCTACGGTCTCAAAATTTGTCCACATCATTTAGGCGTTAACACCATTTTAATTTAACCGTGTAAACTATTAGACGACCCTAGTGAGATGTTTACGACTGTTTTGAACAAGTATGAGTGTGAATCGCACTCTGTACAGGACTAGGTAACGTTTGTCGTATAACCAAACCAACTTTTAATTAATAAACGCAAGCGTACGAATAAGAATAAGTCAGAATGTAGTGAGGGGTAGAATAGAAGTTATATTTAATAGTAAGTAGAATATCAATAAAATATCAAAGTATAGGCTGGATAACTAGAGAAAAAGTTGTTTCCCACGTCTGGTCATGTCGTGATCTGGTGGTGATGCTTGATTTAGTATTGTTGGAACCGAATCTCTCATATAAAAGGTATCCAAAGTAATAATAGTGACATTTCAAATCCTTATCCTAATAGGTCTGGTCACGTAATAATTTATTACTTACTGTACCAATACACGTTTGTTTCCTTTCGTCTTCATTTGTGTGGTGGTTAAACAATAAGGAGTATCTTTTTCGCTTGATTTGGTTACTAATGTAAATTTAGCTGCAAATATTTCAAATAAAAGATTAAAATACCATTATGGTACGTTCCAGGTAGATATGGGGTTTAACACTTGGGGGTTGCACATAGATACCTTTGTACTGTTACTATGACAGCAAACTGCTGAAAACAAATGTCAGTTAAACTTTGATAGAGATATATACAAATGCCCGGAAAACTATTCTTGATAGTAGAAAACTTGTAGGATTCCTGCTGTACAGCAACATAAGAAATATTAGAGTGTAATTAGGAGTGATGTAATCCTTCGAGTCAGCGGTTGTCATTTCCTGAAAACTATCTTCGCACAGAACGATATGATATACTACAAGAGTAGTTTCCAGAGTCCATTTTATAAATTAAAATACAGAACTGACAAAATGGAGTACATCATGTACATAGTGTTTTCCAAAAACGAACTGTGTCCTTTAGATCATTTTATTACGACTGATAGCTTTGACAAATGTCGGACTGTATGATACGTAATGATGCGAAATCAAAAACGCTAAGATATGACATCAACTTTACAGTTGTTGAAAACATAATGCGGATATTTAGAAAACAGTCACGTTTATACTTGACTATGCACCTGGACAATTTTGAACTAGGCGTTCTTCTGTGTCTTTAAGTTTGCTTTTTGCGTACCAAGATTTCCAGAAGTGTAATCTATTGATCAGTAGGTGAAGCCTGCCTTATAATACAAATACATGAAAAGCCCAATCTCATTTGGGCTCCACTAAAGATTTCGAGGTTGTAACTAGCTGTCTTACATCAGTTGATGAAAGTAAAGATGTGCAATTTTAAACATGTATCCGTCTCCTGGATTTCTGTATGTACATGGGTTTGACGACTTCGTACGTATCGTTTTATTGATAGAAGAAACCATATTTTTATGGAATCGGTTTTTATTTTATTATCGTGGGTAGTAGACAGTGGAGTGCGATCCTAGTCATTCAAATACCCAATACTTCTCAACATTTAATATACGATAACAATAAATGTAGCCCCCACGCAGAACAAGGAAGTAAATGAATACTTGGGCTTTATTATAGCTTGGAAAATTACAGACGGTAGGAAAAATGAAGTTATAATAACTGATTAAGTATCGCGAGTGGGCTAACCAATACCAACTCAAAATTAGAGAAGTATCTGCTTCACAAAAATAGAGTGAACTTATTAAACCTAATGAACTGCTACGCTATTTGTATAAAAGGTCTAAGTACAAAAAGAAAATATACAATTATAATTCATAAGTGCTCGCTTCCACGTATTTGATTTCCAGAACCACTTCGCAATCTGGGTTCTTTTCGGAATTTATGGATATTGCTAGAGTTCGTTTTTTGATTTGTGGTAACTATAGTGTTTTTTTGCGTACTTTCATCTAATTCTCTCACTGTCTATTGATGGCGAAAAAGCCCAAAAAATTGTTTATGTTGCACAGGTGAAGCTTGCTCACAACACACCTTAATCGAAGATTCTTCGTTATTTAGTGACTTGCCTCAGCTGATAGGTTTGCGACTTATATTACTCGACGTATTGCTTAAAAATACATTGTTTAATTACTCTGTTTAAAAAAATGACTATACTGTTCATACATCGAAAAATAAGGTCCGTGGAAAGGTATGTACAATAATACATGGAACTACTAATATTTCGATAATGTTTTGTCAGTATAAGACAAAGTCATGTTTTTTTTTAAATCTTATTTTATACTTTTTTACGTATTTAGTATTTACTTGCCTGAAATTCTAGAAGTTACATGGTTGCATTTTAGGCTGAAAACAAGACTGTGGACATCACTGACTGAATAATTGGCTATGCCCATCTAACGCTTTCAGCCATTTTTGCAGTCTTTACGTTTTCACTTGTCGATTCCGTGGTTGTTTGATCAGGCAAACGATCTAACAATACGTATAGTGGTTCAATATCTAGATAAGCCGGTTGTAGCTTATCAATACTCACTAAGTCAATAGTTCCTTGTTTCTGAATCAGAAAATATCTAGGTTTTCTTGATATAAAGTTGGTTGGACCTTGTGAACATGGGCTAAGTGGTGCTTTTATTTTGTTACATCTCCAGACGTATGAGCAGTTGGTCGGATCCTTGGGTAAGAACGTCGCTAGTGATTGTTTACGAGTGTTAATTGGCTTAGGCTTAGACATTCGGTTCCATAATGGGTCCACTTAATTTCTTAAATCGAGCTTTTTACAGTCGGTATGAGGGTTAATAAGCTCACCTGATAGTCTAAGAGTGTCTTCAAAGACTAGTCCTACTGCTGAACATTGTGAGTCTGTTTTGACAACTGTTCGTATTCCTAACACAATCAATGGCAAGAATTCTGTCCACTGACTTGGGTTTGAATATGATATTAGAGCTGTCTTTTGTTGACGACAGAGACATTCCACAATCTCATTATCCTGAGGATCATATGCTGTGCAGATATTCTGTTGGGGCCTATAAATTTGGCTAAGTTATTGAATAGTTCAGAAATCGAACTGAGATCCTCTGCCCGTCGTTTCTGTATTAGGTCTACGAAAAATGGCCACACGGTTCTGCATGAATATCTTGACCACTGTGTTGGCTAAGATGTACGGCTATATGAAACCTCGTGAACCTACCTATACTTGTAAATGGATACGTAAAATCATTTAGACACGGTAAAGTTTTTATCAAGTCGATATGTACATGTGCGAAACGGGCATCCGGTTGAGAAAAACTCCGATAAGAGTGAATTCGTGTATTGGTTAACTTTTGATTGTTGACATGCAGAACACTCTCTAACCCATTTATGTATATCCTTCTGAAGATTTCGTCGTATGTATCTGGCACTGATTAGTTAAGTTGAAGATTTCACGCCATGGTGGGACAACAAATGAAAGTTATCAAATATTAATCGTCGCATATTTTTGGGAACGAAAGGTCGACGCACCGCCTTCGTCGTATCACAGTAAATCAGAACACCTTCCATATGTGATGGCAGCTGTTTTAGTTCGAGACTAGAGCTTTTAGCAGACAGTAGGTTTTGTAATTCTTGATCGTTTACTTGGCTGTATCTCAAAGTCCTAAAATTTACTGTAGGCTGTTGCATGATATTTATTTTTAGTTGAGATAATGCATCTGCCACCTGATTGTCTTTACCTTTTACGTGTTGTATATCACTAGGGAACTGTGATATGCAGTCGATGTGTCGGACTTCTTGAGGTGAGTATTTGTCGGACGGACTACCGTGACCGAAAGCCTTGGCACACACAATACTTCTTAACTTAGCCAAGGCATTCGACTCACCACTACATAAAGTCTAGCGAGAGTCTTAAGGAACAGGCTTCTACGACTTGGTTCTCAAGTAGTTGCAAATATATTTGCAATATTAGGAATTCAGTACTATAGTAGAGAGAATAAGATCATTATGAAGAAGGACATTAACAGGAGTCGCACAAAGAATCTTTCTGGACACATTGATCCTCCCTTTCTTTACCAATGGTTGATCTATTCAGACGATACTTGGATACTAGGGAGGAAGTCCATATGATGATACATTAAAGTTCAATCACTGTAATAAGACCCGCTTCAGCTCGTACACTCGTCGTTAGTCCATGGTCTGATATTTAAAACAGAAAGGTAGTGTCATGCACTTTCGCGCTTTACAGAGGAAAACTAGCACTACAGTATCTGTGAAGCTTAAATTCAACATCAAGGAGTTAGCGTAAAGAAGTTAGGTTGGTTTAAACTAGCATGTCACATAGATATTGGCTTTTAAAAATCTGTCTTTTAAGTAACACATAGGACTATTCTTTTATACCAGCATGTGAAAAATTAGACTGATTAATTTGTACGAACAAGCTATAAGTATAATAGATATTTGATGTACTTGCTTATACTGCGCTATAATAGTGGCCAAAGGTTTCCCGCGATTTTAGGTCGTGTGATTTATTACTGCTGTTAGTCATAATGTTGGCTTTTAAACCATTTGTTCCAAAAACATCTACCATAACATCAGAATACACAATTACGAGTAATATCTTAGGATTTGGAATAACAGGGAAAGTATTGCAGTGTATTCACAAGGAGACAGGTGTTCAGTATGCTCTGAAAGTAATGTGATCCAGTATATCGGATTGTTACGTAGATACTCGAGGATAATCAAAAATCAAGACGAGAGGCTGAGATTCATTGGAGAGTGTCAGATTGTCCACATATCGTGAAGGTCGTGGATGTGTTCGAAAATACAAACCAACATACAAAAAAAAACTATCTTTTAATGGTCATGGAATATATGAGAGGTGGTGAACTGTTCAATAAAATTAAAGAAAATGAAAACTTTACAGAAAGCGGTAATTCACATGGAATGGAGTTTTATTTTGTTAGAAGCTGCAAAAATAGTCTATCAAATATCCTCTGCAATTGCTTATCTGCATGAAAGAAATATAGCACATCGTGATTTGAAAGTAAGCCTTGACTTGGAAAAATGTATTTTTAGCCGGAAAATTTACTTTACACATCTAATGATCACAATGCCGTTCTCAAACTAACGGACTTCGGATTCGCGAAAGAAGTTGTTGCTAAAAAGTCTCTCCAGACACCATGTTATACTCCCTATTATGTCCGTAAGCGTATTTTCTATCTTGTAATCAATGTTTCTTGTAGCACCAGAAATTCTCAATTTTGAAAGATACGACAAGTCATGCGATATCTGGTCGCTAGGAATAATTACTTATATTTTGTAGGTTTTTAATATATAATAATATTTTTTAGACTATCAGGCTGTCCACCATTCTTTAGCCAAAACGGCCAGCCTATATCTCCTGGCATGAAATCGAAGATTCGGGCTGGGAAGTTTGATTTTCCTGATGCACAGTGGAAATATGTTTCAAAAAGCGGTAAGGGACGTATTAATTCGATGAAAATTCACTGATTCATTTTTCAATACACTAGATCAGTAGTTAACAATGTAGTAAAATTAGTTATTTTCGTGCTCAGCATCTGCATATTATTTCCAATGTATCCAGCTTGCGATACCACATATTTTGTACACCTTGCTTGCTATGTCATCCTTGCTACTTGATTTATCATGTGTAGCTAGCAGTTGTGCATTTTATCACAGTCGTTTAGATATATTGCATACCTTTTTGGGATAGATACACACGGTCTTATGCTTGCAAGAATAAAGGAATGAAGTGCTTGTGTCGACCATAATACTATATCATGCTACCTTAATATCTTTACTTAAAATGTAGTTGTCACATGAATCTATGAATTAGTAGTTATCTGGTAGTATATTTAATCCAGCTTCAAGTAATTTATTTTCACCCATAAGAGAATTTTATTCGGAGAAGAGGGACTAAATTCACGCTGTGACAATTTATTTTTCTCATAAACTACAGGAAACTAGTAAGAGCCGCTTATTGATTCATGGATATTTGGTCAGTGCTTTTTTTGTTGTCAGTGGTAAACTTTACCTTTAGATTAGAATAAGGTCTAGTTAAATGATAAGTCTCCTAATTGAATTGTATTTTGAATATTCCTGCTGTCATTGAGTTTATCAAGTTCTGTTATCATATGGACCGTTTGGTATTTTATGAACTTGATAGTTGGTGCTAGTCTGGATGGAACTTTTCGGAGAATTGCTTATGCAGATACAGCTACTTAGCAAATTTTAGACAGGATGAAATGCATCTCTGGACTCAATTTCTAACCATTAATTTGTTTTGATATCTAAGAACATTTTGTTAAATTGCTTACGCTACTTGTACATATTCGATAAGCATTTTCTTAATTTATTAACCTGCTTCATCATATTAAACTTATTTCCATGAACCGGTTATTTCATATACATTCCCTTTAACTGACGTTTCTCCCGTATGCCTACAATAAAATAGTTCACGCTAGCGGATGTCTAAATTAGCCGGTTTACTGGAATTAAAATAAACCATAAGGATTTGAGCGGCTAAAATGTGATATCACTTATCTCAGTAGCTTATTCAGAGGGTTGTTCTTTTGGTTCCACAGGCTGTTAAATTAAAAGCAAGTAAAATTTTAGGTTAACTCTGTTTAAAAATAGCTGTGACCTTACATTGTCAGATAAAGTAAATCCTTAACATCGTACTGTTGTATTCTTATATTTAACAAATATTGCGTCAGCAAAATTAAAATAGTGCCTTTAATCCAGCCAGTTAAATAATCTGTTATGCTCCTATACTTCAATTGCCAAATTTTCTTTTTAAAACACCTGTGTGAGATACAACGCAATATATCCAATTTATTAACTACTTGATAAAACTTTTGTTGCTCTCAAACCATATTTCAATTATTGTTTGCATAAAACATACTTCTGGTCATGTAATATTACCGTTTAAAACAAGATACTACTGAGACACTGATGGTATATTAATCTATTAAGATTTCACTGAAATTCCTCGATCCTTTTGCTTATCTTAGAAGTTTAATCTACCCTGGTGGGTCGGCGTCTGGCAAAATATTACCAAGCATCTCGAGTGCTTTACTGGCTTTGGTAACTCACACCAATCGTGGTGTTAATAAAATGCTCGTAGGTTCGGCGGTCCTATCTTCATTATTTTAGAGTACTTTAACATGGTCTATAAAAGTAAAACGCATAGGTAGGCTACAAGACCTTGGTAACAGGTGTCTGCGAAACTTTTCTCGTATTTATCGGGGCCATAGATTACGCAATATTAAAATTAGACGCAAAAATGGGAATCTACTTGCATTTTACATAGAATGTTAGAAAATTGAACTGATGTACGTATATACCGTACTGTAAATTGGTTACAATTGACGGAGATTTTTTGAAATATGAACATTTTTGTAACATCGCTGCTTAATATTCTTGAAAACAACTAACATTCTTAAACGAACAATTTTCAGGCTCCTTAAGCTAACAGTTTTTACATATATTTTTAATACTGTTATTTTTGCCTTATTTTAAACATTTTCTTATTTTCATCAAGATTGTTTCATGTTTTCTCTCATCAATAGCTAAAGACTTAATCAAAAGTCTTTTACTCACAGAGCCTGACCGAAGACCTACAATCAGAGAAGTGATGAGTAATCACTGGGTGGCCCAACATAACGCTGTCCCCAACACACCACTTGGAACCAACATGTTTTTCACCACAAAAGCATGGGATCAATTTCGAGTAAGTCTAACTTTTAAAAATAAAGGCACCTAGAGCCTTTTATGACTGGTATTCTACTTTTTACTGCTAACGATGCAGAAGTATTTCCGTCAAGCAACACATTATCATATCAAATATATTGGTATCTGCTTGAAGTAAGAGATGATAAAAAGACGTTTGTGATTTCCATAGGGTAACCACCATCCAAAATAAATAATAGTTAAACTGAAAACGACACATCAGATCAGTTATAATGGATTTATTTGGTGTTTTCAGTCAACTGATTCCCGTACTTAAAGTTCCTGTGCAAGTTCTGATTAACCTGTTTTCTTTTCTACAATACACAGTATTTTCATGAAGTAGATCTTCGAAATATTGTAAAATATCTTTACGGTATATTGGATTATCCGATAAAATTTCCAGAATATTATATTTATTTATTAACTCTATTTGGAGTATATCATTAGTTCTTGAAGTTTAAAGTTACAAAGTTATGTATATGCATTGCTTAAAATGAGTTTAGGCCGATAGCACTGAATCTCAATGTCGAATTCAAATAAGGTTTATAATTACTACCTTTCAGAATGTTGATCGCAAAATGGTTTTCTTAAAAAAATATAAACTAGATCGAGTCTGGATAATAAGGTCATGAGTTTTATTACCTAGTAAGTAATGCAATCATTTTAAACAGTGCTATGTATTACAAAAGAACGATGATAAAATAGGATGAATTCAATGTTTATGAAATTATTTATGTTGATAGGAAGTTTCTTAATCTTAAACTTCGTATAATATAGTTAATAACTATGCTCACATTAAATCATCTCAGATATATTTTGAAGAGTCTATTAAATGAATAGTAAAATGTTGTTTTATTACTTAACATTGATTCTCTCTATTTTATTGTGAAATAAACAGGAGATATTTCGGGAAAGTCTTCAAACGAAACGTAAAGAACACACTAATGTTCCAACATTAATGACATTAGATGCCTCGAAAAATCCCTTATTCATTAAACGTAAAAGTCATCAAAAATCTAATCCTGGAAACAATTCACATACAACACTAAATTAGCTCACGTACAACCAACAACTAAAAAGTGATTCTTTATTGTTTACATAATAATGATTATTATTATTATTACTAGTATTTGTTCTCTACTAATTACACCATTGTTTAGTATTTTGTTTTATTTTTACTCTCTACTGTTTTTAATTTTGGTATGTATTTTTGTACTGATGATTAACCATACCTTATTTTGCTTACTTTTTCTTTTCTTAAACCATATATGCGTATAGGTATATAATATTATATTGCTATTGTATGTTTGTCACTACTGTATCTCTGCTCTGTTCATCACGTGACCTACAAGTATGAAATTAATTCTCTCACTGTACAAAATTGTACCATAAAAAATATTGATACATACATACATTGATCTGTTTCTTGTAGATTTTATTATACATATGTAATGTTACGTAATGTTATGAGTAAACAGATATAGATGTTTATTTTTAGTGTTCAGCACTTTATAAAATAACATTAATTCCGAAACATCGTTTTCTGGCACGAGTACAGTTTAGTAATAAACAAGAGCTGTACTTGAATCACTGCACAAAATTTCCTGATTAAGTGATGTGAGACGCGCTACTGGCATCAAAGTTGTTCTGGATTTGAACTAAAATTGTATACTATGTACAATATATCACACCTAAAATTAGCATTTAGCTAGAGATTAGGAATTCTAGCTAAAATTAGGCTTTTAGTGTTAGAAATGTACTTTGCATCAGGTCTCAGGGTAAGGAGTGAATTTCGTAGTAAGAATTAGCACTAACCGAGTTATGGGAAACGTTAACCGAAACCCTAGTTTTAATTGAGATTTCCAAATAATATTACTCACACTAATCCACACGATAGATGCCATGTCTAACGTTAAATGCCAATCGTTTTCCAAAACTTAAACTCTGCATGGCTGTGAAATTGGACAAAACGTAATCTAACTCCGAAATCACTATTTAGGTTGATAAATATGTTTTAAGGTTAGGATTTACAGTTAAAATTAAGGTTATAATCCGAGTTACATAGAAAGTAGTATTTACGAATAATCGTATTGTTATTTGGCAATGGATTTTTGCATTATTAATGAAATAAGGCTTATTATATGATGTTTTTCCTCACAGAAACCTAGGGTAAAACCAGGTAGTGTGCATCTAACTGTGGGTAAGTCATTGCATTTTAGAAAGGCAGGTATAACTGTAATTAGTCCTCATTTTAAATTCCTTGGATAACGGCTTGACAGCCTACCAGTTGCATAAATAAGTTCTTTTATCGCCGTTTCTGTGGCTTGGTAGCGGTAGCGCCACTTTGAAACTGTTTTATTTACTAACCGTATAAAATATACATATCCCTTGTAGTATCCGTGTTTTTTTTTTATCGCGATAAACTATTCAGTCATAAATACTGACTTTTCATTGGCTTAAAGTGATTAATAAATCTAAACGATGAATGACTCATTCATAAACTGAGAGTGGGAATTTTAGGTACCACCTTCGCTCGTTCCTATAGTGTATTCTAGCCCATTTTCTATGTATGAAGTACATACACTGTTAAGTATTCACAAAGAAATTCTCTTTAAAAATGTGCGAATTGTTAACACAAACCGGAACTATTCTATAAGGCTCAAAACAGAAAGAACTTTATCTTATACAATAAAGCTTTTGAACAATGTCAATATTATGAATAGGGGTTGATAGAAAGATCCGTACTTAAATTGCTCTTCGAAGATCCTAGTTAATTATGAAATTATTGACTTGGACATTTAGAAAGGCCAATTAAAATAACCTACCATTAAAGCAATCTTACGACAGTCTTTGCCATCAAACATTTAAAAGTGAACAGCATATGTTGTGAGGATGAGAATTGTTATAGCATTTATGTTTTAGTGAACCTGGCCTTACAATTCTATAGGAAGTAGCCAATACATTCTTATGTAGCTGCACAATTAAATGACAGTTCTGATGACCAACATTAAACAGCTAAATAACCATACGGTGCCTCCACATGTCACTAATTATCAACTGCAGCACAATACTGAATGGTGTTATTACTGAATTCAGTGATCGCATATAGTAGCATAATTTAAATTGTTGAGATGTTAAACATTCAGAATTTAGTTCATACCCAATACCAACGGACACCTAATACGCTACCTTCTCAAGTGACTAGGGAACTGGAGTTAGATGAGTAAAACTCTAGACATTCAGTTTCAAAAGATAACAATTCAGTTTATCAAGTAAACAGTTTCATTGTAACTAGTTCATAAATGATGTACTTCATCATAATTGTGGAAGACTAGTGTTTTAATTCTGGACCGAATATTCATGTGTTCATAACCTTCTAACTCTTATTATGTTTATCAGAACAAGAAAGCGAACCTCATAATCCCACTTTTTATTTAATTATCCTTAATCTTCCTAAATTAGGTGACGTATTAGAAGTGGGTTAACAGTGTAGAAACCTTTAGACGTTATTAATTTAAACTGTTTTTTTATAATTTTAGATCGATAATTGTGTTTAGTCAATATTTTACTGAATCAATACGAATGTAACTTTGATAAATTTTTTTACCTTCAAAGATAATGATTTCTTTTTCAGTTAATCAATCTTCATTTGAACATTTTAGAAAACATCATATTATGTTATTGATGTTACCAATTATACTCTATGTTACTCGGGTAAGCATAGATTTGTTATGCATATTAATACAGTGGTAATGATTAAATGATTTAAATTGTATTTTATTTATGTGATCATATGTAACCAGTGATTTAAAAAAAGCCTACTGATTTGTGTTTTAACAAATTGCTTGTTGATTATTTCAGTTTTGTATATTTGTAAATCCGAATATGGTCGAGAATTTATGAAAAAAAAAATTTATCTCAATGTATGCATAATTTAATACTATTTGGGTACATATTGGCACATTAAATGGATTTATTTAGAAGTAGGCTGTACTAGCTAGCTGTTTTCTCTTATTCTAGTATACCTTATTAGAGTACATGCAATCCACACTGACTACAGTTCATATGATGTAGAAACTACTATTGTACAAGATTTTAGCATTCACCAATTTCTAGCTTTAGTGAATTCCTAAAATAGAGTAATAATATAAACAGTTTTGATGATAAATATTTATTTATCCTTCACTAAATGAACGTGATGGGTATACAAATGTATTATTATTCAGCTCAAATTTAACCATCCTCTAATAGGCTGTGATTTTTTAAATAATAGGGATATCAAAATACTAGAGGCTAATAACTGAAGATGAAATATAAGAGAACAAAACGCGTTTTACACATAAAAGTAACAGAAATCCTGTTGATTAATCGTGTTATAATGTGCATCATAAATTGACTTTATCTAAACAATTATTAGAAATTATGAAGCATTAAAAAATTAATTCATCCTTGTAGGAAACAGTTGACATCCACAACAACTTCATGGATCAAATTTAAAACCTTTATACCACTTCGTTTTGTATCTAACGGTTTTTTATTTACAACCTAACCAATTTGTAACGGAATACTGATTAACTGTGATTGATTAAATATTAGAATAAATTCATTAACTTAATCATTCAATTGTTGTATCAGTTTAATGCAAAACCAAAAGCCGACAATGCTATAATATAGCAGTCAATGAAAATACATTTTTAGTATATTTCCAATATTTAACATCTAGTAGACAAAATTTATTATAAAAAAAGGATAAAATATATTTCATAATACTTTATTGACAAAATTCATCAAGTAGATCGGTGAAAACTGTTTAACCACTTTCCTTAATACACTTTACTTTCA
Source organism: Schistosoma japonicum (assembly GCA_025215515.1). Lineage (NCBI taxonomy): Eukaryota > Metazoa > Platyhelminthes > Trematoda > Strigeidida > Schistosomatidae > Schistosoma > Schistosoma japonicum. The sequence continues at coordinate 16,332,178 of CM046064.1, forward strand.
TCAACACTACTTAAAGCCAATAGTCCTTACTTTATAAAGTAAGTGCAGTACTATGTCAGGATAATCTGCAATTTTACTAACTAATTAGAAAGAGACGAACCAGATGGTAAATAAAAATAACTAAAAAGGTGCTATAAAACCTCGGGCTGAACAACTTAATGAATAAGATTTGAAAAAGCGATTATATATATATATATATATATATATATATATATATATATATATAAAGATGTATATTAGGTGGATAATTACTGAGATCGAGAAGTTAGTAGATAGTTGGTCAGTCTTTATTTGGGAGTTCCTTTCAGTGCATACTACCGATATTACGTGTAGTCGAACTAGCTCATCAACTTCATGCACTGTAACAAATATGAGACCTATAAATAAATCAACATGGAATACTTTTGTTAAATCAATAGTGAGGAATCTAATTATGAACTTTGTTCTATGCTTAGCTGTTATCGAATAAAATTAGTCATTCGTATGCCCAGTAAAAGTAACCATACAAGGATTGTGTTACTTTTTAAAATTTACTAAGAGATTTATATAACAGAGTAATACTTATCAATTTATCACTGAACTGCGAAAAATCGAATCTCGTCATTAATTTACCTGGAATATATTCTAGATGGTGATATGATTTATAACAAACTCATGAAGTTTAACAAAAGACCAGTTTATCTAATGAAATGTTACTATTCGTGTTTAAATTTCATGTATAAATAATAGTACAGATCATAGAAAGAAATTAGCTTTTAAGATCAACTACCTTAAAACTATTCAGCAACAAGTCAATGAAACACTGCTTTGACATTCATTCATTCATTACATAGTAATTATGATTTCGATCAAAGAAAACAATCACATTTATGACATGCTAAGTAGTGAAATTCAATCAATCAACATTAATTTATTGACAGTATGCGTAGAATATCTTATTACTCTCACTAACTATGTGAATATGGCATTGTATTATTATTGGCTTTAAAAAAAATGCGACAAGTAGGTAAGTATTCCTATAAAATAATGATGAGTTAGTACGTGTTCTGCAGTGTGAGAAAAATCTTGATAAAATAGATTACAATGAACAGATAAAATTTATCACAGTTTATCAGTTGAACGCTAAACTTATCAAGGCAAAACAAACTAATCATTTGGAACCATTAAATTTTCCTATTAGAAGCAAGACAATGTAGTACCGACATTTTAAATTTTTGCGAATGAAATAATGTGAAGTAATAATTGTCAAATAAACTAATGCCCACAAATATATTATGAAATTTCTATTTTGATTGAAGTCTAAAAGAGAACATTTGAAGTTACTTCAGTGTTGATGACTTCGAACGATTAATTTTTAACACTACCTCATTTATCAAATGGGTGATATGTATTTGTAAGATACCAATCAGTAGAAATTAAAGTTTCTGATGTTTTGCGGCTTGGTGCAAGTCACTTCTTCAGAGAAATGAATAATCGAATTGAATTAATACATGATTAAAATCTTGCATTAATTCAATTCAGTTACTCGCTTGTTAAGGTTTTGCTAATTAAGAAGACATCTCGATACCCGCTAGCGTACGTATGACCAGCGACACAACAACACGTGAGCTAAGCTATTTCACAGCGCCCCAGACCCGCTAACTAGAGGAAGAAGTTCAACGTCAACAAGAAGCGTTAATTTCACAGGCAGACGGACTACAAACATTCAACTCATGCGTATATATACAAAATATTCATCTAGTCATAGTGATTATTCATTAAATTGAAAATATCAACATTAATAATAATACAATTAAATGTTGTTAAATGTGCTCGTAATATGATCCACATTACCTCACATAATTGTTATGACAGTTTTTAACCAAGCTTACAAAAAATTGATACAACTTGATTGAATGAACAATTGTATTTGTTTTTAGGGATTTTTAATCTCTAACTCCGCAAAAGGTCAGAAATTTTAACTTATACTCATTGGAATTTTTGCAAATATATATCACTCATATTATAAACAACCTATTCAATGCTAAATTTATTTGAAATTATTGAAGTTAATCTTGGTTATGATGTATACTACCTCACTTAATTAGGAAATTCTGGTAAATTTCCACTAAATCTAGTCTTTTTAGTAGCTTTCTCCTAGAATGAGATGTTCGATTTGAATACACTAGTTATAGTGACTTTTATTTGAAGCCAGATGACATGAGTTTGAATTGCTAGGGATACTAATTTACTAGCTCTTTGTTAATTAGTAGGAAATCTAAATAATAGTGTCCCCTAGGTTATTTTCAAATATAAATGATCCTTTCCGTAGAGTATGGTTCATACCAATATGCTTTGTAATACTTGCCTCATACTGCCATGTTAAGCATCGCTAAAGTTTATTATGATTATTTTTAATGGCTAATTGCATTATTAACTATCTTCTGAATTATGATATACACCAATTATCTGTTTATAAAACCTCATCCTAAACAACAAACTGGTATGAACTTAATTTAACCATGTAAGTATTGTTGGCGTTAATATGATTCAGTCAGTATCATATGTTAGATACAACGAGTGATATTACGTATACATCCCCCATTAAGTACTTTTTACGTAAGGCCATCAATTAAAATGTTAACTGCCGACATTAGCCGCAGTGTGAAGAGGTAATGAGAGGAGTCTTTCATGATAAAAAATATCTGTTACTGTTGCCTTGTGCATAAAACTGCAAACATATATATATTTATATACATAAATTGTCATTTTAGATTTCGACAAACCACATTAATTTTACGATTGCTTTTAACTCCATGCTAGTAGTTGTTTACATTCATCAAATTTTGCAGAAAGTAAACTTCTGAAGCAGTTAAAACTGAGTAGCATCCTCCTATAGTTATAGATTCGCTATGGAGATGTCCATTTTGAAGATTATTTACGAATATTAAATGAAATGGCGCTCGATAAAATCATCCAGTCATAGGATTTTTGTATATCAAAAGATCAAATCTTTAGCAGTTTTGTATTAATAATAACTTTTTTGGCAAGTTTCACTAAGAGTGAAAGTACAGTGATTATTCATATTACATCGACTTAATCACGTGGCCTTTAAACATATTTACCATATACTGAAACCGAGTACATTACTTTAGCATACACACTGCACACTTAAGTGAGAAAATTCGGTTAGACTTCTTTTATGAGAATAAGAGTGAAAATTTAAAATATGTGGTTTGGGTTTACCAATAAAATCTCCATTTACAACGCAGTGAAATGACCTCCAGAATAATGCATTTAATGAATGATTATTCAAGAACGTTCGACAGTGCTTTATTTTCCTTGCCATCAAATCTAGCTATTATTGTTTTTCTTCTAAAAAAACATAACCATTCAAGTAGACACAATACAAACTATTCTTTGATAACTCATCTTTAAAAAAAGAAAGTTTACGGAGAAAAATGATAATCATAAAATAACCATCCGCTCGTTTGTAACTCGAGAAGGTATAAACTTCTAAGATCCATTATACAAAACATTCAAAGTTGACTATTAAATTATTCAGTCACCAAATGCCATATTTTCCAAATAATAGTTCAAATGGACAGTGGCTAAAACAACCTATTTTACTCATTAGTTAGATCCAGATAATGTGGATGTAAAAGGCAAAATATCAAATAAGTGAATGATTACATTCACAAGAATATGAAACTAAGGCACATACATAGTTTAGAAGCATTTTTATTGTCTTCTGAAACTATGTAGTAAAAGTATCTTTTGACTGAATCAATATATAAACAAAAACTTTGTAAGACAATATGAATTAATAATATAATTTGATGATTATTAACAATAAATGATAAGTTGAAATATGTACAAAATGTATTAAAGAACAATATATCAAGGAGGTTATTTTCAGTAGCTTCAATATCTTTAATAGTGATGTAGACGACTTCACTTATTTTATAGTTTATCGATGCATTCTGCTAAGTGATCATATGTCATTGCTTGCTTGTCTTTATTTCTCATAATTCATTTGCTTGGTCGGTATCGTTTATTTCATACTAATAGTTTTAGTGATGTTACAATGGTTTTAAGTATCCTGATTCAACTTCATCACATTAAATGAAATACACATTTTGTTTAACACTTTGCATTATTTCCATTTATACTTAAGTGACTAAATAAATATAGTCAGCTGGTGCTATCTACTACCTTCACGTTTGTTACTAAATGTATCAATAACCACTAACTTAAGTTGCCTTTCCTCTGATCAGATGGATGAGTCCTGCATATTAGTGTATAATTTTCGTTTAAGATTTTATTTAAAACTAAAACGCTTGCTCTTTTTGTATTTTTGATCCTTCATGTTAAGGCGTTTTACACTGGATGTGTTTGTAACAGACAGGTGTAGATAACTTCAGCCACTTGAAACGAAATGTTTAACGAGAACTGCACTCTGATATGAAGTACAAATCGACTAGACAAACTTAAAAGTAACATAAAGTGATACACAGTCAACTATGATATCAGTGGTGATAAGCACAGTCAAATAGTTAGTTACAGTTACATGAAATTTTACATTGCGAAATAGAGAGAACACTGATAGACTAGAATCTTATAACACATGAATAAAATAAATTTCAAATCACTTTTACGATCATTAACGTAGTTATATTACGTTTTACCAATCATGATAATTGATTGAATTAACAGAGTGAAACCATTTTACTTCATATTAATTGATAAAGCAACCTTCACAATGGTGTAATTAATCACACATGAAAACAAAGTATAAGTCGTAAATTTTTAGCTCAACTGTTTCAACCTTAAGATTATGGAATATCATGACAAATAAATCATTAAACATATAAAGTCAAATGTCACATGGTTTGCATACAAACAATAGTTCGGTGATGGTTCTTTCTAGAAAAAATTGATTCTGGAAATTTATTATCAGTTGAATTAATAAAATTTTGACAATATAACATGAGTATATATAGGATCCATCCATAGAAATTAAATAATAAATATCTACTGGTTACGATTTATTGTTTGTACACGCAACACGATCTGAACGAACAAGTATAATGTGCTTTAGGTTTAAATAGTGATCAAGAGAATGTATTGTGTTATTTGCCATATAATCACTAAAAAATATATAGGATCTATGAAATACAAACTGCACACACTCATTAATGCTTACTAGAGAAATTATGTAAGAGTGAAAATGGATCATCGTTAAACCGTTTTAAGCGCATATATAAACGTATTATGTCAAGTCAATTAACAGTAAGTATTAAGTTACTAGCAGATAAGCCTCAAGTGTTTACATTATCCCAATTGACTATGAACATGTTAATGAGCAACTTAAGGTGTATTCCATGAAAATATAAACTTGGTTACTAGTTGAACAGGTTTGAGATGTTACTAAGTTAACTTTTAATGACAATTTTCTGAACTATCTTCACTATAGCATACATTTTAGTGAATAATGAAAAATTTCCTTTACTGAATTTTTCATTTAGTTCACTTATTCTTTGGTAATAGTGTTGTATCTTCTGGATGAACTAAAGCTTGATCTTTTATGCAAGCGTGGAGGGAGGGTTAAAATACACCTTATCTTTTCTTGAAGATATTAAATAAATTATTAGATGACAGTATAAACATTTCAGTTAGACTTGTTTCATCTAACACAGCACTATTTATTTTGCCTCTTTCACAGTTGATATTTTAACCCTCATACAAAGAAATTGCTGAATATTAAATACTATATCATATGTATTAAAAGTATCAAAAACAAATGACACAATATGTTTATTGGATCAGAACACCCACGTTAATGCTTCATCAATGTATTCGGTCAACTTGTACACACTAAGTATATATTACAATCTCCCAAAGCATTAACAGTGGCTTCAAGACAATACTGAACATGAAAGTGTTGTAAAACACCAATGGAGTAATGTAATTTATCGTACTATAGCGATAAAAATGAAATTTATTGAATAATCGTATGAAGACATTAAAAGCCAGAAACTAAAGGACGAAATTTTTTTTCAGTTAGTTCCTCGGCAAGGATCAACATTAATATAGATAATTTTACATTTGCATAAAACATCGAAAACAGTAAACGATTTTTATCAAAATAATATTATTTAGGATAATAATAGTAATTAACTGTAAACGGAGTGTAAAGGTGGCTGACAGTTGAAAATGACTGCATAATGACAGAATCTGTAAAGAAAGAGATTCATAATTATCTGTTAATTAAAATACCTAATTAATTGTTTATAAAGATTATGCATTACTAAAGATTGAAAACATGAGAAATAAGATATGGAGAACGTTTCATTAGAAAAGTTGATGTCAAAAGAAATAAAGAATTAAAAATAAGTTTGTAATGATCAATTGAATGTCAAAAGTGATCATATAATAAAATTAGGATAAAGATATATATATATACACGATCAAAATCAGCTTGATGGTCAATGAAGAGAGAGAGGAGGTATAAACATTTTGGAATCCAGTGTTTGGCCTTTATCGTTTGTAATACCCTGCATCTATAGGTGAAAGGTTGATAGAGATTCTGAACATTATTTTAAAGGCTGTATATACATCGATTTGTTGCCTTGTTCCGGGACTGAACTTCTTATAGATCTTTGTTGTCGATCGGTAAACCAAGAGAAATTATGCTCAGAAATGCGATGGCAGATGATGTCCATTATTGAAAGATATACAAGACGTTGTTGCTACGTTATTTTCTAAGTGTATTTATGGTTTTTATATATAGTGTATAAACGAAAACTTTAGTCTCACAACACTTATAAATATTACAGTAAATATGCTCCAAATTAAGCCTTACTCTAAAGTCATTTATGACTATACATTCTGAGCGCAACATATGATTCAAATTATTTATGATTTGCTAACCGATGTTTAATAAATAACGTTCTTCTAAACTGCTTTTTATTTTCTAAATGTTACCAATTCTTGTATATAAAAAGTGGGTATGCATGTAAATAGTCATGTATTATGTAGTCATTCTCTGAATATATTTAATATTATTACTAGTGGAAATTAAATAATTTGAAAAAGAAGCAGACTGAAGTAGCTTGTTATGAACGTAAAAGTAAACATATCAAGAAAGTATCATTAGTTCATAAAGTCACTGAACCCTAGTTTAAACAGTGTTGGATATAGAAAACATACTAGCTAGGGTCTGAGACATGAATGCAATCTATAAATAGAGATCTTAGGTGGTATTTGTGAAGATCAGTTATATTGATGCAAATGAATGCATTCCTAATTTATTGATGTTTCCAATCAAGTAGTAACATAGGTATTGTTATTGCAACTTCTGTTAATCTTTTAAATTTTCACCCTTGTTAAAATGGTGTGAAGTATTTGGATATTTGTGTCTGGTCACACGTTTTTGTTATTAATTAATGGATTAAATGGTGAGAAAGTGAGTTACTGATAATCGGAAACGACTACAACACATAATATTTCAAAAAGATCATATCAGCTAACTAATCAAGTACATGATTTAATTCTACAATTCTGCTTGAATCTTTAAAAGATTAGTGAAACAAAGCTGTTTATCCACAACTACTATTTATCACAACAAAGAAAATTTGTAATCTATATTCAAACAATTACGTGTCTATGGTTAGAACATTCATAATTTATTGAAATATTAGGTTTCATTAAATAGCCTAACGTTTTTTTTAACAGATTTCAACAGACAGATGACTTTGTCTGTCATTAGTTTCTATTCGACTGGTTAGTTTATACCATGTTGACACGTTGTGGACTGAATAATTTATTACCTTGATAATTAATGTTTTAAACATATTGAGCTATTCATCTTTCGTGTAAAAGCGAAAACAAGTTTAATATAATGATATGGTACAACTTCACACATTGATTTAGATGATAAAATAAATTCTGTATTCACAAAATATATGTGAAGCATATTCGTTTCGATCCCTATTATTCATACTATCGGGTGATACAAGTTAACTTTCTGCATCTGAAAGCACAACCTAACTAGACGATAACAAAGATGAAAAGAGGACAATATGTTGGTAATAATAACTTGGTTTTCCTTTCATTCTTACATTGAATGCATCATCTTATTAAAATGACATTGTAAAATAGATAGAAAAACTTCATTTGGAACAATAAATATGATTTATAAAACTGTCAACTCCAGTTGTGTTAACTATACCACTTCAGACTGATTCTAAATATACATTTATTAATCACTGAGTTATGACTAATATTATGCTATAGTAGTTACTAACACTGGTCAAATTTCATTGTTTAAGTTGTGATGTAGCCAGGTGTCTAAATAATTTGAAAGTCCCTGGACTAAATTAATGGTGCTAAGTGACAACTCGAACGGCTCAACGGACATTTCTCATATTCTGAAACTAGAGTACTGATATTCTAGACCTACAAGAAGTTTCAGATACTAAAAATAAAAATGTATTCTTTATCGACAAGTGTTAACTACCATGAATATTTGAATAAGGGTTTCATATGAACTGTTTCTAACACCAAAAATTAAATTGAATTCATATTATTTCAAACAATGCAGCTCCAGTTTTGAGTGAAATCGACTTCAAATTAGTTTTAAAACACCAACAACTTAGTGAGTTGTCCTTATTTCTTCCTGACATAATACAATCTTTCCGTTAGTTCAAAAATACTTAATTTATTCAATTGTCAACCTTTCTGAGTGATTATAAACTTTTATTATCAAATACAATACAATATGTAGTGTTGTTATCATGTCGCTAGTTACCTAGATAGTGTTTTTCTAATTTAATACTTAGTCGTTATATTAGCATGGAAGTAAATCAGTATTGAAAATCAATGACATTTCATTTGAGATTCATAAGATCTATACCTAAGTACTTTATTGTGTGTTTATTCAGATGATTTATAATTAAAATAACCTCAAGATAATGTTGACTTGACTCAGTAAATTCATAGCACAAAATATGTTAAATAATTAAAGTAGTAAGGTCAAATTTATCTAAAAAAATTTATTATTTAAGGAGGAATTTTTGAAACATCTTATGAAAACACGTTTACTGATAAAGTTCCTAAAATTAAACAATTTTTAGAATATTTTATTCACATTCTACGTGAAAGTTAATCTAGGAAATCAATCATTTTAATTCAGATTCTAAGTGTTGAACTTTATTTTGAAAATGACTTGAACTGTTTATTTAATTTCTATACTTAATAATAAGGCATGAACTTATACTTAATTCTATAGTTAAAAAACCAGAATTAAATGTGGTGGTGGAGGAGGGAGGAGGGGGTTAAAAAGGCGTGTTGGCTACCAAAATGACAGTTTATTATTAACTAAACTATTCCGTATAGAAAATGTTAACTCATGTGCAACGAACATGTAATAGTCATATTTTTTTTAAAGAATTTATGACACTGAGTGCCACTCTACACGCTGATTGGACAATAAAACAAGCCAAACTTTTTGACTGATGGCTGCTAGAATTAACGCGTTTCAAGCTCCGTCGCCAAATTCGTTTTATCCTAGGACTCTACCAATCACGACTCACGGAAGGAAAACAATAACTTTGCTAAGACCAATATACACGGATGTTAACACTCGACTTTCATCCTATCATAATTCAGCCTGCTTGTTACCAGCTAGCCCGAACGAAATATAGTAAGAACACAAGACCCTGATTCACCAGCCCAAAGACGTCTTCAGCATATTTCAAACACTATGTATATGCATAACCAGACCACACAACAGACTAATTAGAATAATAATAATAATATCAATACACAACGATGATATTTACAGTAGGGAAACGGAGTAAATGGTCCACAAATAATCAGTTCCAATTCATGCGTGGAAAATACTATAAAAACAATTTATGGTTTAAATAAAAGCTGTAAACTAAGACAATACAATGATAATAATAATAGAATAGTAAATAGTCATGAAAACCGTGCACGTAAATAGAATCTTCGTAAAACAGCTTTTAAAGTTTTTACTTCTCGAATTAATTGTCTCCCACAACAATATACATTTACGCTTAAATAATGATGAATAATACTTGTTAATTATTTCTCTCATAAGAAAATTTTACTTGAAAATGTAAATGAAGTGCACTAAACAGTCAACAGTATACTCTTAGTTCCTCGTTGACAATAGATACGCATCAATTATATGAAGTGAATAATTTAATCAAACTAGTATAAATATTCTATTTCTATGCATGAAATAATCTAACTTTATTGTTACTCCAAACTATAGTAAAGTAGTTTCACTTATGATTGTTCGAGATCCAGTTTGTTGGAAATATCGAAATAGATTTTTATGTAACCGAATTTAGTGCAAACTACACATAGAATCAATACGTTTATTACTTATAACTGTGAACTTTAAGTTTTCAAATTAAAACAGCTGCAATAAAGTATTCATTTGCTGACATTCGCAAAACTTTTTTACCCTTGTCATAATGAAACACTAAGATGTCTTACCTATTGCATTTATATTTACGCAGCTTGTATGATTTTTATTGCTTTATAAAGATTGCAAGTCTTTTTCCTTGTTCTTTTGAAAGGTAAGAATAAGAGCAGAAGTTAGGCCTATGTTGTATTACCGATCACTCCTAAACATTTAGCACTAAATGCAGTGGGTATTGAATTAGGACTGATTGAATTGTCGGGTCAGTAATTCTTAACAAGCATAGAATAGTTTAGGGTTGTAGTAACATAGAGTAAATTACTTAGATTTAATTATATACCTTATATTATACCACTGTAAATGACATAAGTTTATTCAAAAACTTTTCCTAAAATTCATATGCTGCATTTAGATGGAACTAATAGTTTAGATTATCTTGTTTTTACACTGTTACTATCATAATTTAAGGTGTGCTAACGAAGAAAGTCCTTGGAACAGTCAATTTGTAGGAATACTGTTGCCATACTTCTTACAAACGCAAACCGCAGTGATCATTCAAGACACGTGAGAGGAAAAATGTGAGTCATTTTAGAGCCTAAATTATTGAATACTCATATAAAATGTTTTCAACACAGGTTATCTGGTAACAGGATATCTTTACAAGAATAATTTTTAAGATACTACGGTAGGTAGTTCAGTATAAATGAGAATTTTCGCAGCGACATATGGAAACGAGGACAGGAATGGGCAGAATGTTATTTAGATGGTTCATTAATCGTATTCATAAATGTAATGAAGACTAATAGGAGCTAAAATCCTTGATTCTTACTCATGTCGATTTCCTAGACCCATATTTTTGGTGAACACTAAAAAGCACTGAGCCTAGATTCAGATGATTTCGCCGACCATCTAGCATCACCACCTACTTGGACTATCCTGATCAGTAGTATCATGAACTGAAGTGCTTCACAACCATTTAAACATTGATAAGTAAAATAGTGAAATATTATCAGTCAGTTAGTCGTACAGGTATTATGACGGGTGTATAATGATCAATATGATACCTTCTTAGAAATCAAATAAGTTGACAAAATTCAATTGGAATAATACATGCATACATACAAGTAGAACTTGATAAGAAAAGTGATTTGATATATTTCAAGTAAAAAAATAATAAATTTCCAACTATGTGACAAGATCTACAGCATGAAATCACTCTTCATATTAACTACTCATGTTTACACTACTTACTACATTCAACTTTTATGTATCCAAATTTCTAACTATAGTCTCTACAAGATTACGCTTTCTGATTAAAGATTTTTATATTATAACATACTAATGAACACCAGCAGCATACAAATCTTTCTTACACTTAGTTCAAATTTTACAAAATTGATCATTCAGTCATTCACACTTCATTATGTTATTTATCAAAATATTATAGATAACTTTAGTTGATTGAATCACTGATGGATTCAATCAACCAAACTGAATAGAAATCTCCACAAATCGTCTCAATTCGTTTACAACAATCAGCCCATTAGTGACTAAGTTAAGGAGGTTTTTGAAGCTCTAGTTAGAAGTCGCGACTAGTAGAGTCTAGACTTGTTAGGAGTGAGATAGTTATCACCGATGACAATGGATGATCATCACTCTATATCATAAGTTGATAGAAATGGGAATTCTACCAGTGAATGCAGGCCCAGTGTTGCAAAGAGTCAGATGTTCACCAACCCGAAGCACCTGGGGCAGAATTTAGGGTGCACACTGCTGAGGAGTTTTATACTAAGATGAAACGGCTGTCTAGTGCTCCCTGGTTTTCAGTGGTACTATGCCAACATCAATCTGTAACGAATTCAATCAAACAAACTTAATACAATGCTCCGCAAACCATCTCAATTCAATATGATTGATAACTTTGAAACGTCCTCTAAAGAAATGTAATCATAATATTTGATTAACAACCTAAGAGAGAAACAATAATCTTTTTATGATCTCTTTTATTTAAATCACATTTATTTATGAAGTTTTAAATAACAAATATATTGTTTCTTGCTTTTGCATTCATTAATACTCAACAGACATTCATAACAACACTGAATTTGTAAAGACAACAACTTCTCAGTGTTCACATGATTAAATCTTTATTTATTATTTGGCTTCTGTTAAGAAATTCAGATGTCATAAACAAGCAAATGTACAATTTTCTTCGATGAATCATATGATAAGTGACTTATATGATTTCAGAACTTAAGATTATAGTGGGAAAATGACAGGCCATTATCAGTAAATTGACTTATTTATCATTGTAAGGCTACTTGTAACTGATTTGAAGTTACTTTTGTACTAAAAGGATGTGCAATTTAGAGAACTAATATGGCAATAATTGTTGGAGATGGGGCTGATTTGTTGCTGAATAATTTTAAGTTGTAAGCTCTCTGCTCAGTACTATTCAATGATGGGAGTACAAATGTAATTATTTTCATACTATTTTGTGTTACCTTAAGGTACTGTTATTTCAACAAATTGTATTTACAATAAATTTGTTTTCTTCCTGTTTGCAATCAAAGCTACTCAGTATGAAAAGCGATGATAGAATATAATGAGACTATTTGTTGGCAATCTTCGATAGTTCATACCATAAATCTCAAAAAATCAGGTAACTTACTGAAAACACTACGACTAGTCTATACCTACTGATATATATATATATATATATATATATATATATATATATATATATATATATCATTTATATGGGTAACATAAGAAATTGGGTGGTAGCAAAATACAATTAGGTCAAGTGATTGTAGGCTTAATTCTACTTAAAATGAAATCGAATAGGCAAGAGTTTGTAAAATGAAGTTAGTGATAATCAAATTCGTCAAATAGTAACGACAATAATATTGAAAGAATTCTAATCAGTTCATTTGTTTGATCTGAAAATGTTACAAAGTCAATAAAATTAGGAGAGAAGATTGAATGATATTCAAATTCATTCTGTGTACCTTGATTCGTGATAATAATAATAATAATAATAATAATAATAATAATAATAATACGCATTTTTCTGGATAAATAGAGTAGTATTTTGATAGGGTGGATCTAAACTATAGAAATGCACATAAAGAGGGAAAAATACATGTACATTACAAAAATTAAATCTTCTTATGATTAAGGTGGAGATTGGTTTAATGAATCTTGCGTAGGCCATGGCAGGAGAAGGGGTTTGCACGTACTTCTTCTGTATGCACAATTCTTGTCCCTAGACCTGTATGTCAGTTTCTTGGCATTTGTGTACAAGACGGATCACTACTTATGGTGGTTTTCACTGGTGTCACTTATGCATTTTGGTCTTTTATGGATTGCCATTTGACACTAATCTGAAAAAGGAATTATTCCAACAACAGTTACCACACAAGTTGTAAATTAATATGATTCAAATAAGTCTTAAAACCCAATATGTGATGTACGCAGTCTACAACAGTTTCAGTAAATATGCTTGCTTTTCCAACTAAAAGGAAGAATATAAGTTTGTTTCGACTGATTTAATAGATTTCATTACATACTAATAGTATAATGACATTAACGGCCTACTAATATTCAGAATTGACCATTATTTATCTAGTCCCCCCCCACAACGGTAATCAACCGTATGTGTTAAACGTCATTTAAAATAGTTTAAAACTTGGATGAAGTAGATAGATACTAATGAAGGTGAAGATTTGCAATCCAAATGAATGTTAACGACCTTGTCAATTTATCTGCTTTATTGCCTAGCTTTGACCGACATACTGTTCTCGTATAGCATTGTCTTTTATCTAATCCAGGAGATTTCGGATATGAAGTAAATATTTCAGTAATTGTTGTTATCTTTTCATCTATAAGGCAAAGAGATATCAATTTTTAGTTAAAATTTTCCGTTTCATGTCACCAGTGTGTAACAATGAAGAATAAGAACCTGCTGTAGAAGATCTGTCTGTAAACATTTTAAACGTTGAAGTGCAATTGCATTTGACTCATAATCAAAGTGATCGTAATTGATGAAAACAAGACTAAATATTAGTCTACTCTAAGCATATCACAATTGCGTAAGAAATTAAAATTTACTTACATTTGCTGCCGTACTATTCAGATAGGCAAAACAGTTTAAGGGGATAAAGTCTGTGTAATGATATTACTATACGTTACCGTCAGTATAAAAAAATAAACAGTATAGTTTACTCATTCTTAACGAAATCAGTTTGAAAAATACGGGTATACCATAGAAGACTGAATTTACTAGGTTACATTAAAACTAAATTTGACTACAGTATAGTATACGGGTGCACACCATATTATATGGGCGATTAATAGCTACTGAATTTACGAGAGCACTAATCTACATCTTTATATATTGACCACCTTTAGGCAATGAGAAAATAATTTTGTGAGTGGCTAGTTTATCTGGAAAAACGTGAATATTAAAGGGAATATATAAACTTTTTCATGGTTAATAAACAAATCATAATTTTGTAGTGGCGTTGCCCCTGTTAAACTAAAGAAACATATTCATGTGACTAAGGTGCTGTCGATCTCTGAAGCCGTTTCCGGACTCAAGTATTATTATGTATAAAGTTTTTATGTGGTCGTTTAAGTATTGCTCCTATAACGTATTCTAACTGGCTAAATTTGAGAGATTCTTGAACTATCTATGGAAAATAGCTACCATGGTGAATTAGTTGCGGCCTACAAACTTTAATTAGTATTGGATGATTGTGACACCTATAGTTGAGGCTCAGAACGTATAAATCCATTAAAAAAGCACAATTTCGACATCATAGGGTAAAATTTACAGCTGTAAACTCAGCAAGTACTGAGATCTTGCTGGATATACCATACATTTCACACAAATCAACACCATGCATAAACCAAACCACTTAACTTAAACTGACACTAAGCCTAAACTAACCCTAAATCAAATTTACACATATCCTTAACCTTTACCCTAGCATATGCGTAACGCTGAATCCCAAACAGAATATAAGTTACCTAACAGACTACCGGCGTTTCTATGTGTTATGACGAGAGAATTGAGGGGTGTGGGTGACCGAATGCCAGTGACTGGTGCCTAGTTGGCTATTGCGCGTCTGCCCTGTGCCCACTTAGACCCAAGCCGAAATAAGAAGAATGCGAGCCAATAGGTCAGCCAGACAGAATCGAATCTATTATATTTCAAGCATTCTTTTATATATATACAAAATCAGGCCACACAGCAAACCAATTAGAAAATTAGCATGAATACAGAACGAGGGAAATAGTGGTAGTGAATAGGATCAACTTGTACACAACTAATTGACTGTAGTCCATAACAAGAGACAATGTTATAACAGTAATTATGCTAAACGGGAGGATAGGGCAAGCGGAGCGTAACAATAATAGAAAAAAAATGTTTACATTACAGACAGTTCGAATAAATGAAATAGTGTTCGCAAACGCAGTTCTGAAAGTTTGTTACGCTTCTTTGTGGTCCGACCTAACACTATGAAAGTTTCTGGAATATAAGTGTTATTTGGTTATATGGTAAGACAAAATATTGTGATTTTTAACTTACAGTCAAAACGCCAATAGAGAGCCTAAATAATTTAACCAAATCTGCATATCTGATTTTGCTGATATAATATTCATTTACAGTTACTTACTTCTGATTAACTAAAACCACCTACAAGTTCGTGAAGTTATTTGACTGATTTTGTATATTCAGACATACAAAGCCCATGCTGATTAAATAAAATGATTATTCATCGTGAATATTAAAAATTACTCAGGCCAGTCTTTCTACTATACTCTAGCCTAATCTTTTCAATAATTCATATTTCGTATATAAGTATAAATATTACATATCCTAAACATTTTTTGCTTGAAGATAATTTGTTTAATTCCATCACTTAAATTTAACTTTGATAAAATGCTGTGTTTTGTTAGTCCTAAATTCAGTCATATTTTCTTCCCCTGTAGTCATCTTTTTTCTCATGACTATACATATAAAGTTTCATTTGTGGTTTCCAATTCAAATAATCAATCTTTCTAAATCTTCCCATTAAGTGCTACCTAATTTGACTGTAATTTATTTTTTATACAAATAATAATATTATAAATTTGTAGGTATCATCACCAAGGTTGAACATGATAACTTCAAATAGATTGAGTACTGGACAAGTAGTTCGTGAAACTAAGTAATACATTAGTAATAATCCATTGGGTAGAAATTGAGATTTCTGACGTTTGCGACTTAGTTTAATCTGCTTCTTCAAAGAATAAAACAATCGAATTAGATTAGCATACGTTTAAATAATACAATCGGACAAATCAAAATCAAGAAAATTAGTACAATCAACTTATCAGTCTGAATGTGTTGAAGCCGTGTTAATCTGGATAAATGTGTTTCATAGTGAATCATGATTGTGTGTCTTTTTGAATATTGGATAAGTGCCTGTGTGTAAGAAAAATGTAGTGTGTAAAGTGGGGAAAATTTTGCCAATAACCTGTATTTTTAACCTATTACGAATATGACCCTTTTAATTGTAGATGGACCACGTCGGATGACAGCTACACAAAACGACCTCCAAATAATCCTGTAGAGCTCGAAAGGTTACAAATCAAGTCAGCCATAATAGTGCATGCTATTTGCAACAAACAAAGAATAGAAATTAATATCAAAATCATTCAGAAAGGTTTTTTGAACTATAAAGAAGTGAGCAGCTGAAGTATTTCATATTTTGCTAAACTCCGCTGCAAAGTTTACTTCAAACGAAGAATAATCCGAATTCCTTCTACTTCATATATGGGATTACTAATAACTTCTGATAGTAACAAAATAAATTAAATATTGATTAAAATTTAATAAACAACTTTTTACGATGGTCAAAAGTAAAATATTACTAGGCGACTGTAAAATATAATTGTTGATGAATATCAAGGATTACTTGCATTTTATTTATGTAAACTAAGACATAATTTTAAAAAATACACTTGACAGGATGTTTTATTACGTTGTAAGTGACCGTAAGTAATCATAGTTTATAAATTTTATTAGCTTCCATCGTTCTTTACAAGCTTTAAAAATCTAAACACGGTACCTAAAATAAGCAAAAAGCTTACCTACTTTAATTAACAATAGAGACTAAAGTAATTTCTGTGAAAGTCATGAAATGCAACGAACTGACACGAGCCTAACTCACTTAAGGTACTACTAATTTTCGTATAACAGAAAATAAAGAGACAGTAAATTAACGGCTTAAAAACATGGTTTGTTGTCATAGCAGTGCTAGGAAACAGCCTTTTTCCCATTATAATTTTTCATGGTTTCTATGGCTTAGCTTTACTAATGAATGTGAACTGTATTAAAAAGAAGACAAAACAAGAAAAGAGAGCTCATAGTAAGCATCTTAAAAAACTTAATAGAAAAAATACTGAATATTAAGCTGATATATATATTGAATTATTTTGGTTGAGGGAAAAATGACGGTTCTCAACTGTTTTACTTACAAATATGTCACATATATACAACCAACTATAACATGGTGTATTTTTACGGAAAATTCCGAAATAATTACGTTTAATTTCTACTTCATCATATCCTTTAAAATAAGGTTCATCATACTATATCTTATTCATCTTGTCAAAAATGATTATTTTATCGGAATAGAATGCAAGTATGCATCATTATCCTCTGTATCAATGCATCTTGCAGATAAATATGACAAACACCAAAAATGGAGTAATTCTTCTTAAAATCTATTTAGAAATTGAGACAGATATTATAAATTAACTAAACAGACGCCAATTGTATTTCATCAATCAGAGGATATTAAAAAATCCCATAATATATTTAGATAACAAAGTTAAACAAGGTTTGAAAAATAAAATGGGTTCATTTTATATCGAAGCTCTTTGTCAATATCAAGTCTCTTACAATTATAAGCGGAAGCATAAATAAAAACAAACGTTTAACATAATTTACTCACCGAAGTTAAAATGAGTGTTCGAAACTGAATAGAATACCATGGTAAGTGTAGTACAATACAATATTTGTTATGAAACTAAACTAAGAAGGATGTATATAGATATATTGAAAGTAATAATTGGATAGTAGAAAAGTGGAGGTATAGTTAGCAATAAACTTAACAAAACAAAAAGGAAATACACAGATATAATAAAAATCAACATTATAAATGGTTAAAGTTGAATTGTGACTGGGAGATGAAATAAAGGTTACTCATTTCATCCTATTCTAGAATTCACCAGCTGGATATCCTTCCCTCCCAGTATTGAAAACCTCACTGGGACTCGAATTCAGTTTATTGTTGTCAGATGTCACCTGTTTATCTACCAAGTTACTGAATCAAGACCTTTAAGTTAACGATGCATCAAGGTAATCCTCTCAGAATCCACAAGTAACAACAGAAAGCGATTTAAATCAACCTTAATAACACCAAAAGTAAGTTATAAATAAATGATTAAGCAATTATTTAAAATCTGCGGGACATTTGCACTTAGATTTCGAACTGGTTAGTATAAAGTTAGCTGCGGCGTTTAATAAAAACTTGATTAAATGTATCTTCTAAAATTCAAACCCTTACCACCAGAAGTAAACGAGATTCTAGATTACTAGTTTATTCAGAGTGAAGATCTCACTATGGAAACCTGTTAAGATAGATACGTTTAATCCACATGTAGCGGAATTCCAAAATTAAGTGAAGCGGTGGTAAGAATTTTTCGTTAAAGTTCATCATGAAGTGACGTAGCTTCAAATGATTTACTTTAGTCTGTAACTAGAGTAGAGATTTCATAATATATTAATGGTCATTAGTTTATCTGACAGTAATTACTTCACATCATCGTGGTAATCACTTAATTTTCAAAATTGGAATACTATTGCTATGCCTTGGACTGCTACAAAAACATATAGGAAAGCAAAACGAAGCCACGAATTCACGAATAATCGGTTCCAGTTTATGAATGCAAAACGCCTTATCAGCCATTTATGGCTTAAATAAAATCTTTAAACTAAGGTATTAGAAAAATAATTAAAGCAAAGTATTTGGTTAGCATACGATTTCAGTACATAAATAAAACCTTCGCCTATTTGATAAATCGCGCCTCACAACAAATGTAGCTACTTCGCATTGCTTTTATAAGAAAATCTAATGGTTCTAAATGATTAGTTTGTTTTATTTTGATTCATTCTGAGTTCAACTGATCAACTGTGATAAGTTTCATCTGTTCGTTGTGATCGACTTCTCAAAACTTTTCTCACACTGGAGAACATGTGTCCACTCATTACTATTTTATAGGAATACTTACCTACTTGTCAAATTTTTTAATGGCTAACAATAATGTGATACCATATTCACATAATTAATGAGAGCATTCGGCTATTCCATGCATTAGTCAATCAATCAATGCCTGTTACCCCCTATGAAGCATAGACCATCAACTAGCCTTCTCCAACCAACTCTGTTCTGAGCTTTCGTTTCCAGCCTTTTCCTAGAGCTCTTCATTCTCTTCATATGTCTCCGATTCCCGACGAAATGTTTTCTTGGATTTCCCTCTTTTCCTTTGGCCTTCAGGATTCCATGTTAATGATTGTCTAGTGACACAGTTTGATTGTTTCCTTTATATATATCCTATCCATCTGCGGCGTCTTTTCCTGATTTCTTCATCGGCCGGATATTGGTTGATTTGTTTTCTGTCACAAAAGGTTGTTGCTGGTGGTATCTGGCTAACGGATTCAAAGTATCTTACGCAGACAGCTGTTTATAAATACTTGTATTTTCTAAAGGATGCTTTTTGTTTTAGATCCATACAACAGAAATTTCTTGACGTTTGCATTGAAAGTCCTGACATTAATGTTGGCTGATGTTGATTTTAGTTCCAGATGTTTGTCAGTTGCATAAGTGCTGCTCTTGCCTTTCCAATCCACGCCTTCATATTTGCACCAGACCCTCCTTGTTTATCGATGATGTTGCCCAAGTATGTAAACGTTTCTACATCTTCCAGAATTTCGCAGTCAAGTGAAATTGAGTTAGTGTTGATAGTCTTGTATCAAAGGATCTTGCTTTTCCCTTTGTGTATGTCGAGGCCTACTGCTGCCGAGGCTGCTGCTACCTTGTCCGTCCTCATCTGCATTTGTTGCTGTGTGTGGGATAGAAGAACTAGGTCGGTCATATGCAAAGTCCAAGTCATCTAGTTGTATAGATGTTGTCCACTATATTCCGAGATTGCCGAGATGTTGTAGTCATCATGATCCAGTCAACCGTTAGCAGGAAGAGGAAGGGCGAGAGTAAGCAGCCTTGTCTAACACCGGTCTTTACTTCCAATGAATCTGTGAGCTGACCTCCATGCACGATTTAACAATGTAGCCTGTCGTAAGAATTCCGTATGATGTTGACTATCTTCTCGGGCACACCATAATGTCGTAGAAGGCTCCATAATATTTTATTATCTACATTGTCAAATGCTTTTTCGTAGTCAATGAAGTTTATGCAAAGTAGTGAATTCCATTCGACTGATTGTTCAACAATGAACCGTAGTGTAGCGATTCGGTTGATACACGATCGGTCCTTACGCAATCTGGCCTGTTGGTCTCGAAGTTGAGTGTCGACTGGGTCTTTCATTCGGTTCAATAACACTGTGTCGAAGACTTTTCCTAGTATCGAAAGAAGGGTGATGCCTCTGTAGTTTTCGCAGTTGTTGAGATCTCCTTTCTTTGGTATCTTGATGAGGTATCCTTCTTTCCAGTTAGCTGGCACTTGTTCTTCCTCCCAAATCTTCCTTAAGAAAATATGTGGATTATCTTTGCAGCTGCTTCGATATCTGTCTTCAGTGCCTCAGCTAGTATGTTGTCTGGCCCTGCTGACTTGCCATTCTTGATTTGTTGGATGGCCATTTCGATTTCTTCGACTATAGGTGGGTCGGTATTTATGGGAAGATCCATGGCTGCTGCTTCGAAGACTGGTGGGTTCAGTGTGGCTGTTCTATTCAACAGCTATTCGAAGTGTTCTAACCATCTCTTTCGTTGTTCATACATGTCAGCGATTGGTTTGCATTCTTGTTCTTGATTAGCTGTTTTGGCATGCTGAATTTTCCAGTTAACTTCTTCGTTGTATCGTAAAGGCATCTCATATTTCCTTTTCTTGCAGCTTTTTCCTCCGTCATTGCTAGGTCCTGCACATATTTCCGTGTATCTGACCTAGTGCTCCTCTTCACTTGCTTGTTCACTTCGGTGTATTCAGTCTGTGCTTTGGCTTTCTCTGTTCGTGTTCGGCTGTTATTAATTGCTATCTTCTTGCTCCTCCTTTCTTCGATCTTATCTAGAGTACCAATAGAAATCCATTCTTTATGGTGTTGCTCCTTGCGACTCAAAACCTCCTAACATGTCGAAGTTATTGTTTCCTTAATCTCTTTCCATTTGTCCTCCATATTTGTTCCACCCTTTCCTAGTAGATCATGAAATGCTTGGAACTTATTGTTAAGAGTTATTTCGAATTAGTTGAGTTTGTTAATATCTCAGAGAAGGACTGTGTTAAACTTTTGTAATACTGCTGCTCTAGTTTTCCAGTGGCTCTTCAGCTTCAGTTCCATTTTAGCCACCACCAGATGATGATCTGAAGCTATGTCAGCTCCTCTCCTTGCCCTTACGTCTTCCATGTTTCTTCTGAACTTCTTATTGATGCAGATGTGGTCGATTTGGTTCTCCGTAATGTGGCCCGGTGAAACCCATGTAGTTTCATGTGTGCGTTTATGGGAGAATATGGTGCCACCTATAATCATATTGTTGAATGCACATAGGTTCGCAAACCAATCACCGTTTTCGTTCCTGTCTCCCAGTCGATGTCGTCCCATGATGTCTTGATATCTAGTGTTGTCCATTCCAACCTTGGCGTTTAGGTCTCTCATTAGAATGATCAGGTCCTTGGCTGAGCATTCGTCGATGGTTGATTGTAGTGTCTCATAGAACCGGTCTTTGTCGTCTTGATGGCTGTCGTTGGTGGGTACATAGCACTGGATGATATTCATTGTAATCGCCTCCTTCTTTGTTTTGAAGAATGCTTTGATGATACTGTGTCCATGAGGTTCTCATCTTATTAGTGCCTTTCATGCTTCTTGAGACAACATTAGTGCTATTCCTTGTGTGTGTGGGGCGTTTTCTTCTTCGTGAACAGAGTATAATAGCACTTCTCCTGAGGATAATCCAGCTTGTAACCAATGGGTTTTCTTTATTCCAAGTATCTTTAGGTTGTATCTTTTCATTTCTTCAGCTATTTGCATGCTTCTCCGTGTCTTCCACATTGTGCGGTCATCCCATTTACCTATATTAATGGTTGCTCTGGTTGTCAGAAGGAAAATCGGCCTGATGGTATCAGAAGAAACTCAGTTTTCATTATGAGGCATCAGAACAAACCTTCCAACTCTCAGGGCAGAGTTAAAGTGGTTATAAAGGTTTTTACTGGTTAGCGCTTTTTTTTACCAAGTGTTATGTCGTAAGAAATTGGGGATTGGATGGATAAGTGCCAATTTACTAGTGCCTAGTTGGTTATTGCGCGTCTGCCCTGTGCACACTTAGACCCAAGCCGAAATAAGAAGAATGCGAGCCAATAGGTCAGCCAGACAGAATCGAATCTATTATATTTCAAGCATTCTTTTATATATATACAAAATCAGGCCACACAGCAAACCAATTAGAAAATTAGCATGAATACAGAACGAGGGAAATAGTGGTAGTGAATAGGATCAACTTGTACACAACTAATTAACTATAGTCCATAATAAGAGACAATTTTATAACAGTAATTATGCTGAACGGGAGAATAGGGCAAGCGGAGCGTAACAATAATAGAAACAAAATGTTTACATTACAGACAGTTCGAATAAATGAAATAATGATCGTAAACACAGTTCTGAAAGTTTGTTACACTTCTTTGTGGTCCGACCTAACACCAAGATTGTTATTTTACGGGATGGGGTTGTTAAACCCAACCCCAACCCTCCTCCTTTATCCGGGCTTGGGATCTGCAGCAACCCTAGAGGGAATACCGTCAATAAATTAATGTTGATCGATTGAATTTCACTACTTAACATCTGATGAATATTGCTGTTTTCACTGGTCGAAATCATAATCACTATGGAATTAACTAATATTAAAATACAACATTTCCGATTTGTATAAGTCTGTGTTTTATCGTCTAGTTGCTATGTTAATCTTTTATTGTGTAATCGAAACATGTTTATTGGTTGCATATGAAGTAGTAGCGATTCAGGTGTGTGCACAAATATATCGTTTCTTACAACAAGTAATAAAATCAGCTATTTACGGCTTCGTATTTCTCAATAATTCTCCACTTGATAGCAGTTCAATGTGAATTAGTCATTAACATCAACACATTTTTCTGACTCGCGGATATTCATAAATTTTAAAACTACCTGATCAGTGCCTACATTTTATTTGGTGATTGATTTGAAATTAATATAACGAAGATTGTTTAATTTTAATGTTGCATCCGTGTTTTCATTTTTATGATTGCATTCATTTCTTTGAACTGCTTTGTACATGTTTACAGTACCATTAATATAGTTTCTATTGTTATTTCTAGTCATTTTTTCTTATCATTGAAAATTTCTCTTTCACGACTCCAATATGAAGCATTACTACTCAAATGGATAGATATATGTTCTAAGTTCTACGAAAGTTTATATTCAACGACTAATTCGGTTATTAACTACATTATACATATAGCGAAAACGAAGTTACTGAGATGTTTTGCAAACGTTATTTCATCTTTTTTTATGGAGCAAAAATCCTTTTAAATTTTCTTAAAAGACAACTTTAAATAATGCTAGCTAATAATCAGTAAAATACTGGAATTTTAGAAATGAAACATCTACCATTTTTATTGCCAAAAGATAAACTTTGGTTGATAGACAGTTGCATATACCTTTTATCTTATTGATTGTTGTTTATCAACGGTATTGAACACTTTAATTTGACAACAGTGATATGAAGCAAATTATGCTAATCAAGGTCAATATATAAATAATTAATGAATTCCAAACATTTAACATATTCTGTTTGATATCTGGATATAAGAGTACGGAATTTCATAGCCAGTACTAAATAAAAACCAGATTTTTCAAATTATTTTTTTTTGTTTGTATACATTCATTTTACAAAGTATGCATTAATATAATTCATTACAGGATAATGTAGTTGAATAATTCTTCTTCGTGCAACACATTTTGATGGAGTTATGTTCTACAAAATAGATGATTCAGCAGTGAACTGTTTTTAGTGTTACTCGACACCATTATTATCATAAACCTCAGTTAAAATGACAGGTTAGAATTTCTTTACAGTTGACCTATAGTTTGTTCTGTTTATATGAATTTGACTGGCTGTTTTCCATAATAATTTTGAGATTGTTTGCATCTTTTTCCTGATTGACATCTCTTCTCACCTGATGTTTTCTAATTGTAACATATGCTGATGATCTTTAAGTTGAATTGTAACTGGAAAGCGGAATCCAGGATGTGCGTTTTGCTTATCGGGCATACTGCTAAGCCATTTAAATGAATCGAGTTGAGACTACTTGAATTCTAGTTCTAGTTCTAGTTTCTAACTATATTTGAATTATTTGATGACTTGCTCTATAACCAAAACCGAGTTCATACACTAATTCATTACGTATGTTTAGCTTGATAGCATGTAGGATACCAAACCCCATATTTGCGAAAATTATTTAGAATGATCAGTTAATTATTTCACAAACCTTTTGTGGACTCCCACAATGAAATTCAGTGTTAACTACTGTTGAACAAATTAAGTAGGCAAACAAGTTGTAAAGTACAATCACATGTTCTTTCCTAAAAGTTAGCAAACTATTGAATATAATTAAAACCAAATCACATGATTGAGCAATTGCCCTAACAGGTGTTTGTGTGTATGGTTTGAGGGAAGGGAGTGAAAATGACAGAGTACTTTAAATAAATGATTCAAATTACTATCGATTATACCTCCACCACCACCCCTCATCATATATTATTAACTGAACTCTCTTCAAGTGACTTCTATTAAATATAACATTGCATAGTAAGGTATTAATCGTCTTTTATTGTCCAAAAGTAGACCATCTATGAAAATGCTAAAGTAATCAGAATAATATTTTATTTATGAAATACATTTTTAATCTATATTTAAGATTTTTCTAAAATTGTCCAAATGGTGAATTATAACAGTAAACTATTACCTGTACATGTGTCTTTAACACGTATATCGGTTAATGCGTTAATGTAAGCATGTTTGAGTATGTACTTTAATATGGTTTCTTATGTGCTTATGCTTTTTCTGTATGCCACTTTTTAGTTCAAACGAATCTATACACAAGCAGTCTAGTTAGAAAATAATTTACTACATAACAGTGAAGTATAACGGCAAAGTTAACAAATCTCCTACAAACAACAATAATTTTTTAGTTACTACTTTTAAATCTCTATTATCTCTAATATTATTCTCATCGGTTAACCTTCGAGAATTCACCACAATGATGACCGAGTGCAATACAGATATGATTGAACAAGCACGTCTACTGTTTATGCATTGTGATACAGATGATTGTGGCTATTTAACACGTCAAGCATTAGATCGTCTTAGTGATCGTTTACCATTGACCAGTTCACAATTGGATTTTGTATTCAATCTATTAGATAAAGATAAAAATGGACAGCTAACATTGGATGAGTTTATTCAAGGCTTTGGTAAGTGATTATTACGTTGATATAATAAATAACTTTTTACTATTGCGTAAGTAATTCAATCATTTGTTATTGATTAGTAAACAATAATGTCATTTGAATTTTCTTCATAATGAAATGTTTTGGATATTTTTGAATTTTATCGTTTCACATCACCAAATGACTATATTTAGGTTATCATTGGGAACCTAGAAGCATTCAGCCTAACATGAAACTTTTCAACAGTGACTATCCAAGACCTCGCAACAGATCGAACGTAAGACCACCAAGGCTCTCAGAAAACCCTTAACCTTTAGATTACTGAATCGATATTCATTGGTTTGCATTTCTAACTCCAAGCAGTTCGTGTCTGTCATTCTTTGGCATTTGGTGGTTGATTGCCTCACTTCCAATTTAATTAGATTACATTGATCATTGTATAGTCAAACTATCAACTGATGGCGATCATTAAGCCAACTAGTTAAATGATGCGTTTTACAGTAATTGATTGTGAATTGTTAGAGAAAGTTTTGTGTTAGTCCTTTATTTTACTGTAACAGCGAAGATAATAACGCCTCCTAAAAAGAGAGACTGGTTTCAATAATTATTACAGTTAAAGTTATCATCACTCATTTATTCATTTCATAAACGACCTCCAATAAGAACACGTTAATTATGACAGTCAGTCATTGATTCGCAAATGATGCAAGTTCCAGGCAGAATTTCAGAAATCATTTCATTTAATTGAGTATTACCAAAAGATATTAGAGTATACTTTAATTGATGTTTAGTGTTTGTCAGTTCCTTTTAGTCATCAAAATCTATTTAAAGGTAAATAAAGGTATATTTTCTAGATTTTCTATAAGAGAACACGAAAGGTCATAACTAGATCATAATCACCTGGACGAAAAAATTGGCTACATCACTTATGACATTGATTCGGCCACTTTGCACCTAGGACATTATTCACAAAATGGTAAGTTACCTTATATAAATACTGGCACGAATAGGTTTCGACTTTGATTAGTCCACAACAGTATAAGGCTAACTATTCAAAAGAACCCATCATCTCTGTATCGTAAAAGTCTGTATGAATATCGACCTCAAAGACAACACAACTATTGACATCTGGGAGAAAAGGATCTCAAATACTCTCAAAACAACCGTTTTAGCAATAACACTGAGATAACTGGTCCCTAGTCACCTATATTTACCAGCAGCCTAAAGTACCCAACATTTCAGAAATTATTCTGTCCTCGTGTTGCCTAGAAGTATTCACGAATACTTTCCAGCATTCTTACGAAAGGTGGCAAGAGGTAAACAGAAAGCAAAGTTTTGGAGCAGTTTAACAATAAGGGACATTCATTCAGAATAGACATCATTTAGTCATATGTAAGGCTAATATAGTACTGCTAAATATAACATATTGGTACCATTTCGCACTCACAAAACCATTGTCATAATCGCCGAGAAAATCTAAATATCTATACAAACATGGCCTTTCTAGCCTCTTCTCTTAGTATGCCTTTCTCATCTTTTTTATCCATCACCTAATTATAACTTTACCAAAATCAATCTCGTTGTATTTTCACTTCCATGTTGATTATAATTCCATGCTCAACATTAACTTGTCATTTTAACGAAATTTTATTTCTTATTCCTTATGTTAATAAACAAGATTTCCGAATTATTTATGGATAGAATTGTGAATATTGTACCTTGAACACTGATGGTTTAATGTGGTTACCCAAACCCTAGTAGATGAGACATTGTTCGGACCCATTTCCAAGTGATGGAAAGACAAATCCTAAAACCATCAGGCCAACTTTCATCTGATTAATTTAAAATAAGCCATGTGACAAATCCATTTAAATCTGAACCAGTCAGTTATCTATGAGAATATACTTTTTCTCAAATTATGAATTAAAATTTCATCTGAAAAACGTCAATATCAAAACGTTTCTTTGATAGACAAATCAGATGCACTTGCTAGTCCACATTTAATCAATATCAGTTAGTAAATGTACTGTGAATTTGGGCGATATATAAACTTAGTCGCTAATTTGAACAAAGTAAAAAAGAACAAGATCTGTGGAATAGAATAAATTTATTATATCTTCAGGTTTCTTACCAACTGTAAACAGTAATATAGAATTAAATAATTAACATACTTTATCTCCCGAGGTTGAGATGAATATTTTAAATGATAATAGAAGTCATAATAATTGGAATAAAGATACAAGATATGCTAATAATTGCTGTTAGATTTAATATGTATTTATATACTAGGATATGAGAATGAAAAGGGGGGAGGATAACGTATTCATCAAGAAGTTAAAGAAGAAAAGTGTTACACACTTGTAAGAAAATTGAAATAAATGGTTATATAATTATTCGATGAATTTTGAACAAAAGTTACTTTCGCTTGTGATTGCGTAAGAGAAGATTGTTATACTCACCACGGTGATGGAGGACTTCTTTTTGAACCCAAAGGTCAGGTTTAGAACGTCTGATGACGATAACCTCTGAAAAACGTAGTAATACTGATGTTTCTTGTTTACTGACAAGCAAAATGATTCTATTAAAATTTATAAGGGAATCTCGTTGTATGAAATTTCTGAATAAAGCACCAATGTTAAACGAAAAATAACCTTAATACAAAAGACATTATTCGTCTATGAAGAACGAAATAGCTAATGAAAAATAAAACCATGTCGTTATTATCTAATCACCATTACTACGTAACCAAGTGTCACGATGACTGCTGTATTGTAAGCAACTCTAATCTCATGAACACCACTGCTATAATAATAAACTTTAGATGCAAAAAGAATGTGAAATATAAATATTACTCAGCTATTCAAACACCTGAATTAATAAACAGTATATTCAATTCTCGACTTATAACGTATTCAACATAAGTGGGAAAACATTATTTCTAAAAATACTGATTTGTAGGAAGAGTACTTTTAGATCCCATCATTCAATCATGAAAATATCTAGGATATAAAGCGTTCTTGTGGCGGTATATTGCAACTGTGATTTGTCTAGTGTTTTTTTACCATAACATGAACAGAATAAAACAAGGTGTAGCAACAACATACTATGAGACATTAGGATTACGTGGAAATTTGTAGGTGACTTTCATTATGTTAGTTAAATCCTGATTTCTGATTCAAAGAATCTATTATTTAAGTAACGTAACAGTAATTCGCATTCATTTCGCCTGATAAATTTCATTAGCGCTTGAATAACATTTTATCAAGTTAACAACAGAACTAAACAACTCACAATAAAGAAACTACAACAGCTAGTTTGAAGGACTTTCTTTAGCCTTTACCTATGATCAATGGTATCTAATTAGCTTAATTATTAGGTAAAACCAAGGAGCTACTTGATAGATATGTTATGGATTGATAACTTGACAAATTCGACCTATTGATGCCAAACTAGCAATAAACAGCTATCACAAAATAGTTGTTTAACAATGCAAGTTATTTTAAATTTGTTTACAAAAGACAGTCTGAAATGGTTAAATTCAACTCGAAAACGTCTAAATTAAAGGCCTATACATTTAAGGCCTAATTAACAGGGTTACCTAACATACAGTCAACTTAGGACACAAAGAACACAAGCACTATATCAAACAACGATCATAATCAAACAATCAATCGACGATCAGTATTATAAATGTATTCAAAACATTATATAGTCGCCATTGAATAAAATTATTTTACGACAAAACGAATGATAACTTAATCAGTTCATGTACATGATCAAGGTGTTTACATGAACAGAACCATTACATTAATTTCAAACATGTTCATAATCTGAAAAGAAATAATGATTATTTCTAAATCAATTGACAAATGCTGGGACGAAATGATGTATCTTTCTGACTTATTCGAAAATTAAATACGTCGAACGGGTAAATTTTACTAGAAATCCTGTGCATATTTTAAGTGTGGTTGAAAAACTCTTTACTGTACAATTAGCATTATTGTGAATGAGAATGAATTTAAACTGAAAATGATTGGCATTTTTGTTATGTAAAACTAGTTTACGTGAAAGTTAATAAGTTAAATCGTATCTTTCACTCTTTTAAACAGTATATTAACAGAATTACATGAAACAGAAAGCTAACACATTCGATGGTAGAGATTAAAATAATTTAGTTATATCTTAGCAGCTAACAAACAAAGGAAATTAAATATACACTGTTTTACTGGTGTCAAATAGATTCTAAATTGAATCAATAGCACTATTACTTTCCCCTGAGTGTCTTTATTATTTCATAAAATTTCATAATTTTAGTACTTCCACAATTTCAGACTTAATTATCTGCCATTCCAAATCGTTTTTATTACATTACTAATATATTGCTTTAATGTGAATAATATTTTCATACGAATATAGTATTATCAATTTTGTGTAAATCGTTTCGTTTCTTACCTAACACTAAAATATTTATCTTCTTAGCATAGAGTTGTTTTTTAAGACTTAATTGTCACATCTTATCAATATTAATATGTTTTCCTGTTGTAAAGCTTTATCAAACGACATTGATAAGCAATAACTATGGAAAGACTAAATAGAACATTTACATTGGAATTAATAAGCTCTTATTTTATTCAGTTAAAGCATTTAGATATATATTTATTAATGTATTGTGTTTTAATTGGTTGTGATTCTTTCACAAGTCATTTTTTCTGGAGAGTTAAAAAAAATATCATAGAAAAAGTAGGCCAACAATTCAGTAAACATATAAGATGAACTTAAGTTTAATATTAAAAACAATTGATAATAAACCAATAGAGACAAGACTAAAAATAGGATAGGCTGACAGTCAACACTAGAACTTAATAGTGTAATATTTCGACTCCTTTTACTTAACATAAGTTACAAAATTGACAATCATTCGAGGTGTTTTTCTAACGTAAGGTACTATAGGATTGGGATTCAGTGTCACCTATATTCTAATAAAAT
The DNA here is from genome assembly GCA_025215515.1 of Schistosoma japonicum. NCBI lineage: Eukaryota > Metazoa > Platyhelminthes > Trematoda > Strigeidida > Schistosomatidae > Schistosoma > Schistosoma japonicum. The sequence continues at coordinate 16,363,370 of CM046064.1, forward strand.
GCAAAATATGCCTACAAAGTTTAATTTTTTTTCATATTATATTACCATTCCACAAGCAGTTTAAGCGATATAAGATTCTTCTGTAATAGCTATTTGACAATACCTAACCATTCACATTTTCTTTGGTATGTTTTGTGGGTCATGTTTATATTTGCCTCACCAAAATAGAATCATTTTTATGACATAAAGATCCAGTGTACACTTTTGTTACTACATGATTTCCAGGGAAGGAAATTCTTATTTGATTTAAACTTCTTTAAGCCAATCACAAAATAGTATATCTTAGTCACGCGAGCACCCACAATGAAAATTGTGTGTGACGACTATGGTTTACAGAAATTGATCATGTGTGTGCATTAAATCTAAATGAATATTGCTAATCATCAATCTAAACACCAAATGTAATGCATCACTTGGAATTTTGACTATAGTACCTTGACCAATTTTGAGTTTCCACTGACTTTAAAACTGCATACTATTTAATGTGTAACCTTTTGCGATGCACAGGATAACTTTGCAATAATAGGTTATAAAATGAAAACGTGGTATTTGCTACGTCTTTTTCATGTTACCATTTAACTTTTGTACACTTTTACATTGACACTTGAAAACTTTTTGTTGAACTTCCGGTATGTTTAGTAACAAATCAAAATTATTCACTTTTACTTAAAATTATTTTAATCTGTTTTAATATATTTCAGATTTTTCTTTAATTTATTGTCAAGATCATGATTATTGTATTACTTCTAATGAATTACAGGTCATTTTATAGTCGACAAAGCCGCAAACAATTACTTATTAGATGAAGAAATTGATGAGCAGTACAATCAAATTATATTATCCTTAGATCCAGAAAATATGTTAAAAAGGTAACATTAAAAATGTAAAGCATACTTAAACAAATACTTTATACTAAATCTATTCCATAGTTTACAATTGAAGCTGAACACTAATGGTCTTCAGTAAACATCTTTAATATTCCTCAAAGATTGTGATTGTCACATGCTGACGCATGTTAGTGAGATATGAAAGGATAAAGTGATGCTTTGTCCATAACCTCACACATTGGATAGAATATATTACAAATTCGTATCTTACAATGAGCACATTATCTTTTGATCACAGTAAAGTCTATTCTAAAATTCGAGTACTTTGTGCTATAATATGGTCATTAGACAAAGTCAGATATACATAACTGTCACACCATGTACTTGGCTAGCTCCTCTGGTTAAGGGACCCCTACAAGCTTTCAAAATACTAGTCACTAACCAGATGTTTATTATTAAATATATTGCTAGTTTCAAGATTGGCTATTAATAGAAAGCAACATCATTTCATTAACTATAAATAATCAAGAATTGATTACAACATTCATTTGTAATTGAGATAATCGACACCACGGAGGCCGATATATTTTGCACATCTATCTTATTCATTGTATATTTTATTAGGCCACACTGCAGGATTCTAGATGTGTGCAAATATGTACAGTCAATATGCTTTTTTAGCAGCTTATCGATACATTTGTAAGATTAAGCACTTCATATCAACTAAATGAACAGGAGAAATTAACCATTTTGGATTGCTAATAAAAAAGTATAAATATGCAGTCATTACCCGCTCAAAACATGTTGATACCCAGGAAATTCTATTACTAATTACATGAATGTAATGTATATTAATTATAAAGTAATGCATCTAGAAATATAACGCTATCAAGAAATATTATAACCTGCTTATTTAAAATTAGAAACGTGCTAATATTATCAATGAATCACTAAAATGAACTAAAGCAAATTCAAATTAACACTGACTATTCAGTTAACTTAATATAACAAACTTTAATAGAGTATACCATTCTACTAAATAGTTTTTGTTTATTTTCTTTTTTAATGTCTTGTAAATTAGCTATGAGCAAGTAAAGCATATATGGAAATATATGAAATTGGCTAATTCACATTTACTGCCAGAATTTGAAGATATGCTAAGAGCAATAATGAAAGAGGTAAATAATGCTAGAATAGAATATGAAAATATGGAACGAATGATACAAACGTAAGTTGCCTCCTTCTTTTATCTATTCGTTTCTCATTATTTTTGTTAGTATTAATAACTATTTATAATCATTATAATGATGAAAATTTCCAAAAATTTTGATTGCTTTACACGTCTAAATTATTGTGACATGCTGAGAATCATATAAATGATAAATTGCAGCTGATGTTTCGACGTCATGTGAAATTCAATTACAGATTAAATGATTGAAAAATCAATCATTCTATGAAATAATCACACTTAGGTGATAATTTACGATTTATTTCACTGGCTTATATTTAATCTACTAATTTCATATAAAAAATGTTTTACAAAATTCTCTTCATAGTCACCAAGTTTTATTGATCATGAGCTACGCTTTCCTCTGTTTGTATATTACATGGTTATCTTTCCTAGAATAATTATGTTTAGTCAGTCTTAAATGAGCCAACTTAAGACTTTCAGTTCATAAAGACTTTTCTAAGACTGCGACATATCCATTAATAAAATCTTAATTCATTTTTATCAAGTTTCCTAATACAAATTTAATTTAAATGGTTTGTGGAGAATAATTTTAAGTTTAGTTGATTGAATTCGTCACAGATTTTCGTTGGCAAAGTACCACTGAAAACCAAGGAGCCCTGAATAGGCATTTTGCCTGATTGTGGGGCTCACCTTAGATTCCGCCCCAGGTGCTTCAGGTTAGTGAACACCTAACCCTCTGCACCGCTAAGCCGGCATCTAATGATGGAATTTCCACTTCCATCAATTTGTGATATATAGCGCCCTGGCAACATCACTTTATGACGAATTTACTCAGCTAAAAATTTAGTTGTTTAAAAATTCCCGTGCTTGTTAAAACAAAGATGTTCGAAAAATTTTCATTAGGTTCTTTCAATTATGAGTTCATAATTCATGGTCACACAAATAGTAAATACGTGATTTACATATCCAGGATAATTGAATATACTTTTTCCAGGTTATCTACAAAATACGAATGTTAGTGTTGAAATAATAATCATCATATTGCCTGTTAAACTTAAATGACAACTGAAATATGATCATTAATTAAATATGTATTGATGTGGCACAGGAGAGTGACAAAAATACAATTCAATCAAGTGTTTATAGTCAAGACCTGAACTAGACGTAAAATGATGCTGACTAAGTAAGACTTTGTAAGATGAAGCAAGGGACAATCAAAATTCGTCACATAGTAATAATGATAAAACGGATTTTAATCAGTTCATTTGTTTGTTTTTTAAAGTTTGCGTCATTTATGAAATGATACAAATTAAGTAGAAATTAGAAAATAAGATTGGAAGATAATCAAATCCATTATGTGTATACTTAATTAATAACAATTGTAAAAGCATAGAGTAGGGTAAACTTAAGTTATGGAAATACGTATAAAGAGGGATGGCTGTATGTGCATTACTACATTTATCGTATTATTAACGCGAAGATTGACTTACTGAATTTCAAGTAAGCCATAACAAGAGAAGGAGTTGAATGTACGTTTTTGTATGTATAATTCTGGCCTCTTGACCCAGACAGCCATATCCTCTGACGATTTAAGTACCTTATGTCTTTTACTGGTCTTGGCAGATAACTATTTACACGATATATTATTGTAATTGATTGATTTATAGTCTCCACATGGCCTGTTTCAATTAAATGAGCTAATACTGAGGTGTTGATGCTTTTCTAAAAAAACAAGACAGTCGTAAGGAATGTTGCATATGTTACCCGTATCAAATAAACTATAAAGTTATATCATAAATTTACATTATTTTTTGTGCTAAATAATATTCATGAAACTATTTTTAGTACTATAGACATCACGTGGCCAACAGACAATGTTAAAATTGTCTTCACCATTTCACATGTTAATATCTCTCTAGAATAAAGTATCCTTAATAGAAGAGACCTTAATAAATTAGAAAACTAATGACGTTGAATGCAACAACGTTAAATTAAAACTGAATCAGATGTCAACAAATATTTTCTGTGCTCCTTTCTACAACTCCATTATAAACCAAGTTTCAATCAATCAATTGATTTTCATAATTATTTAGCAAATGTTATTTTGCAATTTAACGATGTAGTAAACATAATCTTCTCATTTTGATAGCATTATCTTATCAAAATTACCTTTATATCTTAATTCACATTAAGTGAAAATGAAAAAAGTAAATGTTTAACTGCAAGTATCACAATTAAGTTTAGCGATTGTAGAATTTTGTTTCTTTTTCATAAGACAGTTTAATGAGATTATTGCTAGATAGATCAACAAAAGTATGTAATTTATTAATTGAAAACAAGGTAATTGCCTACATTTATCACTAGTTATTTAAAGGATTAAACCCAATAAGTAAATTAAAAGTGTAATCCGTTTAGCTACATGATTACCTACTGAAGGTTGTGTACATCACGCTGAAGTTCGTTAAGGAGCTGAAATCAAAGCGCTGTTCAAATATGTAGTAATTTTACAAAACAAATTACATTACAATGTAATGTATTGTCCAGATGGTGTATACAAAATATTTAACCAAAAAAGCCGTTAAGTAATAATAACAATTTATGCTGTATTGTATATGAATTTAGTACAGTATGAATTTTCAGCATACAGTGTTTCAACTAGTTACATCACTCAGGAAATATATGTATACATATATATATTATACAAACAGAAATAAAGTTAAATGGATGACATATTTGTATATATGCAAAGTTGAGATAAGAGTTCCGTACGACTTAAGAATCCTAACAACATATAATGATCTGTATTTTGAAAAGTATAGATTTCTAATTAAGTCCGCTTTCGAAACTTTCTCATCCAATGTTATGTCGCGAGATATTTTTGGTTGGTTGATCGAATGCCAATTAATTGTGCTTAGTCGATAATTGCGCATCTGCCCTATGGCCACTGGGTCCCAAGCCGGAACAAGAAGAACACGAGCCGATAGACCAACCTAGACATAATTGAGCAAACCAACAAACAATTTTTATATAAATACATAGATTTTTATATCAACATACAACAATACCTGTGCTAGAAAAGCAAATAGTAGAGCTTTTATACTTTTCCATGCTTAATTGAATCCTATCGCAGCTATGCCTTATTCTACTAGAAGATATACGAAGAGAGGATATGAAAGAAAGAGTGAGTGGTTCATGTCTGTTGGAATGATGCTAGCGTGTCGTTTCAGGATTTCAAATGGATATTCAAATCTACACTCATAGTAACACTTCCCCGTATATTCTAATAACAGTCATCACTACTCTACGCATCACAAAGTAGTCTTTTCTAAAAGTCCGAGAAAAGATAATGCAGAACAGTGAAAAATAATAGGTACTGTGAAGGAATTAATATATTGTAATAATAAATGTTTATTTATACCAAAACTATGCAGTCACTTTATTTTAAAAATTAGATGAAAGACTTTAATATTAACAAATCGTGCAAAGGCCAAGATAGGTCAGAAGTAAAACTATACCACCTCGTGTTTGTAAGCGTAATTTCTCCACCACCACACATTTTTTGTGGTAGTAGAACGAACCTGATGGAAAACCTTAAAATAGTTCAGCCATACCAAGTCATTCGCACACAAGCCATGAATTTATGATTCTTGAATTGTGAACAAACCTAAGTTATGATACTTGTTTAGGCTTGACAGAAATCGAAGGTAGTTCACTTTTCTAATTAGAGGTCTGCAGTATTATATATTTCATAACATAGATCTAGTGAACATTAACTCTTTCTTAACCCATGTTACTAACCATTATAACGTCACAGCTTGAATTTCATAGAATTTGACATCTCGATTGGTTGTGGCCTTTATAGATATTCGTGTAAGCATACAAAATTCTTTTGTGACAAATAATTGATCAAAACGAACAAAATGGTAACTTTTGATGTTTGTATTTGACACAGATCGATCTCAGTTGAGTACTACCGAAAACCCATAAACATAGTATAGTTGATTTTTCCTAGTATATAACTCCTCGACAGGGTTCACCTTCTATTTTCTAGAAAATTGTGGACAGGACAAATATGTCTAGAGAAACCTGTGACAAATATAAACAACAAAATTAAATCCCAATCTCCATAAAACCAACTCAACTCAATAGTTGATTTGTTGATATATCTGGATAGATAACAAGCTAAGTTACTCTGATATTTAAGCGGGCTACCCTTATTTATGCTTTAACTGATTATTATTCAGTTATTTCCCAGTGACTAGCTTAAGAATAAATTCTTTACTAATAGGTAATAATTTGTGAGTGTCAACAAAACTAGATAAAATCCATTGTCACAAATGATGTTTGTTAACCACCAAGTCCTATCATGAATCAACTGTTTGTCACCACTAACCGTAAATACTTTGATTAAAATTTATCACATATTTTTTGTCAGTCTGGGTGGATAACTTGCAACTAGTCATTTTATCTTATTATGTAATATAGTCTTCAAATTAAAGCTTATGGCAGTGATTTCAAATATAGTATTCTTTAATAAACATATATTTGATTGTACAGTGTTAAACAACTACATACGTCTTCTTGTCTAGTTGATATTACGGACTTCATTTTATCAGTTTCCACTGAAATATTGGCGTCATTAACGGACTGCCTTAAAACTCCCATTTGTTCACAAGTGTTCCGTATGGCTGACACTAAAACATACGATGCGTTTCTCCCAGATGGACTCATTGCCTGGATGCTGCTGAAGCCAATTGTGAACAGCGGGGAAACACAAAATCTCATACATACTTTACATACACTGAATACGTTAGTAGCCATCTAAAAACAGAAATATAGTGAATAGCACATTGTCGCCTTTAGGAATAAATACGTGATTAGAACTGCACTATCAACACACAACATTCGAATCCAGCCGGTGAATCAGAAGTAAGACGAAATTTGTTACCTGAATTTAATTACTGGTCCCTAGTTAAACTTTACTACAATGTTAGTTTTCCCTGTTTATATTCGGAAAATAAAATTAAAGCTTTAAAGGGTAAATAAAAAAAAAACATTTTAGAGTAAGTAATTCCATAATATCTAAGGTAATCTTTTTATATAAATTAAATACGAAACATGATCTGGGCAATAAAATCTCTGGAACTATTTCTTCTGTGATTGGTTCATCTTTTCAAGAAAGGAATTAATAATGATATGCACCATTCTATGCTGTATAATAAATGTAGATACTTGTCACTGAGTTATAAATCAGCTGAATTCTTATTTAATCAATATGTAATTTTAATTAATATGAAGACATATTTATCACCATATTGTGGATAATTTTGAACTCAGTAAGAATAATAAGATTTCTAGCATAAAATAAATTTACTCTTTTTAAACGTTTCTGATCAACTGTTGACAGCCTATATTTTCACATGAATTATAAAATTAGTAACAAAAAGATTGATATATATTTCAGTTGGTTTGGATACGATAAACTAATGTATATATCTGGGTCAATCGAAATCAAGGGAACAACTTTCATGGTATTATAACGGTAGTATAAAAGTGTTAATGACAAGACAGACAATCGATTTCATGAGTTAGTTGTGGTCGCCTTCTACTAACAAATCGGAGTAGCTTGTTATCATATAAGTGTATAGACATCATTACTAAGAGTGAACGTGATAGTTCGAGTTAATTTGAGCATTGGTTTGGACAGTATATAAGAAATAACGTATTTGTACAATTGCAGTGATTAGAAAATTTTAATTTTCTGACGTTTCACAGTTTTAACTTAAGTCTCTTCTTCAAAGAATGACTTCTACAAATATGTTATTTATTAGTAAATTGTCATCATATGTTTTATATCATATAATAGTGTTATGTACATGCATGCAAAATGCTTTAAAGAAAATAAACATTATTGTTATTTAAAACATCATTGATTGTTTGATAATGACCATGCAAGTCATTCAGAATTAATGGAATTATGATCACATTATAAGATATACATATTGCCCCCCCCCCCGCATAACAGAGTATTCTAAGAAAATTCTTGAATCAACTTTCACCCTTTATTACTGCAATGAAAATAGTTATGCATAGCTTATGTGTTATATATAGATCAACTCAGCGCTTAAACCGAAACTCTAATCTTAGGCCCTAGATTTAACCCTAAGCTATAAATCTTAATCCTAACCCTGAAACTTAACCTTAATCCAGAATTATAAACTCGAATTCAAAACACGTGAAAATGGATACTATTTAGTCATTTTAATGAAATTTTGTAAAGTTTTTTCTTTTACTAATTAAGGATCGAAAAACCTACAGATATTACAATAGATATATTATTTATTCATAATTTATATACCGCTCTTCATTTTCATGTCTTCTGTACAAACTATTCGTTAACTTCCTTGTGTCATTCTCGTAAGCTTGACTCTGTACTATAAGTTAACCTGATCTAATGTAAATGTTCGAAATGAGATAGGGAATTAGAAGAATAAGATACAAATAACATTAAATATTGAACCATTCAAATTCGTACTATAAGAAACTGAGTAATACAAAATAATAAAGGCGAGATGATGGCAGACAAAAATTAGTAACATTTGAAAGATAGCAGATTAGTTGTAGTTTACATGGTAACGGATTAACTCAATAAATATGAATTAGTGTGTGGGCAGGAATGTAAATAACATAATGAAGTGATCGAAATAATTCAAGATATTTATGGGAAACATAAATCTGAACTGCAAACACTAAATAATAATGTACCACTGAAAGGAAGTAAATTAGACGTTTATTACTTGATTATTAATTTGAAAGCATCAGTGATATCCACTATATTTTCATAATTCATTAGTTGATATATATTCACATATATAAAGACATCTTCGAGCTATAAAGCTCAAAGTATATACTTAGAAAGTTTCTCGCAGACCACTGATTGCTCTATCCTGTGCATTTCTTTAGTAAATAAATACAAAATCCCCAAAACTTACTTCATTTCTTCAGTTTAATTGGTTTAATGAACGTTTGACAATATATATAATAAAGTTATTTAAGTTCTTTTCAACTAACTCCTAAATTCTTGTGTTCTTTCTTCATGTTACCTTATTTATCATCAAATGCAAATAGTTCAAAATGAGGTTTTTCTATTGATAACTGGATATGTTGGTGACTTTGTAAAAACATACTTTTCTTAATTGAAGAGCATTTCAACTAGATAAATTATGCTATATTTTGTTAGTCATACTTTAGGTAATTTGTTCAAAACATGTATTCAGGCTATTTTTACCTATTCCTGTCATAATTCTAATTCACTAAAACGCTGTTAGAATTACTGCTTTCTTTCCAGTTGTCACTAATTTATTACATAAGTAATAATATTTCACTATTTATTTTCAGCATTTTTATTAACATGATACAATCAATTTACAATGGATTGTGTACTTTCCCCTTCAATTAGTATTATGATATTTCATACGTATTATGTAACTATGTCAATTAAAATAATAATTTATTTTGTGTGAAACATATTATTGAGTTAACACCTAATTAACACTTATGTCATTTTATTCAATGTCACATGAATACTGAAATCATTACACACTTTTCATTATCCAACATTTGATTTTTCAGTTTGTTTTGTGAAATCACTACATGTTATTTTTGTTCAGTGTGCTGATATACCTGACAGATAAAACATAATTGTGTATATTCATTCATGTTTCATATTTGTGACGAACAACTTTGCATTTATTTAGGAGTCTTTACCGCTGACTACCGTATTGTTGCTTATCTGAGTAAGAGTAATACACCGAAAACAAGTTTCCAATATGAAACTTATGTGCTATATTAGTATTATTTTGGTTGTGAAATTTTATACGGATTAACAAAGTATCAATGATTAAATATCTTCTAGTTAAACGAAACCTAACAGAGTTCGATAGCTTATTCAAATGTTTGACAAGATAGTAAAACATGCTTCATGTATACGTTATCAATGGAAAAAAGATGTTTAACTACAGATGTTTCGTAGATGATTTACGTATATTACAGTCATTCGAAAATTTCAATGAATGTGGTTTATTTTCTCAATGCGAATGCCATGATATTGATAAGTGACTTTTATTGTGTTAAAAAGTCCTTACATATCATAGTTGTTGCATTCATTATTGTAACTCAGTGAAACTGGACCCAACATTTCAGCTTTAGTTAAATTACATGACTATATGGTATTATCTGCCATGACAATCTTATCAAGATGAACTTATGTCATATAGAAGCTGATTAATTGAAGCCCCTAATATCAACAGCATGGAAATATAAACACTAATGTATAACATTTCGTCTAACTAAGTGATTATTTTATGAATACATAGTGGTACTTAATTAAGATGGTTTGTGGAGCTCAGTTGCTTAAATTTGTCACTGCTGAGGAAGAAACAGCTGTTCAGTATTCCCTGGTTTCCAATGGTACCCTACCAACATCAACGTGTGACGAACTCAATCAACCAAACTCAATACCAATGTCCACAAATCGTCTCAATTCAATTACAACAATCAGCCCATTAGTGACTAAGTTAAGGAGGTTTTTGAAGCTCTAGTGAGAAGTCGTGATTAGTGGAGTCTAGGCTTGTCAGGAGTGAGATAGTTATCACCGATGACAATCGATGACCGTCACTCTATAAAATAAATTGATGGAAGTGAGAATTTCACCATTGGATGCGGGCCGACCCAGTGATGCAGAAGGTTAGGCATTCACCTGCCTGAAGCCTCTGTGGTGGAACCTAGGGTTCGCATTGCTGAAGAGTCCCACACCAGGGCGAAACGGCTGTTCAGTGCTCCCTGGTTTTCAATGATACCTTGCTTACAAAGTACTATTGTTAAATCTAGACGACTCATGTACGGTTATTCACTATAAGGATAATAGTTTGGTTAATCACTGCTTCACTTCTTACTGCCACCTATATTACTTGTCTAAAATCTACAATGAAGTGTTTATTTAAAATTTATTCAACGATCAGTAAGAATTTAAGAGTTAAGTCTTTATTCCTGCTCGAAGATTTTTTACATCGAAGAACGCAGGCGAAACAGAAAAATGAATGTTGTAATACGACATTCAATTTGTAGTATATAAATACGCAATACTAAGCTAATTGCATAACATAACATTCCGTATTTATTGCTAATAAAAATTACTGATGAAAATGTAAATGAAACTACCTTTAATCAATGAAAAAGTTAATATATTTTAAGAATTTTATTAGTTTCCTAATCATAGTCTCTGAAAAAATGAATCACATTACATGTATGTCACTTTAGAGCTACAAATTTCAGATAGGGTAGCATGATTCACTGGAATCTCAGTACCCTCAAACGTTGGCGCATAACCCACTAAGCCAATGATTTCAGATAACTACTAATTTGGTCAACGAATATGAAGATATGCTGGCTACATCTGGCTAAACCAGTCACAAATATGAGTGTACTGATAACAATAACCTACAAAATAACAAACACGTGTGAATATATGGCAATATCGAAGCCATTAGCTTAAGGCATACATATGGCAACAGAGACTGATTTATTACAGTTCTGATTATCAACAAAGTGATAGAATAAACGTTTGTTTAAAATCTTATACTTTAGGTAATATTACCAATAGAGGTTTAACTTTAACCACTGAAAATCTTCTTTATAATATATACCTTAATGCATAAATATGCATAATATTGGTTAAATGAAACGTGTTTAATTCGCTTTATATTTCATTCTAACTTATTTTTGGTAAAATTGATTATAAAGCAATACCATGTTATATATTGTTTTTTTAAACTACATATTATACAGGTAGGTAGTAATTTGAACAATGTAAGACTTATTTATATTCATTTCTTTCTCATTCATAGAGAATACTCTGAGTAAATGAAAGAAACTATAGTTTTTGTTCATTTGTCAAAGATTTGTTATATAATTTCTCCGTTGACTTTTATACTTAGAATCCTCTAACTATATTGCACTCAGTGATAACTTCTTCGTGATCGTGGGGGGGGGGGTGGGATGGGGAATAATAAATATGTGCGCATATTCACAACAACTCTGACAAGTATTATTGCCGACGTTTTATTGAATCAGAAATAGAGTGATTGTAACATATCTAACAAGTAACTAATTTCGCTTCATTTTAGTTAAGTATATAAACTTGTCAACTAAACTAATATCTCAGTTTGTTGGAAAAGTTAATGTAAAGATGTAAATTTTTAACTGATGATGAAAATAATAACTCATTTGTGTTTCGATATTTGTTGTTAATCGACTGCAGTAAAATGAACAGGAATCAATCAGTCGTGTCCTGTTATCATAGTGGCAATGGTTACAGACTATGAAACTGAGTGACTTGAAATCGAATCCATCAGAGAGCGTTAGTTTACTCACGATTGCTGATGAATGTCAGATAACTAGGAATCTGGGTCTTCTATCTACCAATTAATCACATTCCACCTCAACGTAGTTTCCGCGATGTTCAATTAGAGTGATTGAATTTCACATTACAATTTGATTAGTAAAATCCTATCCTCATTATAAAGGACTGGATAAACATCATGTTGGTTATATAAACAAAGTGAGTGTTAAGAACCGAACATTTTTGGTAGTCAGAAGTTGTCAAGTGTAGATAGTTGCATCCCATCTCCTCCATTAAAACTGTTCTCGTACTCCCGTTTACACATTGATTCAGGTATTATTAGTTCTTTATACTTGACGAAACCTTCAGAAGTTTTTGGATCCTTCTGAATAAGTCCTATGTCCTCTTTTTGACTAGTGTAGTATTACTGATGATTTGTCTTCAAGATTTATTTTTTTCTAAAACGCACACACCCTCACATGGTATATTTGGAATATCTTCACAGTTAATGTACCACAATTTCAAAATATATATAATTATAATTGCACATTTCTTAGATAATTTTGACTTTTCATTATCCTTGTGCAGAAACTCGAAGCAGATTGTGAGACAAGACGCTGAATTTATATAAACTTACTATTAGTTAAAGTATTATTTTGACTTATAATGTCTACTACTTCCCCGGCAACCAATTTCTGTCAGAATATTTATTCAAATTTTGACAAATGTTCATACGAATTATTTGCTATTAGTAAATTTTTTTAAAAAGTTCAATGCACTATTAGTGATTAGGTACATGTTTGATTATTTCGATACACTACCTTCTTTCAATAGTTCTTTAAATATATCCACGACAGGAATCAGTAAGAACATCATTAAAATGTTTATCCACCCTATGTTCTGGGTACCTAATGATGCAATTATTCATTTCTACAGTAACAAATACGTGTCCTTAAGGTAATTTGTACGAATGGTTACTTAAACACTCTGGTCACTATGTTTCAGGGTTTATATACGTTATTATCTAACACACACAACAGCGATAATTACTAAGTGAACTAAGTTGCTTTGATGTAAATTACGAAGTGAGCGTTCACATCAGTTTAATCAACAACTATACTATATGATAGTATGCATGCTAAAGCTGACATGTGACCTATGGATAAAGTTTTAAAATGCCTTACCCTTTTTCTTTTATTTGGAAAATAATAACCACATGATTGGTTTGTAATGATCATTGGTTCATTATCTCCCCGTCTGGAATAAGTACAAACTACATGTTCAAATCATGATACTGTTTCCAAAACTCTACATCTGAAACTATTTTTATACCTTTATTTTGTTCTTATTGTGAACTCTGTGAATGAACGGCTGTCAAATCGATGTGGAATTTGTAATGGAAAAAAACAGCGATTACCTTTCACACAAACGTATGTGACTCACATTGTCATTAAACTCCATACCATAAGTGATCAGATGACTTCATAGTAATCACATTTCCAACCGGAAATAGCAATCCAGGTTGTATTACTTTCAGCCTAATCCTTCAATGAAATTGTATTTACTGATAACTATATCATATGGTCGGTTGTAGTGTGGAAGCGCTTTGGCTGACACGATACCTATTGTTTACATGTCGTAACCTGAAAACCCTAATCAATACTCACGGTTTTATAAACAAATGCTATTTCTAAATTGAATATTACTTTCGTTCTAATTTAAAAATGCCATGTGACCTGAATTTTAGTCAGTGATTTTACATTTAAAGTTTTACGTAGTGTTTTCATTGTTCATTAATTGTGCTATATTCAGTACTTTTTACCTATTTCCTCGTTAATCTATTGAGTTCAGCATGTTGTCTTGTACTTTTCACTAAACATTTCAACTAAAGTGTCTAGAGTTATCTGAAACTGGTCGCTGATGAAGTTGTTCGGAATAGTGCAGTCATACAAACAGGATAAAAAATGAAGTATGGAGGACAGTGATACGTACAACACAGAGTGTTCATTGAAGTCATTTGTGATAGCCTTAGTCTTGATATTAGTGTTCATAAAATAAATTAGTGAAACACATTTTATACTACAAAACATTTATTATGAGTACATTTATGCATCTTTTTGTTCAAGACTGACAATTTATCAAAATGAGTGGATGTTCATCAAGTAATCATTGATGCCTTTATAATCGCTTCAAGTGTCAACAGTAGTTAATCTTACCATTTAGTTATCACGGCTAGTTAGAATTCTGTTGAATCCTACTAAAATGTGATGCATTTTGATTATCAACCTGTCAACAGTGAATACTGTCCCATAATTTATGTGGTTGACTCAGTATGTCACAGTTTTACACTCAAACCTACGGTAATTCTCAAACCTCGTAGCTAGTTATCACAGGTTTATTACTATTCACTAAAGTGTTAGGATATGTGTGAAGACAGTAGATACTAAAAATGTAAATACTGATCACTAGGATCCATTGATTTGGAGTTTCAAACTAATACAAAGTACCTGCTTAGTCCTTCTTGTTCTTTATTTTTCTAAGGTTACAAATTTACCTTGCAATTCAACTTTATTTGAGTATTAATTAGTTATTTATCTTTCTGTTTATAACTGTCACTATTAAATGATAGATGATCGGACTACCTAAAGAATCTTTGTAATTATTTATGCCTTCAGTAATAAACACTGACCGTATTGTAAATACATACTCCCCTGTTTGTGCTTGTTACTGTGATATACTAATGGTAGGTAAAATTCATTTTGATTTGGGGATTAAATTAAATTTCATGACAAAAACTACAGTTAATTTTAGTAGGTTTGGATACTTGACAGTTGTCCTTTCGTAGTATGGACTTTCTGCCAATCTACGGTCATTTTCTTGACATGGGTGAAACCCGAATCCTTCAGGCCTGATGACGATTGTACTACATTTAGACCTTTAGATTAGTAGGTAATATTTTAAACGTCAGTCTATTCATGTTGACTGTGAGAGTTGGGATTTCGACATCTTATACTGTTATTCTTACGTACTTTTTCAATATTTCACGCGAAAACAAAACAGCTGTCCAGTGCACAACAGTTATTGACCAGCTAAATTCAATTCATAGTATAAGCCTTCAGAAACATCACGTATACATGCACTGCGTATAAACTAGTCATTCATGCTCTAATAAAGTGACATTTATCGATCGACTATTAAGTATTCATTAAAATGCGTGTACAGGTCAATTAAAAAATTCACTTGTAAAATACGGAATAAAGGTGAGTGATGATTTTTGATAAGTGAACCATGTACTTCTAATTATATATCGTTAGAAGCACTTCAACTGTAAGATACACTTGTTAAAATAACGAAAGATCATTTCACTTATCCTTGACCTTCATAAGATGAACGGGCTTTATAGTGCATATACAAATTATCTAAGTAGTTCACATTAATTACTAATAAGTTACATGATTAATTAGTTGCATGGATCACTTTCCTTACTTGTCTTACTTTTTGTTGGTTGGACTTGTAATTTATTATTTACTATCACTTATCATTGTACTATTAAAGTAGTCAAAAAATAAAGAACTCGATCTATTGTTTATGGATTCGACGGTAATACTAAACATATTTATGAAGTAAAATGACTGTGGTCGTGTAATATCGTAACTGGACGAAAACTCAGAGATCCCATAGAAGTGTATGTTCAGTGGTGTTTATAGGCTGTCGACTTAAATCTTAACACAATCGTGGGTGCACATCAAATAAAGCAATCCTTGTTTTCCAAATTTCAGAATGAATAAAATTTTCAACGATAATCTGTGTCAGTCATTGACTTATGAGAATCATGTCAGCATGAAAGTCAATAATGTGTACCCACGATTGTGCTAAGAATCAAGTCAACAGCCTATAAACATCACTAAACATAAATTTCTATGGAATCTCTGAGTTTTCATCCAGTTACGATATTACACGACCACAATCATTTTATTTGATAAATATGTTTAGTATTGCCGTCGAATCCATAAACAATAGATCGAGTTTAATTTTTCTCTGGATTAATAGTACGAGTAATACCTATATTATCATTGTAAATGATAATCGAAAGTGACCGTCAACTATAGTACATCATAATCTAGATTTAAAGAAATACGTAAATACATAAGGTCATTTATTAATAACTACTTTTATTGCATATGACCTGTGCCGTAGATTCTTCACGATTTTCCTACTAAATTTATTGACAGAATAACGACGTAGAATTTAGTTAAAACACAAACTAGAATTATGTAATGTTTTTGGTTTTTTTCCATTATTAATCTGGAACTTTACCAACTAAAATTAACTACAACTGAATGAGCGTTTATTACAATATGACTGCTTATCCTGTAATTAATTCCATTATGTATGATTTACTCCATAAATAAAATGATACTTACTAATGGAGATTAGACAAGTTCAATTACGATATCAAATATTGAAGCATTTAGACAAGTATGTGTGGGAACTGGAAATGTAAAATGTTGACATCAAAATGCTTAAACTCATAAAAGCATTATAGATCGTGGGGAAAAGTAAGTAAAATGAACATCAACATTGGGATGCAGGTACATCCAGCCGATGAGTCCCAAATAGGACGAAACGCGCGTCCTGGATTCCACTTGCCAGTCACAATACAAATTAAATAAGTAAAATGAAGTATTTTTATGAGATCAACATCTACATGTTCATGTAACTAATATTCATCTACTGTCCTATCAAGTCAAACTACTTAACACCTTATTAAACTTCGTATTAAGAGCGATGAACGAATAACTAATGATGTACAAAGATTTTTTGTGAAACTTAAGTCCTCTCATTTAAGTAATTAGTTTTTGTAAGTAATTAATTATTCAATATGTTTAAAATTCCTAAATTAAACATTTAATTAATCAAGTAAAAGTAAGCAACCTGAAAAAGTTGGCTGTATTCATTTAATCTTTCAATCAACTTTCTGAACTAAATAGGTTGATTATTGTCACTATATAAATCAAATACTTTATTTGAACTGAAAGAATTTTAGCTTTATGATTTATGGGTACAAGAGATCAAATGAATAACTTATTTCATGAGAATATAGTATCACAATCATTCATAAAGTGCAATCCACCCAATAGTTGTAAAAACTTTGATTTTAACTTTATGCATGTTTTTTTTAACACGGAGAAGTTAAACTTTGGAATCCTTTAAAAATATAGTAGTCATTACCATTTGAACTGTAGTTAGAGGTGAAGTTCAGGATTTATTTTATCTCATTTGATACTAACCAACTAAATGTATCTGGATCCCACTGATAATGTTCACACATATACCAATTGAGATGGCTCAAGTATAAACTTCATGCATATATTTTTATCTACATCTGAATAGTGAGTCAAAAGTAGAGTTGAATTCATTCGATTAAAATTCTTTAAGTCAATGATTTAATACTTCCTTTGCCTCTTTATCAACTAAGTGGTATAAAACCTGTTTTTTATTGTCAGTATTTTGATTTTAGGTGGTTGGTAGGAATCAAGAGTACATCCTAGTTCCTTATTTCTTGTCGACAAATTCCAACCACCACATTGCATACAATGTCGAGTTACTTAAACTAGTGGCCTGATCAAGACTTAATTGATAGGATTCAATGAAAACTAAGGATCGAATAAACATGAGGCTGATCATTACCAGTAGCCAACCAATATAGATTAGTTTGTAAATTCTTATGTTAAAATTAGCCTATATTGATAGATACGTGTTCCCAACATAAATACTAGAATATTATTAGTAGTTGAAAACTGTTTCGTTTTACTCGAAGATTTATCTACGAAATACATATAAGAAGGAAATAAAACAACTTACTGAATATGATAACATTTAAAGTGTTGCCTATGATCGTATTAAGTAGCAATTTTTAAATAATATGAATATTCAAACTGAGATAGTTTCGTGGAGACAGGTTGCTTAAATTCATTACAGATTGATGCCAGTTGCCAGTAAATACCAAGTAGCTCTGAACATCAGTTCAATCTCAATACAGGGCATCTGAGAAGCATGCATCCTCGGTTTCACTATAGAATCGAACCCAAGGCTTTTACGTCACATGGTGAATGCAAGACTATCTGTATCATGACCACTTTCTGTTCTTAAAAACCTTTAAAAAGACTAAATGACTGGTCGTATTTCTCATCAGTCGTTATTATATGGTTATAAAATCGGAATCTTATTTCGGTATCATGCTAGACAATAGCTTTTCAATTCATAAACGCCGTAGAATGAAATAATCAAACTTTACAAACAATCAATCACCGATTTTTCCTAGTTAATCTTGAAATAATTTTTATATACACCTTTGAAAAGTTACGGTTATTTGTTCTGTTTTATATTTCGACATCGTTGAATAGCAAGATAATGAAACAAGATGAAGAACTGCACAATCTAGTTGAAGAACTTGAATCACAAGTTAATCAAGAGAAAGAACAATTAAAACAAAAAGTAAACAGTTTATTGCATACTTTTACTTATTTGTTTAATTCTAATTTTATAACCATAATGGTATCTCCTTTCCTAATTTCATGTTCACACTTAATCTGTATGATAGTATACTTCACTTACAGAATACTTGAATAGTTTAGTAAAATGTAGATTCGGGGCTAAGTAATTGAAAACGAATAGCACAATGAACTACACTTTATGTGTATACTTGTTAGTAGTAATGAATAGTGTATATTTTAAATGATTTAGCTATTTTCTAACAAAAAAACAACAACAAATGGTTTGGTACATAAAAACCGTAATATACACTGGTGAGAAAAAAAACTAAACATTCTTAAGAAAGTTTCTTCAATTAGTTTGATTTAAGAATATTACATGTTATCCAACAAACATTTTAATTTGTTCTCAGTTAACTACTACAATTGACTACTTAAATTGAACTACTTTTAAAATGATTGCAAAAAGATTGATAATTAATAGTAAAAATTTCTACTTTTTCAATAAATAAATTAAACAATAACAATAAATTGGAACATTTTAAAACTAGATGTTAATAAAGATGATCAGAATGTACTAAATTAACTTGGTAGTGCACAATTTGTCTTCATTATTATAAAAATACACGTGTAGGTTAACTATGCCAGAAACAAAAATTACATCTCAGTCTTATTGATTAGTTTTTACTACACCTTCGTATAGTTATAACTTTTTCATTGACCGTTCCTATTTGTTTAAACTTATCAATGAGGTTTAGTTACAATTTCAACAAAGCGTTTATTTATCCAGTTACTTGAAATTACAAATTTAAATAATAAAACGGTACACAGCACTATGTAGCTATTTGTGACTGAAGTGAAGCATTATATTATATATCTCATGCAACATATTGCATAAGACTTTACCATTGATGAAGAGACAAATCGTTTGATGTTTAATTAACTTTTTTTCCTTGTAACGATTAATTGTTATATCAGTGTTTTTCTTCATTATTAATAAAGGAAGAAATAAAAGAACGTGAGTTAAAAGAAGAACTAAATAATAAAGTACAGGAGAAAGAAAAGTTATTAAGCGATCTTGTACAACAATTTGAAAAAGTTAGTCAGACATCAAATACTAATTAACATCACAATTTGTCTGTTATTTTTACTTATTGTGTACTGAACACACGTTTAAATGATTGTGTGGATATGATCACTTATTCTACAATTTCGCGTCATGTACCAACTATGGTAGTAAAACTGTTGAAAACCAGGAAATATTGAGTAAATATTTTGTTCTAGTAGTTACTTTAAAGTACTATGCGTGCACGATCTCACTAGAATTTAAACAAAACTCATTCAGTCCTGAGGTAGATCTTTTATCCTCAGATTACTGAAATGGCATCCATTAATATGGATTACTTACTTCAGTCTATGTAATCTATGATGGGATCGTAGATGCATACTGTTGAGCAGATATATACTAAGAGTATGCACGTATTCAGTGTTTCCTGGTTTTTTAAACATTGTCTGGCTAAGATCGTTTCGTGATGCAGAACCACAGAAATGTAACAACACACAGTTACTTCGAAACTTGTAAATAAATCCATTGTGGTAGGGGTTTATAAGAGGTCAAAGTAAGCATATTAATTTCCGTGTAAAATAACTTAGAAATTAGTAGGATATTTTTTGTTTCTTATAATATTACCATATTAAGGAATGCCAAATGAAAACTAACCAGATTGTAGACTGATAACCCAGCATCACAATGAACTGTTTACAGTAACTAGTCTATTGGACTCTTTGTTACTAGGTTATGAGTTCAAAACATGCTATATTAATTGTATTTTCAACAGCTCCAAACCTTCTCTAGTTTTTAAACAGCTAGAATTTCATCAGTAATAAGTTACATCAATTAAATTAGCCAGACTATTCTTTCAAGAATAAATAAGTTATTCTGTTTATTTTCTCTGAAAGAAATTATTAGGCCTGCTAAATGTAACAATTTACAATTCGGCAAACATGAAGCAGTAATCATATTAGCAATACCACCTGTATATATTTCTACTTCATAACTAAATAACATCAATTAAGGAGGTTGTTGTGGAGATAATTAATTTGTCAATGAGATCGCGCATAACGTAACACGAACTGACTGAATTGGAAATATCAACAGTTAGGAACCGACTTGGTGGTGCAATGGTAAAGCGCTCGTCGAGGAGCCAGAGGGTCTTGGATTCGATTCCTGACGGGGGCATGAATGCGCACTGCTGAGGAGTCCTACACTAGAACGGAACAGCTGTCCAGTGATTCCAGGTGATTAATGGTTGTCTGGTTCACATCATTTCGTTATATTAGCATTGGTAAATAACATCAGTTGGTGAAATATTGAATGGTTACTATCATTTGGGACTCCTAAGCACTGCTTATTTACGAATGAATTGAGATTGAAACCAAATTTTTACATGATAGCTTTATGCTCTGTAGACTGACATCAAGTTGGATATTTTGTTTTCTTGGTAAAAACTGTGATTGTTGGGTTTAATTGAGTTTGAAATTGAATGGCCATTCATAGATGACATCGTCTGTGGGGTTAGATAATATGCTTCAACCCACTGATTATGAGACATCACTTTCTTTGTAAGAACTGAACGTTTTATTATTTAAATTGAATTGCGACTGGCAAGTGAAATCCAGGACACGCGTTTTGTCCTATTTGGAACTCGTCGGCTGGATGTACATGCACCCTAATGTTGATGTTCACAGTGGGATTTGAAATCAGCCTTTTATGTTTAATCTGTTGTAGTAACGTAAGAACTATGCATTAGTGAATACTATTGGACCAAAGAATAACATTTTTCCAGTTGGTGTTAGTTTGTGAGAAAAACTATCTTCATAATTGTTTTAATCTAATATTTTAATCAGAAATCTGTCTATTTGTATTTTTTAATAAGTTCTTCTTTTAAAAAACCCACATCCTCTAAGGCTTCTATCAAAGTTGAAGAACTTCAAAAGACTCGAACAAGCATTTCACAAGAAAAAGAGAAATTATTACAGGAAAAAGAAGATTTAGAACGTAAACTTGAAGAATCACAGGAAATGTTAAATGAATGTAAAGAATATATTGATACACTACAGAAGAAAGCACGTGAAGAACGTAGACGTAGAGCAAAAGCAGCCATAGAACTTAGTGAAGGTATAGCATTGGAACGTGAAACATTAGTAAGACAATTAGACATGCTAAGGTACGTTAATGTTAATTTCTAATTTTAATTAAAATTTTATAATCAATATTATTTTACACTGTTGATTTTGTAGTGAACAGTTGATTGCAAAGTACAAATGACAATCTACATAGTTCTAGTTTTATAATTCAAGTATATTTTCTAGTAACTTGTATAAATGACAAAAATGAAAAACCTTACTTTTTAAATAACATAATCATTTAACTCTAGAATATAGACTTAAAAATTTAATGTCACAAAATTGAAAGATGAAAAGGCTTGAACGTCTAGCATTTTATTTAAATGAGTTTACAATTCAGACATTCTTATCTCAGTGGAGTCAAATATCTTAGCAACACATTGAATATCTGGGACCTAAAAATATACAAGCTATTCATATCATCAAGTGACCATATTTCATGCGTGACTAACAGGCTAATGAAACTAACATAATGATGACTCAAATTTTTAATCGATTATGAAACATAAATTCAAAGTTATTAAACCCTAGATTCATCATATTTGATATATAATTGAATATTTGTTAAAGAGATTGACGATGGAATTTGTCATGATTCTTTCTAGTCAGTTAAATGTTGTATAACTAAAAAGGAAATCAATACAATCAGTAGTATAGTACTCAGTGATTACAATGTATGATGCGATATATTTGATACCATTTTTCAAATCTCATTAGACACATGAATATTGTACTCATGTCATCACTAATCGTACCTGGTGCTTCTTCTTCAATGTAATAGTTATTGTGATCTCTAGCTATTGTTTATTGTTCATGACATTATCATCAGCTATAAATAAATTAAATTTATAACGAATTATTGTCAAAAATAAATAATTAGACATAATTTAAGTGTGTCAAAGAGATCGTGTAAATAATTAAATAACTGTAAATTGTACGAGAACAATATGGTTTATCAAGAAGAAAATTTCATCAGCACACGGAAATGAAAATAACATGAAATTTTACGTTACTTGGTTGGACAATGACGCTGTATAAATTAATCTTCAAGTAACATTGCGCTTATCAAATTCCCTACATGTAGAGTTCCCCATACAATTCATATTTCACTGAACCTGTAAAAATAATTAATTTCATATACTCTTCATGTGACACACCTTTGAATTAGTTGACAAGAAAACGAGGTCAATGTAAATGACAATTTTACGAATTCATTTGGCTTCATTTGACTTTCGCCAGCGTTCCACTTACCGAAACAATTTGTTTCATTTTCAAACAAATAAGTGATAAAATTGTAAGTACCAGAATGTTTATATCCTATTCTAACGAATGGCTACTACGGTGTACGTCTATTGCATAACTAACATTCAACAATACGATTTATACAGTAAAAGAGTGTAGCCGTAGGGTCACCTCTTGGTCCGATAATTGTTGTTTGTTTCATGACCAGTTTGGCTAACAGTCATTTAAAAATAACTGTCGGAGTCTTTTTAAGTTGGATCGCGACTGGCAAGAGGAATCCACGGGGGGTGCGTTTTGCCCAATCTGAGACTCCTCATTTGGATTCAAATCAAACAATACTGGTCAACCATCATTATACCGAGTCAATCCTCTCAGAATATATATATGACAACAGTGATTGATCAATTTTGAGTCCATGGCAAGTCAATAGAAAGATCCAAATACATTCTAATTATTTCTAAGTCTTTCACTGATATAAAACACAGTGTAGACGGTACCTTCATCATTTGTGATAATAAATGCAATTTTAATAATATTCAATATGACTTCAATAACTACCAACTTGCAGAATAATTAATCTTAAAATGAATCGTAAAATGAACCTTTGAAATCTCGATCTACAAACTACAAGAAAATCCGATGGAACTCTTGGAACTTTTATCTACAGAAGTTTTACATGCAATGACCAGCTAACGAACTTAGGTCCAGTTAATAGGAAGCAAAATTTAGTTGTATCCTTCACCAAATGGATTTGAAGATTTGGTTGTTCTGATATCATAGGCAATTAACCTAACTACCCTTTGAGTATAGACATCAACAGAGATTCACTAACAGGATTATAAAGTTCAAAAATCAAAGTATCAGTAGCATCGTCACTAAAAAAATGTTGAAGACATCTTGTAGTGATGGATATCTAGCTCATTAGAAAGAAGGTTCATCGCATCAATCTTAAGGCTAATATTCTGCAGTAAGCTTATGTTTAAAATTAGCTTAAAAGTAACTGCACGAATCCCACCATATTTATGTGCTATTAATAATCAGCTTTCTCTTGTAGAGCCAGGTATATAGGTCGTTTGATAAGTGTTTTATTCGAGAAAATTCAGGAAAATTATTGTAATTGGTTGAGAAGAAGCAGGAATGAATTCACAAGAAATACAATTATCGAACGCTTTGTGAACAGCGGTAGCTCTATCAAAAGAGACTCACCATCCGAATTCGACTGAAAAATCAATAGTGGTTGCCAAAGGCAGTGATGTTTTCCTTACACATCATTGGTAAAACCTCTATTCACCTACTAAAACTAAAAGTGCATCAAGAAATATTCAGTTTTTACTTCTATCAAAATCATAAGCTTTGGCTTAAAAAACAATAGATATTACTATCCACTCTCCTCCATTCATTGTTTTTATTTTACCTCGAATCTACTTATTCTCTTTTTTTTCGTATGCGTTTCCAAAAATCAATTTGTTTCAGTTTTGAATTTCATCATGCTAAGAAATTGTTTTTCTCGCATTTGGTTTTTTTAACCGTCTTATACAGCATTCTAATTAATGCTTAGTATCATAACTAATAATAATAACTGTCGATTTCGACAGTTAAAAAATATCAACTCTTTGGAGCCGACTCAGTGGTCTAGTGGTAAGGTGTTCGCCGCGGAGCCGGAGGGTCCTGGGTCCAACCTCCGATGAGGTCGTGTGATGATACTAGAGAGTCCCATACTGGGACGAAACGGCTGTCCATTACTTCCATGTTGATCAACAGTTGTCTAATTCAGACCAATTCGTGATATCGAAATTGACAGTCAGCTATCTCTACAACACCCATTTATAATCATAACAACGTTTATGTGCTTTTGTTGTTGCTATGTTCACTAATATGTTGTTATTGACAAACATCGCCTACTATTTTAATGAAATGAAATGTATATATTTGCTTTTCTATGGCTTTGAAAATGAATTCTCTTGAAAGATAACTCTGAGAAATATACTAGTTTTAATAGCTCATTAGGTATTCTTTTTTTTTCCTTATTGGCTATTATCCATTTATCAGTATCCTAACGCTTGAAGTAAGAATAGTAATAGACAGAAATGATCACCATCGGCCCTATTAATATGTGAATCTATAAGTTCCAACTATTACAGTGATCATGTAAAAGTTAATCAGCATTTCGAAAACATTTTAGTCATGTAGCTATCTGAGTCAGCTGCAATCAAGGTGTCATTGTCTCAGTGGATATTCACTGTCATAACTATCATAAATTACAACCTCCTACTAGAATTCTAATGGAAAATTCATTTTGAAAACAATTCACGAAGATGTTTTACTCAGTTCACCACTCTACAAATATCTTATAAAATTATGATTCATTTTATATCTTAGTTGCTAAGCAATATAATCTTTACAAATTGGTTAGTACATGAATAAAACAAAATAATTAATCGTATAACTAGTAAATGCTGTTAAATCAAGAGCATGATAATTAGGATTAGTTGTAAGAATGAATATACTAAATCATGATTGGATATGATAGTTTATGTTAAATATTTTGTAATCACTAGAATAATACATTTTTCATTCAATAATTATTATTTCTACTAATCTAGGCAAAATTCAGATTGAATTATGTTTATAAGGAGAATTATTTCTTAATATTTCACTAAAGCTGAGAACTGAATACGCCATTGAAGGAGTATGTTGACTGTGGTAAAGGAAATTTTCATTCAAATATTATCTGATAATATGATAATAATCAACATCATGTTACTCAGTTCTTATCTATTTATCATATAGACTTAATTACGACGTGATCATCAGTCAATAGTCACTATCATACTGAAAATCTCAGTCAGGGTCTATAGGGTTCTGTAGAAACGATTCAGAATGTGATATATGATAACATGGCTCCTAACTCTGTGTGAAGTTTCAATTCCCAAAAATTTTAAGACACCCTTGGATATCAGGCAGTAGCTTGTTCTGCGCTTCACAAGTCCTAACCAAATGATAAGGATTTACAGCGCCAACAACCGAATTATTTTGTACCTAAATTTCAGTTTAAACTGTACTCAATTGATAATTGCTTGAATCATTACAATGACAATATTATTTGTAACTCAATGCTATCAACTTATGGCTGTCTTATTTTTCCATGCTGGACAGATTTAGAGCTTAATTGGACGAAATACTGTGAAGTATAGATTCTCCAAAGCAGTCAAATAGTCATTATATTTCTAATCAGGAACATAATTGTAAATTCACAGTTTTGAGGAAAATACACTAGCACTGGGAATGTAGTCAGTAGTTTTCATTCGTAACCCATCTTAAAATAAATACTTTTTTTTTTTAAATAATCAAATGTTCTTTGGTTTTCGTCATATAATATCCCTCCATATAAAATTTTATGTTATTAAGACTTTCCCAGTCTCCGAATATTTTTCATCCTTTATTATGTAGAACTATCAACCAAAAATTAGTCGATGAGCAAGAATTTAAATCACAAACTGTGTATACAATAAAAGAAGCATCGCAAGCAACTGATTTACGCGACTTCCACAATAAATCACAATCACTTGATTTGACCAGTGCAAAAAATGCAGGTACAACCATAAAAGATACTGCTGCCTTACCACACTTACTATGTAGTTCAACTGATTTAGATGCAACACATTTTGAGATGGTTACAGATGCTAGAAGAGGTTCTACACTAAGTAATTACTTTACACCAGTAATGTAAGTTTTGCATGTCTATTTGTTTTTATTTACTTTGATAACATCAGGTTGATTAGGGAGCTCTATTAGTCTCGATTAATAATCACTGAGAAATAAGACTGGCATTTGACGGGATTATTGGTTATTAGTTAGTTTATTTGAGAATTTTATTTAACTAAATTAAGTAAAAGCGTTTCTTCAGTCCATGTGTTATGAAGTGTCATTTAGATAAAGACTCACATACCACACAACTACTTCAGACATCATTTCATCTCGTAGTTAACAGCATATTTAGTTATTTAACAGTTAACTTCCTTACTTTACAATATTACAGTAAATAACTACAACAGAACTCTGATCTTTACTTTTAAGCCAAATCACGTTGAAGACAAATTTATCAAACGATTTGAAATTACGATAGATAGTATAAACAAAATTTCTAAATGAAGTAAAATTACATGCATTCAAATTCCAATGGGGAATAATCCTATTACAAAATTAATGTAAATAATTACTACTGTATGTTTTTAAAAGAACATAATGAGATTAAGCTTCTATTTTCAGTTTATTTCAACTTAATGTTACTTTAGATTAAATAATGAAAATATGCGTGAAGGTGATCTTGAAAATATTGATGAAGGTGAAGAATACGAAGAAGTTTTCAGTCAATGTAGATTTTATTTTGTTTTTAAAAAATCTCTTATAAGTAATTTATTATAGATCCTACCAATATACATACTCCAAGTATTCGAAAAACTTCGCAGAAATCTCGCACACATATGAGTGGTTCAACTGAAGTATGTTTTATGCCAAAGTGAGTTCATCTCTTCTCAGTAATATCATAAATTGTGTTTCAATGAATGCATATGACATTAATTTAGTAGTTTTTACATTAACTTAATATTTACTTAACTAAGTGAAGAACAGTTAAATTCAAGAAGTATTTTCTACCGACTGTTTTAGAAAACTTCGTTTAACAGACGACAGGTAGTAAGTATGAAGCCAAATGATTACAACGATAACTAGAAGTTCCAGCTAACAAAATCTTGTATACACTAAAGTAATATAGTATAGAAGTTAAAAGCTGATATGTTCACCAAAAGTAGTAAACACTAACACATTTGCTATGGGGATTATTGATTCTTATAACAACAATTATTTGGACGAATATTGTCGACGCGTTGAGGACATATTTTAATTCAAAGTAACTAACTTCTAGAAATACGATGTTGAATTATAATCCAGTGGTAATAAGTGATTTAGTTCAAGGTGAATTTATTGTGAAAAGCCATAATCTGTTAAACCAATAAAGTTAATTGTGAAACGCATAACTACCTACAACTGTAGAACGTTATTCATACTCTACATAAAGTGAATTGACTAAAGGTGTAACTGAAATCCATTGGGTGCCTGCGAGATAAATAAATAATATGATGCTCACCAATAGACATGAATCCGCTGTATTTAACTGGAACGTAAATATTGGGTTTGTATTGCTAAGTAGTTTCCAACAACTGGTCAAAACGTTTTTTTACTACATCTTGGTTTTTAATAATTGTTCAACTGATGTCAGTGATGAAAATATTTTTTAACATTATAAACAACCCTTCCCCCCGCCCTCCCCACGATCCACAAACATTGAGATATAAATATTTGCAAAATATCTGTTATTTTAATTGATTTATTACTTAGTGGAAGAAGAGTATCACCTGATGGAGCATCTTATATGAGTTCACATGCTGATTCAACAACTGTGAGTAATTTCTTTATTACTTTCATCCAAAATATACTAAAACTTATTTGAAAAGTAAAGCTCTAGATATTAATTTTCATAACCTTATATATAGGCTTCGTTGTTCAAGTGTCCTGGAGGTAAATGGCTCATTTTACAAATCTGGATTGTTTACTCAATAGCTTTTCAGTGCTCCCTGGTTTTCAATGGTACCCTGACAACATCAATCTGTAACGAATTCAATAAACTAAACTTAGTATAAATCTCCATAAACCATTCTCAATTCAATTACAAATGGTTTTGGTTTTTTTTTAAAAAAAACTCGTAATTTCCGACAGAAATAACGTTTATCATCTACTGGACTAAACTACTAAAAAGTTCCAAATGATCTATTTTATTGAATATAATAATTCTGAGAATTATGTGATTCCACATTCCATTATTCGATGATCAGAGAAAATATTTGAAATACTTAACGACGAAATCTGAGAACATAAATTTCGACTTTGTATGTGGTCGATTGTTGGACAATCACTGATAAATAGTAGACAAGTTAGCATAATTCAGAAAACGCTACTGGATGTTACTATTTCGTTCCGTATATATACTTTTATAACAACAAAACCACAACATTCTGACATATATATAATTGTGTTGAAACATACAGCACACCACTAGCATAATACAGTACAGATAAACAGCAACAAAAGACAACTGTTCACATCTCAACATCACAAATCTAGTGAAGTTAAAAGTATAAACCATTTGATTCCAACTCAATTATCTAAACGTTAGACGGTTGTTAGGTGGCCTCAAGTGAGATCCGCGTTGCTAATGTGAATGGAAACTACCGAGAAATCTTATACTACAAATGAAAAAAAAAAAATCAACTACCTCCCGGTTTGTTATGGTTGTCTAAACTATGATTAATTCATAATATGTGTTACATAATCCAACAGTCTGTGTAATAATGATACACTAATATCGCAACACTTCTTATTGTTTTTATCCAATGATTAATCAATTAATCTGTATTGAAATTTATCTTTAGCTTACAACGTGTTATCTTCCACTTCTTATTGTTTTTATTTTACTTTACAAATACTTTTTTACTGTCTCATGTTTTAACAACAAAAGAATGGAACATTTGCTGAACGTGTCTATAAAGTAATATTTGTTGGTGACTCCGGTGTTGGTAAATCGAGTATTATACGAAAATTCGTCTCCGGTGTATTTGATTTAAATCTCCCATTAACTGTAGCGATTGATTTTCATGTGAAATTTATGCATTGTGATGGGACTAATTTATATCTACAATTATGGGATACAGCTGGACAAGAGAAGTAAGTCAGTGTATATGCATTTATGTATTTTTGTATATGTATGTATTTAACGTCATTTCCAATGGGCTAGCTCAGTTTTATTTTGTTACTATTTTTCTTTATCTCAGATGAATTCTCCTTTTTTATTGGATGATTAATATACATGAAGTATGAATCATTAAGTATCATTCAATCAACTAGTTAATTATACACTAAAACTAGTGGGTAAATCAACCAATGACTCATAACCTACTTAAAATAGATAAATATATAAGGTCAGTCGATATTCTCATGTGTTCAAAGGCCTTGAAAAATGAAAATGTTATTGTATTATATTGTCTATGGCAAAAAAATTGAAATTACAATGACAAATAAATGCAAAGCAAAGGAACGTGAAATTTTGATATTTGAGACATCAAAAACAAAGACGTTTTGATGACGAATAGTCTTCTTTTCGATAAATGCTCATCAGGTTCTACATTTATTAGTTCAAAATTATTAGTCACAAGAATAGCCAGTTCTGAGGCAGATACAACATCATATAGATACCAAGGCTAATTAGGCATAAATTTTTTCTCTTCGGGTTACTTATAAAATACGAATGTTAGTCTTGAATCAATCATCATCATGTAACTTGATAAAGCTTAAACCATTAGATCAAGTGTTTGTAGGCAAAGGATTAGTGCTACTTAAAATGAAATCGAATAGGCAAGAGTTTGTAGAATGAAGTTAGTGATAATCGAAATTCGTCAAATAGTAACGACAATAATATTGAAAGAATTCTAATCAGTTCATTTGTTTGATCTGAAAATGTTACAAAGTCAATAAAATTAGGAGAGAAGATTGAATGATATTCAAATTCATTCTGTGTACCTTGATTCGTAATAATAATAATAATAATAGTAATAATAATAATAATAATAATATGCATATTTGTGGATAAAGAGAGTGGTATTTGGATAGGGTAGACTTAAACTATAGAAATGCACATAAAGACGGAAAGAGACATGTACATTTCTAAAATTAAATCGTCGTATGATTAAGGTGGAGATTGATTTAATGGATCTTGCGTTGGCCATGGAAGGAGAAGGGGTTGCACGTACTTCTTCTGTGTGCACAGTTCTTACCTCTTGACCCGTATAGCTTTCACCCCTGCCGTTTTAAGGACTTCGAATCTAACTAATCTTGGCAGATAACTGTTTACATAGAATATTATTGTGAATAACTGATTTATACTCACCGCATAACTTGTTTGAATTAGGTGATCTAATATTGAGCTGTTGACTCTTCTGTCAACACCTTTGGTCAACCAAATTTGAAGGTGCTCACGAGCTCGGAGGTGCAAATTCCTTGAGCATCTGTCAGTGTAACTTGCTCCACAGGAGAAGATAAACTGATAGATACAAAATGAAGTGGCAAGCTTAGGTAATTTATCCATTATTCTCGGTATCACCATAGGGTGGGTAGAAAACACTAGTTGCAGTTTCCCGCGTTAATTGTTTACCGAATGAAACTGCATAACTTCAACTTTAGCGTTTCACTGAGTGCTTCCCGTTTGGATGCTAGTCTCATGGAAAGCGGCCTTCTATCTACAGTCTGAGTCACCCTTCTATTTGTTTTCATGATAGCTTGTTTACTTGCAAACTTTATGACGTAGCCGTTCTCCCTGAGGGTTTTATTCAATGCTTCCGTTTTTTCACCAACTATATCAAGAGACCACATTATTATTATTCTACAATGTAGGGTTTTCAATAGATTCCTTTTATATTGTATAAGTAAAAAACTGAGGATGTTTGCATATTATCCTATCTATGTGGTTTTCTTCTTAATGAGTCATCAGTTCTTTTTGTGAGCAGAACATCTAGAAATGCTATTTTACCTTCACTTTCTTCGCATGTGAATTTAATAGCCGGGTGAACCTCGTTAAATTGCCTGAGAATATCAGACCGACTAAATTCCTGTTTGCAAAGAATGAATGTATCATTCACGTATCGGTAGTAGAATGTCAATTTAGCAACTGGACCGTTTTTTAATATGGCTAGGAAAATATGGACCAACATAGGACCCAGTTGAAAACATATTGCTACTCCATCCACTTGTCTGTATATGTCATTATTAAACAAGAAATATACATTCATTGTACATTTCAGTAATAGTTCTTTATGCGTGTCTATTGAGATGGTGATATCTATTCCGGTTTCTATGACTTGGTCTCATATATAGTTAACCAGCTCAATTAGTGGAACATTGATGAATAAGGATGTGACATCCAGAGATAACATGCATTGTTCTTTGGTGTTCAGTTCATTGACCATGTCTACAAATTGAAATACATCTTTGACGCTGTCTTTAGCTATCTGTTCGCAAGGAGGTTTCAGTAAGTGAACCGGTCAATTCTGTACGATGTGATGAGGCCAATTTTGCATATCTAGAATTGATCTTACTGGAACACCTGGTTTATGTACCTTTGGTAAATCATAAAGTATTGATGTATATGTTCTTAATGGTTTAATCACTCCGTATACGTTTGATGAGATTAACTGCTGGTCCTTCAGCATTTTAGAGATTATGTGATGTCCTTCTCTTTTTGCTAGTGATATCTTCTGGTTATCTAGTTTCTGGAATTTCAAATTATCTTTTTGAATACGATTCACTTTTTCAATACAATCGTTTTTCTCAAGTAAGACTACTCCATTTTCTTTATCAGGTTTGGTAATAATCAAATTTTCCTTATTAATAAGATCATTAATGGCATTCCTATGTTTCTTCACTAGAATTTTCCTATAGTTGAATTTAGAATCTTTGTATTGATAACAGCAGTCCACTAGGCTGGACTTGAAGCCATGGCCAACGCAAGATCCATTAAATCAATCTCCACCTTAATCATACGACGATTTAATTTTAGAAATGTACATGTCTCTTTCCGTCTTTATGTGCATTTCTATAGTTTAAGTCTACCCTATCCAAATACCACTCTCTTTATCCACAAATATGCATATTATTATTATTATTATTATTATTATTATTATTATTATTACTATTATTATTATTATTATCACGAATCAAGGTACACAGAATGAATTTGAATATCATTCAAT
Source organism: Schistosoma japonicum (assembly GCA_025215515.1). NCBI lineage: Eukaryota > Metazoa > Platyhelminthes > Trematoda > Strigeidida > Schistosomatidae > Schistosoma > Schistosoma japonicum. The sequence continues at coordinate 16,396,567 of CM046064.1, forward strand.
CTTCTCTCCTAATTTTATTGACTTTGTAACATTTTCAGATCAAACAAATGAACTGATTAGAATTCTTTCAATATTATTGTCGTTACTATTTGACGAATTTCGATTATCACTAACTTCATTCTACAAACTCTTGCCTATTCGATTTCATTTTAAGTAGCATTAATCCTTTGCCTACAAACACTTGATCTAATGGTTTAAGCTTTATCAAGTTACATGATGATGATTGATTCAACACTAACATTCGTATTTTATAAGTAACCCGAAGAGAAAAAATTTATGCCTAATTAGCCTTGGTATCTATATGATGTTGTATCTGCCTCAGAACTGGCTATTCTTGTGACTAATAATTTTGAACTAATAAATGTAGAACCTGATGAGCATTTATCGAAAAGAAGACTATTCGTCATCAAAACGTCTTAGTTTATGATAAACATGATAATTTTTAAACAATTTGGGATATCGTAGACTCGTTTAATTTTATTAGGGTGTGTGTGTGTACGAATTGTAGTTTCTGTGATTGTACTTCAATATCTTGATAACATGCTGTCTAATTAATCATCGGAAAGTTTTTAAAATGAAATTGTAGCCCATTGATAATCAGTCAGTAAACAGGTATTATGGAAAAAATTATTCTGCTGTCAATATACATGTTTTATGTGATTAGTGCGATCAGTATAGTCTTCTCTTGCTACTATCTGAAGAAACACCGACATATAAGTCCGTCTGTGTAGGAATATGACACTCGTCTTTTTGAACGATTATAGAAATGAAAATAGATTTCTAGGTTTATTTACTTGATTTTAACAACTGAGTATTCGGTAATTCCCTTCTAATATTTCTACATCATGTTGATCAATAAAATGTTACGTGGATTATTTAAAACAGTGTGCCCGCCAAACAATGGTGTATCTACTGAGCATATTATTCAGCGTTATTTAAAGTCTTCAGTTCTTTCAACATATCAAACGGAAAACTCAAGTTTTTTTAAAGACTTAATTAATGTTTAAAATTTCACATCACGTTTATGTTTAGCTCATTTGAAAGATAGAATACGGTATGGCTATTATATATATATATATATATATATATATATATATATATATATATATATATATATATATATATAATTAGAGATAATTTTCGTTTTGGAATCCGACCAAATATTTAGCATTATAGTGATTCTCAGTAGTTTTTCATCTGATAATTTTTGATGATGAACATGAATTGCAGAACATTCTTTACTTGCTAAAAGAAAAGATGATCACTATTATTCATGGAAAATTAAACTTACATTATTGAAGTTAATTTCGATTTGTTATATAGTCTGAATTTGTCAAGAGAAATACTACTTATATAGATTGTACATCATGTTTAATGATACGTATATTTTCATGTAGATTATAGTGTTCGTTATTCATGTATTCAATCACAATACAAATCATCTTCTAGTATGTAATGTATTTTTACAATTTACTAATGTAGATTTCTTTCTTTTATAAAAATATATGATTCAATGAAATTAATTAGATGCTATAATGTCTCAAGATTATTTTATATTGTAATAGAAAAATACATGATTAATTAATAATTAGGCCAAATCTACTTTCAATTGGATAATGATGAAACCTAGGTTGGGTAATTTCTGCACATTACTTCTAACCACCTAACATCAATTCAGAATACAATTGAGCTAATAAATAATGATGCACTTCAGTTAATTTCCGAGAGAGCACGAACTCCACTCACCAAAAGTAAGATGGTAGGTGACTGACAATTTAGTTAATGTCAAATGCATCTGTTTTCTCACTGCAACCCTAGGACATTTATCTCAATGATTCCCAACTTTATGTATATAAAATTTAACTATTTCAACAGCCTTAACGAAATATTCTAAAGAATCTATTAATCAGTTATCAAAGCATTTTACTATAACAAGTGAATTCAGATGTGTTTAACCAACATAAGCAATATGCAATTTGACATAAATTGTTATTTGCTACGTGAAAATTCACATCATACAAGTAGGGATACACCAATAATATGGCATATATGCCTGTGAAATAGGTAAATAAAGAATAACATATAAAAAACAAATGAAAAGAAAACAATAAGGCAGTCTCAGGATAATAATCTATCTGAAATTTTAAATGATTTAAAGAATGACTATTATTTGATCTCTACGAATAAACTATAACATCTATTCTGTTATCTAATAATAATTTACATTTGTCTAGAGGATACTGATTAATAAATGAACACTTTGATTGGTTCATTACTTCGTTTGATTCATCTGATTGCTTAAATTTCACCGACAAACATCTACTAAGAAATATGTTTTATATTTTAATTACTACAATACTCACCATGCGGGGCAGAGGATTAGGCGGAATCTAGGGTGTACACTGCTGACGAGTTCCATACTAGATCGAAACAGCTATTTAGTGCTTCCTGGTTTTCAATGGTACCCTGACAACATCAATCTGTAGCGAACTCAATAAATTAAACTTAATACCAATCTCCACAAACCATCCCGAATTCATTACCTCAAAATTAAATTCTTACTTAAATCCCTTCATTTTGAAGTGATTTAAGTTAAGCTACTTATAAATAAAAAGTAGCTCGTTTATAATCATTTATCTTGCGGTAAAGATATTATTGAGTACAAAATAAAGGCGATTCAGAGAAGATAACTTTCTTTTCGATGATATCACTTACTATAGCTGTACAATCGTATATATAATCATTTCTACAAGATATTTGCCTATTAAAAGATAGAAAACGAACACCTAATAATTTATTTAGAGATTTTAAGTATGAAAATAATCTCAAGTGTATTACGTCTAAATGATGAACTGTTCTAAATTAAAATGGGCAATAATTGTCCACTTGACCAGTATGAAGAAAAGCACGTGCAGAAGATAGTAGTAGTAATTTATTTAAATATACAAGAGGTTTATTAAACTGATTATAAGGTACTAGAAATTTAAAAAAAGACATGAAGAAGAATTAGGGCCAGTGTAAATTTAAGGATAGGGTTTACTGTTTGCGAACACAGAGATCAGACTTGAAATTTCGGATTGTCAAAGTTTCAGCTGTGCATAGGATGTTCATTCGTGTCCCCATTGAGATCAATCATTTAAAAACATGAATGATGCCGAAGTACGATTGTAGAGGAGCAACGTGGCCTGAGTTGATCAGGTGTTCTTGTATTGAGTTCGTGATCGACTTGCACTTATCTCCCCTGAGATAGACCGGGGTGACAGCCTGGGATGAGTTTGGAAAGTGTTCGCTTAGTGCGATCAACGTAACAGGCTTCACAGGAACAAGTAAATTTGTCGATATACATAGATGTAGTCCAAAGCTAAAGTTTGTCCTTAACACATCTTGGAATCGCTTGTCGGTATGAAAAAACAATGTAAAGCCTAGCAGCAAAAATCGTTTTCTTCAAAGACTTTGTAATCCGGTTTCTCAAAATTTCAGCCGTTGTATCTATTTTAAATTCGATATTCGTGAAGATTTCCTCGATACTGTAGAGGACTTTATAAGTTGGGGTTTAGGTTCAAGATAGTTATCAATGAACCTCGTTGGGTAACAGTTTTTGATGAATATTTATGGAAGTTTAGATGGTTCCTCATCAGTAGTTTAAGTGATGCAAATTCGTTTGGCCCTTGATGAGTGACCGGATTGTTTCACTTTTTACTCAATGGGAGCCAACTATAAAGATTTCTGTAATGTTAATTTGACATCAATTTTCTGTAAATTGATCTTTGTGATGAACCACCACGTCTTCTTTTCAGCAAAACATCGATGAAATGAAATTTTGAGTTTACTTCTGATTTCTGTGTGAAGTTGACTGAACTATAGCAGCTGATAAACTTTTTCAGAATAGTGTTCAAATTCATACTCTCGCCACAAATGTTAAGTGTATCAATAATTTATCTCCTATATAGATGAAACCTCTTAATTGAAGGTTGAAGTACAGTATTTTCCAGATTCGCCATGAAGCAGTCAGTTACGACGGGACCTAGTAGTGACCCCAATGCAACCCCTTCGGTATGTTTGCAGAAATCGATATCAAATGTAAATTGTACCACTAACTCATGAACAAAATAAGTTTCTTTTAACTAACTAAATTAGTGGATAATATGAAGTTATCAGAACTGATTTGTGTAGTCTAACAATCGGTAAAAACACTGAACCATTTTAGAAAGTATATGCGCCAGTCAGATTAGTCTCAAATTAGATCTAGAGTTCATCATGCATTCTCATGCTAACCACCACCGGTAAGTGAATCAGTACTTGTTGGTAAAATAGACAAATCACCTTAAAATATGGGTGAAAGCAAAAAGTGGAATCTACAACGAGTTTTATTATTTCAAGGGATTCATCAACTAGATTTATCTGGATCCATAATAATGGTCACAATCATATTTCATCACCATCACCATTAACAACGTAGAACGGGGAAAACAAGCCCATAGGTTCAAGTTGCCATACCATATTAGCACTACAAGATAACAGAGGTAACATAATAACAGAATACAAGAGAGGAGAGTAAGGTAAAGGTGTGCGGAAAATAATAATGGAATTCAAGATCTAGATCACGTTTAAAGGTGAATACACTTGATCCACTGTGACCGATTCTGAGCCATGTCTCCAGCCATTTAATGCGACTATCATGCGGACCCCAACCAGGTTAACTACATCTACCAATAGTGCTTAGACCAACAGTCAAAGACTTCATGGACTGGTGCCATATTTTGGTTTGGCTGCCCCTACCCTTCTTCCATCCTACTTCAACCTTAGCTAACATCGCACGTCGAGGCAGAGGGTAATCTGGCATAGACAGCACATGTCCTACCCATCTCAGTCGATGAAGACTATTGACGTCTTCGACTGATTTACCATATTTTCCAAGAACCTTTTGTCTAACCTCCATATGATTTATTCTATTGTTCCATGATATACGAGAGATGCTAAGAAGATTTCTATGGTCAAATACCTTAAGTTGACGCACATCTTGGGTTTTCATATCCCACGTTTTCCAGCCATATGTTAGAACGGCGCGGACTTCTTCGCAGTACACCCGGCATTTCGTTGAGAGACGGATATCTCGCCCGCGCCACAAGTGGCGTAAATTTTCCAATGCCAATCGGGCTTTCTGAATCCATGCTGAGACTTCATCAGACACCGACTCACCAGAGGTGATGAGACTCCCGAAATAAATGAAGCAGTCAACGCATTCAATTACTTTACTCCCTATAACTAATCTAGGTGAAGAAGCAAACCAGTCCTGAGGTAACATTTTGCATTTAGAAGGAAAGAAACGCATCATGAATATGCTTGCATTGTTACTTAAGGTGCTCAGGAGACTCTGCACATTGTCAGTACATTTGGTGCCATACACATATAACAGAGATATCTAAATATATATTTTATTTCATTTAGGTACTTTTCCGTAAATTAAATCAGTAAACGAATAACACTTCCTTTCTGCTAGTGTCTACAAATTCTCTGTGTTTATTTTTTATTTATATGTGTCTTATGTCCCCACCATAGCATGGAATGAATTAACCAATTTGATTAAAAATTATTATGTAATTAGGCAATTAGCTAGTTTCATTTATTTTATAGTGATGGAAAACATCAAACTTGCCTAGTTTACCACCATTATGTTTTGTTCATAACTGGTAGTTTGCATTGATACGACTGGATCATGTTCGTTTTTTTAAGTCTTGTTATTGATTATTATTTAAACATGAAACTTAGTACAAAATGGCACCAAAAATATATGCGCAACACAAGTATAAAAGTAAAGTTGTGAAGAAAAAAAGAGAAAGAGGGTAGTCAAGGGACAAAAAGAGAATCGCAAGGTAGGAGACACATTCCGACTAGTAACGCAAACAAGATTTCATTCATATTAAAAGAAGTCATAACACTTTTGTGAAGATTATAATCAGAAACTGTGGCAAGATCGTCACTACTTCCATTGTGTTATATCTGATATGGTCTCAAGCTAATGATTCGAACGATCTCTAAGACCCTAATCAGGAAGCCGAGACGGACTGATTGATGCTAGTCCTATACAGCTTCTTTCATTCCACAACGCCATGTTACAAACTGACCACGTCTCCGCTCTTTTTAACTAGTCCTAGCGTCTGAAAATAATGCACATTTAGGAAGCCGTTGGGATGACATTCGTAAAATGTGACCCAGCAACCAAACTTTTGCTCTGATTCATTAAATGCTTCCCTTTTCTGTAAGTATATAGAAATTAACTGTATGTTAAAATAAACAAAGGAATTGTAATATAACTAACCCTATAATTCATTTTCGTTAAACGGGACTAGTAAAGATTGTTCGTAAGATGGATTTGTATGATGTTCTATTGACAGCCCAAATCAATCAGTGTATTTAATCTTAATCTTCTCTGTACATAATGAATTATCGACTGATTTGTAACTTTGTCCAGGAAATCTATAGAACTCAGTACTGGCATATGAATGACACACCATTTCATGTTGTGATAAACTTTAGTAGTAAATATTACACTTCCTTATATAAGAAGAGTATCAGTATCTCTGTAGTTTTCAAGCTGCAAACATTGTAGAGTTTAGCCCCCTTCCCCCTTCGTTCACCTTCTTTATTCATGAGTACACGGTAATGAAACATGATTAATTATCAATCCAATCAAAATTTTTAATTAATACATATTACTAGTAAAAACACATTTTGTTAGTAGTTTATTGTCGAATGGTGACACTCATTCCAAATCTACTGTTGTGACGCGTGGTTTTGGTTTTTTATCAACCACACAATCTCTGTCGTCAATTGTTATCTCTTCTGGGATGACCGCTTGATTCGGCTCCAAGGCTCTGATACGAACCCCCACGCTAAAACTACACTTCGACGTGAACACGAGAGAGAAGGCAGGCAATACAAGAAAAACATTTTACTACAAGGTTCAATTATGTACAGAAAACTAGAGTATTTGTCGTATCATAAATATCCTTTAGGTTTCTAGAGATTTCTGTATCCTACTAAACAGAGCAGTAGTAAGAAAACAGTCCAATCATAAAAACATAACACGTGACTTTTCATTGTCTAGAAGTTTTTGGTAATAAACTATCTGCGTGCTGATTGAACACAATGTTTCCTATTGATTTCTACGTCTTTTCGAGCTTGTTTCAAGGGGTTTTCTGGTCTTACCTAACATTTGCTTTTATTGTAAACGATAGCAGTCTTTTTATCAATACACTAAATGTAGATAATTGAAATCATTGTCATCATCAGACTATTAAAAATAAGCTAAAAGTCAATGTTTCGAAAATTATCCATAATTCTATTGAATAAATCCACGAAACTATGAAGTGTAATTTGATAAATTTCAACAGACTTACGATTAGTTTACTGAAACTCAAAAGGTCATTTAAATTTTACGCGACAATTCTTAGCTACCTTCAGGTGATATAAAAGTAAAAGTACGTGTTTATTCTGCTTGCAGGTTTAGAAGCATTACACGCCAATATTATCGTAAATCAGATGGTGTAATTATAGTGTTCGATGCAACTAATGAATCAAGTTTTTTAGCTGTTCGATCTTGGCTTCAATCAGTTACTGAAGAAACAGATGAGAATACTGTAATTTTAATTCTCGAAAATAAATCTGATCTCATTGAAGAAAATGATGATCAACGTGCAGTATCGAAATCCACAATTGATAAAATTGCTCGCGTAAGTAGTTTTGCATTGTAACAGGTTAAGTTTAATAAAGAAATTATCGAGATTTTTATACGTAGTATAGGGTAATTAGGATTGAGGGTTTTCGACATTTATTGTATTTCACAGTATGATTTGGTTACTTTTGTCATGTAGTGGGTGATTGCTGCACACAGAGATGCAATTTTCACTAAAGATTTCATTTCTAACAATATTACCCGTAAGTATATGTTATGTATGTATTTAGTGTCGTGCAACTTAACATGACAATTGAAGTACATAAATCCGAAGTAAATGGTTGGAATAAAATCTGTCGAGTAAATTACACTTTAGTATTCAACACGCCCTGATTAAAGAAATGAACAAATGATGGAAACTACTGGATAAAATGCACTTAGTAAAAGTGGAAATCACTGCGAATAAAATTAGTCTATACCCAGCATATTTTAAAAATGCACTGACGTTTGTTTCGTCATAGTCAGTTTTAAACGAATAAATCAAAAAGTTGTCGAGAAATCTAAATGCCTATTGACTTACGAATTATTGTGACATTCCAACATTAATTTCTACCAAAGTAAAAAAAATGAATCAGTTATACTGATTAAAAAGCAACAAAAAGTTCCTGATTTGTAATTTAATTAATAAGTAATTAGTTGAGACATTTTGTAGTATCTTGTACTTGTGGACAGGCAAGAATAATATCGTTTACTAACTCACTGAAATACTAACGAATAATTGTATCCAGGAGTTTAACAGAAGCTACAATAGTATTTATAATAGCAGTAATAACAACAGTAACAGTGATGAAATTGACAGTTATGTTAGTACTGGTATGTTGGTTATTGTTTTCATTGCAATTTAAAAACTTAGTCTTGGCTTCTTATGGTAATTACTATTTTATTTGTTATAGTGAATTGGCCGACATTAGACAACAATTGACCTCGATTACAATTGCCATTAAGTCGTCAGTTGTATAGCAAATACCACAAAACTGCGTTCTAACTGTTTTCCAACAAGGATAATGCATTCATATTTTATCGACATTTCCCAAAAACAATTTTATTTACATATTAAAAATATTACTTTTATACAATTTTGCCTACTAATAAGTAGTGTGAAATAATATTCAAAAATTACTGCTTTATGCAGAAGTATGCGGTCAGCTGTTGACTTCGATGTTTAAAGTAATTTAGCCATTACAGAACAGAAACAACTGCTCCCCCTTCCCATAAAGAAATTGTTACAGAAAAAGTTATTCCTTCCTACTTATAAGTAATTAAAATGATATTTCTTTACTTTAGCCCGTTGTAATTGAGCAATAGCAGGTTGTGTAAACTTGCATTTTTTTTAACCGAATAGTTCGAATCGTAAAGTAATTTATAAATTAACTGGTAATGGTTCTCAAGTCAAACCAATATCTTTCCAATTAATTCTTTAATTTTATATAATATAGGATTTTGTATGTAGATTTTACTTATCTTATGTACAGGCATATAAAACAATGTGTTTCGATGTGAGCGCGAAAACTGGGCACAATATTGAAGAGGCATTCATGGCTATGGCAAGGTAAAACAGCGCAGTACTATCCATTTAATAAAATGCATAACAAGTCATCTCATAAAATTCTTTTTTTCGGGGTATTAGCGCCTTTGTATTTTGATAACTTCACAAAGAAAGGTCCAGTACACTTTCCTCGAATCCAATAATCGGGGAATATTTGTCTTTGATGGCTATTTAACTAATTACCTTGGTCAATTTGTACATAGTAATAGTGAAGGCTGGAAACAGTCGTTTAGTGACGACATATGGATATATTAAGCAATAAATCTTTACTGAAGCTATTTAAATATGCTACCTAACTTGTTGAAATAGGCTTTAGTAATTACTCAAAATGGAGACTTCTTTCATCAGTTCATTACAGACTACCACAACAATTCGGAAGAACGATGCATTTCCCAGATATCAGAAGTGACTAAATGCACTGTTTCGCCACTTACATTTCACATGAGGATTATTCTAGTGATCAAATACACTTTTATTATGATCATGAGATATTTCTATCCAATCAGTGGCGGTACCTCCCATTTAACCTAACTTTCAACGCGGGCCAACGCAACAACCGAAATCAGTGGTTGCAGAAATTGGATGGATAAAGCTCAACACTGACTACGGTGGTGCAGATCTAATTGACATTAATATTTTCTTGTGCTTCAATATGGTTTCGTGTTTTTTATTCCTAGAAGTTGAACTTTTATTTTGGACCTAACTTTCCGAAGTTATATCTTTTAAAATGTAGTTGATACTACTGTTGTTTTAAGTCTTGGGATTCTTGTGAATTCCATCTAGTAAACTACGGCATAGTGGGTTAATATAAATTTTGCCAGGTTTAACAATGACTATACTGCAGCGTTGAAATAAAGTAGAAGATACATTAAAATACAAGTACGTTATAATAATTCTTATTGGTTCTATTTTCTACAAAGGAAACTTAAAGAAAAAGAAGTGTATGAACTCCAAACGCTACAAAACCTGAAAAATGATGCAAGCACAAAAAAGAATACATGTTGTCGATGAAATATCATCAAATCTTCGAAAAACAATGTGGATTGTGCAATGAAATAATATTATATACAACAATAACCATATTTTATTCAAATTATTTTCATATGCTTTGACCAAAGATGGATTCAAGTATAAAGTTGATTGGATCTCTTCTTGATTTCATTTTAAACAACATATGCCTACATGTGACCATTTACTTCTGACATTTAAAAGGCCTTTCCTATGCAAAACCCTTAAATTGTTTACATTTGATTTAATCATTAAAAAATGCATAAAAGAATTTATTTCATGTTTATTACTACTCTTTTTTAATTGCATTGAGAACTCTTCGTAATCCTGTTGTAACCATAATGATTACGTCACTTAAAGATTTTTTGGTTATAATGGGGTATGATTTCGGTTTTGTGAGTTAAAAATAAATATCAACAGTTTATTGAAAGGTAAGTGAAACTTCAACTTGTTGTGACACCATCGTTATATGCTTTAAACATGACCCTAACTTCTAAAGTCTAGTCAAACAGATGGTATCGTTATCCTTTGCATAATTCAATCTAGTATACAAATCTGAACATAATTACTGATTCCGATTCGTAATTATTGCCGAAAAAATAATATATTGTAAACTTGTACACTTTAGGCAAATAGACTGAAACAAGATAACTAAGTAAGGTGATTATACTGGCAAAAAGTATGATGCTGAAATGATATAGGAGCAGTCTAAAAGCGGATTAGTAAAGATGTTATGTACAAAGTACCAGCAGCTATTTATAAAATAGGATGACACAATAAATAATTATTTCTACGTTAGAATAGGTGATCATTACTGAGGAAAAATCAATCTCCTACTAATCTTATAGTTATTACAACTACGACGGTTGTAAAGACGCATGGTTTTAAACCTTCACTTCTTACAGTTAAATCAACATTTGTATGAACAGTTAGCATATAATATCTGGTGTAGTCAATCCAGAATAGCACGTTACGTTTAAACCTTTCACTTCTAAGGACCCGGATTTTATGGAAACCGAAGGGTAAATATGACGCGGATTGCAAAAAATTCGGTTAATTTGCGCAGTACTTGAGGGACTTTTATCTAAGATTTCAATACTGAGCCCATAATGAGTACTTTAGTTGAAAAGGTATATTTTGCTTAAGCTTATAACATCATTTCACTACATCAGCCTACGCTCCAGTCAGTTGCAAGTGCAATACACGATAAATATTGCAACTGCCTTACTAACAGGGATTTATGCGTGGCCAATCGGGGGAATGTTGGTAGGACAAAAAGTCTAAGCATGTATGTACGAATCACTATTTATTTATGACCAGATACAACTCCCGAAAAAATTTTGATTAGATGATGGTTAGAAGTTGAAATAGCAGATAGAGTAGAATTTGACTTGACAAAGCACTAAATTCTACTTGTCATCATACAAATTTATGAATTGTCAGTTAAATATGACTTGAAAACTTTAATGTGTTGACATCATCTTATTGTAAAACAGCATATTCAGCTAGCTTAATAACTTTGATCGATTATTAGGACGGTTAACTAGTTACTAGATGAATTAAGTAAACCAAAGTTAAAACCCAAATATTATTCCTACCAAAGGAATATTCTAATTTTGAATATCATGAACAAAAGTCTAACTTGCCTACACAGAAAATAATTAGTGTGGATCAAATTAAACTTAGGAATTACTAATTCACAGTGAAATAATTCCAGATAGATATGAACATTTTTACATAGGACACTATACACAAATTTAGGAACAAAGTTCAACATATTTACGATCATCTGAAAGTTTCATAGAATGACTTCTACTGACTTTATTCATAATTTTACTTTTTAATTCATCCTTGTTAGCATTGGTTTCCTTTTGATCATTTGAACTCAAAATATGTAACGACACCTACATATAGAATGAGTAAAAAGTTTTTGATAATTTTACTCTGAAAACGAGACTGGCAGTTAGAAGCAATGAGAAAGTAATTAATTCATTTTAAAGATAAAATTAAAATCGATGATAAAGTTAATTTCGCTTAAGCATTTAAGTTAAGAAGGATCATAGTACTTCTGCACATTTAGAAATTTACAGATACGAGCACATTAACCTATGCTAACATACAGGCTATTTAAGCAGCACTTTAATGTCTTCTGATATCTCAAGTACTATTCTATGAAGGTTAGCTATCGGGACAGACGCGTCACTAATTCAGTATAACTGTGTAACATATTGCTATATTTTCATGCTAAAAGATACGAGAATACAAGTTCACTAAAAGTAAAGCTACTAAAAGTTCGACTCGGTTATTTAACTATAAGATATCACTAGAAATTATTCAGCTACTCAGCTTCTAATCCTTTTAGATGTCACTTAAACAATTATACTTTAAACCCCTTGCTTCTAACTTGACATGGTGGCTATGCCTAGCTATCGTGACAAACTAGTCGGATAATGCTGGCTAGAACAATTGTTCCTTAAGGTTCTACCATATCAGATAGGTCAACTGAAAAGCGGCACAACTAAAAGCAGACGACCTAAGATACAAACTCAAGGTCATGCGGTTGACTGAACAGGGGTACGATGGCAGTAATGTGCTCCGTTCACATAACCAACATAATGATGCTGTCTTCCCACAAAGGAAGTGTGGGGTTAAGAAAGGTCAACGTTGAAAGTGCACTTATGTATTTCGAATTCTAATTTAACTCATCCTTTTAAAATACATTTCCCGAGATTAATTTTGCATTATCGTTAGTATTAGTGATTTTACTCATTCGCTGTTAATTTTCCTCTTCTATTCACGTAATACACAAAAGTGCTTGGCACGATCAAAAACTAAAAAATGGGACAATATCGAAAATCTTGATATCATTACATCGTATACGATTTTATTAAAACTCATCATAGACGTAAAGGTCTGTTAGTAGGTTGAATCAAGTCAATTACGTGATTCAACACACTTCAATCAAAATAAAATAACGTTGCCTGGTACCTGTAGCCCGTCGACTAAAATACAAGTTCTCAAATTAATTATCGAGCTTACATGCAACAAAATATGGATAATAACGGCTTTGGTAACCAGTCTATACATTTGGCGGCCTTAGAAAATATACAATACTTTCTTGAGATTGTTGCAAAGCACTGACCGAATTCGGAAATAAGGGATAACCTCTACTCTTGTTAAAATAAACCTAGTACTGATGTCCTCACTATCATCTATGATTTGATACTACTTTTGCAATATTTCTCAGTGTGGTCTAGACATATGGCTGACGAAAGCATATTGTCAGATTTTAGGTTGGTTCAACTATTTTTAACAGTTAAAACAGAGATCATCAGAACACAGGAATGGAAAAACAAACGTACCTTTTTTACTAGCTTTTTTACAGAAATGCGTCCACCAGCATCGTGTATTATAGGGATCAGCAACCTTTTAATGCTTTTCCGATCGTGGGTTTTATCGTTTTGATGACTGAGGGTGTCAAAACCTTTACTTGGAGAAATATTAGCATTTTGATTTGAACCTAGGGTATTGTTAGGAGAAAATTAACTACTTACAGGAATTCGATTGAGTACGTAAATCATCACTACTTATACTGATCATACCACTAGAGGGTGAAAAAGTAAAACACTCTGAGCTTTGAATGACATCTAGAAGTTTAGTCTTGAATTCCTTTTTGGTCATGCACTCTTGTGAGGAATGTATGTCAATTGTATACGTTTTGTAAATCTGAAAATAAAACTGCATGCTTAGTCTACGCACATCATAAAATCCTCGTACAATCAAGGTCTAAAAAGGCACATTCAAAAAACTATAAGCGCTTTAACGTTAGTAGGCAACTAATTAACTTCGTACTGCTCGGAAATATGCAACTGCAAATTACGATTAATTTTGCATTGCCATCTAAAATTTTACTTAAAAAAACAAAACCATTTTTTAATATTCCGACTCACTTCTGCTACAGATTTTTAGTTGCTAGTGGAAAGTATGAAGGTAGAAAAAAACGAAAAAATCAGAATCGACGTAAAGTGTGGGGTAAATGTAGGTTAGCCCGAGCTGTTATGACAAATCTGTCCATAATGAAAGTAACAGAACTAATGACAAGAACTGATATGAGTAAAGTACCAATGCTAATGAGAAAGACTAAATATAGCATAAAGAAGGTTGAAAATAAGGGATGGAAGTGTAAGTTTGAATATCGGAACTTACGACAGATAAAAAGCGAATGTGTTGACGTGTGTGACCGATTCTCAGCGCTATCACGCAGTGCCCTGAACCGCTGACTACAGCCATCGTGAGAATTCCATTCAAATAATTTGCATTCATCATCTTGGCTCTGGTCATCAGCCAAATGACACAACACCCTGATTTGGTTGCTCCTAGACTTCTTACAGCAAACTCCTGCTCTAACCAATAACTATTAAGATAGGCCGTCATAACCATACAGTGATACAGAAGAAACCACCCACTCTTTGGTTGGTAGATCTCCTCTACGCCACATATAGGCAGGCTTTCCAACACCCTGATGACATTTTGCTACTCATCAGAGTCTACGAGACCTTTAATATAAGTGAGACGAACAAAGTGTCCCAGTACTTTACTTCTTATGACTAATCTATTAATAAACGCACACTACTCTAAAGGCAACACTTGTAAGGAGAGAAATGAGAGTATTTCGAACATCTTGCACTGTGAGGCAAGGTGGTTGAGACTGAATTTTGTCATCAGATAGGACACCTCCCAGAGAATCTGGGCATTTATCGCTTATAAACTTTGAACTCATTTCTCTGATAGTGATGAAAATATTTAGACGTGACTATCAATAAAGGCACCATTAAGAATAACTGAAATTAACACAAAAAAAGTGGCTTGCGTAAAGTATAGAAACCAGCAAACGCGATACCTGAAATGCTCGCTCTTAGTTTACAAATAGGTTAGTCACCGTTTTGATTCATTAACTAATTTAAGACAATCAGAAGAAAGTATTTGTGATCGAGTAGTTTGGCAGGAAAAAACACTTATTACAGGGGGATATAAATATTTTACAAGTTAAATAAGTGAATCATAAGTTAAAAACAAAGTTGCCGCTGTTAGGTTATTTTTCAAGGAAATTGAAGTAAAGTCTAGTTACAATTGTGCCTGTCTTACGAAAATCTTTGTTAAGAGATAATGACTTATCCACAGATGATTGAACACCACGCTGGTCTGAACTATAAATCTCATTTTACTCAAGGCTTTTTATGGGGAAGACATTAATGCAATCAGCCTTATTTCATTAACGATGCAAAAACCTAAAACCAAATAACAATAATAGTATTCGTAAATACTATTTTCAATGTCAATCAGGTTATAATCCTAACTTCAACTTTAAAACAAATTCATAACTCTAAATACTGATTCCGGGGTAACATTAAGTTTGCCCAACGTTATTTTATGTAGTGCAATGTTATAGTCAGTAAATATGCGGAGGTAGGTTTAATAACAAGGTGTTCATGAAATCGAAGACCGGGATAAGGCAGGCAGAAAAGTACGGGGTTATGTCGGTGACCACCCACCACGTTTCATTTTGACCATTAACTTCCCTCTCGTTTTCAATTAATGGTTCCACGTTTAACAGCACAACCCCGCCTTCAACAAAATAAACATGATGCTAGGTAGAGAGAAGGATCGGGTCAAACAGTGTAAGAAGAACTTTAGGAGGTGCTATAAAGAGCGTTTCTATACATTTTCCCCAAATTTTCGGCTCACTAGGCTACTTTAAGTCTCAGTATGATTAAGATAGTGTCAGTCAGAGAGAGATAAATTTTTTAGTTGATCCAACTCTTGAAACATGTCGACAGACGGAACTTTAAACATGCATTGTGGTGAAGTTTCACTCGTTAACTATTCTAAAATAAAACATACTTCTTATCAGTCAGTTACAACGTAGAACTTGGTACATGCATAAGCTAGTTCAACTTGCCATGCCCCAATTAGCAGATAGAAATTAAATTGTCGGACGGAATCCCAGAATAGCGGAGGTAGTAACAGAGTAAGTACCAATGGAAAGGTATCGAGATCGAAGATAAGATATACTTCTTATCCTGGAGCATGATACAAAACCATATTTTTAACACGAAAAGCCTAATTTTAACCAAACGTAGCTAGGATACACTGTATATAGTACGCGATTTTAGTGCGAATTCGAGACAAGTTCGATGCCAGTAGCATGTCTCACAGCGGTTGATTAGGAAATCTTGCGCTGTCATTCAAGTACGGTGTTTGCTTGCTCCTATACTGTACTCTAGACAAAACTTTTAGATAACAACTTTCGCGATATCAAAGCAAAAAAAATAAGAAGGGTTATATTTTACTCATCTTGCACTCAAATGTCGCATCACTTGTGATTTACCAAAAGTCTGCAAGTTTTCTAAGGTATGTCCCATGAAATCGTTCATGCAAACTCAATTATCAGACGTAAGGTAGTCTTTTCTCAATTTTACCGCAAAATCAGCGGTATGTTATAAAGGTGTAGCAAGAAAGCTGTCACTTATTTAAAAATAATACTGTAGTTGATTTTTAGAACTCCATAGCACCGAAATTAATAGGCGAAATTTGTGAAAGCGCAGGATCTCAGCGTTAGTAATCCGAACAGACATAACCTGTTATCAAACAACTTTCGAGGTCACCAAATGAGCAAGTCACTCAAGGCTTGGCATGAACTACAATATTTGAAAAGCACAGTCAATGCCGTTTATCTTTGAAGCAGGTGAACAGCCACGTGATGAGAAATCAAATTGCTTTGACAGTCTTAATGTTATTTGTTTGATACCTTATTTTTGACATAAGCTATACTATTCCAGACTATGAAACTTAAACTGTCCATTAAGTAAAGAAATCTTAAACAGTTGAAAGAACGTACCTTTCTTCTAACATCTGAGAACAACGCGCTGCCACCAAGTTCCGACAGAATGTTTAGTACGTAATCACGTGATAGAAAATCGCATTTCTCTAACGGTGTCAATAATTTCGCAAATTACCTTCCAGTTTTTGCTTCTTTGGTTTTGATTCGTCTTTCAGTGATTCATGAGAAAATTCCTTCTCCGAAATTGACGAAACGTTACTAGTAATTTCGAGTTTAAGAGGCTCTAAAATTTTCCACATCTCCTCAACGACTTCGCCGGGTATACCACGGTATTTTGACCTCATAAAATTCTATTCACGATAAGAAAAAAATAGAAAATCTACCTCGAACTTCTTCTTTTTCTTCGGTACATTGAAATTACCTTTGAGATTTTGAAGAAAGAATTTAAGCCTCTTTGACTGGCAGTTTTGTATGGCATTTTCTACTTTTGAAACCCATTCAGCTTGCTTACTGTTTTTATCACCTTTGGATGATTTTAAATAGTTTAATTTATCGTATTTTTCTTTTTCAGAAATGCACACACAGTGAGATGCAATCGAAAATTTACTACAATTGACTGGACAGGTGCACCAAACTTACTCAAAGTCCTTGTGACAGTCTACACACGAAACCATAGAACAACGTCGAGAGGACTTTAGGTGGTTTTGTGCACCGCTTTTCTTTAATGTGACGTTGCATTGAGTACAGACAAAAACAACCATGCTTAGAGGTGGCGCAGATGTCAACTGACGATCCACTTTCGGACTCGAATATTTGATACATTAAAACTCCAAACATTCCGGTGATGAGATAGATGACTAATAGTTCTTTGTCATCTCCATGTAGGTTGTTGTATACAGAGCTTATTTACTAAAGGGTTTAAACCTACTTTATTGTTCCTTAGAACGTCAAATTTAAGAATTGTAAATAGTGGTTTCGTGAGATCTAGAAATATTTGATCTTTATAAGAAAACTATCAGTTTTTGTTCATATCCAAGTTTTGTTATCGTTCTCATTTAAACATGCGTTAGTTACTGAATACTGTTTTGAGAAGGAGGGTACTCTCTAAAGCCGAATGTATAGCGTCTCAGAATATGATGCAGAACATTGGATTGTTACTGCTCGTGATAATATCAGAGGTAAGGAACATGTACAAAATAACTGCAAGTATGATAAGATAAACTCATTGGTCATTAAGAGGACAGTGGCATTCGTTGGAAGCAGCTTGCAACAACTTCCAGCATCTTGCAAACTGGGTGACAGAGAGCCTTCGCACTTAATACGCTACATACAGTAACTTGCTAACTAATCGATTTGGATACCGAGGTACCAAATCAACTGTGGTTGCGACGACCACTACCAGATATTTGGTAAATTTTAAACCTTTAGGAGGTTTTCTTGATAGCCTATCACGAATAGGGGATAAAATGATGGAGGCTTACTATCAAGACTGCGACTTCTTACAATTTTATAATTTGCTGACCGATATCAGATCCCATAAATTCATCAACTCCCCCTCCTAAACACATGCCTAGTATCTCACGTCATTAAACAACTCCCTGATATGTACGTCACACACCATTTTATGCTGACGAGTGATTCTCATTTAGCACTACTCTTAAACGATGCGATTTGATTACCAAGTCATACAAGACCTAGTTTTGAGAAAACCATGTTTGGAATTACTGATAAGCTTTTTCAGGAGTAAATAATCAGATATTTTCTCACATACTAATTTTTCCATTATTCTAGAGATGACTGGGGTGATATTTATGGGACCTATAATTATGCAAGTTTGTCCTGTCACCTGATTCAAATCGAGGGCATATGTTTGAGGTTCTCCACTTATTAGAGTAAGGGTCTGTTGTTAAGGAAAAGTCGAATAGTTTTAGTAGGATTAACGGAACGTTGGATCCACCGAGTTCAAAGTAAATGAATATCATGCACTCCGTAACTACTTGAGCTCCTTAGTGAGTTTATGAATTTATAAATGTCATAAGTGAAGGAAAAGGATTCTGTATGGCTAGTAGCCGAGCAGATAGTGCCTATCCCAATGTCATCAAGGAGTTTACCCCTGTTAGTGAAGTAATTACATAACAGGTTGTCAATAGTCATATTATGGTCGCTAACAATTAAGCCATCACATGAAATGCGAAGAATATCATTATTCCAGGAAGGTTTGATGAGTTTATTGAACAGCTGTACTTAGTTCTGTTCCTTGGAGCTACTGTGCATTGTTGATAACTCATCATTTATCGCCTTTAACTTGTGGACTTATTTTAGTTGATTAAAGGTCATGGTAATTTCCACGAATACTGAAAAGCCATTTGACTTGAAATAGCACTTCTGTAGGCGTTTTAGCTTATTACGGTAATGAAGTGGTATGTGCAAATCGTTTGACTTAACTATATTGCTTATTTTAACAGGTGCAGTCGAATCTAAACACGAGTCAATAATTTGATGAAAAATATCTAGTGCATCTGTAAGACTATTGGATAAGGGAAAATTGTCCCAGTCAAATAAACTTAGAAGGATGTGTAGAAGATTCCAGTCTACATTTTTTTAATCTCGATATTGTCTAGTTTTTTGTAGTTTACGATTATTGTAGTGACTAAAATTAAAAGGAAGAGCACATAGAATCATTTTATGGTCACTTGCTTTCTAGCTGTTTACTAACTTGAAGTGACAGTGGGGAAACGAGGTCAAGAATGTTACTATGTTTCGTGGGAGTGTGTACATAAAGTGTCCAACAGTGCATGTCTAGTGTTGTAGGAAAATTTTGTTCATTATATGACTGTCCTCTGCCAACATTTCAATCTATTCTACGAATATTAAAGTCACATGCGATGACTTTCACATTAAAATTTATGGCAGAGTTATTTATAAGAGAATTAATAATGATGTTATCTACTGTACTCGATGTGTCAGGGGTTTTGTATGTCCATCCACAAAGTAAACTATGGTTCGGGGTAATTATTGAGATCCAGACTGACTCTGGTACCTTACCGAGTATTTCGTCATCGATTTTATTAAACGAAAAACAAACATTTGCGCATATTAGACAGCCACCACCCCAATTATATTATTTTTTGCCGCTATAGAGCATATAGTCCTGAATGGCTGACTCTGAATCAGTTACTGAGGAGGAACACCATTTTTCTGAGACAAATTTTAAAGAAGGTTTAACTAACATGGCTATAGTTCTTAGGGTTGATATTTTATTAAAAAGTAAGCTGACATTAATCACTTAAAGGTTCAGAAATGAAGAGTGAATTGTGAAGAATCGTATAAGATCTTTATCTAAGTCGTTCGAAGTTTGATATAACTAGATGTTACTTTGAAATGACAGTCTGACTGAGCTAATGTTTGAGTAAGCTGTATTACCTATGGGATTACTATAATAGTCAGAGATAAAAGAATGTTCAGAGTAATTCAAGTTAGGGGACATGGCAGCTCGTTGACGATGTGCCGAAAATGAAGGATGTCCTAGTACAACATCAGAAGTATGGTTATAAAGGTAAGAAGGGAGATTAAAACCGCTTCCAGGAGCTGAGTAGGTCAGGTAACGGTGTAGGATTACAACAACTAAGAGCATACTGGTGTATATTTGGCGCCCTAGGATTTCTTACAAAGTTATTTGTATAAGGGTAGCAAGAAGTGTTGTGTACATATTTGCACTTGGTTTACGGTTGTAACTAAGTGAGCTATACTTTGCTTAGTTATGCACAGCCTGTGAGTGCTCATGAACTTGATTACTAAAGAGTCGATTATTTTTAAAAAATCAGACCTTACAGCCGTCCTTGCAGTATAATGACGTGGTAGCCACAGTGGTATTATGGCCCCTTTTTGAAGATGAGGTCATAAAGCCTTGCATGGAGCTAACCTATAGTTTCCGTGGTCTTCTTTTCTCGACTTTTATTATAATTAAGTTGTTTAGTGGGCTAACCATGGCCTATACCTGCCCTTTGGGTGTTCACGTCTTTTTACACAATTAAGAACTAGAGGGCTTAATACTAGCTTAATATGTGCTGTCGTAGGGTCAATTTACTCAACCCTACCCCACATAACATTATCTACGTTGAACGCCTATTGGACGACTAAGAACGGTGTAACTGACGGTCAACGGGACGGGTGTTGATGTCTTTTTTGTTATTATTATCATTATCATCTCAAATACAACTAAAGCACTTGCGAATTTTTCAATAATCAAAAAACTGACCGCGAATGTTAGGGTAGGCCAGGCTGTTTAAACGATGGGAAGACATTCAGAATAAAATTTTCGAGTAATGACGATGAATAATAAAAAGCTTATTGCTGCACAAGCTAGGTCTAGCGAATATGGACGTTTCTCTGACCATATATTGTCCAAATTGCCTCGAGCGCTCATTCCTAAGGAGACAGTAAAACAACTGTCAGAGTTATTCGGTGAATCTATATTACTGTTTAATATACGTTACACGGGTTTCAGGTTAGTCAAAAGTGAAACCAGTGACTACGGAATGTCGTCAACCGAGAGTGTGAACGCTTCAGGCTACACTCCTTGCTAGATGACCTATTTAAATGTTTTATCTTCATTGGAGCTCCTCAGTTATCTGAATCAGCTAAAATTTCTACACGTATTTTATCACAGCTTGACCAAGATCCCATCATACAATTCAGAATGCTGGTGGATGAATGTGAAAGACTACAAAGCATCAAACACAACAATCACTAGTTGAGCAGGTAAATTCGAATTTAACTAGTGATACTGTAGATGCAATTAATAGGTTTAAGTCCAAGAAGCATAGTAGGAAAAAGTCAGTATCTAACAAACCTAGAACTGCTTGCTGGTTATGCGGTGACTGGCACTATTTACGCTTCTGAAAATTTAAGAAGCATAGCTGTCAGATGTGTAACAAACGCAGGCGCAAAAAAGGTCACTGTCCACCGAATCAAACGTCCCAGCCGAAAAGAAATACAAACTTCTTCAACATACGGTGAAGTCCGCTGATCCTCAATCACTTTCTGTAGTAACAGCTCTCAGAACGGGCTACAACATTTGCGGAAGGTATGTTAGTATTCTAATCAACATCATCTCCACACGTCTTCAAATTGTCATGGCATCTGATATCACTCTAGTGTCTAGGAAAATCTATGACTTGCCTGGCAGATCACCAATGACACCATCTACAAAGACAGCTGCAAATGCATCAGATGGTGTATTGAAACTTGGGGTGTTAGATTGTGAATTTTCCTTCGATCAAACCAACTGTAGTGGGACATGCTATCTAACTTACCGACCGAACCTTGACCTCTTTGGTCTAAAGTTATTAATGAAGTTTAGACTAATGGACATTCTTATTAACAGTATTTGCAACCAATTTTGTTCTCCAGTAAAAGCACTATTTGGTTAGAAAGTTTGTACAGCTTTCGACGCTACATATCCGGTGGCAGCGAAAGAGTTCCAACGAAACATATCCATGAAAAATAATTTAACCGGCACCATGGGCGCAGAAACAATACGTCACTGTTGGTCAAAATTTACTTGCAAGGGAATATTAGGGGCATTATTTTAGATGGGCGGTTGGGCGAATCCTGTGAAAGAGAGGTGACGTTATTTACGAGGCATCAGTCTGTCCGTCAACTTGGGTAAGATAAGCAAACCAATAAAAAGTAACTTCTGCTTGTATTAGGAAAAACCACCATAGAATATCACTAGATGCTCTACTTGATACCTATGAGATTCGTCAACCTGAAGTAGTTCCAGGAAGACAAAAAGGTAGAAACTACTTCCGTACTCCCAAGGAAGTGGACGGACAGAAAGCATAAATAAGTGAGTTTAATGCTAGTGGATCCTAATAACAAATCCTAAGAATCTGTTCAAAGGGGAGGTGTTAGCATAAAACGATCCTGATTAAAGCATACCCACGAAGCTGTGTTGTGATTAGTCCATTCTTAGCCAATCAGAGCCAACGAGCAATCGGGAAGTTTCCTAAATCTTCTTATACCGATGTTTATTTAAACTCTGGTGCAATTAATTGACTTTTGCCTCCATCTGTTATTTTCTCAATACATTTTGCCTACCTGCTCTACTTTTATTCGGATTTGGGACCAAGTCATTGCCGAATCGTAGAATACTAAACAGGATTAATACATAATATTGTCGGGCAACAGGGACAACTCAACACCTGTGTAGATAACAAAATTGCTGTAATCATCCTAACGTTGCTTAAAAACGATGCACTCAAAATACGTGCAAATTAAAGTTTATGGATGCTTATTTTTTTATGCCGATGGAAGTCAAGCATACTGTCGTCATAGATCGCTGTCCTACGCATAAAGGAAAGGACTGTAAAAAGTATATTTGCAGATATAAATTTCTCTACAATGAAGTACTGGGATAATTATGGACGCCCAAAAGAGTAGAGCATGATAGTATATCATCTGTCCAGTCAATGGAAACCATTACACGTCTTGATGCATGTCTCAGACTATCAGTTATAACTAACGGAAACAACGGAAATCTTTCAAATAAAATAATTATTATTTAATACCTACCCAACATTACTTGTTTGATACCTATAATCAATACATACCACTTCTGGAAATGTATGGTATATTGCAATATGTTCACGCCAACTGAAGCATATAATCAAAATATTTCCATTATAGTGGGATTCTTTAACTTCAGTATTAGATTAAACACGCAGCGAAATTGCGTCCAGTTCACTAGTGTCTATAACCAATAAATTTATTATGTATTACGTAACAGTGTAGTACTGTAGTGACTGCATTTTAGTCACATCATCCTTCGCAAGTTATTTTCCGAATTTTAAGGAAGCCAAGTGTCGGATTTTACAAGTTGATTTACTGCCCATCAAAATAGGCCTTAAATAGAGGCATTCACTGGGCATAAGCTGACGTCTTAAAGGATTTACGAAAATGTATGCTTCAGTATATGGATGGTTATGTACGGTTTTAATTGAGGTAAATTTTAATTCATCAGCTACTGTACAAACCTAGAATTTGAACTGACATTCGCAATATTTGGGCCTACAACGTAAGGACGATGGAAATTATACTTACATCGATGAGCGGTGCGATCTTCTTCGTCTAGCTTGTAACGGTATGTTTGGTCCTCTAACATGTGGTCATCACTGCTACCATCAAAATCCTGTCCCGATGGCTTGCGTTTACGTCCATGCGTACAAACATATCGCGCAAGGAAATACCTCAAGAATAGAGTGAGTTCGTTCTTCTTATACACTGATATAACGTATCTTGTATGTGTATACTATTACAAAATGTGAGCAAATACTCAAATATTATTATCTTATGAACCTCTTTCAGACACGTCTCTAAATTTTCCCAGCTTGAAAATCCTCTGGAAAGCGAAATGCTGTTAAATATTTGTTCAATATCATGCGTCATATTTGTGACAACACCACCGTTTCTTGAAGAGCCAAAGTTACTAGACATGGCTTGACTGAACCGACAGCTTGAGAGTTTAAAAAAGATTTGAGGAAACCGCCTTCGGACCGACTTTGCACACTTTCGCGGCGATGCACCAATGATTTCATTCCTGATTGACCTTCAAGTGCTCAGTCACCCGCAATATATTACTAGGTGATACCACTGGATCGTTACCTTGTAAGTTTTAGTCTTAAGAACGGAACTACGTAGTTCCCTATCATTAACACATTATAGTTGTGGTGGGATGCAACTTATGGTGTTTATATGTAACGTCTTAGTGCAATAAATTAATAAAACCGATTTACGAGTAGTCGTGCATTGTTCGAACATGAGGATCCTTATGAATATCCATCCTAGAAAGAAGTATTAACGGAGTGGATAGTAGTTGTGATATGCGGAACATGAGGAGTAGATTTTAATTCTGTGAGTTACAATGTCATACTAACCGGTTATGCGAAGTGCATTAAGCGTAGGAGCAGGTTTTATTACTCATCTGAGTTTTACCGAAAAACCAAATTTAGGTAAATAATAAAATTAAATAAAACTTAAGATCGCCACCCATATGTACATGTTACGTTAATAGTATATTGGGTAGTTATTGTAACTTTAACTGCAGTAATTGTGCAAATACTTACAGAAACAGTCTGTGTGACTTCGATCGTCTTCCAAAATATGAAGAAAGTGTTCATTAACAACCTTATCTAGCGATTATACAAACATTAAATAAAGTATACATATTAATGGAAACGTTAATTGGCACTTGTCAGCTTTTTTGCGTTTATATTTTCTTTAGTTGGTTTTGTCCCTCGCATTGTAAAGGAATGCTTATCATGCTACTAGTAGTCACAGCTGTGGCTTACAGTTATCAATATAACAGTGTTATCTGATACAGTCAACGAATTACGGGAACTAGCTACCGAGGATGTTCGCATAGAATAACATTAGGTGCCTGTGAAGTTAGTTGCCATAGTATGTGATACGCCTGTCCGGTCTGATGTCGAGTTCTCAGTTGGACACAATGAAAGTCATGGCTCTCAAAGGTGTACAGCGGAATAGAGTCGTCAAAATGGTGGAACTGCGTTTGCCAATGAGACGTATGAGTGCAGATGTGATACAGCTTCACGGCGTCGCTTACATGGAAGTCACCATCGCAGTTCCATTATTTTTAAAATGTTCCCAAATTTGCTTGTTTGGACCCTTGTCGGTTACCTTTCAAAAATAATTTTTTTTTAAATATTAAGAAACTTTCTTAGACTTTTAAAATCGAATAAGAAATACTGTTCTGCAGTAGTTTTTCAGGTTTTTAATTACATCTAGTGTCCTAATCGACACTCGTCTGGTGGTCAGTTCACATTTCGGTTTTCATACCTGGATAATCGTTCAGTCACATAAGGTGAGCAAAAGTGCTCCATCTCTATTTTATGCATATTTTTTTACCGGCTTTGTTTTAAGTTCATTTTAAAAACAATGTAAACTAGAAGCATTGAATTTATTATATGTTAGGTATCTTAAACTTCATCTGAACTGACTTAAGGCCTAATCATATTTGTTGAGAGCATGGTATTACTGACTATTCAATTTAGTCTGGAAGGGTGAAGTATTTTCACCTCTGCACTACTTTATTAGATGCAGTACATGATGTTTTTATTATTTTAGATTGCTGATTGGACTGCATCAACGTGTTCTCAATAAAAGTGTATCAGACGTTCATGTTGTTGGTGGCATTGTCACCATTACGTATTACGTAGCCACTTCACAGACCGATCTAATTATTAATTTTTACTTCGGTGATGAATCAACTGAAACACGAACATCGAGTTTTAGTAGATGAGCTAACTGATTCCATCTGCGATGCATTAGATTCTGATCATATCTTCAATGTTATTATCGCATTTATGGAGTGCAAGTATCGTGCTGAATTGAAAGACGGTAGGAATATATAATCATTTCTATATCGCAACTATTAACATAAAAGTAAATAATCCTAGACTCAGACTTCACATAATTCAACAACGATTCCCTTTGGCTTTGGAAGAATGCGGTTTGCTTGACGAAATCATCAGCAGTTTTCCAGAACTTAATTTGAACACTCGTTTAGATGACCTTAAAAGCGAACAGTCAACTTTGCAAAATGACATATTAGAATTGAATGGAAAGATTGATGCTATTGTTGACAAGATGACAAAACTTCAAATAAAGTATACAATCCTAGACTACTATTCTTTTTGTAAATTTTCTTTAGTTCTTTCGGTCGTGTTCTGCGTCTATTTGATAATCGTGTAGTCGATTTAGCCAAAGATGAAGAAGAAGTTGTTGTTATTGAAAAGCCTTATAAGTACGTATTTTAGTTAACATTTTATATTATTTATGGTTTATGCGACTCTTTAATGCATGAACGTGTTTACAGATAACTAGTTGAATACTTTTTGTGTGAGCCTTGCTCGACCTTGTCATCGAAGCATCTACAACTCTAATGAAAATTATATCTTCAATGTTCATATCCATATATACATAATTGCTACAGCTGGAGTAACTTAGTGGTATTCCAACATTAGTACAGAAGGATGTAGGTCTAGATACATGAAAGTAATATTTTTTGGTGTCACTTGCTAACATGTCATCTGGTGGGCTACTGACCTACTTGTGAACTAGCTGTAGGAATTTCAACGGCTTGCCTTGGAAATATTTTACAGCATGTCAACTTGGTATTTACTAAGTGGCAACATCTATATATTACATGACGAATAATAAATCCTAGCCATCAGCTTTTTGACAGTGGGGATGTTACTAGATTAATTAGTTTAGAATGTAGTGCATGTGATTAGTTAGTTATAGCTTCATACATTATAGCACTGATTATTATTATTCCCAGTATTGCATTATGAATATATTACATTTATTGGCTAGTTTGTTGGAAGAAGCATGCTAGTGTTTATTTGGTTACTACATTGTTAGAACTATTTGTATTCCGGTTAATTTCTATTGTAAAATTGACGTCATATGTAGAGCCATTTAGTGCATTTCCTACAATGACTAAACCATTCCGAAGATTTACACTCCTAACTGGTTATATTATAAAACCCTATTGTCATTCTATTTGATCGACTTCCAATATCATAGCTTTTAGCTAGTTACTATTGAGCACATGATTTTAAAGCAGCTGTCTAGTGCTTTTTGGTGTTAAATACTTCAGTTGCTTTTGGGAAATTTACTCATATATGGTCTTCATAAACTATTTTCTTGTGAATGCTATTTATTTTTTACTTGGATTATTGTGTAAACTAACTTGATATCTCATTTAATCACCTCAATTTAGTCATATTCTGGAATCCACTGTAAATCAATCCGCTTCTGCTGTCTGGAGAACGTTGCAACCGTCTGAGTTACTACTTGGCTTGTAAGTATCTATGTTACAACCTTGAATCAACAAAGTACCTTGTAAGGTTTTAGCGAGTATCAGCGAAAATCCACGTGTTTATTTTTTAACTGTGTATCGAATAATTGACAAGTATTTCAGCCCTGCTACATGAGATATATCAAAATATCTGAAATTACTTTTTATTAGGTTTATTCAAATATTCATTCATGCGCATACCATCAGTATATGGATGTATTCATGCTCATTAAGTCAAATTTTTATTAACGTCCATTTTTGAAACTATCCCCAACTATTCTTCAATTGTTATGTGAACAGGTAAACAGTAGGACAAAATATTTCTGATATTTTATTTGTATTTCATTTTAATCTTAAAGCTGAATTGACGGTGATACAATATACAATCCCAATAAAAGATATAGTGTGTTGTATATTGTGAAAACCAGGGGTCCTTAATAGACAATTTAACTCATAGAATACATATTGTTCACTCTGAACATCATACATTTCTTGGATCAATCAATGCTTGTTACCTCATGTGGAGCATAGGCCGTCGACCAGCCTTCTCCAATCAACTCTGTCCTGAGTTTTCCTTTCCGGCTCTTCCCACGTGCTCTTCATTCTCTTCATATCTGTCCTCAATTCCAAATGCAATGTCTTCTTGGGTCTTCCCCTTTTCCTTTTACTCTCAGGGTTCCATGTTAATGCTTGTCTTATGACACATTTTAATGATTTCCTCAGTGTGTATCCTATCCACCTTCAGCGTATTTTCCTAATTTCCTCGACTGGATGCTGGTTGATTTGTTCTTTGCCATAGAAGGTTGTTGTTGATGGTATCTGGCTAACGGATTCAAAGTATCTTACGCGTATAGCTGTTTATTACTAATTGTATCTTTTAAACGACGCTTTTCGTAGTTCTCCGTACAAGTTCCAGCTCCATACAACAGGACTGTCTTCACATTTGTAATTGAAAATTCTAATTTTTATGTTGACTGACAGTTGGTTTAAGTTCCAGACGTTTTCCAGTTATAGAAATACCACCCTTGCCATGCTAATCCGCGCCTTCATATCTGCATCAAACCCTCCTTGTTTATTTATTATGCTGCCGATGTATGTAAAAGTTTACTCATCTAGAATTTCTTCGTCAACTGTAATTGGGTTAGTATTTGTTGTTTTGTATCGATGGACCTTGCTTTCCCCTTTGTGTATGTTGAAGGCTACTGATGGCTGCCTAGGCTGCGGCTGCACTGTCCATCTTCACCTGGATTTCCTGCTGTGGTGGGTTCAGTGAGGTTGGTGTATTCAAGAGTTCTTCTAAGTGTTCTGCCCACCTATTTTGTTCTTGCGTTTCAGTGATTGGTTTTCCATCCTTGTTCTTGATTGGCCGTTCTGGCCTACTGAATTTTTTAGCTAGTTTTTTCGTTGTATCGTATAGGTATCTCATGTTTCCTTTTCTTGCAGCTTTTTCCTCCGTCATTGCTAGGTCCTGCACATATTTCCGTGTATCTGACCTAGTGCTCCTCTTCACTTGCTTGTTCACTTCGGTGTATTCAGTCTGTGCTTTGGCTTTCTCTGTTCGTGTTCGGCTGTTATTAATTGCTATCTTCTTGCTCCTCCTTTCTTCGATCTTATCTAGAGTACCAATAGAAATCCATTCTTTATGGTGTTGCTCCTTGCGACTCAAAACCTCCTAACATGTCGAAGTTATTGTTTCCTTAATCTCTTTCCATTTGTCCTCCATATTTGTTCCACCCTTTCCTAGTAGATCATGAAATGCTTGGAACTTATTGTTAAGAGTTATTTCGAATTAGTTGAGTTTGTTAGTATCTCAGAGAAGGACTGTGTTAAACTTTTGTAATACTGCTGCTCTAGTTGTCCAGTGGCTCTTCAGCTTCAGTTTCATTTTAGCTACCACCAGATGATGATCTGAAGCTATGTCAGCTCCTCTCCTTGCCCTTACGTCTTCCATGTTTCTTCTGAACTTCTTATTGATGCAGATGTGGTCGATTTGGTTCTCCGTAATGTGGCCCGGTGAAACCCATGTAGTTTTGTGTGTACGTTTGTGGGAGAATATGGTGCCACCTATAATCATATTGTTGAATGCACATAGGTTCGCAAACCAATCACCGTTTTCGTTCCTGTCTCCCAGTCGATGTCGTCCCATGATGTCTTGATATCTAGTGTTGTCCATTCCAACCTTGGCGTTTAGGTCTCTCATTAGAATGATCAGGTCCTTGGCTGAGCATTCGTCGATGGTTGATTGTAGTGTCTCATAGAACCGGTCTTTGTCGTCTTGATGGCTGTCGTTGGTGGGTACATAGCACTGGATGATATTCATTGTAATCGCCTCCTTCTTTGTTTTGAAGAATGCTTTGATGATACTATGTCCATGAGGTTCTCATCTTATTAGTGCCTTTCATGCTTCTTGAGACAACATTAGTGCTATTCCTCGTGTGTGTGGGGCGTTTTCTTTTTTGTGACCGGAGTATATAAAAAATTCTTCCGATGTTCATCTTTTCTGTCCAGTTTGTGAACAACGGGTTTCGCTTATTCCAAATATCTTTAAGTCGTATCTTTTCATTTCTTCAGCTATTTGCATGCTTCTCCCTGTCTGTATCGGCCTCATGACTTTCTAAGAAACTTGGCTTTCACCGTGAGGGGTCATAACTTCGATATGAGGACTCCCGGAGGAGAGTTAAAATTCCTAAAAAGGTCTTTTTCCGCTGATCTAGTCTTCCAAAGTATATATGGGTTATCTATTTATATAAAGATGTAAATTGTTTTTAAGTGATTTTTCATTTCGATAGGCGGACAAACATGTTCAGTTATTTTTCTTAGTTGACAGGCAGTCATTTGTTTCTTGAAATAGAAATCTATCAAGCTTTAACTTAATTTATCATAATTAATATTTATTTACTAAACTTCATGTAGACAATTGACACCATCTCAACCAATCTTATACCGTAAAACACAACATACATGGTTCCCTGGTCATGTGTTGTCATGTCATCTGTCGAATTCAGATCCTTCTGCTCCCAAGTCTGATAAGGAGCGAGCTAAGGAAAATGAAAACACTCAGTACACT
This sequence comes from Schistosoma japonicum, assembly GCA_025215515.1. Classification (NCBI taxonomy): domain Eukaryota; kingdom Metazoa; phylum Platyhelminthes; class Trematoda; order Strigeidida; family Schistosomatidae; genus Schistosoma; species Schistosoma japonicum. The sequence continues at coordinate 16,427,649 of CM046064.1, forward strand.
ATTGTCTTGGATACAGCTCCAAACGAGAATTCGGAGATTTGCTTTGCTGGAACTTCTTCCTTAGCACTGGCTTTTTCTGCTTCCGAATTACGACAAAAGTATCCAGTTGGAGCTCGTGTAGTGTGTAAGTGATGAGTATTATCTTTTCCAATTCAGTTTCTGTGTTATTTTTTACTCAGCAAGCTGATGTGTGTCCCTAAAATGCTGTAGTTAACAGCATCTGTATATGGTTATTCCTATTCATTTTCTTCCTCTGATTCCCAAGCTTACTGTTCTACATTGCTCTGGTTTCCCAAACTCATTCGTTACTAGCGAACTCAGTACAGTTTTGTCAAGTTATACGTTAGTTATTACTAACTGACTAAGAAATATAATTTTTAATCACGAGCGGAATGTTTTTTAGCGTGGCGTTTATTTTTGGTTGTGCTCGCAGCAGTTATTTCGGATTTTTATAATCGATGTTGACATTATAGTTGGAACATGACGATAACACAACAGTCCTCTAACCTTGAATTTCATTATTTTCATCTATTTAGCAATATATCGAGATGATAGTGGTGGGATCGGTTATTACTCTGGGTTGATTGCTGAACCCCCAAGTGAAAGAAATAATCAGAGGTATGCATATAATATGGCTGTGTAATCTTCTGTCACTTCGTTTATTTAGGTATCTACTGTTTTTCGATGATGGTTATACACAGTATTCACCACCAAATGAAATATATCGTATATGTCACCAGTGTGAGTTCGCGGTTCGATCATAGTTATTATGCTTACCTATATTTGATTTTTATATAGCTAAAGAAAACTGGAAAGAAGCTAATGAATCATCTCAGGAATTTATTAAACGCTATCTAGCTCAATATCCACAGGTCAGTAAAGTTTCTCAGAACTATTTGAAGTAATGTTGAACTTTTGTTTGATTTTTTTTAGAGAAATTGTCTGGGAATTGGATAGATTATATTTTATTTATGCAGTGGATATCGACACAAAAATGATAATGTTTAAATCCTCTATTAAGCCTAATGTTGTGAATGGTATGAAACCCAACCCACATATTTCACTACTAACTAACTACCTTTATAATGAATCTCGGTCGAGTTTGTGAAAATCCATGCAATAACAATTTACTCTAGCGACAGAAAAAATAGTAAGGCCCGCTAAATATTTATTCACGTTCCAGTGGTAGATATTACTCGTTTGTAATTAGAAGTCACTATTATTATTACTGTTATTTGCTTAAGATTACTGAATACTATTTTATGTAAATTCCTGTTGAGAAAGTAGGCGCTGTGGTATTTCACAAACAATGATTTTATATGGTTGATGCGATTCGCAATTATTTGTGGATATGCAATGGTCCCACTATATTATTATTCTGTATGCTCTATTTATCTCACAAATCGAGACATACCATCTTTCACTAACGATGCTCTTATGTTTTTTGATAGCGGATTTTTCGGTGTTTTTACAATTGTAACGCTTTACATGATTCGCGTGCTCTCGTTCTATAAAGAAGCAATTCTTATAATTCCAATAAATTTGTCTGCATTTCTCTTTCAGCGTCCTATGGTTAGGCTGAAACCTGGACAGACTATTGATACAGAATTGGATGGTGATTGGGTACAGGCAACTGTGGAGAAAGTGGATGCAAGCTTGGCTCTTATGAAGTTTTCTAGAACTCATTTCGAATGGATTTATCGTGGCTCAACTCGCTTAGAACCACTTTTCAGTGATTTTGTAAGATGTCTATTATCTTCAATTTGTGTGATATATCTTGTATTAAAAATTATAACATGCAAACCGATTGTTTCATAGCAAATGATATTATTTTTGTATCACATGAATTGATGCTATCCTAAGTATCATGAGAATTAGCTAGCATTATAAAAATTAATTAATAATAAATTAAGGACCATTAAACTTGATTCGAATCAGACAACGTTTATCAATGTGCACTGTTGTGACATCTGTGAAGATTACACCACCAACAACACTCGAACAACTACTTAGGTACAAAACCCTTTCGACTACTAACGATTCACCACAAATAGCGATACCAGGTGCACGCTCCTGGGGGTATTGCAGAAACATTTTGCACTTGGATGGTGCAAAGTAATTGCCTTGCCTAAATTTACTGATTGCCAACTGGTTACGCACAGTTCAGATAGTTTGTGTGTTATGGCATAATAAGACAATGCCACCCGCATATTCAAGGTCAAGGAGTTTCTTTCCAGGTGACAACTTCACACCACCAATACACGCTTCCTCTAGAGCTATTTGTATGATGTCCTCAATAGCAAAGTTGAAGAGGAAAGGTGAGATTGGACAACCCTGCCTAACCCCACTACTGGTTTGGAACAGGAGAGAAAGGTGGTTGTATACCCTCACTGTGACTGAGGTATTTATGTAAAAATGTTGATAAACTTCTCAGACACCATTCTTCAACGGACAATTTCTGATCAAAGTTCTGTCCAATTAGTCGAAGGTGGCCCTAATGTCAAGAAGCACAAAAATTATTGACCTGCAATACGTGTGACGGTGTTCCAACATTTAGCGGAGAGTAAAAATGTTATCGATGCACTCTTGGCTTGATCGAAAACTGGCCTGCTCCTCGCGAGTCATTCTTAAATGCACTGTGCAGAGTCCACGAAGTATGACGAAAGCCAATAATTCCGACTCAATCGAGTGTAGACTTATCCACTGATAGTTGTTACATTAGCTATGTTTTAAAGATGGGGATGATGGTCGCTTCATATTGTGATGATGAAACACTCTAAGTCCTCCAAAGTTTTCCGAATAACATTGTCAGATCCCTGACCGGAGGTCTGCCATCATCCTTATAAAGAGCTAGAGGGGTAAGTTGTCCGGACCTGGCGATTTGTTTCGATTCAGATGTTGGAGTTCTTAACGGATTTCATCATCGTTAAGTGAGTCATCACCAGTCATGGAGATCAGGATACTCTAATTAAAACTTCTGAGGCAATAGACCAGCTAGCAAACCAATTAACCCTTGAAAGTTCAGCCTATCGTCTGAGACTCCGACCGTGCTACTACTTTACGCCACAGGTGACATAAGTTGATGAAAACCAAACGAGCTTTTCGTATTCGTACTGTGATTTCGTCAGAGACCAATCTATTATGGCTAATCAGACTTCTAAGATAAGTGAAGTGGTCGACGTGCTCAACTACTTCACTTCCTATCTTTAGCTCAGATGTTAACGAAGACCAATCCTGAAGCAATAGTTTGCATTTTGAGGGTGAAGAGACGATTACAAACATGGTTGCATTGGTGTTTATTACTGTCAAAAGATTCGGCATCTTATCATCATCTTCGCCAAACAGGATTATGTCATCAGCATATTCTTAGTTAAAAAGTAGATCTCCTGGTAGGAGACTAATTTCTGAAAAGTCAGACAATGAGAGTGTAATTTCCAACAGTAAATAGATTATGAAATTAAGCAAAAATAGGAATAGTGGGCAGCCTTGACGGACACCACTCGAAGTTACAAATTCAGATGGCAGTTCGCCATAAGTTCTAACACGAGATATCCGTCTCTCAACGAAAGGACTAGTGTACTACGCAACAGTTCGCTCTATCTTACTGTTTGAATGTGAGGTGTGGCTATTAATAGTAGACATTACTCATAGGTTATTGGTATTTGACCATCGCTCGCATCACCTGGGATCACCGAGTAAGTAATAGCGAGGTAAGACGACTGGTGTTAGACAAAAGTGGTAAATCGGTCATCGAGGTTGTGAATCTTTATCAACTGTGGTGGTTGGGACGTGTGTTACGTATGCCTTTCCACAGTCTCCCTCGACATACGATGATGACTGATGTAGAAGTAGGTTGGAAGAGAGTTAAGGGCGGTCAAACCAAAGCATGGTATCAGTCTATGAAGTCACTGACTGGTGGTTTGAGTCTTGTCGGTAAATGCAGACTGCCTGGTTGGAGTCTGTGCGAATACCGTAACCAGTGGTTGGAAACGTTGAGTGACATGACTCAAAATCGGTTACAGTGGCCCAGATCTATCCACTCATCGTCCTCCATCAATTCGTAAGCTTAAAATTATTTCATAACTATCTTTTCACGCCCTAACTCTTTTCTCCCTGAAGCATATTCTATGTGTTCATTCTTGTTTGTTTTTTTTATTATTATCATTGAAGTAATTTCTACTTCTACTAGGTACTGTTAATCTTGCCGTGCTTAATAGGTATGGCAACTTGGACCGATGCATACATATTCCAGCTTCTATGTTGATCATACATGCATACTTACACATACATAAATCGCATTCATTAAAATTGAAAGGGCTTCTGGAATTCGCAAGATGTAAGTGCTGCTTCCAACTCTAGCATACTCAAACCATTAGGTTTCTTGGTCCTCACTCAAACTTGTCACCATTTCACATTAGAGTGGTTGAGTGTAGTGTTTTTAGAAATCGATTAACATTGATAATTGTACATAAATTGAAATGTAGTACTATTAGGCAAAATCAAACTGAAAAGGCTGTTAAATTGTGTTCTTCATTACAAAGGAATACTACTAAGCTAATGAACTTCCGATTAGGTGGTACTATGTAGCATAGCAAAATGAATTCTATTAGAGAAGCATTTGTTAATGCAAACTACCCGTCAAATGTCGCTCTCCATATTTATCTTTTTAGAATAAAATGTGGAGAATTACATGGGAAGTTATTACATCTGAGGTAGTTGTTACGGCTGTGATGAATTATATATATTTGCAGAAAGAATACTGTTGATCATACTGTATATAAATATGTTTTAAGCACAACTGTCTCTACTATGTTTCCAAAACATGTGTAATACGAAGTAAATGAAGTATAATTTATCTATCTGATCTGACTTATGACTATTGAAACCACATCTTTAATGTGTGCTAAGAATTATTTTCTAAGAATGATCGTTATTGTGCTAAAAAACGGCATGTGCTGATACGATTTCCATTATTCTTAACTCTTTAGGATATCATTACTTGTGTATGATGTGTGTCGCGTTGTGGCAATCAATGAATCACTTGTAAACTACGGTTACAACTCAGTTTCCAAGAGCATGTTCGTATAGTTGGATCCGATCTGCACTAAGTGTGAGCGCTGTTGATACTACTCGGTTACTCAAACTGAAGTAGTCTGAGGGGGCCTAAAATTCGTTTCGATTAACTTTTAAGACATTGTTCTAAAGCTGTTATCAGTGTGGTGGATACTTCACTTCAATATGGTTAGAGGAAATATGCGGAATAAGAAGCCATAATAATAATTGCAGTAGTTGTCGAGTACTGAACATAAGAAATCTTGTTAGAATAAGCGAATTAAACTGACAAATTAAAACTACGAAGTAATATTAAAACATAAAACTTAAATGTGTGTCGGCACCGCACTACGACAGATTTCGATGTTTACCACTTAAAGTCTTCAATTACAGATGTATCTTAAGCAGTTATGTTTCATTTGTATCATTAGTTTTAGCCATACGATTAATTTTGTAGCTACAATTACTTTTTAATAATGATTCTGAAACTTGCAAACACTTGGTTTTATTTATGAACATTTCCATACATATGTGTCATCATAACATTTTCAGCTTTCTGGTCAAAGCAAGACTTTACCAAGTCATAATCAACGAGTAGAAGTTGAATATAACAATGTGGATGTCTGTAAGCTACTTTTATTGTTAAAAAGTCTTCTGTTTTTTAAATTATAAATTTATTCATGACAAACAATGATGTATGTAACCTAGTAAATAGCATCCATTTCGATATGCCTGTAGATTGCAGATCGAAGTGAATGTCATACCTTCTATTTACATTTTTTGAGTATTCTTTATCCATAATTTTGAAGATTCGCCAATCAAACCAGTATCCTTGGTTGTGTGCATGCAGTGATATAGGTTGTAACATGTTATATCGTTTTACTGCGAATTTGTGTAGTTTCAAGGGTGATATTCACATTATCCAGTGTAGTGTTTGCTGCAGTTGGCGCAATTTATTTTATGATTGATATCAGTTTGTTTGCTGTTATCAAGGTAGCCACCAATAAACTTCTGTTAATGTAAGCGACTTTTCTTTTTAGTAAGCGTAGTGTTGAGGTATTTTTATGAACTGTTTTACGAATTGTTGAATCTAACTTTGTATTTATACACTTATTACCTTCTAAAATACTATTCAGCTATGATTCAAATGAATATCATTTAATCTTATTAAAGCATTAGATTCGAGTGCTAAACGTCGTAAAGCACGTAAGTCGGCTACTGGGAATCAAAATACGAATATACCAATCCCTGCATTGTCTGATCGCGACTCACATAAACATAACAGTATCGTTGGTCAAAACATATCATCATCAAATTCTGATACAACGTTGATAAAAGCTACTCCTAAAAGCTCCGAAAAATCTCTTGATGGACAACATTTAGGCGTGGATCCAGTTGTTAACTTATCTGAATTGGAATCAGCTGGTAGTACAGTAAGCTATTTGGATAATCTGTTCAAGGAATTTAGTTATAAACCTTTCGGTAAGTTAGTAATTGTTTCTAAGTATATATATATATATATATATATATATATATATATATATATAGCGTTCTGCTCGTCTAGTATTCTACGGCACAATAAATTTACCGAAATGATTCCAAATCAGAGCAGAATATATTATGAATACGAACTTCAGTATGCAGTGTAGGTAGATACTGTAGCCTATATATAATTTACATGAGGGCCTTCCAGAATTTTCTGGATTGTTTGTTAGCGCTGATTTGATAAAAATAAATCAGTTACTGTACAGTGTTTCAGGCATATTTTGAGCATGCCTTAATCAAGTTTGTATCTTGCTAACAATATCTGTTTTGTAATACTGTATGCAATGTTTACTGTATGGCAATGTTTAGGTAAATTCTTCATATAATCTAAAATTAGTAATTTCTAACTCGGTCAAGCTACTATCTGCCATTTTTAAGTAACTATATGACCTCATTTTGTCTGCATTGGTAGATTGGTGTTTGCATGCGGGGCTGGTAATTAGAGTTGCCAACCTGGATTTGCAGGCTTTTTTAAAACTTGGATCTCTAGCGTTGTTTACATGTAAACAGTTCACTGACCAGGAACATTTTATATGGTTTAAATAATATGACTTTCTCAGCTGAATTTATTAGCCCACTGGACGTGCAACTAATTTGGATCATTTGCCTGTATCGTTTTATCTTAATTTAAATCACCATGCATATATATATATATATATATATATATATATATATATATATATATATGCCTAAGTAGCTAATATTGACTGTTAAGATTGAGTTTTCAAGGACTATTTATTAAGTTACTGTTTCATACCATTTTTATGTCTGCTTCAGTGATACCTTAGCCAATTATCATAAATATAGTAAATAAAAAAAAACAGTCATACAGTACACGTACGACACTACTTTACTAATATAATTTATACAGAATAATAGTGTTGATAAGCTATTTTTTTAATAATGATTCACGTGTTTTACATTTTTTCAGAGGTTGACGAACTTTTTCGTCTATGCTCATTATTCACTGGTGCTAGTTACATATGCTATAACTATTTGATGAAAATTATTTTTCTCAAGCATACTTATTGTAACTACAATTGCTATTTATTTTTTGCAGAAGCCCACAAATGTGGAAATTACTGTCTGAAAAGTTACAGGAAACCAGCCACTGCGTTGTCACCAATCTTGTGCTCCGAAAATCCTTTGGATTATAAAGGTCTGAATCCTTTGGAAATTCCTTTCCATTGTGGTTGGTTGAGGTAAGCTGGTTAAGCTCATTGATCGAGGAAGAGTTGAAGACTGCAAAAATTGTTTTGGAGAAGTGATTAAAGTATAGTACCACTAAGGCATGATATTTTAAATAAGTTTCTATGGTAAGGTAGGAGGAGATGGTAGGGAGGTAATCGGTGTGATCTATTTAATCTTTGACAGCAGTTTCATGACTTTGGGCTTCCTACTGCCAAATAATGTACTAATATGAGAATGAAAATAATTATCTGAACTTTTATCGAACTGATTTCTTTCTAGCTCTCAACATTATTTATTATCTCATGTGACGTAATTTAACCTAAAGATATCATGAGAGGTAAACCTATTATTCAATGATCATAGTCCTTTTAAAGTGTTTTTTAAAATTATTTGACTTCCAAATTTACGTAAGATCCTCATTTTTTTAATTAACTCACTTTTTTCTTATATCGTTTTTAACGAGGTATAGTTATATATTTGTATTTCTGACGAATTATAGTCTGCATTGAAATACGTTTGTAGTACTCTTTATTACTAGCTATCTACAACCAGATTGTTTCCACAAAACATTTCTATTAACATTTTTATGAAATAAGTAATTCGTTGGTTGTTTCTGCATAGAAAATCAGTCTGTGTAACTATTTGTGTATAATTTGTAGTAAAATTGAGGATGCAAGCAGTTTACTAAATAAACTGAACGCTTGAAAACCATATTAATTTATCAGAGGAAGAGGAGAAAAACAATCAACTTCCCTTCTTAGACATATTAATTACTTGGTGGGAGAGTGGTTCAATCAAATGTTCTATCTTTAAAATCCTACATAAACTAAACAGAATTTAATCTCTCATTGTCCAGTACAGTATTAAAATTGTTTAGTATAGGGTTTATTTAACAGAATCAAGCGTGTTTTTACAAATGATACTATTTGAGTAAATGAAACTCTGTTACTGGTAACATTGATGCTGAATGGATACCCAAAAGTATTTATAAATCGGCAATAGTAATCGTATGATGTAGTCCATATTTCTAGAGCCTAAAAAACCCGTCTATACCACCCTGTCATTCAGAAGTGATTCAAACAGCCTTGTGTTAAAATGAAGGTTTAATTCAACCTTCAACAGAGCATACTATTCCGTTAATGTCATTTGTTATTAAAAAAGTCTAGGTCTATAATTCCCAGCAAACGACACTTAAATGATTGCGTAACATCCCACTGTGTCTCTCAGTCTACGTGTGTGCGTGGGAACACGTACATAGGGAAGAGTACTGGTGATCTGTGTTTAATGGTAGCTGAACATATGACCGATTGGCTTCATAGACGAATGACTTCTAAAGCACAAGGAGGATATGATAATCAAATATCATCCTCCATAATATAACCTTTAGTTGAGACAAGCCACAAATTTGATATCAAATTAACCTTTATGGTGTCACATGAATGTGGTTTGGGGCGTATACTAACGTTTGTTGAAGCGTTAGCTATACAAAAGTTCAATTTCCCCTTATGTGCTCATAACAGTTTGTACACCAAAGCTATTCTTTTAACATTTTTATTATATTCAGAGTAGAGTGTGATTTACTGTTTTTGTTTAATATCTTTGTTTTCTTATCTTTTGTTTATTTAACTGGCCTTAGCTTTTCATACATAGTCTCCTAGCAAGTCTATGTGTGGTCAGATTGTTCAAAACATATTACGCAAGGATATCACATAGCTCTGATAAACTTCATCTTCTTATCTCATTATCAAAAAATATTTATATAAAGCTTATACACTTGTATTATTGTTGTTAAAGATTAGTGTAACTGGGACAAATGGAAATTGTATTTACGTAAGGTTTTATTTTTTAAAACCATACTAGTGTAACTTATTTTACAAATGCAGATTCCTGTACTCGGGTTTAAGCCATACACGAACTATGTATGTAATGAAGTAATAACATCTAGAAAGAGACAATGTATATGACTAGATTCGCAGGTTACATTGAGTAATATAAACGTACAGTACAGTTAGTTGAAACGTCTATCAAACGGCTGGTGTAATTACTGAGAAGTTACTAGAACTTTTAACTATTTTTTCAACTTTCAATTTGATATAAGCACACAGGGTTTAGTAGAATTAAAATATATTATCTTTGCTTCTCGTAATATAAACTGTTTATATCTGATTTTGCATTCAGTAAAGACTGCTTTCAGTTACAAACATACATCCAAGGTGATAAATTCACTGACATGATAATGTGACATTTAATCAAAGGAAGTTTGTTTTCACTTAATAATGGCTAACTGCTACATAATAACTTTGTATGTACACAATATGCCTTTATCTGAATAGCTGCAACATAATTTTTTTATTTAGAAACTGTGTGTAATATTATAACTACTTATCCAGATAGGCCTTCCTTTTGGGATAGTGGCAATATCTGGGAAAATTAATAGGTTCAGGACCTTCTAATTTCCTCCAACTGTCTAATATCAAACAGAAAGTGCACGATAGTATTTAGTCATTTTATTTATTATCAGCATTACTACTTGCACTGGTATGACCATCACTCATACATTAACTAGAACTTGTTGACTATCTAGTGCATGCCTGTTTCCGTTTTAAAGTATTCTATAAGTTAAATCTAGCTTTTATCGGTTCATCCTTAACACACTTTAGTGTCAACATACCATACGATATGGTGCTATACTTTTTTCCAATATCTCTGTGATCAGACCTCCATTACTTTTACCAGCATTTTTCGTTACTGATTTTACTCTTACAAGTAGTTACTTGCAACCACGTAATTCTATATAATTGTATTTTATTTGCTTTCAACTATAAAATCATTTTCTTTCATACACATCTAGTATTTCATTTTTTTATTCGTTTTTATGAAAACTAATAACAAGTAGGTATTTAGCAAAATATGACCCACCAACCAATAACAAATGCAATATTATTTATAGTGCACCTTGTGGTCGCTCATTAAGATCAATGCATGAAGTAGAGCGATTTTTAGATAAAACCGATAGTCAATTGACTGCTGATTTATTTTCGTTTGATCCTACGTTGATAATTAATCAAGAATTTCGTGCGGAAAAGGTGAGTACCGTTTTGAGTCTATTATGTTATCGTTTCTCATTACTTAGCCATTAGCCCTAAAGTAGTTATAGTCTTTGTTGTTATTGAATGGTTATGAGTGGCCCATAAGTAACTTAGTATCAGCGTGTCAAAACCACAGAACAAAATGAATGTCCTCGCCACTAAATTTAGTCGGTTAGGGTAACCGTTAATAAACTGCTGGTTTCTCGAACATAATTTTATCATTGGTAGTACACAAAGTTTCATCATATTCCAAAAAGAGCAATTTTCAGTTGATCACATCACGAACGTGTCTAGCTCATTATATTAAGGTCATAATTATTTCTAGCTTACATTTAGCCGCTATTCACGGATATGTCATTACATATATACTTGTAGATATTAAATTATTCTTGTTTACCTCCTTTAGATCAATCACACACATCCTCTTATCTGTTTACGCTGTTCATATAATAATCCTGTTAAGTATACTAACCAAATACAGAAATCCTTCAACTTGGAATTGTAAATCGTCCAACTGCTCTGCACTATTCCGGGACTTTGTATGTCACAGTGGTCGAATATGTCGACTGATTATTCTTAGTCTCATCAGCTATTCCGAACCGGTGATACGTGTCATCGACATGAATCCACAAAACAAATTTAGTTTTTGTCTACATATACTACTTATAGGGCTGCCTAAGTATTGCGCGACGTCGCCGAACGTTATGGGTTGGCAACTACCTCACACGCAATATTATTGAACCCCATTAGAGCTTTATGTTGCCTCTTTTAGTGTCAACCAAATCTATAATTATGATCAATCATTTTTTTACGCAGACACTTACAAATATTGCAGATTTATCGTATGGAAAAGAAAATGTTCCAGTTCATTGTGTAAATAGTGTAGATAATGAAGTTCCTGGTTATATTGATTATACTCCTCAAAGACAACCAATTGGTAATGTACCTTTATTGAAAGACTCTAAATTTCTTGTTTGCTGTGATTGTACGGATAATTGTCGTGATCGAAATAAATGCTCATGTCAACAGCTAACCAGTAAGTTTTTATTGGGATGCATTTTGTTTTTTAGAATTATTTATTATTGTGTGAATTTTTGATGAAGCGTCATGTTGTGGTGATATAGTCGTTCTAACATTTATAGATAGTATATTGGGCAAACTCATAACTCTCAAATTTTGCATCACTTTAGTATTTAGCACTGTTTGTGTAGATGCACTAGTGTTCAGTTATATTTTTCATTTCGACATGTTCTTTATGTTGCTTATCTCTATAGCGTAACTCTACGCTGTTTGTTTTCTAGTCGATTAAATGTCGACTATGCGATATCGGTGTTAGTAGTTTAGTTGATAATTAACATGAGTAATTTCGAAAGTGGCTTGGAGATCAAGATGGTAATCTCTCACTTTCAATTCTATGATTTGAAAGTATGATGCCCTCATAAGACTTGAAAATTATGGAATAGGTTTTTAACGCAGTCCAATGGATGCATTGTCACAGAGTCCTAAACTAGAACGAAACATGTGCCCAAATTATTTTAATTCTCAATGTATGCTGATTAAGATTCTACACCTGTTGAAACATATTTTCATTTCCTTTCCTAGGAAATCCATTTTCTTTTAGACTGTTTTCTTATTTTAATAGGTAATGTATACCTTTTATTTTGTTTATCACAGTTGAAGCTAGTTCTTTAACAAATCCAAATGGACTAGTTGACAATCAAGCTGGTTATCGTTATCGTCGATTGTCACAATTTACAGTTGGTGGAGTTTATGAATGCAACTCAAATTGTCCTTGTGATCGTCGATGTAGTAATCGAGTTGTTCAACAAGGGCTATGGGTTAGACTTCAGGTGTTCAAAACTACTCGCAAGTAATACACTAATTCCCTTCTGCAATTTTTGTGGAACTTCATGTTTCCTTTTACTTTTTTTCTGTTTCACTTATGGCCTACTAAAATTCTAGGATATTAATCCAATTATTCTATATTTGTTATGTATTTGAAAATACACAATGCCTTTGATGATTACTAATCACTGTACAGACACGTCAGCCCCGCGACTACCAGTCCCCCAAGCCGGAACAGAGAAAACAACGATTGATAAGCCAACAGGCAGAACCAGAAAACGAATTATATTTCAATCATGCTTTTATATATACACAAAATCAGACCACACAGTGAACCAATTAAGGAACTAACACCAATACGGAACTGAGGAAATAGGGGTAGTGAATAAGGATAACTTGTATACAACTGAATAACTGTAGTTCATAATAAGGGACAATATAATAACAGTAAATATGCTAAACGAGAGGATAGAGTAAGAGGAACGTAACAATAATAGAAATGTAATGTTTACACTACTCACGACCAGAATAAGTGAATAAGCTCTGGAAGTTCTTCACTCCTCTTTAGTGGTACGACATAACAAAATTGTCATCTGTTTCTTTATAATCTTAGTATACGTCAGTAAATATCACTTGAGTCTGTGGTTCGAAACCAAAAACATGACATCAGTCTCCGCAGTTAGTTAGAGCCGTATTTGTGAGAACGGATTATCCAATCTGAATCCACTTGATGGTCATCAGACGACATTTCCCGAACATAATAACGCAGATACATCGTTTTTCTAACTCTAGTTACTAAATTTTTGTGATTTCGTATTTCAGATTCTATAAATTCACTATGAATTCTTTTCTAGCCTCATATTTCTTATGCTTTCTTTATATGATCAATTATACTACTATTTTCTAGACTACTTTGTCACTTAAGGCTTTTTAAAGATCTCTAAGTTGCTTGATGTATCACTTTTCACATAACGCTCATTTACTTTTTCATAATACTGGTACTGAGCTTCTTTCTCTTCAAAAAGCCATAGGGAATGATTCTTGTAAGTCGAAAATATTATAAAATTGTGTGTATTTGTTGAATTATTTAGTGTGAACTATGGAGTGGGTATTGCTGACGTGTCACTGCAGTGCACAGTTGTGAAACGAATATGTTGAGCGTGTGGTATGTTATATTGTGTTAATCCTCCGTGCTACTGATATTGATATTCTACGAAAATAATAAAAAAAACTTACGATGATAATTTTGACTTTCTAGACAATCACTTATTAGTAAGGATGTTAGTAGTGACTTTTTAAAATTCTAAGTTGTTATTCACTGATTTAGTCAGTTTATTAATGCCTCACTGATAACTGTCAGTCTTATCGGGAGTGGAATCAAGGGTGCGCATTGCTAAGTTGTCCTATACTAGGACAAGACTGCTGTTCAGTGCTCTGATTTTTAGTGGCACCCAACCGACACCAGTCTGTGACGAATAGGAACAACAAATTTCTTAATTCGTTTACAATGTTTGAGCAGCCAGGTAGGATCGTTTGCTTTCGCGATGTGGTTCATGAATATGCAGTCGACTACAGAATCGCATTTCAGATTACTTGTTGTACGTTACATATCGATACAAGAATTGAATAAATCGATGCGGCATTCTCACGTTAAGATTGTTTCAGATTCCTGTTTTAATATTTCTGTTGTACAAGTGAATAAGGAAGTCGTACTTCACGATCTAATTCATGATACTTTGTTTATTCCATAATGTAGAGAGTGGTTGTGTCTATTGATTTTTTATATTTATCAATTAGGGGTTGGGGTATTCGTGCTTTAAATGCTATTCCCAAAGGCACATTTATATGTACATATGCAGGAGCTATTTACGATGAAGCAATGGCCGTTCAAGTGAGTGCTTTCGTACTTATTATTTAATACTTCCAGTATTTATTTTACGGAATACTTACCTTTAGAGACTAACATTTGAAGTCCACTTTTGTCTAACTGAATGTTTTTAGTTTTTCGCAAACTGTTATGTAATTTTCATTTGCTTGTGGACTATTTGTTATCTCTGTTAATATAGTTCATTGTTTTGTGATGACTGATGTCAAGGTTACCGATACATAGACAAATATTCTTTATGAATCGATCAAATTTATTGTCATTGCATATGCTAGCATTTATTTTCAACGTATATTCTTTAGTTTGTTCTAATTAAGTCGTATAACAACATTTTAGAATTAATAAAATTGGAACCGATGCCTGGAAATCAATATATGCTTTTTAGTATGTACAATATTAAAGATGAATTTCACTGAGGTTCATACACATTGGTTCTGATGATCGTGTTTTAAACAGCTGTCATTATAATTAGTAAATCAATGACTAGAATACCTAGTCAATAATTACACGTGTCACTTGTTTTGTTTGTGCAAACTACAATGCAACAAATTTACGTTACATTTAACGAAATTGTTTTTCCAGTAATAAAAGACAATAAGCATAAATTACATTCTGAAATATCTGTATTTTAGGAATGAAATGGTTTTATTATTTTAAATTTCCAGTGTTCCCCTATCGTTATGAAGTGATTATGATCAAAATATCATAGATGTTTAAGTACACTTACATGGGAGGGTGATAATCATCACTTATTAATCTCTGTTGGGGATGCCATCAACTATTTAAGAAGAGAGTTAGATAGCTTGCTGCGTTCTACTATGATACTCCTCAGCAGTCCACACTCACAGTTCTGCTAGGCATTGAGCCCAGGATATCCCAGTTTTATGACGAACGCTTAACAGATAAATCGCCATGTTAAAATTCAATGATGTATATTTCCAAGCTGATTGGATTAATAATATAGTGCAACAACTATTGAATACTAATTTTGACCGGTTTTTTCTCCTGATTTATTTAAACTTAACTGGTTGCAACCTTTAACGAGAACCTCAGAAACTCTTCTTGAAGTGAATTGAAGATAAGAATCATTGTATGCTTATCCGAAATGATTTCACGCTCTTCATGAAACCTTACTTATGTCGATTCTACTCTTTATTGTACCATGTATGACCACTGTTTAGGAATTTCAAACGGAATCAAAGCAGTTACCCAGCGCTTTATGGTTTCTGATTATCCTTTCGCGTACGTTCTGCGTAATTGAAAAAAATGTATTACAGGATTCCAAATTTGTTTTCCCATAGTTTTAATCCCTGGAGCCGCATTTCCATCGAATATAGCAGAATAACTTATGTATTTTCGACATGTCCTAGTTTCACTTATTTAAAATAAGTCAAACAGTGAAGTTATCCTGTTGTATTTAATTCATATTATCTTTATCGACGAAACATATTACGCCACAATAATTATAGATTGAAAATGCTAACAAAATGTTTTCACCTTATTCCTGAAAGTTTCGTTTCACTGGAATGCCCTATAGAAAGAAACCAGTGGGTCCATACTTTTCTATTTACCAGTGGTTGCTTTCTTCACGGAATATTAGTTATACAATAAATCAACTAGTGTTCCTTATTTTTGTCGGATGGTAATTAATTACATGCTTAAAATAGTTACCGTGTAATTTTAGTGATCTGTCACTGACTAACTGCATAGGTTGAATTTATTTCATTGCTGGTTACCTTGTTCTAATTATTGTTTTGAGATCTTCATGCTACAAAATCACACTTTCTAGGTACTTAGTCTGTTGAAATATTCTGTCAGTGTTCTCTGGACTTTCGGGTCTGCGTAATCTTCTTCGGTTGAATGAACAGTGCATGGCGCTATGATTTTGCTGCATTTTCAACGACAGTTGTCTGCTAGTTACTTTTTATCTAATGCTGTACGATGATTTTGAGTTATAGAAATAAGTTCACCACTGAGGATTAAATAAAAGTTTCAGTGGTTGTTAAATCTATGTAGTTTCATCCAATAAAGATAAGTTGCTCAAAATATTTCTGTTTCCGGTAAGTAGCTTCAAACTATTAACTGCAAACATTTACATTCGTAACATTTAAATTTCTAAATGAAGTAGGCTGTTTGTAAGTAAAAGTAAGAGAAGTCTATAAATATCCCCCAAAATCATTTGTTAGTGGATTACTTTGGTACTTCAAGATTTGATGCTGTGGTGGAGTTTGCCCAATGTCTTTTTTTGTTGATCCATAAGACAAACTATTGTGTTTTGTGTCCCCATTATGATCTTGTAAAAATGTTGTATCTTTCGTTTTTTTGTGATATTTTTTTGCCTATAACTGTTATTACTTCTTTCCATATATGTAATTTTTCACTCCACACTAGGAAGGTTTTGATTGTGGCGATGAATATCAAGCTGAATTAGATTACATTGAAACGGTTGAAAAAGATAAAGAAGGTTATGAGTCCACAGTTGAGGATTTAGCTGAAATATCAAATGAAGCAACTACTACTCCAGGTGATGTTAGAAAATGTGCTAATATTAACAAAACTTCACATATTTCTACTACAATTGATCAACGTACTCTTTCTTCCCGTATTACCAATGGCAGTATCATTACAACAAATGATATTCCTATTGATAATGATAAAGATGGGTCGGAATCAGAAAACAAACAAAATACAAGTAGTACTACCTCACCTATATCCGAATCAACAGTCAATGATGTTGACGAGAATGGTGACGGTGATGATGATAATAATCCTGATACGGATGACAAGGCTAGTCGAAGTAGTGAGATAAGCAGTAATTCGTCCAATCGTAATATATTCATTTCAGCTAAATCAATGTCATTGAATAAATGTTATGACAGCAGTGAATCGTGTTTGAATACTTTTGATCGGCTGACTCAGATTAATATTCAACGAAGTTATGATTCTGTTAGTGCTCCTGTTAAGAAAAAAAAACATAAGACGAAAAAAAAGCTGGAAGAAAAAGCTTTATTTCCTCGAATATCTTCAAATCTTACAGAAAACATTTCTCCCAGTGAAACATCAGATAAATACGTTATTCAAAATATTTCGTCTGTATATGACGATATTATTGATTCACCAGAGCATCCTAGAACGAAGAACAACTCACCTCTACTATATGCATCTGATGATCTAGAGCAGAAATTTGCCTTAATAACCTATCCTAATGGACAGAATAATGAAACCAGTCAGATTAACCGATCATTTATCGACGTGTCTAATGAAAATTTGGATTCGTCTAATTTATCAGATATTATCCATAATGAAGTTGGTAAAAATTCGGATAACTTATCGAATTATACATCATCCCATATTCAAAGTCAATTTAAAAGCTCCAAGGTGAATATAATATTTAATGGAAATGATAATGAACAGATTGCATCAATTAGATCTCGTTGCACTATACAAGATGTCATTCAAGAAATAACTGAATCTAATACTCAAACAAAAGTTAATCTACAAAAACAGGAAACTGTCGAATTATCAAATATTTCGAATCAGTCATCACAATCTACTTTAAACGATACTCAGTCAAATGTTCCAGTTGATAAAACTCGCGAGAAGATTAAAAACTTCCAAATTCCTAAGCATTATAAGCCAATAAGACCGAAAGTTCAAGTTAATTTATATCCTGTTGTCGAGAAAGAGGATATATCGATCCCACCACATTGTGATGATACGTTTAATGGAATCGATAAAGGTTCAAGCCAAATGAAATTGAAAAATAAATCAAAGAAATTTAGATCTAAATCATCTTCATTGTCATCTGGTACTTCAACTAATGAGTTTTTATGTAAAAAGAGTGAATTAAGGAAATTTTGGATGAATCGAGCAGCTAGCTTACCGCGTAGTTTTCGGTTATTACTTAATGCAACAAACTTGTTACGTGAAGCTGATTTCAGTCGTGTACCAGTGGTTCAGTTATGTCAACTAGAAAATGGTAAGTTCACTTTTCTAATTATTAATAAAGCACTTTAATTTATGACTAATTTTTTACAAACGCCCTTGTAATTTTATGATTTAGTCGTAACTAATTTTTGGTTTACCTTATCACTATCAATTCCCTTCTTATATTATTTTCCTAAACATGCTTAATATTACTATTTCTACACTATACCGACAGATTTAGTGATTGGATTAATGTCTACCTTTAAAGCTTCATTTTTACTTTCATTGATAATTTATTACAGCGAAAGATAAGATAGTTATATGAAAACGGACTCAGTGCATCTATTGGATACATAACGTTAAAACAATTTTCAGTGAAGTAGACTGTGGGAAATGATTTTTTAATTTCATTGTTCATATTTCTTTATGGTCTAGGTGTATCAATCATAGTATCAAGAACGGAGTTGGAACCTGTGTCTTAGTGGTTAAAGGTCGAACTCTATAACTAATGATCCACTGCTGCTCTCAATGTTTCGGTCCTGATACTCACTATTGAGGGCCAAACCTGCACTTAGTTGATGAGTTGCATTAGATTCTGATTATATGGCTAAAATCAGTAACTTTTTATTTATAATACTCCTAGTAAATGCAAACATACCTGGTTTATTCAGTATAATTATTTTTTAATTGTCAGTCATTTGAAATATGTAATAAAATGTTTCTTCAGTTGTTGATTTATTCTCCGTGTTATATTTTCAAAATTGTGTAGGTGTTAAACAAGAAGACGGTTTGGAAATAACAACGCAAACCAAAAGGAATAGTGACGATACAAAATTTTCAAGTGATTCACAGTTTGGATTGCCGGTCGATGAAAAGAAAGATATTAAGAGTGAAAATTGTGATGATTTAACAAATTCCAGTGATTCGAAGAAAGCTGTTTCTGAGGAAGAAAACGTTGTCAAAAAGTACATAGTTGCAAATACTATTTTTATTCAGTGTGCTTTCTATATATATATATATCGTATTCCTTGCTATCTAAACCTCAACTAGTGTAACGTTTAAAACCATTAAATATTGGGTCGTTCCCTTCACATCAGTGTACACTTTTATTTCGGCGTTAGACATTTAAACCGTTCATTTATATTCCGAAGAACCATGGTTTCCATTTTAGTGCACTTTAGTTTTCAATGGCTACCACTATAATGTCGTCTTGAAAGCCACAATTATGCTTAAAAAGTGTATAACAAATTTATATATCACGAAGCGAAATTAATATTTAATAATGATTGTTTCTCATGAATTCTGTGTTCTTCAGCAACAACAGGACTGTCTTCACATTTGTAATGAAAATTCTAATTTTTATGTTGACTGACAGTTGGTTTAAGTTCCAGACGTTTTCCAGTTATAGAAATACCACCCTTGCCATGCTAATCCGCGCCTTCATATCTGCATCAAACCCTCCTTGTTTATTTATTATGCTGCCGATGTATGTAAAAGTTTACTCATCTAGAATTTCTTCGTCAACTGTAATTGGGTTAGTATTTGTTGTTTTGTATCGATGGACCTTGCTTTCCCCTTTGTGTATGTTGAAGGCTACTGATGGCTGCCTAGGCTGCGGCTGCACTGTCCATCTTCACCTGGATTTCCTGCTGTGGTGGGTTCAGTGAGGTTGGTGTATTCAAGAGTTCTTCGAAGTGTTCTGCCCACCTATTTTGTTCTTGCGTTTCAGTGATTGGTTTTCCATCCTTGTTCTAGATTGGCCGTTCTGGCCTACTGAATTTTTTAGCTAGTTTTTTCGTTGTATCATATAGGTATCTCATGTTTCCTTTTCTTGCAGCTTTTTCCTCCGTCATTGCTAGGTCCTGCACATATTTCCGTGTATCTGACCTAGTGCTCCTCTTCACTTGCTTGTTCACTTCGGTGTATTCAGTCTGTGCTTTGGCTTTCTCTGTTCGTGTTCGGCTGTTATTAATTGCTATCTTCTTGCTCCTCCTTTCTTCGATCTTATCTAGAGTACCAATAGAAATCCATTCTTTATGGTGTTGCTCCTTGCGACTCAAAACCTCCTAACATGTCGAAGTTATTGTTTCCTTAATCTCTTTCCATTTGTCCTCCATATTTGTTCCACCCTTTCCTAGTAGATCATGAAATGCTTGGAACTTATTGTTAAGAGTTATTTCGAATTAGTTGAGTTTGTTAGTATCTCAGAGAAGGACTGTGTTAAACTTTTGTAATACTGCTGCTCTAGTTGTCCAGTGGCTCTTCAGCTTCAGTTTCATTTTAGCCACCACCAGATGATGATCTGAAGCTATGTCAGCTCCTCTCCTTGCCCTTACGTCTTCCATGTTTCTTCTGAACTTCTTATTGATGCAGATGTGGTCGATTTGGTTCTCCGTAATGTGGCCCGGTGAAACCCATGTAGTTTTGTGTGTACGTTTGTGGGAGAATATGGTGCCACCTATAATCATATTGTTGAATGCACATAGGTTCGCAAACCAATCACCGTTTTCGTTCCTGTCTCCCAGTCGATGTCGTCCCATGATGTCTTGATATCTAGTGTTGTCCATTCCAACCTTGGCGTTTAGGTCTCTCATTAGAATGATCAGGTCCTTGGCTGAGCATTCGTCGATGGTTGATTGTAGTGTCTCATAGAACCGGTCTTTGTCGTCTTGATGGCTGTCGTTGGTGGGTACATAGCACTGGATGATATTCATTGTAATCGCCTCCTTCTTTGTTTTGAAGAATGCTTTGATGATACTATGTCCATGAGGTTCTCATCTTATTAGTGCCTTTCATGCTTCTTGAGACAACATTAGTGCTATTCCTCGTGTGTGTGGGGCGTTTTCTTTTTCGTGACCGGAGTATAGAAGCTCTTCTTCTGAGGATAATCCAGCTTGTCGTCAATTGGTTTAACTTATTCCAAGTATCTTCAGGTTGTATCTTCTTATTTTTTTCAGCTATTTGCATGCTTCTCCGTGTCTTCCACATCATGCGGTTATCTCATGTACCTATATTAATGGTTGCTCTGGTTGTCAGACGTGGAATCGGCCTCGTGGCTTTTGAATAAATTCGCTTTTCACCATGAGACTTCATAACAGACCTCCCAACTCCCTGGGCAGAGTTAAAGTGGTTATAAAGGTTTTTACTGGTTGGCATTTGTTTTAGCCAGGTTGTTGTTTTACGGGATGGGGTTGCTAACTCTTTACACAACCCTCCTCCTTTATCCGTGCTTGGGATTGGCAGTAACCCTAGTAGGGCTCGAGGCATAGTTATTTGATTGGTGTAGTTGGCATATATTTAGTAAGCTTCTCTATATAGGTTGTTGTCAAGAGTTATTCGAGGCGCCCTTGTTGTAGGATTTACCGGATAAATTCATTTGTATCCCAATATTGACATTTTTGTTGAGAATCGATCTTAGTTTCTTTCTCTTCAAGCATCAATAATGATGAGTTGCATGCCTGTAGTTATTTAGTAAGCTAGTTGATCATGCTAATTTGAACCTAATAACTGATTTTTTCGACCTATCTCAGCTAACTTTTTGATACAAATAGATTCATGTTTTTGTACATCATCTACGTCTTTTACTTTCAGTGATTCTCAGTCAGAAACAATTATTGATACATCTAAATTCTCTTCAACGCTTTCAGATTCACCATTATCTAATTATAAAGGTAGCCTGAAACTACGACTTCGACGTGTCAGATCAACAAGTGCCTTTACGACTGTGTCTACCTCTACCTCTCAAGTTAGCAAAGAAAGTTTGCAGTCTAGAACAAATTTATCTGATGTGTAAGTAAATGAACTAAGTAGTGTTATTTCTATAATATTATTTCTATAAGTCATTAATAAGTCGTTATTTTGTTTTGAAATATAAATAAAGGATAAATTTTAAGACCATGACACATTCCAATTTATTCGAAACGCTTTAGCTAAATGTACTCTGATCACAACCTAATACTTTTATGTAGATTTGTCAATGTATTTGATATAATTTACGGGGTTTTTGTACTTCTTACTGTCCAACTGTTCTGGTTTGGATTATTAGGGTGTGTTCATATTATCGCTTCCTCTGGTATTCAGAATTAGATTTTGATTATTCTTTGTCGACCTATTTACTTCCGTAGCGAATCCCCTGATAATAATGCAAACCATCATACCTGCTAAAGAACTTTGTGAATGTATCAACTCACTAACCTTGCCATTCAACACCAAAAGTATCAGGTTCGAGTCCCAGTGTGTGCATCAGAGCTGGAATACAGGTACATTCAGTCGATAAGTCACAAGTATGATGAAACGCGCATCCAGGTTTTCATTCCTATTTTCAAAATTTATATTTTAAAATCTGCTTGTCACTTCATAGAAACATTGTTTAAATGTTTAAATATTCTCTTTTTAAAATCTTATTTTTTTGTTTAGAGATGAAAACAGTTCAGTCAGTAGAGAATTACGCAGACGCGATAAACGTATGTTTCTATTTATTGTCTTTGTGTAGTTTAGTTACCTGGTTCGTGTGTGAAGTATTGTTACATCTGGTCGTCCAGAGTCTGATATATTGATTAACTCTTCAAAAATCAATCGTAGTGTCATCATTTTTAACATACGTATACTGTCAAGTTCTCAGGAGGGGGGGGGAAGGGGGTTTGAATGGCGTGAAATATGATTTCATACATACTAGAATCCTTTGTTATCTATTGTGAAGTTATGTGCTTGAAATGTTTTTTTTTCGATTGCTACAAAAGAACACTCATACTATAGGCTTTGTTGAGACCTTCTGCTTTTTTCTACTACCACTTATTTTTTAGAATAACCAACGTTGGTAATCGTAAAGTTGAAATGTTGGATACCTGAATGCACATTAGTTTTTATTTCGTATATTTTTGAATATTTTATGATTGTCAAAAACTGTTTTTGAAGGCAGAGGGTAAGCTTAGGTTACTGGTGTTTGGTCGTTTATATCTTTGAAATGTCGCTCAGGTACTGTAGGACCACTGAGTAGTTCTTAGTTGTAGGTTACTTGATAAAGACGGTAAGTCAGCCGACGAGATTGTGGTGTCTGAGACGTGTAGTGCAGATCCACATTTATCACTTACCGCGATACTCAGTATTGACTGACGTAACTTTGAATAAAGCTAAGGGTAATCAGACTAAAACAGGTGTCATTCCAGGAGTTGACTAATTGTTCTTCTGAACAGCGTTGCAAAGTGATGAATTATTTATATGAGCCATCAAGATATTCATAATCTGTATTTAAATGTATTAGTTAACATAATTCAAAATTTGTTTGTGACGCATGTGTTCATGCTTAGTCATTTATTGTACCTTAAGCCTTGATATTATCTCATGCCTCCTATTCTTAGATATAATTCTTTTTTTACCATTTTAATATTTCGTAATTTATACTACCGTAAACATCTCCGTCGCTCTAACTGTTTTGCTTTGTGTGTTGTTAAGATCTTCAGTTCTTCGGAATGCTGTGTGATAACTTGAACTGATACACATCCAGCCAGGTTTTACGTTGTTTTTTATCCTCTGTCCAGCTGACTTATTTTTGCTAGGTATATATCTACTGCA
The DNA here is from genome assembly GCA_025215515.1 of Schistosoma japonicum. Classification (NCBI taxonomy): domain Eukaryota; kingdom Metazoa; phylum Platyhelminthes; class Trematoda; order Strigeidida; family Schistosomatidae; genus Schistosoma; species Schistosoma japonicum. The sequence continues at coordinate 16,451,754 of CM046064.1, forward strand.
TCTACTCCTGATTCTTTGTCGTTGTGCAGTGGCTACTTAGTATTTGTACATTTTCAGAATACAGTTAGTTCTCTTTTTTTCAAAGTACTATTAGTCTCAACATATATATCATTATTTTCTGGAGATATAACATGAGCTACAGTGAATATGTTCTGTAAAATTGTCATAAACTGCTTTATAATTTCTTACTAGTTCGTACGGAGTGCTAAAAATTAAAGTTTGTTTGACCGTTTCACTTTTATTCCAGTTTTGCTTTTGATATATGGTTTATTTCTCACTGTTGTGACTGAAACTGAAATATAAAAGTAATTTTATTCCTTACTATTCCTGTTTATTATTTTCGAGACTTGGTTTTTATAATAATTTTCAACTTGAAGACTACATAAGATAGAAGGGGGGGTTGTGACTTTGTTTATCAAAACAAGTTTATTCAGTGAAGGGATCTCTTTTCAACGGATTCATTATCGCGCTGTGCAATCGCATATACTACTCATTTTACTTACGCCTGTTACCCCTCTCGGAAGAGCATAACCCGCTCACCAATAGTCTCCATTCAACTATTTCCTGAGCAATCCTTTCCAGCTGTCTCCAGTTGCTGTTCATCCTTTTAATGTCTGCTTCCAATTGTCGACGCAGTGTGTTCTTTGGCCTTCCTCTTTTCCGTTTTCCAACAGGGTTCCAAGTTAGTGCTTGTCTCGTGATGCAGTCAGATGATTTCCGCAATGTATGTCCTATCCATTTTCAACGTCGTTTCCTGATTTCCTCTTCAGCTGGAAGTTTGTTTGTTCTCTCCCATAGTAGGTTGTCGCTGATGGTTTCCGGCCAACAGACATTTAATATCTTGCGTAGACAGTTGTTGATAAATACCTGTACCCTTCTGAGGATGTTTGCAATAGTTCTCCACGTTTCAGCTCCATATAGAAGAACTGTCTTGACGTTCGAATTGAAGAGTGTAACTTTGAGGTTGGTAGACAGTTGTTTGGAGTCCCATATATTTTTCAGCGGTAGGAATGCTGCCCTTGCTTTGCCAATCCTTGCCCTTACATCTGCATCGGATCCTCCTTGTTCATCGATGATGCTCCTTAGGTATGTAAAGGTATCCACTTCTTCCAGAGTTTCACCATCAAGTTCAATTGGGTCGGTGCTCTCTGTGTTGAATTTGAGGATCATTGCTCTTTCCCTTATGTATGTTCAGGCCTATTGATGCTGAGATTGCTGCTACGTTGGTTGTATTCACTTGCATTTGTTGATGTGTATGGGTTAAAAGAGCTAGATCATCGAGTTGCATCCTACTTGTTCATTGCATTCCGTGCTTCCCCTCAGATGTGGAGGTTTTCATGATCCAATCAACCACTAGAAGGAAGAGGAAAAGCGAGAGCAAACAGCCTTGTCTGACACCGGTTCTCACTGGTAATGCATTTGTCAGCTGTCCTCCATGCACGATTTTGCACTGTAGTCCGTCGTAAAAATTCCGGATGATGTTGACGGGTTTCTGTGGTACGCCGTGGTGTCGAAGAAGTTTCCATAGTGATCTCCTGTCTACACTGTCAAACGCCTTCTCATAATACCCGACCGTAGCTGCTACCTTGTCGTGGTGGTCGGGCTTGCCTATCGTGATGACCCAACCGAGCTATACTGGCTGGAACATATGTTCCTGTAGGTTCTACCATGCTAGGTAGGTCGATTGGAGAACGATGAGACTAAAAGCAGCTACTCAAGGTCTGAGGGCGAAGTCGTACTGCTGACTGCAGAGGGGTTGTGACAGCAGTAAGGTGTTTCCCTCGGACAACCAGCATCTGCAGCGATGCTGCCTTCTCACAAGGAAGGAGGGGTTAGAAAAGGTCGACCCTAAAAATGTCACACCTCACCCTACCTCACGGATTTCCGTCTCCGGCGGTAAGGGTGCCCACTAAGGGCTTTTAAGTGCGGAGCTAATACTCAAAAAACTTTTCATAAAAAGGCCGTGCGTGACAGGCCTCAAGCAGTTGTCCCTTGGGCTCTGCGGTCACGCTCTCAGGTCTCTGAGACCGACACTAATCTACCTTCTTTTTCAGGTTCCTCAAGAAACACCCTTCCACGGTGTGGGCAGCCGGGAAGTGACAACCGCCCTCATACCCGCAAAAGCACGAGAGTCCAAATTGGTCAAAATCAAATCCTTTCTACACCCCATAATATCTCTCTTATCTCTACGACTAACTCTACTCACATTCCTTCATCTCACTGCACCGCTAATGCAAACGATGCGAGCTCACAAAAAATCATTCCTGGTCTCTTGAAACCCCATTCTAGAATACATGTTGGAGCTTTTAATGTACGGACATTGAGTCAAATAGGGCAACAGGCTTCCTTAGCTAAGACTTTAGAATCTCACTCAGTCGATGTATGCTGCGTCTCGGAAACGCGCATACAGGGTCCTAGCAAAATCATTAACCTGATTTCACCGTATCAAAACAAAGAAGCAGCCCGATTTACTCTTCGTGTATCAGGTAGCCCAGATGCTGCTTTCCGGGGTCTCGCTGGTGTAGGTATAGCATTGAGTCGTAGGGCAGAACTAGCTCTCCTAGACTGGATCCCTGTAGATAGTCGCTTGTGCGCTGTCCGACTGAACGGGACAGTTAGGACTCGGAAAGATAGGGACACTCATTGTTGCCTCTTTGTCGTATCTGCCTAGGCCCCCACTGACTGCAGTTCAGACGAGGTGAAAGATGAGTTTTACAGCAAGCTTTCGGACCTCCTCCAAAAAGCTAGGCGCTCTGATACAGTTATAATGGCTGGTGACTTTAATGCTCAAGTAGGTAGACTAAGTGAAAATGAGAGATACTTGGGTGGATGTTATGGTGTCTCGGCTCAAAGAACAGATAATGGCGACCGTCTGTTGCAACTATGCTCAGATAACCGCCTGTTTCTAGCGAATACTAACTTTAGGCATAAGGAAAAACATCTTTTGACCTGGCGACCCCCAAAATCGTCTCAACGTTGGACCCAACTAGATCACATCGCCATCAGCCACCGATGGAGGGGTTCGACAGAGAACTGTCGCTCGTTCTGGGGCACATGTTTAAAATCAGATCATCTTTAGTGCGACCGCGTATTTGTTTGAGGCTCACTGGACGTAGGAAAGACAACGCAATGAAGCCTCTTAGGGTTTCACTTAATGATAATAAAGCTAAGAATATATTTCAGGAACAACTAGAAAAACAGTTAGGCGACCGTGTAAGCGATTCCCATCCGGAAGCAGGTTGGAATGATATCAAAAATGCTGTGGAAACAGCAGTGATATCTGCTAGTAAGGTAAATCATAAGGATAGGATGAAGCCGTGGATTTCAGTAGCATCCACCGAACTGATGGATGCTCGTAAACTCATCCCACCTGGCTCTGAACATGATGAGGAGCGAAGTGAGCTTAAGCGCAGGCTGACAAAAAGCCTACGCAACGACCGTGAACAGTGGTGGGTGGCGAAAGCAAAAACGATGGAAAAAGCAGCGGCGATAGGCAACAGTAGGCAACTTTTTCGACTTATCAAGGAAACTGGTACTAGGGATCCGATTGTGAGTGAGACTATCTCGGAAAGGGATGGGATCATAATTCATTCTCAGTTCAGGAGATTGGACCGATGGGCGGAACATTTTAGGGATCAGTTCAACTGGCCTTCAGCCACACTTCGGTTGCTCACGATCCCCAGTCATCCTGAATGACAAATCGACTTAACTCCTCCTAGTCTTTATGAAGTTGAGAAGGCTATAGGAAATCTGAAGCAAAGTAGAGAAGCAGGTCCTGATAGGCTTACCCCTGAAATTTTTAAGGATGGTGGTCCAGTTCTAGCAGCTAGATTGATTGAAATCTTAGGTAGAATCTGGGAACTGGGCGTAATACCATCTGACTGGTCTCAATCCCTGATTGTCGCAATTTATAAGAAAGGACAAAAGTCTTCCTGTGACAATCACAGGGGAATCAGTCTGACTAATATAGTTTCTAAATTATTAGCATCGATTATACTTAGACGCTTAACTAGAGCTCGTGAAGAGCAGACTAGAGAAAACCAGGCTGGATTCAGACCTGGACGTGGCTGTATAGACCACATCTTCACACTGCGACAGGTCCTGGAACACAGACACACACATTTAAGGCGTCCTACAATAGTTGTCTTCCTGGACCTAAAGGCAGGCATTCGACTCTGTTGATCGTGAGGTTCTGTGGCAGTGTCTGTCATTGAAAGGATGTACCAAAGAAGTACATTAACCTTATACAAGCTCTCTACTCTAAAACTACAGGTCGAGTGAGAGCTTATGGCGAACTGTCATCGGAATTCCTCACTTCAAGTGGTGTCCGTCAAGGATGTCCACTTTCCCCACTCTTGTTTAATTTTGTCATAGACATGCTCCTAGATATAACCATGTCTTCGTCTGACTTTTCAGGAGTTGACTTACTACCAGGAGCCTCGCTTACTGACTTAGAGTATGCTGATGATATAGTCCTATTTGGTTAAGACGCTGACAAAATGCAGAGTCTTCTGACTACCCTGAGCAACAATGCAAGCATGTTCGGGATGCGGTTTTCCCCCTCGAAATGCAAAATGCTGCTTCAGGAATTGGGTTGCATCGGCACCTGAACTAGTGATAGGGAGTGAAGTAGTCGAGCGTGTAGACCGCTTCACGTATCTGGGGAGTCTCATCAGTGCTGATGGCCTGGTGACTGACGAAATCTCAGCACGGATACAGAAAGCTCGATTGGCTTTTGCCAAGTTGCGTCACTTATGGCGCAGGCGAGATATCCGCTTGTTAACCAAAGGACGAGTGTACCGTGCAATAGTTCGCTCTGTCCTACTAAACGGTAGCGAAACATGGCCGTTAAGAGTAGAGGACATTCGTAGGTTACTGGTCTTCGACCATAGGTGTCTCCGAAGCATTGCTCGTGTATCATGGGACAACCGAGTGAGCAATGCTGTCGTTAGGAAACGGGTTCTAGGAAAGGAGGGCAAATCAATAGATGAGGTATTGAAACTTCATCAGTTGAGGTGGTTGGGACATGTGTTACGCATGTCTAACTACCGACTGCCTCGACGAGCTATGTTTTGTGGTGTAGGAATAGGTTGGAAGAAAGCTAGAGGCGGCCAAACCAAAACATGGCAGAAATCGATGAAGTCACTGACAAATGGACTAAGTCATGTTGGTAGATGTAGGCTGCGTGGTTGGGGTCCGCGAGACGAAAGTCACCAATGGTTAGAGACCTTGAACGACATGGCTCAGAATCGTTTGCAATGGCGCAGGTGCATCCACTCTTTGTGTTCTCTCAAAATCTAACCTTCCGAATTCTCTATCTTTCTCCTTTCAAATTTATCTCACTGGATTATACTTTTCGAATCATATCTTCGCTCCCTAATTTTCTGCATTACTGCTAATACTCCTATTATCGTTATCACTCTTGGATTTGAACTGACAGTTGCGTCTCTGTGCTGATGTGGTATGGCAACCTGAACTGATGTACGTACGTACGAAGTTCTGCGTTGTATCTGTCTGTCTGTCTGCCTTCTCATAATCAATGAAGTTGATGTACAGTGACGAGTTCCATTCAATTGATTGTTCAACGATGATCCGTAGTGTTGCGAATTGGCCTGTGCACGACTGATTCTTACGGAAACCAGCCTGTTGATCTCGAAGTTGATCAGCCACTGAGTCTTTTATTCTGTTCAACAACACTATGTTGAAAACTTTTCCTGGTACTGACAACAGTGTTATCCCTCTGTAGTCCTCACATTTGCTCAAATCTTGATAAGGTATCCTTCTTTCCAGTCTGCCGGCACTTGTTCTTCCTCCCAGATCCTCTTGAAGAAAACGTGGAGCATCCTTGCCGCTTATATCTATGTCTGACTTGAGTGCTTCGGCTGGTATATTATCAGGTCCTGCTACTTTCCCACTTTTAATCTGTCGGATGGCTATCTTAATTTCTTCCATCGTTGATGGATTTACATCTATCGGGCGGTCCGTAGATGGTGCTTCGATATCTGGTGGGTTCGGTTGAGCTGGTCTATTCAAGAGTTCCTCAAAATGTTCTATCCATCTGTTTCTTTGTTCTTGAATCTCGGTGATTAGCTTGCCTTCTTTGTTCCTGACTGGTCGCTCTGGTTTACTATATTTGCCTGCCAGTCTCTTTGTTGTGTCATATAGCTGTTTCATATTTCCTTCTCTTGCAGCTTTTTCCGCTGTCGTTGCAAGGCCTTCGATATACTTCCGTCTGTCGGCTTTAATGCTCTTCTTTACTTGCTTATTTGCTTCTGTAAATTCACTTTGTGCTTTGATTTCTTCTGATCTGGTTTGGCTGTTGTTGATATCTGCCTTCTTGTTCCTCCTTTGTTAAATTTTGCTCAGAGTCTCAGTGGAAATCCATTCCTTGTAATGGTGTTTCTTGCGGCCCAGAGCCTCCTGACAAGTTAAAGTTAGTGCCTCTTTGATTTCTTTCCAGTTGTCCTCCATGGTAGTTTCTTCCTCGTTAAGCAGATCTTGTAAGGCTTGAAACCTGTTGTTGAAAGTTATTTTGAATTGCTTGAGTTTGCCAGTTTCTCGAAGAGAAGTTGCATTTAACCGTAATGTTGTTACTCCAGTTATCCATTACTTCCCTAGCTTCAGTTTCATTTCGGCAACCACTAGGTGGTGATCTGAAGTTATATCAGCTCCTCTCCTGTTTCTCATATCTTCAATTGATCTTCTGAATTTTTTATTAATGCATATATGATCAATTTGATTCTCTGTAGTATGATCCGGTGAGATCGATGTAACCGTGTGTATGGGGGAATATTGTACCACCCATAACCATTTTGTTGTAAAGCGCATAAATTTGTAAATCTTCCACCATTTTCATTTCTTCCTCCCAGTCCCTGTTGTCCCATGATGTCTTCGTATCTGGTGTTGTCCATTCCGACTTTGGCCCTATAGGTCCCCCATTAGAATTGTCAGATCCTTTTCTGGACACTTCGCTATAATTGACTGCAGCCTATCATAAAACTGATCTTTGTCCTCGTCGTTGCTGTCGTTGTTGGGTGCATAACACTGGATGATAGTTCATTGTAATCCCCTTCTTCATTGTCTTGAAAGATGCTTTGATGATCCTGGGTCCATGTGGTTCTCATCCTACAAGTGCATTGCGCGCTTTCTTGGACAGCATCAGAGTGACTCCTTGGGTGTGTGGGGCATTTTTCTTTTCGTGTCCAGATTATAATAGCACCTCACCCTTAGCTAATGTTTTCTATCCAGTTTGAGTCCAATGCGTTTCGCTGATCCCGAGCACAGTTAAATTGTATCTCTTCATTTTTGCTGCTATCTGATTGATCTTCCCGGTCTCCCACATTGTCCGAACATTCCATGTACCTATAAAAATTTTTGCTCTGGTCGTTAGGATGGGGGGGGATATCGGCCTCATGACTTTCGAAGAATCTCGGCTTTTATCATGAAACGTCATAAACATTCCTTCCACTCCCAGGGCAGAGTTTAAATGGTTTAGTTTCTTTAGTCTGGTTAGCATTTTTTTAGCAAGCTTGTGTTTTACGGGATAGGGATACTAGCCCTATGCCCAACCCTCCTCCTTTACCCGGGCTTGGGAACGGCAGCAACCCTAGAAGAACTGCGACCTGAGTAGCAATCGCATATATCTATATACAATCATAAATATTAGTCAGTGACTAATTGTAATAATTTTGATCATTTGTCATATGAAATTTTTTTTCACTATCTATTGCGTTAAATTATCAATCAATAATTGGAGAAGGGAGTTTGTGAAGCATGGAAATTGTGTAATTAGTAGGGTGAACACAGTAATTGCGATTATCATTGAATTCGGGTGAATATTTATGAACGAAATTCGCGAAAATTTGGTTGTAGACAGATTGTGAAAATAATAATAATAATAATAATAATAATAATAATAATAATCACTGTTATTATAATAACGGTAATCGTGAATGAAGATAGGAACGTGATATGAAGATATATAAAATGCAAATAAATAAATAAAATGATGGGAAACTCTCATTTAAGACCATGATTAAAAATGCGATCTCACAAATTACTTTTGTATACACAAGTCAGGCCTTAATTTGTGGATCGCTAGAGCTTGGTTTATTTTACTACGTTCTATTGATTACGTCAAATGCTGATTCCAAAACCGATTACCCTAAATTTACTATATGTTACAGGATAGCAGTGATTGGTTTGCACTATCTCTTACTTACCCGTTCCGGAAGATAATAATAATACTTGTTATTGTTACAGTTACTCATTGACTTAGAATTTATCACATATATATCACGATTGTATAGCTTGATAATAAATTCGTTGAAAAGAGATCTCTTCGCTTAATAAATTTGTTTCAGTTTAAAGGGTATATTCAAAATTTGTTTATCATTGAAGAGTATATCAGAATAGTTCGTAAGTCTTGCAAAAGTTTTTTACTCGAACATCACTAGTTATTTTGAGGATTATGGCGAACTGTCATCAGGATTGGTTCTAAAGTATTGCCCATCATCCTCATCATGAACATACTTTTAGAGATAAGGTTAAATTCCTCTAAATTTTCTGACGTCGGCCCCCCCCCTTTCCAAGATGTTTACTGTCACACTTAAAATTACTCAGATAATTTAGTCTAAAATAGGGAATACTGACAAAATTCAAAGTCTTTTGAGCACCTTGAATGACAGCGAAGGAATATTTGGAATAAGTTTGATTCCTTTCCCATACAAACGTTTGCTTCAAGACTGGTGTGCATCAATGTTTATTCTGGTCATAGAAAGTGGAATTGTTAAATTTGTCAGCCTCCTCATATATCTTTGAAGTCTCATCATCCTTAGTGATTTAGTAAGTATTGTAATTGAGATAGGGACTCAAGAATTAGCTTCGCTTTGTCAACAGAAGAGGAAAGTAGCGTATTGCACAGCTTTACACATTACACTACTGTGTAACTGTGGAACATGGTTCATGAAGTTAGACGGCCTATATATGCTGCTTCTTTCGTATCTTCGAAGCATTCGGCCTTATTCTTTTTACCCTAGGTACCCTTGTTACGGTCGTGGTTTGCAATTGTCTTCAAAAATTCGTACATGGTCCTTAAGTCACCTTGATTAGAAGTGCTAAATTTGTAGGCTTAGTTATTAACTAACAGTGTTTTTCTCGTTTTCCTTTAGTTCAACGTTCGATAAGTCTGGAACCTGAAGTCAAGGATAGGAAGCCGCTAGAGCGTTCAAAACCACATCGGAAAGACGGTGACAGGCATAATCGTCATCACCACCATCATAGAAATAATCGACATCAACAGCAACAATCTCAAGCTCATCAGCAAAGTCAACAGTTAGCTAAACGCATGTATCCTGTTGCTCAGAAAGACTGGCTTCGAGCGAGAACCTATTTTAATGATATTAATCCATATATTATGGATGCTAAGAAAATGGGAAATCTTGGACGGTATTTCAATCATTCATGTAATCCAAATGTATTCGTTCAAAATGTATTCATTGACACACATGATCCTCGATTTCCTGAAGTTGCTTTCTTTGCCAAACGGTTTGTTTATCTTTATTTCTGATCACGATAACATTCACTTACAAAATACTGGTATTTTCAAGTTGACATATCTCATACTTAGGATTTGCTTATCTGAATAGTTCAGCATATAGTAATGTATTAACGTTAAGGTCTGTCACTGCAATTTATATTATTTTATTTATATTCTACCTGATTTTATATATCCATTGTTTAAAATCTCTAACAGAGTACAAGCACAAAAAAATATGAGCTATCAACCGTTTTCAATAACTTCGTTATGATTTATAGTCATAAATTCATAATTATTGTGTTACAATGTTCATTAGTTTTATAATTGAAGCCATTGAAAGCAACTGTTTGTGTTTTTACCATTTCATTTTAGATATTTAAAATCATTTTGTAGATATTTATAATGTATAATCATCTGTCACTAGTTTGTTGGTTGTTATTTCGGGTTTTGAGTAAACAGTACACTAAATAATTCAAATGGAACTGAAATTCATTTAAACTAAATTCTAGACACGCCCAGTATGATACATTCGGATAGTTTATTAACATATTGGTTATCTAAAACCGCTAAATGATCTTTCGAAGTGTATGCTTCTAGATGAGGTTATTTAACAGTTTATAAAGTGATAAAAAATGAAACTAAACTTATTATGTTCAACATCATGAAAATTATGTACAGATAAGGAAGTTACTTGTTCACTTGAGGATACGATAAGAAAAAAAAAGGCAGATAGTTGTTACAAAGTAGTGACTAATGAACAAATAAACAAAAGTACGTTTAAATCAGTTTATATTATAGCAAATGAGCTTTTTAAATATCTAATTTTTTGTGAGCTAGTCTTGTTAGTACTTCTGATAGTTTATCTCTGTAGCAGCATGACACAATTAGATTGTATTGAGATGGTGAATTTTAGTGAATTTGAGTTTTTCTCTCACGCCAACGACATTTTATGTAGAAGGTAGAATTATTGTTCAGTTAGTGTATATCACACAACTACTAATCAGATTTATATATAAACGTTTTAAAACTATAAATCACAGCTCAGTAGAACAGTTCTTGAAAATTTAAACCTTCGGTTCTTTGCAATACTTGGTACATTTTTACCTTCAAAATGCACCGTTAGCAACGATAAAAATTTCACCACCCTTTTACATTTGTTTGGAATTTGAATCATGTTTAACGCTCAACTCCTATTATATTTGATGATTATGTCCTAAACTAAGTTGTTAATCAAATTGGTGTAATATTTTTTATGTTTATGTGAATTACAGGAATATAGAAGTCGGCGAAGAAATGACCTGGGACTATGGATATACTGTTGATGCTGTACCATTTAAAGTTCTATATTGTTATTGTGGGGAACCTAATTGTCGTATACGACTATTGTAATACATTGTATAGTTAGGACAAACGTTTTTCTTCTATCTTGTATCCAAATTATCAGCGAATAGACATTTGTATTGTAATAATCATTATTTTTATACTCATGCAACCCATTTATGTATATTTTGACGTTAGTAATACATTTCTGTCACCACGCATTTTATTTGGGTTTTCCTGTCAAATCCCAGAGAGAGTTATGTACGTTGATGTTTCGCTTTTAGCTTTTCTACTTGATTAAGTAGATCGTTGTTATCTTTTTCTACAAATGTCTTCTTTTTCTTTGGGGTGGGGAGAGATGGGGGTCATTCTTTCTCGTAGCATACAGCTACTTTTTATTTGTGAAATAATGAAAAGTTATAGACTATTTTTTACTTCTAGACATCAATTATGACTTCTGGAAAGTCTTTTCAAGTATTTTTGTGTTTGGTGTTTGTATGCCCCAAAATAATGACAGCTACTCTGACGAAGCTACACAAGAGAAAAAAGCATAAAGCGATCTTGTAATGCAAAAACAACTGTATTTCTATGTCGGGAATTGTTTTTTTGCTTTATCCAGCAGTAGATCATCATATAGTAAAGTATTCTTGCAGTGAGAATTTGTAAATGTGGTTTCTAATAGATACATCAGTAGTTATTAGGTTATTTACTGGAGTCAGTGCATCCAATATTCAATTCTGTATTTATGAGAACTTTTCCCTAACTGAATTTTAACAGATTTGTTACATCTGATCATCAAACTTGTTTTTTTTGCATCACGTCAGTTCTAGTTCTCTTCTTGTTTCACGGTTTGATTTTTTTTCTGGGTAACCACTATTTTAAAGGTATGTTGTTATTCCTTTAAAGAACAGTAATATTGATAGGTTGGATATAAACTACTCTGTATTTATAGTCGTTTTCGTCCAATCATTTAGCAGATTTTGGAGTTCTGGTCAGACGCTAAATACGTAGGAATGTAGTCCGATATGCCAGCTTGAGTGCAAAGACAGGTAGTGTGTTTTCTGTGCAGTGGCTTCTCCCACAGTCCAGAAGTTTACGTCCGCTTTGGCTACTAATCACTAATAAGTGGATTACGATCTACATCGGTAATGTCTTTATATGATGGGGGTAAAGAATTCCGCCTGATGCAAACAGTTTAGTAGGAATAATTCAAGTCTTCAATCGTATGCAATTAATCAGAGAAACAGCTAGTGGTTGATGAAGGCATGCAAAGCACGAAGGCCATTGTTTGCTCTCAGTTTCTCTATAATAGAACAAAAGGCAAGTTGACGAAATACAGTTCGATGAGAATTTAGGTAGAACTACTTATGGTCTTCTATAGTGTTTCTTCTGATGGAAACCTTGGATATTTCCTAACTATCAAATCGGTCAGTTATCTCTTTACTGTCTGAGTGAAAATTATAACGTGAAAAAATTTATTGGCGAATATCTCTGTCATGTTTGTTGTCAGTTGCTCTCTTCACTCACTTGGCAAATGAACAGTCAATCAAACTTACGTAAGACGCTGCACTCGATAGTTAATCAGAAAGGGGGTAGTGACGTTGATATAAATTAGTTAAAAGTCATGCCATCTTACGGAGAGTGTTAATCCGAGTATAAACATCTGGAGCCAGAATGATATCTGAACATCTGCACTCAGGACGTCTAGTCTGTGTATTCTTCAGTCTTGAAAAAAATGTATTTGTTAAAGTTATATTTTGGTTCGCATACAGAAATCTCTGATGTCTAATACAATTCACACCCATCAAAAATGACCACTCTCCTTTCACCAATATCAGGAGTCACTACAAAAATTAACCATAGTTAAGGAGTTGTTGCGCCACAAACCTTTTAGTATGGTGGCTTTCTGGAATAATTGGACTGATAGTAAAGTCACTAATAATGGCCTGTGTCCTGATTACTTCCAACTATTCTACAGTAACAGGTCCGAATAATTAAGTGGCCAGGTTCTTTACGTTTTTTCTTCACTAAGTGTCAATAAAATCATTATTTTAAAGCTTATCTGTTGCGATATACTAAAGTAAAGTGTAAGGAGTATCCGTGAATCCTGTCTTAGTAAATGCTATATATATAATTCCCGGAACCCTAACTCTCCCAAATAAGTCTCTCTCGTCTGGACTGTGGAACTAAATATATCTTAATTTACGCCTTTATTGTTAATATTTGCATTTATTGCTTTCTACCTGAATTCCATAAATTACAATTCTTAGTGAGTCACGGACTTTAGATGAGCAGCTAGATAACGTAACTGAGTGTGGTAGCTTGGTGTCCATTTGAAATGCTTCTAAGATTAAGTTGCACTTTCGTTATTCATGAGGCTAGAGTCTTGAACATCTGCGTTTTAAGCCTACTGAGTAACAGTGACCAGTGAACACTACCTCCCACCCTCTTGATCAAACTCATAGTACGTGAACATCACTATAAAAATATTACCACATGATAAGAGTAGAACTATGAATACATATTTTCACTCAGGAAAACTTAACTGTCGTCATAAACAAACTGAAGTATCAGAATATGCTTTGGGTTGGTGCGGATACACAAAACCCTAAAGATGTTGCATCAGTTTAAGTTGACTAGTTGATAGTTGGCTTCAAACCTAAAGCATACGCCAAAACAATAAAACTGAAGTTATCATTTACTTCCTTATTCTGCGTACGGATTAGACTTCCTATTATTTTATATTGAATGTTGAGAAGTATTGTGTGTTTAAATGACTAATATCGCTCTCCACTGTCTCCTGCTCATAACAATCTTGTTTCTTCTTTCATTTTAGCCCGCCTCACGTATTGTTGATAACTGACTTTCCTTACCCTAAATAGTTTTTACTTTGATTCACGACCAGGCCGATGAACGTTTTTGACTCTTACAAATTGAAACAATTGATAAAATTTTCTCTGCTCCATAATTGTTGTGTATTTACGATCTTGTAATGTGTATTTACATTAACTTTATACTGCGTCTCACCTTGAAAGTGTATTCATGCTTACCATATTACAGCACACACGCATTTCTTCGTCTTCAAGAAACGTTGTCAACCCTGTGACTTGTTAGAAGTTACAAATACTATCTTATTTAGTATTGCATACATTTGTACTAGGTTAGTTTACAGTCTTGTCAACCACCTCAACATACTGAAACCTTTTCGTCACGTTACATTAGTACGTAATGTAATAATTTATGAGCACTATAAACGTCAACATTGACTGAAGAAGTTGAAGAATTATTGAATGTTTACCTACCTGAAAAAATCACTTTTATACTCACCATGGAAGGTTGAAAATACCTCGACAGAGCCAGTGGAGGAATGTTATTTGTGAAACTTCTATTATGGAAACTGGCGATGTTAGATTCTAGAAATTTAAGTTTTCGACTTGTAAATATCCTCAGGGCACCTAATATCGCGTATAGTACTTTAATTTGATACAAATTAGTTGTAAGGTGCACGTAAAACAAAAAGTTTTTCACATCAGATCTTTCATGCGGTGTTTGGAAGAGTTTGAAACTAACAAACAAGCATTTTCAAGGAAATTATTCGAGAGTTTGGAAGTTCATTTGTAAATTAAGCATTTCAGCATGCGACAAATGTGCGATTCAAAATTTGTATGTCTATAAGATTACCTAGACTTTTAAAAGTTTCTAAAATACAGCTTTATTTTTCCTGTCTAGGCGTTATCATCTTAAGCACTTTACACCTTATATATGTATAAAGCCTACTGTTGTGAGAACATAAAAATTTAAATATTACATAAAGCATTTTTAAGAGGATTACAACTACATTGTCTACTTCTATCACTTTTAATTAATGTTGGAGGAGGGGAGACGACAACCTTGAGGCTGACGAGCGGCTATTGTTTTGAACGCTACGGCCATGGTGTTGGATTTGGATCTTTTCAGAACCGATAAAGGAGGCGATCCAGATGTTATACGTTCCAACGAAATTAAACGATTCAGAGGCACTAAGCTTGTTGATTTGGTAGTAGAGGCGGATGAAAACTGGCGAAAAGGTAGGTTTTATTCATTCTTTCGAATTTCACAGCACGCTTTAGAGCTGATCATTTAAATAAAGTTAAAAACCTTTGCAGTAAAGCAATTGCTAAACGAATAAAAGTATTATAGTCTTGCTTATTAGTTTGATTTTAGGATAATGAAGACAGCCCAGATTGTGAAATTACAATCTTCAAGGGTGTTCTTGAACGCCTAGACTCACTTGCGGATGTTGACTTACAAGTACAAACAGTTGTTTTTCTTATGATTTAGCCTTTGAGTATAGCACAGCTGAAATCACTGTCTTGTTTTATTGATGAAGAAATTAAAACCAATGCAGCGTCACTAATCGAGCTCGAGTCCATAAGGCAACATCACTTGTATGAGATAGGTAATCTTCTACACCCAGATGTACCAATCAGTAAAGATGAGGTACGTATATTTATTTGAGGCTTGTCTCTTTGAGAGTTCACTTTTGATGCTTACATTGTGTAAATGTTTAATTCTTTATGTGATAACGAATTTCTGTCACTTTATACAGCCTTGATAACATGTACAATCGCCCGGGATATCATCACCATCAATTCCTTAGCAAAGATAGATCTTTTCGCATGACACGTAAACAAGTTTTGTTTTATCTTCGCTCAGTGTATTAAATTTCTACTGTAACACAATTGTTACAAAATCCACATTACACATTAAATATTTTTCTCTCTTTTGACCTATAAACGTGTGAGGACAGTCATTCACTAATAACATCGAGCCTGTCATATATGCCTACAGGTTCAAGTCGCTATACTATGTTAGCACAACGACATCAAACTTACATAAAGTACGCGATAATAGGATGCAATGAGGAAGGATGTGATGGTGTGTATAAAAGAATAATAGACCTAAATGAATATAATGCGTAAATATACCTGCGTTACTATGATCGATTCTTAGCCATTTTACCAATTGACCGCAATTGTCATGCAAACACTAACCAAGTATCCTGTATCTATCGACATGGCCTGGAGCAGCAGTCTAATGCTTCATGGACCGATGTCATTTTTTTGTTTTCCTGCATCTGGTCTATGTTTTATACTATTTTACGCTTGCCAACATCGAACAACGAAGTAGGCGTTGGTTGAGTATATGTAACACATGTCCCAAACACCTCAACCTGATAGAAATTTACAACTTTTGTTTTGGTGTCAACATTATTACCTGGTCATCCTATGATACATATTGATGCTTCTATGACATTAAGATCAAAGACCTAAAGCCCATGTATACCTTTTATTATCATGGCCCATGTTTTGTATCCTAGGTTAAAAAAACGAATCTCTATGCAGTGTAAAATACACATTCGTACATTTGATATTTTCCACTTGTTCAGTAATAAAATCATTAGTATATTGATAAACTATCTACTTGCTCATTTAATAATCATTTAAGTATCTGTTTCTTATCAGTAAAAATCGCCTTGTTAATAGATAAATTAAAGTTATCCTATTACTAGCGTTTACCGTTTTATAAATTGTTTCACTTTTCTTCTCATTGAAACGGTACAAATATGTTATTTTTTTTTGCGAAATATTCCAATTTATTTGAAGTTGTCAGGTTAAATTTTGACAATCTTATTTACAATGTTACTAATACTCGTAATTTATAGTATTATTTAACATATACACGTTAATACTGCAGCATGTGGGCATCAAATTTACCTAGTCCTACTCAGGTTAATTCGGCTGCTTTTGCATAGGATGATTCACTCGAGTAGATTTTACTCAACTTATTCCAAAATGGTTTTATCTATCTAGCCAGTCAACCAGTAACAACGTAGAACTTTGTACGTGCATACATCAGTCCAAGTTGCCATGCCTCAATTAGCAGGTAGAGATAAAATTGTCGGACCAAATGCCAGAATAGTGGAGGCAGTAACAGTCATTATTAATGGTAAGGAATAGGATTTGAAGATAAGATTAAAAAAACTTAATTCAGTAAAAAGAAAATTTGATGAATTCAGCTTAGGATTTTGAGAAAGGCAAGGAGTGGATACACCTGCGCCATTGCCAACAATTTTGAGCTATATCACCCAAAGTCTCTAATTATTTGTTACGATCATCACGCGGACCCCAACCAGCTAGTCTGCACCTATTAACATGGCTCAGCCCAATCGTTAATGGCTTCATGGACTGGTGCCATGTTTTGGTTTGGACTCCCTTAGCTTCTTTTAAGCCTACACCCACACCAGACAGCATTAGTGGTCGAGGTAGATGGTGGTTGGCCGTACGTAGCACATGTCCTAACCACAGCTGATAAAGATTTATTACTTCATCACTAGATTTACTATAGCTAGTACTTTATTCCTAACTCACGTATCGATTAATCCATGGTCCAAGCAAACACGAGCAATGCTTCGAAGACATCTATGATCGAATACTAGAAGCCTACCAATATCTTCTATCCTTATGAGCTATGTTTCTCATCCATAAAGTAACACGAATCACATTGATTTGTAGTAAATATGTCCCTTGGTCGGTAGATGGATGTCTCGCCTTCGCCACAAGTGACGCAAATTCGCAAAAGCCAGTCGGACCTGTATACGGGTCAAAATTTCATCAGACATCAGACTGTTAGGGCTAATGAAACTCCCAAGTAAAGCGGTCAACACACTTAACTACTTCACTCCCTATCACTAAGTTCAGTACCGAAGAGAGCCAATCCTGAAGGAGCATTTCGCATTTGGTTGGGGGAAATCTCATCTTAAGTATGCTTACATTAATGCTTAAGGTAGTCAGAAGATTCTGCATCTTATCAGCATCTTTACTTGATAGGACTATATCATCTGCATATTCTATGTCATCAAGTTTATTTCCTGGAAGGAAGTCAACTTCGGAAAAGTCAGACAATGAAAATATTGACTCTAAAAGTGTGTTGATAATAAAATTAAATAAGAATGGTTAAAGTGGACAACCGTTGAAGATCACAACTTGAAGTGATCACTTCTGACGACAGTCCACTATAAGCTCTTACTCAACATGTGGTGTTTGAGTAGAGAGCTTGTATTAGGTTAATGTACTTCTCAGGTACCCCATTCAACGACAGACATTTTCACATAACCTCACGATCGATAGAGCCAAATGTCGCCTTAAAGTCCAGGAATACAGCCATTGTTGCACGTCTAAAAATGTGAATATTTGGTCTATACAACCCCGTCTAGATCTGAAACCACCTTGGTTTTCTTGAGTTTATTCTTCACGAACTTTAGTCAGGCGTCTAAATATTATTGAAGCCAATGTTTTTGACACTATTCGGCAATTGTCTCACGAGGACTTATGTCCTTTCTTATAGACCGGTACGGTTAGTGTTCCAGACCAATCAGATGGGATTATGTTCAATTCCCAGATTCTAGCCGAAATCCCGGTTAGTCTCGTTGCTAAAACTGGACTATGGTCCTTTAATACCTCAGGGTTTAATCCATCAGATCCTACTGCTCTCCCTCGCCTTAGGTTTCCTATAGCCTTTTCACCTTTGCTAAGACTTGTGCGGGGGGGGGAGGATCGGTATCAATTTGTCATTCAGATTACTTGGGGATAGTGTGCCACTGAGATGAGGCCGACGGCCAGTTGAATTGTTCCTTAAAGTGTTCTGCCCATCGGTCTAATCTTTCGGATTGTTGGTGAATAATATTTCCATCTTTTTCAGAGTTAGTTTCACATACATCCGGATTTTTAATATCCGTTTCTTTGATAAACCTGAACAGTTGCCTACTGTTACTTATTGCCGCTACCTTTTCCATCTCTTTAGCTTTCATCACCCACCACTGCTCACGATCATTACTTAAGCTTTTAACCAGCTTGTGTTTAAGTTGTCGTCGCTCCTCATCGTGTTCAGGGTGAAATGGGATGAGTTGGTAAGCATCTATCAGTTAAGTAGATGCAGCTGAAATCCACTGATTTCTCTTAATCTTTTGTTTCAGTTCACTAGTAGATATTACTGCTGTTTCAACAGCTTTTTGGATATCATTCCAAGCTGACTTGGGATGGGTATCGCTTACGAAGTTGACTTATTGGTTTTCAAGTTGTTCTTGAAATATATTCTTGACTTTTTCACCATTAATTTGAACTCTGAGAGGAATCTTTGCCGTATATTTTTTACGTCTGATGAGACGTAGACTAATACGCGCTCGTACTAAAGCATGATCTGAGTCTAAACATGTACTATAGAATGAGTGACAATCTTCTATCGAGCCTCTCCAACGATGGGTGATGACAATGTGGTCTATTTGAACCCGGCGTTCAGTTGATTATAGAGGTCGTCATGTCAATTCATGTCTTTCCCTATGCTTGAAGTTTGTGCTTGCGACGAATAGACGGTTAATCTGAACATAGTTGTAGCAGACAGTAGCCATTATCAGTTCGTTGAGCCGCAACGCCATGGGATCCACATAGATGCCTTTTCTTTTTGTCTATCTACTTGGGCATTAAAATCACCAGCCACTATCACTACATCAGTTCGCTTAGCTTTACGAAAGAGGTCGGAAAGCTTTCTGTAAAGGTTATTTTTTACTTCATCTGAGCTGCAGTCATTGGAAGCGTAAACCGAGACAACCACTCTGGTTTTCTTTTCAATTTTATTCTTTCTGTACTGGTATGAGGCATGGGAATATAACTTGGTGCCTATTTGTACCGGGTGCTTTAATGTTTGTGAAAACCCGAGGTGTGCAGCTATTTCGTTTTAACTACGCGTTTATTACTTCGTTACGATATAATCGAAAATATACGATTGAGTCTTGACACTTTACTTCTAGTCGTGCTTCCAGCGGCCATTTGAATTTTTTTTTTATACATATAAACATGTTTTATTGTTTTACTAGGAAGACAATTTGATCATTCGAACTTTCGGGAAAAGTGACTTTCGAAAACCGTTATCTCATGTCGATTTGGTAGTAATGGTTGATGGTTTTGATGGTGAACGCGGAAGTATGGTAGCTGGAGGTCGTGGATATTTTCTGAAGGTTAGTACATGCGTGCCTTTTCCTAAGCTCTTTCCACGTTTAGTTGTTCACTGTCTAATACACTTAATTACCTTACTTGCTGTTCGCTTGCATTTTTCGACATAGAGGCTGCTATCTATACCGATACGTCATTGTTAGTTAATTGAGAATAAATATGTGGTTAGCAGATATGCACCTATGCATCTGAGTTACTGAAGTTCAAGTGAACTTAAAGCTAGTTGGTCTGTTATTTAGCGACATAAAATTAATGATGCTGTTAACATCGTTAATTTATTGAATTTGGTCGAGTGATTTTTGAAATTACGCCTTCCTCCACTTTGAACTTTAAACTTCAATTATTTTTCTTAGTTTTCAGAGTTCTTTACCTCTTGTTAGGGATGATAAAGTAATGGTATCGTGGCTCTTCTCTACCATTTTATATTCCTTGATTACTATCCGACTCATTCTTGGATTCATTTAAAACCATTAATAGATCGAAAAAGAAATTTTTTAAGCTGTAGTATTGTAATTACTTTTTTATAATGAATTATGTTCCTGTTTGTCAAGAAATTTCTGTCATATGTAATTTCTGGCTTTACCTTCTATACTTACTTTCGAATTGATGCTTTTCAATGCTTGCTGTATATTCATTTGAAAACCGTCAACTTTTTTGATGTTATCATTCCAGGGACCGCTTGTTTTTCTGGAACAAGCAATCATAAACTTGGCCCTGCGTATGTTAGATGAACGTGGTTATACAACACTATATACTCCTTTCTTTATGCGCAAGGAAGCTATGAGAGCGGTTGCTCAGTTAAGTCAGTTTGATGAGGAGTTATACAAAGTAAGCCTTTGTGAAATGTAGTTTTCACTTTGTTTTATAGGAAATAAGTTCACTTTCGTTTTGAATAATGAAGGGTTGTAATTGTAGATAGGTTCATTAATTCTTTCCTAAGGTTTATTGCAACTTTATTAGCATGAACAGTGACTAGACATTTTATTTTTAGTATTACAATATTAAACTTGGTTTAGCATTCACCGTACTTAGTCGTAATAAAATTTATTGCATTAGGCTATGCAGATTCATAAATCTTCACAGAAAAACGTAGTATCAAAAGATACTTCCGTGTTATCTTGTCCAAAAAAGGATATAATAATGGTCTAGTTTGGTTATGAACTGATGCAAATTGGCTTTTTAGTAGTAGGTTAACTATCAGGTTACTGATTGGAATTTAGCTTCACTGGCTTCTGTTTGGGTATACAAATAGTATTGATTCGTCCCAGATTAAAAGTGTCTTTAGTTTCATTACAGAAACCTGTAATTGGTTACTGAACTGGATTATTACTGTTATTCTAATCTTTGGATTGATTGCTGTTAATTCTCTAAAGGCATTAACCATCTCTTCCAGTTCTTCGTTTGTATGCCGAGATTTTATAATGTCATCTTAGCATCGTATTCAGTAATTCGTAGTATTCTAATAAAATTTTGAAGCTACTATCACTACTGTTATGTTGTAGTGGGCCTACCTATTATTTCTTCTGATGTGATTTTTTCACAAGACTGCTACTTGGTAGATGAGGCTAGTGTCTAGCAGTCAGTGATTAAGATCATTGATCATTCTTTATGTAAGCTCGTTCGTTTATGCATCGATGAAATTACAATGTTTCAAGTTTAAAGAAATTATCAACTGTGAATACACTTTATAAGAGTTAATATGAGTAACTATTATAATACAATTTGAATACAAAATCACATTGAATTAGTTCGTTCAATTTTCATAGAATTTAAATTGGAGTAGTTCGTGTATTAAGTTGAAAATAACTTACACTGAAATATTTGAATCTGATAAAGGTCTAACAAATCAAATAGGTGAAAGAAACCAATGTTTGCATTCTAATTAATTATATTTCTTTTGGGGATTTAATTTCTTAACAAATCAATATTCACATTAAGAGGAGATATAGAAATGTTAGAATATAAAGTATAATACTGTCAGTCGCAATGTTCCTGGCTTCCTTCGACAGACAGACAGATAGAACGCAGAACTCCGTACGTACGTACATCAGTTCAGGTTGCCATACCACATCAGCACAGAGATGCAACTGTCAGTTCAAATCCAAGAGTGATAACGATAATAGGAGTATTAGCAGTAATGCAGAAAATTAGGGAGCGAAGATATGATTCGAAAAGTATAATCCAGTGAGATAAATTTGAAAGGAGAAAGATAGAGAATTCGGAAGGTTAGATTTTGAGAGAACACAAAGAGTGGATGCACCTGCGCCATTGCAAACGATTCTGAGCCATGTCGTTCAAGGTCTCTAACCATTGGTGACTTTCGTCTCGCGGACCCCAACCACGCAGCCTACATCTACCAACATGACTTAGTCCACTTGTCAGTGACTTCATCGATTTCTGCCATGTTTTGGTTTGGCCGCCTCTAGCTTTCTTCCAACCTATTCCTACACCACAAAACATAGCTCGTCGAGGCAGTCGGTAGTTAGACATGCGTAACACATGTCCCAACCACCTCAACTGATGAAGTTTCAATACCTCATCTATTGATTTGCCCTCCTTTCCTAGAACCCGTTTCCTAACGACAGCATTGCTCACTCGGTTGTCCCATGATACACGAGCAATGCTTCGGAGACACCTATGGTCGAAGACCAGTAACCTACGAATGTCCTCTACTCTTAACGGCCATGTTTCGCTACCGTTTAGTAGGACAGAGCGAACTATTGCACGGTACACTCGTCCTTTGGTTAACAAGCGGATATCTCGCCTGCGCCATAAGTGACGCAACTTGGCAAAAGCCAATCGAGTTTTCTGTATCCGTGCTGAGATTTCGTCAGTCACCAGGCCATCAGCACTGATGAGACTCCCCAGATACGTGAAGCGGTCTACACGCTCGACTACTTCACTCCCTATCACTAGTTCAGGTGCCGATGCAACCCAATTCCGAAGCAGCATTTTGCATTTCGAGGGGGAAAACCGCATCCCGAACATGCTTGCATTGTTGCTCAGGGTAGTCAGAAGACTCTGCATTTTGTCAGCGTCTTCACCGAATAGGACTATGTCATCAGCATACTCTAAGTCAGTAAGCGAGGCTCCTGGTAGTAAGTCAACTCCTGAAAAGTCAGACGAAGACATGGTTATATCTAGGAGCATGTCTATGACAAAATTAAACAAGAGTGGGGAAAGTGGACATCCTTGACGGACACCACTTGAAGTGAGGAATTCCGATGACAGTTCGCCATAAGCTCTCACTCGACCTGTAGTTTTAGAGTAGAGAGCTTGTATAAGGTTAATGTACTTCTTTGGTACATCTTTCAATGACAGACACTGCCACAAAACCTCACGATCAACAGAGTCGAATGCCGCCTTTAGGTCCAGGAAGACAACTATTGTAGGACGCCTAAGTGTGTGTCTGTGTTCCAGGACCTGTCGCAGTGTGAAGATGTGGTCTGTACAGCCACGTCCAGGTCTGAATCCAGCCTGGTTTTCTCTAGTCTGCTCTTCACGAGCTCTAGTTAAGCGTCTAAGTATAATCGATGCTAATAATTTAGAAACTATATTAGTCAGACTGATTCCCCTGTGATTGTCACAGGAAGACTTTTGTCCTTTCTTATAAATTGCGACAATCAGGGATTGAGACCAGTCAGATGGTATTACGCCCAGTTCCCAGATTCTACCTAAGATTTCAATCAATCTAGCTGCTAGAACTGGACCACCATCCTTAAAAATTTCAGGGGTAAGCCTATCAGGACCTGCTTCTCTACTTTGCTTCAGATTTCCTATAGCCTTCTCAACTTCATAAAGACTAGGAGGAGTTAAGTCGATTTGTCATTCAGGATGACTAGGGATCGTGGGCAACCGAAGTGTGGCTGAAGGCCAGTTGAACTGATCCCTAAAGTGTTCTGCCCATCGGTCCAATCTCCTGGACTGAGAATGAATTATGATCCCATCCCTTTCCGAGATAGTCTCACTCACAATCGGATCCCTAGTACCAGTTTCCTTGATAAGTCGAAAAAGTTGCCTACTGTTGCCTATCGCCGCTGCTTTTTCCATCGTTTTTGCTTTCGCCACCCACCACTGTTCACGGTCGTTGCGTAGGCTTTTTATCAGCCTGCGCTTAAGCTCACTTCGCTCTTCATCATGTTCAGAGCCAGGTGGGATGAGTTTACGAGCATCCATCAGTTCGGTGGATGCTACTGAAATCCACGGCTTCATCCTAGCCTTATGATTTACCTTACTAGCAGATATCACTGCTGTTTCCACAGCATTTTTGATATCATTCCAACCTGCTTCCGGATGGGAATCGCTTACACGGTCGCCTAACTGTTTTTCTAGTTGTTCCTGAAATATATTCTTAGCTTTATTATCATTAAGTGAAACCCTAAGAGGCTTCATTGCGATGTCTTTCCTACGTCCAGTGAGCCTCAAACAAATACGCGGTCGCACTAAAGATGATCTGATTTTAAACATGTGCCCCAGAACGAGCGACAGTTCTCTGTCGAACCCCTCCATCGGTGGCTGATGGCGATGTGATCTAGTTGGGTCCAACGTTGAGACGATTTTGGGGGTCGCCAGGTCAAAAGATGTTTTTCCTTATGCCTAAAGTTAGTATTCGCTAGAAACAGGCGGTTATCTGAGCATAGTTGCAACAGACGGTCGCCATTATCTGTTCTTTGAGCCGAGACACCATAGCATCCACCCAAGTATCTCTCATTTTCACTTAGTCTACCTACTTGAGCATTAAAGTCACCAGCCATTATAACTGTATCAGAGCGCCTAGCTTTTTGGAGGAGGTCCGAAAGCTTGCTGTAAAACTCATCTTTCACCTCGTCTGAACTGCAGTCAGTGGGGGCCTAGGCAGATACGACAAAGAGGCAACAATGAGTGTCCCTATCTTTCCGAGTCCTAACTGTCCCGTTCAGTCGGACAGCGCACAAGCGACTATCTACAGGGATCCAGTCTAGGAGAGCTAGTTCTGCCCTACGACTCAATGCTATACCTACACCAGCGAGACCCCGGAAAGCAGCATCTGGGCTACCTGATACACGAAGAGTAAATCGGGCTGCTTCTTTGTTTTGATACGGTGAAATCAGGTTAATGATTTTGCTAGGACCCTGTATGCGCGTTTCCGAGACGCAGCATACATCGACTGAGTGAGATTCTAAAGTCTTAGCTAAGGAAGCCTGTTGCCCTATTTGACTCAATGTCCGTACATTAAAAGCTCCAACATGTATTCTAGAATGGGGTTTCAAGAGACCAGGAATGACTTTTCGTGAGCTCGCATCGTTTGCATTAGCGGTGCAGTGAGATGAAGGAATGTGAGTAGAGTTAGTCGTAGAGATAAGAGAGATATTATGGGGTGTGGAAAGGATTTGATTTTGACCAATTTGGACTCTCGTGCTTTTATGGGTATGAGGGCGGTTGTCACTTCCCGGCTGCCCACACCGTGGAAGGGTGTTTCTTGAGGAACCTGAAAAAGAAGGTAGATTAGTGTCGGTCTCAGAGACCTGAGAGCGTGACCGCAGAGCCCAAGGGACAACTGCTTGAGGCCTGTCACACACGGCCTTTTTATGAAAAGTTTTTTGAGTATTAGCTCCGCACTTAAAAGCCCTTAGTGGGCACCCTTACCGCCGGAGACGGCAATCCGTGAGGTAGGGTGAGGTGTGACATTTTTAGGGTCGACCTTTTCTAACCCCTCCTTCCTTGTGAGAAGGCAGCATCGCTGCAGATGCTGGTTGTCCGAGGGAAACACCTTACTGGTGTCACAACCCTCTGCAGTCAGCAGTACGACTTCGCCCTCAGACCTTGAGTAGCTGCTTTTAGTCTCATCGTTCTCTAATCGACCTGCCTGGCATGGCAGAACCTACAGGAATATATGTTCCAGCCAGTATAGCTCGGTTGGGTCATCACGATAGGCAAGCCCGACCACCACGACAAGGTAGCAGCTACGGTCTTCTTCTATGGGTGTTGTCTTCATCATATTTTTGTATTTAATGGTATGATATTTTTACGATACGACATTGTCATCTGTTTGCAGTTTGTAGTTGGAACTGCGATTTAGTGATCTAGACATTTATCTTTTAACTATTTAGCTGCAGGTTTCAATCTAGATGCATCTGCGTTTCGGGCATATTTTCGATATCTTTATCTTGCATACATCAGTTGTGGCTATTTCTTTGTACATGTTTATGTAATTCTTGTGTTTCATTAAATTTAGAGTTGTTTTGTTTTTTAAGGTTACTGGGCCGTCGCGAACTTAATGCTACAGCTAATCATGATTCACAAACGAGTGAAAATGAAGAAGAAGAGAAATATTTAATTGCAACTTCAGAACAACCGATCGCTGCATTTCATCAGAATGAATGGTTACCTATCAATCAATTACCGATTAAATATGCAGGAATATCAACTTGTTTCAGACAAGAAGTTGGTAGTCATGGCCGTGATACTCGTGGAATATTTCGTGTTCATCAGTTCGAAAAAGTATGTTAATCGTGTAAGGGTTTAGTAGATTTATCTCAACTGGTTTTTCAGGTTGCTTGCAAAGTTATTGTCAATTTGCAAACTTACCGTTAATCAACGATATTTACAAATACCTAGCAACTACAAGTCTAATTTTGTTCCGATCATTTTTTCATCATTTAATTCAAACTTCACCACTCCAGTACATCTCTCAGGAATACTTTCATTCATCCAAAGTGAAAAAAAACCTTTTCACTTTCGAGCAACTGTGCAAACGTTGATCACATGCGGGTTCAAATAAAGATCCCATTCAATTATCCTTGGATTAATTGATCATTGGATTCTATCTTGATCAGCTTACCCATGGATTTAGGATTGTAACATACATTTAATCTGCAACTAATTTGCAAACGTCACTTGTATATAATCGTCTGATAAGTGATAACCAACTACTAATACTCGTAACACACATTCTCGGTTCTTGTGGCATGTATATTTTTATAAAATTTCCAGATGACTGGTTATTCTAACTTTTTATTTTATTTTCGGGATACTGTATTCTTAAATTTTCAAGTTAACTAAGGGTTTCGAGATTCGCACTGCTACTACTATGAGGCTGATTTCAAGTAAATGATTCATAGAATTGGATGGAATAAAATTAACGTGGAGTTTTCGGAAAGATTGATTGTTTTGTCTCAGCTACAATAGATATTTATACATGAAAAAAAATCGTTTATATTTACCTTTATAAAGCGTTAGTAAAAAGCAGTTTATCACATCCGATTTCAAGTGTGTACATACGTTTTGAAACCTAAAATGACGATTACTGAGAAATATTTTCTAGGTGGATGCGGGCATAAATTAATATCATATTGTATAATAGTGCCATATATAATTTTGTTTTTATGTTAAATAGCAAGAGTTAACTGATTGCTGTAACATACTTAATTTACTGAAATATTTTTTCGAATGGTAGGTTGAGCAGTTCTGTATTACTAGTCCACACGATAATTTATCATGGGAGATGTTTGATCATATGATTTCCAATGCTGAAGCATTTTACCAAGTTAGTTTACTTCTTTAATATGTTTTAAAATAAATTTTTGTTTTATCTTTACTTTAAAACTTTTAATCTAAATCTGTTAGTGTTACGAAATGAACATCATAGATTATGATATTCCACCAGCAGATGAGTGGGTTTCGATGCATACTCAGCCATGTTTTAGTTGCCTAAAATATAAATTTCTTGAGTTTATCAATGAAATTTTCTCTTTTATAGGCCTTGAAACTGCCTTATCGTATTGTTTCAATAGTGTCAGGCGAGCTGAACAATGCTGCAGCTATGAAATATGATTTGGAAGGATGGTTCCCTGGGTCTGGAGCCTTTAGAGAACTTGTGTCGTGTAGTAATTGTTTGGACTACCAGTCTCGTCGGTTGGCAATCCGTTTTGGCCAAACAAAAAAAATGAACAAAAGTGTAAGTAGCATTTTTCTTTAGTTTTCAAGGTGTTTGATTGTATGAATTGTTTCTGACACATTTTGGGAAGTTTATGTTTGTAACAAATTTTGTGTACAGAAATCTATGGAATTCTTCGGTAGCTCATTTTCGTTATTAGTCATCTTCGTACCTTTGTTAGCTTAAAGTGTTCCTTATAAATAGTGTCTAAGTGAGTCATGCATTTTCTATTAAGAATCAAACAAACTGCTTGACTAATGTCATTCTTTCTTCATTAGTGAGCAACGTAGAACCTGGCGCTTATATGCAGGGTTCGAGTTGATACACTAAACTTACATAGATGAGTGCAAAGTAGTGCAAAGTATTAGTATTGTTAATAGTATAAAAAAATTAGAAAGAATTCATGAAATAGTTTTAAAACTCATGACTTGTTTACAGTTACTGTGGACCTAAATCATATAGTAAATACCTCATACCAGTCAGCAACTTCATCAATCTATACAGGATTTTGGTTTGGTCACCCTTAGCTTTTTTCCTAATCTTTTTACTCTAGTCGACATTACAGGGGTTAAACTTACGTAACATGTGTTCCGAACCACGTCCGTTGGTAAAGATCCTCAACCTTACCAGCTGTTTCGTCGTTTTTGCTTAGTACTCTCTGCTGAACCTCATTATATTACTCACTTAGTGACTGCATCGGACACGAGCAATACTTTGAAGATACATGTGATCCTAAACCTACTTCCTACTTATGTGGTCTACTTTCATGTATCATGTACTTGGATCATCTGGTAAATTATTTTAACTACTTAAAAACAAGAAAATGGCATCACATAGTACCAAAAAATGTACCACATATGTACGTCAACTCATATTAAAATAAAAATGTTGTAAGCATCTAAGGATACAATCTAAATATGAACTCCCATGGGTTAGATTCAGTATTTCTTGTGAGTATTGCATTTTACTATGTAGTTAAAACTTGAAGTGCAACATTTGACAGCTTTGAATTGACGTGTGATGGTTATCGTAAATCATTGGATTTAGAACCTCTTTGTATTGATTACCATGTTTCCAGCAAATGCTCATAACATTATTCTATTTCTAGGTTGAATATGTACATATGCTGAATGCGACAATGTGCGCCACAACTCGGGTTATCTGTGCTATTTTAGAGAATTATCAAACAGAACATGGAATTACCGTACCAGATGTTCTAAGATCACTAATGCCCAAAAGTTAGTGTATTTTATTGTTGTTGCTGAAAATAATTATCAGTTGGTTATAATAACTTTTTCAAAAATCATCATATTCATACGTTTACTGATTACGCGTAGCGCTTTTTATGACAAGCATCCCTCGATGTTTGCGTAATTTAATTGATTTGGCTCATCAACAAAATGCCTAAGTTTTTGTGTTGAGTTTTAGATTTCATTTTTGTGTAATAAATCGTTTTACTGTCATAATGTCCCAGCCAAAGTAGTTGGGACTGAATTCCAAACTTCATCCTAAATAGGTTCAAGGTAAATTTGGCATCATTTTGCTGGTAAGTGCAGTTACTATTTTATAAACTTGAATCGAAATAGTGACTTTTGTATGCACTATCTGCCTTCAGAGCGTAGGCATTTTATTTATCAGGATTTATATTTCCCGTTTCTGAATCTATTTGATTTAGTCTTCGTCGGCGTTGTATTTCTTGAGCGGTTGCCCCGTTATTGTTTCCTTGTTTTGGTATATTCCATTAGTATCTGAGATTGGAATCCAGGTTTATACATTTTATTGTTGATAATCGCACACAGGTAAATCAAACCTACAAGTTCCAAACAGGATGAAGTCCACAAGTGGAATTCTGCTGTTAGCTGGAATCTAAATAAACCAGACTTCAGCACTTTGAAAATGTTCAGTTCTGTCATTTGTCTTGTTACCTGATGTATATGCTCGTCCTTTACCAGGCATTAATTCTATAGACATTCGCGATAGTTGGGCTCATACCATAGAGCTTGATTGAGTCTAGTCCTTTCGCGCATCTCACCATTTCCAATCTGTCATTGCTTCTTGTTTGTTTTTTAAGTTATCATATTACAGTTATTTTTCTGCTAAATTATAGCCTCAGTAATAGGTTATTTTACGTAAAGTAGGCTAACACGTTTTCTTAGTTCATTCTACTATTTTACACGATATATGTTATCTACCTACTTCCTCTCGTATTACTTTTAGTACCGTTCATTAAATGGCACCACTTTCTATAGTCAAGACATTTTAGTAACAACACATTGAATGCACATTTCACAAATGAAAGAAAATTGAAAGAAACTGTAATTATAGTATGCCTACTAGTCAAGCATTGAATCACTTTAAAAAAAATGTTGAGTACGGATATTTACTTCATAAATAGAAAAACTACTTCACTTTCTTTTCGCATAAACGATGGAGAAAGAAATGTGCCTAAGATCCTGTATGCTCAACGATATCCTGCATTCCTTATGCTTCTTAATTCTCATTTTAATGCATGTAGCCTAAAACTCTGATTTATAGATGTCAGGTGGGTGAGAAAGCAGATAAAATCAATAATATCGTATTGATCTTGACATGCTCATGTAAAGATTCAACATTGTTTCGAGGAGGCGGGGATATCGTTTGCACACAATACATGGGTAGTGATGATGGGTCATTTATGTCTGAACTACTAACTTTTTGACCTTAAGCAGGTTATGTAAGAAGAACGTTGATCAGTGTATACAGTCGGTCAAAACTGTTAACGTCAATAACTGAACAGAATCTTTTCAACATTTAGTGTGGGAGGGGGAAGGTGATGTATCTGACTTATGCACTTGCTGATTGATTAATGAGAGCGTAAGCAGATAGGTGACGAATCACAATTGAGTGGATAGATAACTATGCCTTATGTATTTCCTTTTTCATTTAGCATTTGTGACTCGTCACTTGGTATTGCTGGGGTATGCGTTTGTGCCTAAGTTATCTGGTTCTTGATCGTTCTGTGGAGTTATCGTGATTGTATAACAGGTTAAGGCAAGACTGGGAGTAACAGTAGATATCATATTGCGGGTGAACCGGAATCAATAGAATCGGCCATCTCACCTTGAGATATAACAAATATTTCTAAATAGTATTCTGTAAATACCAATCACAACTGAAATATGTGTAATTCTATGCCAATAAACAGTAAGAAGAAAACAATGTTGACTGATGAAACACTCGAAAATATTTAGCACCAGAGATTTTAGTTTTGTCTTTTCTGAATGGGAACAGTCACTTTAATTTTCCGTTTTTATATTTTGTTCCTCAGAACTAGAATGAATAGTCGTTCTATGAAGTCCATACTTATCAATACTACTTATTCATGCATTTCCGTTCATAATCCCATCTTTTTGATACATAGTGTAAATACAACCGTTCTTTAGATAGTTTCTTTCAGCTGTTGATTCAACTAAATTTTACATTGGTACTTGCTAACTCAAAGTTGTAATTATTATGAGTTAATTATTTTCATCTCTTTAGCATAATATATTCACTTCTTTTTTCATTTACCTATCGTATTAGAATATCAAAACTTTATACCATTTAAAGGACATGAAGATAAAATACCTGTTAGTATTGAGCATATGCAGGAGACAATTTACAATTCTTGGAATATAAAATTACGGGATGAGACATCGTTCAATGAACTAAATGAAAGAATAAATTTTTTAACTGGAGCCACGGAGTCTGGTATTGCTAATGCTATTTCTCAGATAACTGAAGTCCAAAAACGAATAGAAGATAAATTAAATATACTGAGCTTAGTCGGCACAAATGGTCATGTTGAGGAAAGTCTACATGACAAACCATCCACACTTGTACATGTTGTAAAAGATAGAAACGACCTCGAAATCGAAAATAAGGATACATTCGATAATGAATCAACTACCCAAGAGCCAGCTGATTCCAAGAAAAAACGGAAGAAAAAACCAAAAAAGAAACAATCGGAATAACAGTATATATGATATATTATGGCTGTCAGTGAATATTTCATGTGGATCTCTTGTCTTATCAACGATTGCTTATGAATACATATTTCGATTATGGTGTAATTTAAATTTATGACTTTATAGTAGTAGGCACTGATAATATTTCTAAGGTTACCATTGATTTACAACCCGTTTCGTCAAGAGAGCGCTTTGTTATACTAAGATAACTTGACCAAAGGAACATTAGGGTTTCTTAAAAGCACAGATATGACTTTGATTAAGCTTTATTTCGGGCTAAAAGTAGTGAATACTTACAATTTATTATGATCCACATCTCTGTAATAGTTAAATTATTATAAGCAGAGGCGTTGCCTATAAAATCCTGAATCTAATGACTATACAGTATACATTTGATTAACAATTAATAAATAGGGTGTAATTCATTTATAGTCAATATCATTAATTCACAGCAAATGCAAACAAACTATCGTGTATGTTATCTAGTCTAGTAATGTACATTTAAGTACTTCTAGTCCTACTAAGAATTTAACTTACTGGAGTGTATACAATAACCTGCAAATGAATTGTAGTGGTTTGTTTTTGGCAATTACCTTTTTTAATCATTACTTTATACACTTACATTCTCTATGTGTGCTTGCTACTGTCGCCATAAATCTCGATGATTATAAATCAATTCATCGGATACTACTACCTACATTTGTATTCGGCTGTTTGTTTGTGATAAATGGACACGGTATACTTGTTGCTTGGATATGTTAAATGACACGTTATCTTTTTACTAATGTAACATTATTTTGTATATGGTTTCTGAATGGCATTAAGTTTTGAGTCGTAATATTGTCAGTCATTTATGTTCAAAGTAAAACTTGGCGCATATGTGCACCTGCCTAAGTTACATATCTCACAAACATAGCAGTGCTGTTAGAGGTTAGGATATGTGTTGCGTATGCCTGACCACCGTCTACCTCAACGAGCAATGTTTAGTGTGAAAGTAGGTTGGAAGAAAGCTAGGGGTTGCCAAATCAAAACATCGCACCAATCCATGAAGTCATTGACAACTGGGCTGAGCCATGTCAATAGATGCAAACTAGCTGGTTGGGGCCCACATGATGATCGTAACAAAAAATTAGAGACTTTGGGTGATATAGCTCAAAATCGTTGGCAATGGCGCAGGTGTATCCACTCCTTGTCTTCCTCCGAATTCTATGTTTTCGAGCTTATCATAATTTTCCCTTTACTGAATCACTTTTTTATATTCCTTATCTTATCTCTGATCTTTATACCTTTCCATTAGTACTTACTGTGTTACTACCTCCCCCACTGTGGCATTTGGTCCGACAATTTAATCTCTATCTACTTATTGAGGCATGGCAACTTGAACTGATGTACGCATGTACCAAATTCTACGTTGTAACTGACTGACTGACTAGCATAGCAAGATGAATACTAGGGTATTAAGAGCATTAAAAAATGGATTGCACTCAGAGATTTTAGTTTCAGTTGTGGGAATTAATTCACAGAAAAGTATAAAATGATTGTAAGGTACTTCATAGTTTGGACAGTAACTATGGGAACAGAAACAAGCACTCTTTGATAGGACCCCCGTTGATGGCTTAGCCAAAGTTGGGCATCAGCACATGAAGTCACTGATTGCTTGTCGGTAGATACAAACAACTTTGGTCATTGTTTATGTGACCGTCAAAACCATTAGTTGAAGACTCTCGGTATAAAGACTTATTGTTTGTATAACATATGACATGGCACATATGCGCATCAGTTCAAGTTGCTACACCTCATCAACATGACAAGATAAACACTAAATTTGTTAAAATAGTGGTTACTTCAATGTTAGTGAATAAGATTGTTGATATATAGGATATAATTCAGGGAGAAAACTATGAAATAATTGTAAGTTCATGAATAAAGGAAAAACAAAGAGTAAATGCACCTACACCTTTGTGACCGTCACAGTCTCTAAACATTACTTACAACATTCACTCGAACCCTAACCAGGTAGTTACCATCCACCAACACTACTCAAATCAACAGTCACTGATTTCATGGACTGACAGCATGTTTTAGTTTGGCCAACCCTAACTTTCTTCCATCCTACGCCAATAACATTCAGCCTTGCTCGTCGACTCAAGTGATGGTTGCAACCACCTCAATCGATAAAAATCAGTAACCTCATAAACTTGATTTATTACCTTTCCAAAAAATCCTGAAGTCTAACCACATTATTACTTATCCTATACTTACTAACAATGAAGTAACCACTATTTTAACAAATTTAGTGTTTATCTTGTCATGTTGATGAGGTGTAGCAACTTGAACTGATGCGCATATGTGCCATGTCATATGTTATACAAACAATAAGTCTTTATACCGAGAGTCTTTAACTGATGGTTTTGACGGTCACATAAACAATGACCAAAGTTGTTTGTATCTACCGACAAGCAATCAGTGACTTCATGTGCTGATGCTCAACTTTGGCTCAGCCATCAACGGGGATCCTATAGCCAAAATCCATTGATTATGGAAATGCGTGCATTTTCTGACCTACCGTTTTCATCCTTGAAAGCAGTTCGCTTTAATGCTAGTTGTCTCAGAGAAGCATACTTGGAGTCTATAGTGTAACTTCCCCCTCAGACCTTATTTTTTTTACTTTTAGTATTTCTTCTTTTTAAGTAACATGCTTGCCGTAGTAGGACCTTAATGAAGAGTTGATCCAGCCTTTATTGCATGTAGTGGAATAATCTAATAAGTCAGGTAGAATACTGGGCTACATTCAGTGGTTGCACAAAATGTTGTATGCAAATTTTCAGTTTATTTATGTATATTTCTGTTGCGTGTTCTTCATTCAAGACATGAATCCCGAAAGCATAAAGTAGGCTAGGTGTTGTTTCCAGTGTTCAGCAAATATATTGCATTCAACACGGGTAAATTTTCCCTTCACTTAGTAGGTAATTGCTTCGTTTAAGTGTACAATAGTCATTGAAGATTTCATTTCAAGCATGTGGAGTAATCTGTAACTGACTTTCGTGTGAATAGTTGTTAGTGTATCTTAGCTAACACGCTAGACTAAAAGGTTAAAAATAGTACCACTCAAAGATTAAGATGAAGTTCTTGGTGAAAAATATGCTGTATTATGCATCACTCAACAATCGAATTCAAGATATAACACTTAGTGACCTAGATCCATAATTTCATTTTTACCGTAATTCTACGAATAACTTTCACAATAGTAACGTTATGACGTAAGGAATGACTCTGTATATGAGACCAATTAAAGGATATGGCCTTGTGCGTACGTGGTTGCAACGACAATTCCAATGAGTACCTAGCTAGTCCATGTACATATGCCCGATGCTTACTCGATCCTAGGCTAGAGTAGGAAGACCACAAGCCGATGAATCAACCAGATAGAATCATAATGTATTTCAGACATTCCATTATGTATACATAAAATCAGACCACAGTGAACCAATCAGGAATTTAGCATTAATACAAAGCAAAAGCGATAGTAGCAGTCAATAGGGGTAACCAGTACACAACTAATTAACTGTAGTCCATAAGCGACAATATGCTAATAGTAAGTGTACTGAACGGAAGGATAGGGTAAGGGGAAACATAACAATGATAAAAGTGAAGTGTTAACATTGCCCACAACTAAAATAATTGAGTCTTCTAAAATGCAGTTCCGGAATTTCGTTACTCTTCTTTAGTCGTCCAACATAACAAGCAATGAACACCGAACGTATTTATTTGGAAGTTTTATAATATTTCTACTTTGTTGTAAAGCTCACCCGATATACTCTGAGTTTGCCTTAATTTTTTTGTCAATTTTTAAAACAGTAAATAAGTAGTATCAATGATACTACTTTGATTTGATACTACCTTGATTTTTTTCAAAAAATGGAATATTAGAGTGGACGATAAACGACAATGAATGTTTGCTAAGTGTTCTGTCATTCATCTATGATATACGGTTGAAATATTTGTCACCTTTTCTGAGAAAAGTAGATATTTACAGAAGTGGTAATGCAGTAAGCGCGTGTGTAACACGTTATTAATTGTCGTAAGAAACCATGGTTATAGTGAAGACATTTAAATTTTACTATTTGACGTAGCACCTAGAGTCATATTATTTTGACGAATAAAAAAAATCATTCAGCCTCAGCTATTACGTGATTTCGAGTCATTCGGTTGAATGATCAGATGAATTTTTGTTTTTTTTTTTGATAATGTAGTTTTAGTAAAACAGCTAAACATATAGCTTTTGGAGTAAAACGACTATTTATTGACATTTTTCACTTGAATATTTCTTAAAGATTTTCTGTCACGTTGTTCTTTGGATACAGTGTATATTTTGTAATCTTTCATCTATCAATTTTCAACTCTCATTTTATGTTTAATAGAACTCAAATACGTGAAAGATTCCAGATATGTTCTT
Source organism: Schistosoma japonicum (assembly GCA_025215515.1). Classification (NCBI taxonomy): domain Eukaryota; kingdom Metazoa; phylum Platyhelminthes; class Trematoda; order Strigeidida; family Schistosomatidae; genus Schistosoma; species Schistosoma japonicum. Next base: position 16,488,016 of record CM046064.1, read on the forward strand.
TGCTCGAAGTAAGTTAATAGGTTTGGAATTATGACAAATTCTGACAAGTAAAATGTTAACGGTTACTTTCGCATAAGAATATATTTTTTCAAGAAACTATGAAATGAATAAAAGCTGAATTAAAAGTGTTCTCTATATCTTAACTACTTTCGAAATATAATTGTAAAAACTTGAAACTAATTTGAAATGGTTCACTACCACCCTGAACTTCAAATGTATTGTAATGGTGAGTATATAACGAGGACTATGAGGAGAATATTTACAAACATCTCTGAACATACTTCCATAAACTTTGTTTGAATGGAAATAAAATGTGCACAATTATAATCACTAGATACTCATGTAAACGCGTTCAAAATAATTACGAAGCACTAAACACCATTTTTACTTCACTTTGCAGAGGTTACTATCATCAAGCGCCTTTTACCTAACCTTCATAGAAAAGAAAGTAGTGGACTCCATCGCTTGATATGGTAGTTTTAATGACGTAAAGCTATTTATTACATAGTCTTGTATTTGCGATTTAAACATTTCACTGACATTCTCTCATGTCTTGTTATATCAACCATACAGCTTGGTTATATAGTCACTGGCCTACTAAATTATTTTCAATTTTATCCTCTAATCAGTATTTACAACATTGCCTCCTTTTTCACAGGGCTTCATTTTCAATCAGTCGTAACCACTAAGTCGAATATTTTGTGTTTATTTCCTATTTTTTTTGTGTTTTTGTTTTATCGTTTTGAACTTAACTTCATTGAATAAAGCTTTTAAAACTTTACTTATAATAATAACAATCCTTATTGTAGCATTAACCCAATAAGAAGCCTCAATATAATGAATCCATTTTATTCGACAAATTTCTTTTAGTGTATGTTCCTTTTGATTATTCACAATAGCATTTTGTATATATTGCTATCGCTAATATCAACAGATTTATGACGTTAGTTCCATTAGACTTACTAATAATTCCTTATTGAACACAAAAATAATAATTTCTTGTTATATTCTTGATGCATTATTTTAATCAGACAGATTGTTGGTACATTTCTAGAATGCTTCTCGATCAATTACCTAATAATCACATAAATACAAGAGAAAAAAATATATATCAGCTTCATCTTATAGAAAAAAAGATAGTTGTTAGCATATCATTCTAGTTAGATGTGTCGATTGCTGTTTGATATTTTTCTTTACATGTACCGATTTGTTATACAAGCCATGCATATTCATTTTTAAAATGCATCATTCATGTTCTGGATATGTAATTCATTATTTTTGAGTCAAATGTTATTTTTGTTAGAATTTAAAGGAAAATGCATTTATTTATGTACAAGCACCTCCATTAGTATACTTAATGCAGCTTTTAGTTTAGCATTCCTATTAACATTTTATTAGCTAATGATTTACAATTCGCAGAATCATGACACTTGTTTTGAATCGACGCTCCTAGCGTAAATACAAGTAGCTTTGCAAACCTTAGTCTTAAACTTCGTATTTTGTATTCGTCATGATCTGATCTTGGCTGGAATAATTAAAATCTAGAAAGCTCTGGATAGCTGTTTCTTTCTAGTACGAGACTCCTGCGATTAGACCTAAGACTTTCAGATTTAGCTGCTCATGCAGCCACTAACACCAATAGCAGTTATCTAATTTGCATTTAAACATGGTTAGGAGATGAAATCCCATGGTAACCGGGAGACAAAATGGGTTCATAGCTCATTCTTTTTTCCGGTACCCTTGAGCCCATTGACTCTATTGGGTAAGAGGAAGGGTTTTCCAAATCCACTAACTGATTTAAGCACTCGACGTTTGTTTTAGTTCTTTCATTGTACATAGCAACGCTTGAAGGCGATAAGCAAGATTTTGCTTGCAGAGGCTATTAACACGGACGTATGAGACTTTTTCTAGGGGGAATGCGAATTTTTTCACTATCAGCTGCTCCAGGAAATTTGGGGCTGCTTAACTCATATATCCATTTAATGTAATGTCAGCTTTTGTCAGCATGATTAATGTTAACCTGTATGTGTTGAGGTTGTATAATTCGCACAAATGCCGTTCTTTTAACTTGCTCAGTCAAGACATGGATAATACACCCGATTTACTGCCCATAATGTTATGACTCAAACGTGGATATATATATATATATATATATATATATATATATATATATATATATATATATACACGCGAAACCATAATGCACATGTATGTATATGTTGTGTGTATACAACACATTACAAAACGTATAATCTTAGATGTAATATTATGCTTGAAATACTATTATGATAAGTACCATGAATAAAGCTATGAATAATAGTGTTATCTTTTTGGCCTTATGTATCACTGGACAACAATCGCTTTAGAATTTTCTCAGTCAGTCCTTTTTGGTGTGGTTATTCTGTATGGTGTACAGCTGCTGATTTCTAGGTGCAAATTTAACACCAGGTTGTGTAATAAAAAGAACAGATTTTCTGTTTTATTCTAAACAGTAATCACTTCAATGATCTGGTTAAAATTCAAATACACTATCGTGTTTTCCTGATATAGAAATCAGTAATTCTCTATGAAACATCTTACTCCACCTTTAATCAACTCTTTTTTCTATATAAACAATCGATAAGTTCGTTGGTAATTATCTCTTTACTGAATTGATCGAAACTGAAATTATCATTTTAGAAAGCGTGTACTACTGAAGAAACAACATCACAGTTTGTGTACATTTTGTCTGTTTAACGAATCTTCTCTACGAAAAAGTCTAATAACTGTATGAACAAGTTACAATATTGTACATATGAATGAATGTACTCAATCAGTATCAAAGACTTAGTATTATTTACTCGTCAGTGGTGCACTATACAAATGTCTAGTAAATGACAAAAGGATAGTTCTGCGCAATTTAAATTTGTTCAAGTTATATTTGAATCTGTTACCTTTAAATGGTACAAAGCGGTTGACTTAGTTACAGTTTCTATCTTTTTACTGTCCGAAATTGGTTAACATGACAGAACAATGTCTGACGAAAGTGATTTTTCACAAAAACAGAATGATTATAAGATTAAAATAAATTCACGTAAAATGTAGTATAAATTAATCATTTCCCCTTAATTTAATCAACCTTTTCCATGACTGCAAGTAAAATACTAGATACCATTTTGACCAACAAACTAATATGATGGTTATTACTGCTGATGATGCCGCTGATTTTCTCTCACCGTGTTTTATAGATAGATTCATGACAGATTTCTAAAAAGGAACTTCAGTGGAAGAATTTCGTTACTGTTTTGTTTGTGAATCACAGTCTACTTATAAGGTAATACTTTTAGGCGTTAGATACGTGGCTTTTGTCTATACCATCTAATTTGTAACCTTGATTATCCATCATGACCTTGGTCTATTCGTATGAATTGCAATAAAATTGCCTGAATTCTAGTCCATATGAGTTTGAGTTGCATATGGACGGGTTGGCAACGTACCGAAACCAGAGCCTTAGCACTCGAAATTTAGTCATTTAACTAAAAGCAAAGGACGGATAGGACTAGAATGGTACACGCCTTTTGTCATCCGGCGTGTTGCCAAGTAGCTCAAAGGCAATTGTTGTTCATTCGAATTGGAATTTAAATATTTTGAGGAGATATATACGAATGACTTAGCAACAATCTAAATAACTAAAGCTATTTTACGTTTACATTATTACGTGCTTATCTATCCTTTTAAGTAATCCAAATGCGTAATGTTTTGTAGGAGTATTTTTGAACATTAGCTATCTTTAATATTCTTGTATGGTTCAATAATTCTGAGTCAAAAATGTCCAAGTTCCAATTCGAGCGAATTCCAATTTTATTTGGATGCCTTAACAACATTGTCAGTTATCTTAATCCCGTTTTTACCTACAACCATCACACTAATACTAGAGTATATAAAGCACTTTGTATAATTGTCATTGCATAGAAAAAATAACTAATTAATCTTTATCTGGCTTTGGATTGCCATCGTCTGATTTCTCTGGGGTTGACCTCTTTCCAGGAGATAAACTTGCTGACCTAGAATATGCCGATGATATAGTTCTACTGAGTGAAGATGCTGATAAAATGCAGAATATTTTGACTACCTTAAACTTGAACGTAAGCATGTTTGGGATGCGATTCTCTCCATCCAAATGTAAAATGTTACTTCAGGACTGGCTTAATTCGGCACCAAAGTTAGTGATAGGGGGTGAAACTATTGAATACGTTAACCGTTTTACTTATCTCGGGAGCCTCATCAGTCCTAACGGTCTAGTGTCCGATGAAATCTCGGCCCGTATACATAAGGCCCGATCGGCTTTTGCCAACCTGCGTCACGTGTGGCGTAGGCGAGACATTCGTTTAATGACGAAAGGACGGGTTTATTGTGCAGCAGTCAGATCCGTTTTACTTTATGGATGTGAAACATGGCCTTTAAGGATAGAGGATATTCGTAAGATCCTAGTATTCGATCATAGATGTCTCCGAAATATTGCTCGTGTTTGCTGGGACAACCGAGTAAGCAATGCATGGGTTAGGAATAGAGTACTAGGTAAATACGGTAAGCCTATTGATGAAGTAGTGAATCTTCACCGGCTGAGGTGGTTAGGATATGTGTTGCGTATGCCTGACCACCGTCTACCTCGACGAGCAATGTTGTCTGGTGTGGGAGTAGGCTGGAAGAAAGCCAGGGGTGGCCAAACAAAAACATCGCACCAATACATGAAGTCATTGACGATTGGGCTGAGCCATGTTAATAGATGTAGACTACCTGGTTGGGGCCCACACGATGATCGTTACAAATGGTTAGAGACTTTAGGTGATATGGCTCAAAATCGATTGCAATGGCGCAGGTGTATCCACTCCTTGTCTTCCTCCAAATTCTAGTTTCTGAGTTTATTATAATCTACTCTTTACTGAATCACTTTTTATCTCAAATCTCATCTCTGATCTCTGCTTTTCCATTAGTACTTACTCTGTTACTACCTTCCCCTACTCTGGCATTTGGTCCGACAATTTAATCTTTATCTGCTAATTGAGGCATGGCAAGCTTGAACTGATGTACGCATGTACAAAGTTCTACGTTGTAACTGACTGACTGACTTGGATGTTCAGCATAGTGTTAAGCAAATGATCTATGTAACCAGTAACAGAATTCTACTTCGAGTAAATTTTAAATATACGAAGATGCTTAAATCGTTTTACATTTAGTCCATTTTTCTATGCTTTTATACATTGTTTACTTGGGAATTTTCATCAGGATATTCACTGACTCTGCTGAGGAAGAATTTATTGTGCTAATTGTTGTACATTTCCTTCGGATCTGACTTTTTTGTTAGTGGCTATATCCTAGATATCTTTAATATTGTATAAAACACTGCCTTTTTGTCATGTTATCTCTCTGATCATTTTACTTTGCCACCCAACTTGAAAGCATTTTTCTATGACACGAAAAGCCGAATAAGTTTGAATTTTCTGTTACTTTTGATTTTAATATCAAATGTTGGAAAGAAAGACATCAAATTAATCTACAATCGCAAGTGTACCTATCCACCAGGTCAATCGTAATTACAACTGATTGTTTGTCATATCGTATAGTCTCAAAATACATTTATTAACTAGAACAATATTATGTTCTGAAAACAACGTATTTCACTTTTCCCTTTAGAATACTTACAAGTCCAGTGTTTACTTCAGTCTCTAGAAATGACCTGAACAGATGTTTGGAAAACATTTCAAACTTTCGGCTTCTAGGAGTATTAATAAATCATACGTGAAAAAAACAATAACAAAGACCAGTTTACAGAACAAACACTGAAATAAAACATAATAAGTTTCAGTAGTGTGGCTAAATGTCCAATCTCAAGTATGTACACGTGAAGTGCTAGAGACTTATCTGAGTCAGTTTAATCAATAGGTAAACAAACAGCAATGTAGGAAGGATGATGAGATATAAAGCCCACGTTCATTTTTTAAACTTAATGTTTATATATTACTAAAAAGGTTTTTTGCATTAAGGTTATGCCACTGAATCTTAGCGTGTAATTCGTTTAAACTAAGCTTCACAATTGAAATATTTCAGTTACATACCTAATAATCAATCCGTTAATAATATATATATTAGGTTATATAAGAAAAATTGGACACATAAATGAGTATGTTTGACTACGTATTGTACTCATTCACTAGCTTTATATCGGATCAAGGATGTCAGCGTTTTTCATGAGTGTAGAAATTATACACTTTTTGTAACAAAGTGTATTTTATTTTTCACTGAGTTAGGTAAGTATAGGTAGCTTCCTCAAATGAAATGGGAAACCTTAATAATAAGATACATTTTGAAGAGTAGACTGAATGGTTAAATGCAATGTAGGATACTATATTATTTTTCAGATTTTTCATAAATTAAGGAATTTAATCTTATAAATCAAACGGCATTTTAACTACTTAGTAATTAGGTCCTAAGCCAAAATATCATCAAGTGTCGGGTGATAATAAACACATATCCTAACCTATAATAATGACAATAATAATAAAACTAAAATGTCTCTTTCATCCTTGTTTGTTACACTTCATTGTAGCTCAAGCATATTCTTATACTTCATTGCACCCGTCAATTGCAGATAATATGGCAAGGACGATATTGATTTGTTTGGCAACTATCAGTATCTCTTCCATATCACCTAAATTATCAGTGTGTTAAATGGAGCGATCACAATGCAAACACATCAGTGATGGCTGTTCAACTTCCAAAATAGTCGAACTCCAGCAGTTACAACTTGCCATTACGAGGTCACGAATTCACTTATCTTTTGGTTATCACCGACTACGGATGCACTTGGTAGTATAGGATCTATGGATTTTAATGGCAAGTACCGAATTGTACTACTGTTGAAGGAAAGATATAAAGAATAATCCATTAACACCTATGGCATTCTAAATAATGGTCTGCCTCTGCGAAGTTGTATTTGGTTCATTAATGATAAATACAGACACAAAACTTTTTACACCGTTGATGAAAGAATGAAGCTACCTTCAAAAATTAAGAAAACTTTTGTTAATAATGAGGAGTTGTTAATATAAATAAAAAGAATTCACATATAAATACTTGTCAGTTGTCAGAAAGATCTAGTTATAATCATTGTATGTTTTCTTTACAACAATCGGTTACATAAATTATATGCCTATATATCACATGCTTATTTATTTACTGTACATCATTTAAGGTATGCAGTAAATGTAAAATGAAAGGTGAATTTGATAATAAAAATGAAAATATTCATTTTGTTCCTGCTGTTATTTGTGTCAGTTATCAGAAAAATGTACTACATTCCAATTATTGCAGGAAATCAGATATCATTCAATTAGATATAATTAAATAATGTAATAATTGTAGAAATGTTTAAAAATAGTTTAAAACTAAGTTTTTGAAAACATTTTCAATCCATTTGATTACTGAAGGATAATCCAACAAGATTGTATTTTAGATTTGAAAAAAATTTGATGTTTATCTAATTATTAATCAGCAGCTTTTACTAATGTAATCTTTTCTATTAGAACAAGATTTTTACCAAATAACAGTTTTCAGTATAAAAAATTCTATACCAACATTTTATTCATAAATAAGATTACAAAATTACAAAATTACCTAATTATTGTAAGTGATTTACAATTGCCATTGAGTCTAGAGTTTATTGTGGGTTTTGAATGTGAACAGTAGTGTAAATGCAACCAACTAGTGATTAGGTATATTTCAGGATTATCAACCAAAAAGTACACATAAATAGAGCTCATATTGAAAGTAGCTAGTAACCTAGGAATTCTCAGTTTTATATCAGTACTCGCCTATACTAGTCAGCACAGTATATTACATTGAGCAGTGGTTAAAAATATACTACATGTATTTTCAGAAATCTTACATGTAAGCAACTTCTCAGGTCAAGGTGAAAATTAATATATATCAAATAGTTACAAAAGTATAAAATTTTAATGTATTTTAAACCGAAAATACTGCATTTGTACTACCATTTTGATAAAAATAGAGAGTGCGAAGAATTACTTGGACTTCGATTCCGTCTTATCATACTTATGTACTGGGCCTATATCCACGAATTGCTGAGAATGCTTAGCGAATCTAGTAGTTTTGAGAAAGGTATATTTGATGTATTCACTTTTGTTAGGGAGGTTTGCGTATTTTGTTTATCAGGTTGAGCGACTTCTTTGGTTACAATGATAAAATTTATTTTGACAATGCCTTATTATTTGTGTGGTAAATTACATGTTATGAATTTTACTACGTATAATTATGTAGCGGATGTGAATTCTAATACCTGCATAAAACCAATTTTTTTACTGAATATCAGTTGACAATTTACATTGTGCATATTAAATGAGAAGATGGCTTTAAAGATAATTACATGATCTGTTATTTATGAAATCGATCATGTAAACAACAGAAATTCATATTTAATTGTCAATTGTCAAAATGACATATTAAAATAAACAAACTATAATGAGTAATTTTTTTCAATTTACTTTATATGAGATATTAGAGAAGTATTGCTATGAAATGAATGTACAAAACGTAAAGATTTATTAATAAAATAATTGAAATCATGATGTCTTTGAAACATATCTGAACGTTTAGTTGATATAATTATGACTAACAAGTATCAATAGAACGGCGATCTTTACTTGTGGTGATTTTGATTCATACGAATGTTTGCTATCGATAATATTGCTTCTTGTGTAGAACCAAGCAATACAAACGTTCCTGTAGATTATATAATATTAACAAACACATATGATACATCATTACCAAGGTTAACTTTGATAATTTCAAATAAATTAAGCATTGGATAGGTTGTTTATAAAATGAGTAATATATATTTGTAAAATTCCAATGAGTAGAAATTAAAATTTCTGACGTTTCGCGGCTTAGTGTAAGTCGCTTCTTCAGAGAAATGAATAACCGAATTGAATTAGCACAAGGTTAAATAATACAATGGAACGAATCAGAATCAAAATAAGTTCGTACAATCCAAATTGCGAGTTTTAATCATGTCATGTCAAGTCATTTGGCTCAAGGTAGTTTGATGTGAGACAAGTGTGCATGCATATGTTAGTGTGATGTGAATTGAGATTATGTGAAAATAAATTGTATGTATGTTCATGTGAATGAAATGTGAACGTAATTTAATTGTGATCGGTTGGATAGAAAGTCCATGTTGGGTGGATAGAAAAGCCTTCACTTTTGTTAAGTGCGGTTGGATTTAACAAAATGTGAAGTGCTTCATCTATTCGTCTTTCTTTATAATTGGAAAAACCTTTTTGAATAATTTGGATGTTTTTAATATCGATTTTATGGTTATGGTAGATAGCATGTACTGCTATTGCTAATTTGATTAGTAATTTTTCAAGTTCAACAGGATTATTAGGAGGTCGTTTAGTGTAGCGTTCATGTTTTTTGGCACGAGTTTTGATTTCTTGAGAAGACTCTCCAATATAGAAAGCATCACAATCAACACAACTTAGCCTGTACACACAATTCTGTGTAGAGGTGAAGGGAATCTTGTCCTTTATTTTAACTAATGCACCTCGAAGAGTCTTTGTTGTCTTGTAAAATGTTCGGATTCCATATTGTTTGAGAATTGTTTGTAGTTCTTCTGTTGTGTTATGGCGGTAAGATAGAACGGCTGTACCGACCCATGATGTTTTAATTGATTTATTATTAGTTAGTAATAAATCGTTACGTTCTTGCAAATTTTTAATAATATTCATTGGAAAATTATTAAGTTGTAAGATACTAATTACATTTTTGTATTCAGATTTCTTGTCATCTTCCGATGTAATTAGTTTATTGGCTCTTCTGAATAAGTTTAGAACTAGAGATATTTTTGCACTGAATAGATGTGCTGAGTTGAAATTGATATATCGATTTGAGTGAGTCGGTTTACGATAAATTCTCAGATTAAGAGTTCCATTTAAATTCCTTTTGACTAGGCAGTCTAAAAATTGTAACTCATTGTGTTCACTTTCACAAATGAATTTGATGCGCTGAGAGATGTTTAATCGTTTTGAGAAAGTTCTCAGAAAAGTCTTTTTGATAATGACAAAGGTGTCATCAACATATCTGAGCCAGACTCGTGGTCTGATGACATTATTGAAAATACGCGATTCAATATGGGCCATAAAGAGGTTTGCTACAACTGGTGAAACGGGGGAGCCCATTGCCACTCCGTTAGTTTGCTTGTAGAGAATCCCTTCGAAAGTGAAGAGAGTTGAATGTAAGCATAGTTTTAGGGATTTCATGATTAAACCGATGCTTAATGGACAACGGCTGGATAGTGTATGATCATTTACTGACAATCCATTAATGTATTCTAGACATATATCAATTGGAATACTTATATATAAAGATACGACATCTAAGCTTACCCTTGTTTCATTATCTTCAACTATTAGATCTGAAAGTTTTGATTTGAAATCATATGTGTCTTTAACAACATTGTGTAAATTTTGTTGTAGTGGTTTCAAAATGTTGCTTAGATATCTAGCAAGTGCATATGTTGGAGTGCTGGTGAAATCAACTATTGGTCTCAGTGGGACACCAAATTTATGAATTTTTGGTAAACCATAGGAACGGGAAGTTGTGCATGATTTAGGATATAAAGTAAACCAAAGAGAGGTACCAATGAATGGTTTCAATTCTTTCAGAAGTTCACCTGTCACAAATTTCACTTTGTTTTTATTGTTGAATGATTTTTTGAATCAATTATTTGATATAGTCCTGAGGATAAATGCTCAAGGGCTTTTTCTTCATAAGATAAATGTTAAATAGCCTCTATCAGTCGATAGTTAATGGTGATCTGTAGAAAGTATTATCTCCTTGAATTAAGCCGATGTTAACAGTACATTAAAAGCCAAAATTTAGAAAGTAGGAAAAACACGGATTTATTTCAACGTTTGGTTTATTTTTCAATGTGATACATGAGTTTACAGTTTATATGTAACTCTATATTTATTGTTTCAAAAAGTCGCTTTCACTTATTTTTTAATTCTGTCCATTTGTTGACATTGATAAAAAACATTTTACAGCTGTCTTTTGATAAACACATGACAGTGTTTTCAGCAGACTAATTTGGTTTAATTTAATCACAGATAATGGTAGTTACGAAGACAGTAGACATTTGTTTTTTGTCAACTTATGGTTCTAATATATGCCAACAGTTTTTTATTTACATAGTTTGGATCGAAGTAATAACGAAAATAATTGTGTGGCTCGATCTCCCAATAAAGCTAGGGCTTAAAATAATAATTAAGGTAGGCCATTTGTTAAAGTGACTAATAATAGTCCTTTAAACTGATTTCTAAAGCCTCGTGATATACACTGTTTTTTCCGTTTGTAGTAGCCAGAATCTCACGCTTAGTGATATATAGTCTAACACTTAGATGTAGCAGTTTTGTGAGACAATTGTAACTGAAGCCGAGTTGAGAAATAATCGCTGATTTTGACAATTATATATCTGACTGATGGTATATAACGAAGTACTATGGAGTAATTAACAAAGTATATTGCTGTACTGTAAAACTTAAAAATTATATGTCATTGGTCTATTATCGGGTTATATGACAAATTTTGGTCATCTTTGCATATGAAAATTCGATTAGTATATAACTCATGTAGAATAATCAAAACTGACTGTTTATGATGTTCATACTAGTTTATTAAAAAAATACACAACGAATTCATAATAAAATAAGAAGAGTTCATTCATCATATGTATTCAATATTTTTATTAGAGTTAGTTGCCAGAAAACCTAAAGAAAGCATCAATTTCCACAGGACTACAGGTCCAGATTGACTGTTAAGTGTTAAGCTGAGCTGTCGTCATCGTTCTGGACGACTTCTTTTGTGAAACCTACTAACATAAGGTCCCTAATTAGACCATCCAGCTCAGAGAATGCAGTAAAATCTGAATAAAGACCAGATAAACATGATATTAGTCAAGGCTTAATAATGTATGCATTCAATAAATTGTGAATTATTATAATATTTGGTGTTTCTGGTGATTCGCAGTGAACGATTATTACAAGGAAAGCATTTATTTGCCAAGCATTTTTTCTTTGAATAGTAAGTGGTAAAGACAGTTAAAGCGTAAAAATAACATAACCACAATTCACATTCATACTCATTTATGATGTCAATTTTAGTCTAGCATCACTAATAAGATAGCTATGTTAATTCATGTAACTAAGCTAAATTTAGTAAAGTATTACTTTTACATTTTACTTTTAATGAGAACCATTGTTATCTGAATTGTAACTTTTGTTCAGCTGCTGCTCTGTCACAATTTAGGTTTGATGCATTGGCTTGATGCTAAGGTGAAGGTCACTAATATTCTCAAGGTTTTTCTACCACTAAATTATTGAATCATGTACATTAAGTAAAGTTTTCAGCTTTTAAATAGTAATGCATATATAATGAGTTAATGATGATTACCTAATTTTATACTGCTTTATCTGATTAATTTAAATAAATTAAACCTGTTGAAGTTGACAGTGTGTACCACCGAACATCAACATAGTGGTTCTAATAGTCAAGCGTCTAGTGTGAGATACTAGTGTCCTGGTTTGATCCTTAGCCAAGTCATAGGTATGCACTGTTGAAGAATCCCATACTATGACAAAGCATCTGTGTAGCGCTCACTGGTTTTCGACTGAGTTCATTATATGACAAATATCACCTACAAATTTCAAATTAATGAGATGGATTACATAGCAAATATGATAAGAAAAAGTCGATCAGAATTAATTTAATTTAGATTGTAGCTGGCAAGTGAAATTCAGAACATAAACATCGTCCTATCTAGGACTCGCCATTTAGATGTACCTACATCCCAACGTTGATGTTCACATCGAGACTCGAACTCTGTTTGTTTCGTGCCGAATGCCACAATGCTCACTACTAAGCTACTAAGTTTAGACAGCCACACTTGTGCGGATGGTATGCAGATATAATTTTTTGGTACTTTCTTTTGTATCGGATATATATTTGCAGTAATTTCTCCAACATATTAGTCAACTTCACATATCTAGCATGTCTACATAATCCTGATTTCAATCAATACAACCATTCTCATGATTATGTTAAGCTTTGTTCTGAATATTAATTTTGAAAAATATTATTCTAGGTTGTATGCAGCTGATGAGAAACCAACGAGATGAAATGAATTCATCTTATTCTGTTCAAATATTTGTGTTTGCTCCCATAAAAAGGCAACAATGTAAATGTAATTTGAATGTGTTTGAATGTTCCCGTTAGCTTGATATGAAATGAAATTTATCAGTCACCGTTGCCATACGTGCATGCTACCCTTTGGTCGACCTGGTACACCCGAGGAACGAGGACTGTTCACACGTTCTCTGGAAATACTCTAATATGGACACGCGTGCAATCTCTGTGAGAGAAGTCCCAACCTTTGATTATTCACTGCGAGGGTTATCGCTTATTAAAGTGAAAACACGAAAGCTAACGTTAGGCAACTTAACCTAATCTCTGGGCATGGAGGGTCTAACTTTGAGAGCTAAAAACCCTGATTCCAAACCAATGGTGTACAGGGGCTCGATGATGCTATAGGAACAAAAGGGTTATGAACCAAATTTGGTCGCTGGCTGCCATTGACTACATCTTCTGACGATGTTTCACTGCCTTGTGGTTTGATCTTGAGTTCAAAGGACTAACTTTGACTTGAAGTACTTCTATCCATACATAACAACAACTATGAATTACGAAAAAATGGTCTGCATATCATACAGCTTTTCACTATAAAGAAATTTATACTCGTGCGATGTTTACTGTCATTAAATAAAAAACTCTTATGCTTTATTTTGCGTTTTCTTCTTTTATATATTTGTGTTTTTTCCTGTTTCTACTACCAATCCTTTTTACCCAGGAGCTCATCTATAGTGAAAGTTTTGTCAAGTTAGTTTAGCCTAAAATAACTGAATGGTAGTCGTCTTTTTGCTGCTACCGATGTAGAAACTTGATACAACTTTTAGAAAGTCACGTGTATCATTTAAAATGTCTTCCTTCAATGTTTTTTTACGTTGATGCAGATTGGACAACAGATAGGTTTGGATCTCTCTTCAAAAAGGTTAAACAACAATGTTTACTGCTTTTCTGTGACCCGTATTTAGAACTGTGATGATGTGTTGTAAATTTGCCCGACCTCTGTGTGTACGGCTACAATGTGACATCGGCGTTTGGTTCATGCAGGTGTTAATGCCGTACTGAGCTCCAGATCAAAAAACCACTAATCGACTCAATCCCCTAATAACAGTCGCTAATAAACTGTTGGATTGAAAGGTTTCATCAAAATGAAGAGAAACTAGTGTTCCAAACAACGTTTATTTACAATCTTCCCCAGCGCACCCACAGATCGTAGCTCGGATTCAAATAAAGATGATTTCACCCATTATTTAAACAATTTTATTAATATAGCGAGTTCTACAGATATTGCAGTTGGAGATTAGGATGAAAAGGTAAGATATCTAGGCGGTGATAGTTGTTTAAGCGCCCAAAATGGACTCGATAGCCTCTGGTCAGATTACGGTGATCGTTGTTTACAACTCCTCGAGACACATTTGTCCATTGCAGTGACTGAAGTGTTTGATAATAAACGTTGATTATTACTTCGCGAAATGGTGATAAGCTTGGGTGAGGACTGAGAAACCTAATCGTTTAAGTGTGCTAGAGTTGAAAGTAACAATTACATCTCGCAAATTTTAGAAGCTCTTTCAACTCGTTTGATTCAATAGCATCAAGAAATCTAGTGTCAGTGGAATAATATGTGAAGCTGATGGCACACCAGTCACTAACATTTAGGATTGTCTCAAAATGTAGGCTGAACCTTAAGAGGGGTTTGTTGGCTTGTTAGCTGGTCTATTGCCTCAGAAGTTTTAATTAGAGTATCCTGAATCTCCATGACTGGTGATGACTCACTTAGCGATGATGAAATCCGTTAAGAACTCCAACATCTGAATCGAAACAAATCGCCAGGTCCGGACAACTTACCCCTCTAGCTCTTTATAAGGATGATGGCAGACCTCCGGTCAGGGATCTGACAATGTTATTCGGAAAACTTTGGAGGACTTAGAGTGTTTCATCATCACAATATGAAGCGACCATCATCCCCATCTTTAAAACATAGCTAATGTAACAACTATCAGTGGATAAGTCTACACTCGATTGAGTCGGAATTATTGGCTTTCGTCATACTTCGTGGACTCTGCATAGTGCGTTAAGGAACGACTCGCGAGGAGCAGGCCAGTTTTCGATCAAGCCAAGAGTGCATCGATAACATTTTTACTCTCCGCTAAATGTTGGAACACCGTCACACGTATTGCAGGTCAATAATTTTTGTGCTTCTTGACATTAGGGCCACCTTCGACTAATTGGACAGAACTTTGATCAGAAATTGTCCGTTGAAGAATGGTGTCTGAGTTTATCAACATTTTTACATAAATACCTCAGTCACAGTGAGGGTATACAACCACCTTTCTCTCCTGTTCCAAACCAGTAGTGGGGTTAGGCAGGGTTGTCCAATCTCACCTTTCCTCTTCAACTTTGCTATTGATGACATCATACAAATAGCTCTAGAGGAAGCGTGTATTGGTGGTGTGAAGTTGTCACCTGGAAAGAAACTCCTTGACCTTAGAATATGCGGGTGGCATTGTCTTATTATGCCATAACACACAAACTATCTGAACTGTGCGTAACCAGTTGGCAATCAGTAAATTTAGGCAAGGCAATTACTTTGCACCATCCAAGTGCAAAATGTTTCTGCAATACCCCCAGGAGCGTGCACCTGGTATCGCTATTTGTGGTGAATCGTTAGTAGTCGAAAGGGTTTTGTACCTAAGTAGTTGTTCGAGTGTTGTTGGTGGTGTAATCTTCACAGATGTCACAACAGTGCACATTGATAAACGTTGTCTGATTCGAATCAAGTTTAATGGTCCTTAATTTATTATTAATTAATTTTTATAATGCTAGCTAATTCTCATGATACTTAGGATAGCATCAATTCATGTGATACAAAAATAATATCATTTGCTATGAAACAATCGGTTTGCATGTTATAATTTTTAATACAAGATATATCACACAAATTGAAGATAATAGACATCTTACAAAATCACTGAAAAGTGGTTCTAAGCGAGTTGAGCCACGATAAATCCATTCGAAATGAGTTCTAGAAAACTTCATAAGAGCCAAGCTTGCATCCACTTTCTCCACAGTTGCCTGTACCCAATCACCATCCAATTCTGTATCAATAGTCTGTCCAGGTTTCAGCCTAACCATAGGACGCTGAAAGAGAAATGCAGACAAATTTATTGGAATTATAAGAATTGCTTCTTTATAGAACGAGAGCACGCGAATCATGTAAAGCGTTACAATTGTAAAAACACCGAAAAATCCGCTATCAAAAAACATAAGAGCATCGTTAGTGAAAGATGGTATGTCTCGATTTGTGAGATAAATAGAGCATACAGAATAATAATATAGTGGGACCATTGCATATCCACAAATAATTGCGAATCGCATCAACCATATAAAATCATTGTTTGTGAAATACCACAGCGCCTACTTTCTCAAC
Organism: Schistosoma japonicum; assembly: GCA_025215515.1. Taxonomy (NCBI): domain Eukaryota; kingdom Metazoa; phylum Platyhelminthes; class Trematoda; order Strigeidida; family Schistosomatidae; genus Schistosoma; species Schistosoma japonicum. The sequence goes on from CM046064.1 coordinate 16,504,679, forward strand.
AGGAATTTACATAAAATAGTATTCAGTAATCTTAAGCAAATAACAGTAATAATAATAGTGACTTCTAATTACAAACGAGTAATATCTACCACTGGAACGTGAATAAATATTTAGCGGGCCTTACTATTTTTTCTGTCGCTAGAGTAAATTGTTATTGCATGGATTTTCACAAACTCGACCGAGATTCATTATAAAGGTAGTTAGTTAGTAGTGAAATATGTGGGTTGGGTTTCATACCATTCACAACATTAGGCTTAATAGAGGATTTAAACATTATCATTTTTGTGTCGATATCCACTGCATAAATAAAATATAATCTATCCAATTCCCAGACAATTTCTCTAAAAAAAATCAAACAAAAGTTCAACATTACTTCAAATAGTTCTGAGAAACTTTACTGACCTGTGGATATTGAGCTAGATAGCGTTTAATAAATTCCTGAGATGATTCATTAGCTTCTTTCCAGTTTTCTTTAGCTATATAAAAATCAAATATAGGTAAGCATAATAACTATGATCGAACCGCGAACTCACACTGGTGACATATACGATATATTTCATTTGGTGGTGAATACTGTGTATAACCATCATCGAAAAACAGTAGATACCTAAATAAACGAAGTGACAGAAGATTACACAGCCATATTATATGCATACCTCTGATTATTTCTTTCACTTGGGGGTTCAGCAATCAACCCAGAGTAATAACCGATCCCACCACTATCATCTCGATATATTGCTAAATAGATGAAAATAATGAAATTCAAGGTTAGAGGACTGTTGTGTTATCGTCATGTTCCAACTATAATGTCAACATCGATTATAAAAATCCGAAATAACTGCTGCGAGCACAACCAAAAATAAACGCCACGCTAAAAATCATTCCGCTCGTGATTAAAAATTATATTTCTTAGTCAGTTAGTAATAACTAACGTATAACTTGACAAAACTGTGCTGAGTTCGCTAGTAACGAATGAGTTTGGGAAACCAGAGCAATGTAGAACAGTAAGCTTGGGAATCAGAGGAAGAAAATGAATAGGAATAACCATATACAGATGCTGTTAACTACAGCATTATAGGGTCACACATCAGCTCAAGATACAATTTAACTGCTTGTTTAGTAGAATGAAATAAATTTTTTAGGACTGGCATCTTTCATTTTGTTTTGGCTTTTCTGATTAACATCCTATAGATAATGCAAATTATTGCCTTCAATTTCTATCTTGTGTGATACAAATTAGGAGCTTGTTTGTCCTCACCGCTGTCTTCTTGTGCAATTTTACTGCAGTAGAATTACTACTTTGCATAAAAATGAAGTCTTGTTTGTATTTTTATCTGATCTGTGTCCTTTTGTCTTTTTATTCTCCTGTTGTTTAACTGAAATTCATATGTTCCCAAAATGTTCTTTTTTTCAGTTTCTTCCCAATGTTCTTTTCGTTGTTGCATAATGCATAAACTTTCAGTGCGGATTTTATACAAAATATAATTAATCAAATAATGAAAAATGTGATGGAATAGCATCAGCATAGTTTAGTTTGGATTGTTGCTGGTTAGTGAGATCCACGATGCTCGCCTTGTTTTATTTGTAACTCATCAGCTGGAACTTAGTCTTAAGCTCTCTTTTCATATGTATATTCCATTACATTTTTAAAATGTAGTGATTATAATGGTGGCGAAGTAAACTTCTTTGATTCATTCATCGAGCCATCATTAACAACACTGTTCATTGTCTACGTTTATAATATTTTACTGAATGCATTTTACGCATGATTAATTACAGTAGTGAATTTGAAAAAAACACATCCTTCAGTGAAATAGCTTTGTAACTATGTGTTAAGCGAAATGACATATCAGGTGATAAATAAAGAGAGTAAATAACTTTAGCATTATTTGTTTATTCCAATGATGAATGTAACATTGACTGATGGTAATTTATACTGAGGGATATGAAATAATAATTTTGACTGGTTGTTTTTATTAATTAAATATGACGCTATAATTAGCTAAATAAAATGAAATGATATAAAATCGATCATTAGGCACCATGAACTACAGCGAATAAAAAAGATACTAATTTGAGGTTTTGTTAAAATGTACATTTGTGTACCAATTAAAGTGGTTATATTAGTTACTATTCACTGATAATCTAATTGGTTACGTAATATGTCAATCACATAAAAAATGCGCTTCTAAAAGAACTCAGGTTGGAGTGACTAAAATTTTCGTTTTTATGAATCATGAATCGGTAATATTTTGTTGAATTGCGTACTTAAGTATTAAAAATAAACAAAAATAGTCAAATTCGGAGAACTTACTTCAACACGTAGGATAAAATTTGAAATACTTAGCAAATAGTCAGTCATTTTATTTATAACCTCATGCATTACATATAGGACAATTCAGATTTTTATGAAATAGTACCATGTGCTATTTCGGAGTAACTACGTATTGTATTAGTCGAAAACTATCCTACATATGTACTCAAGGCTTAGGTTATCAATCAAGTTGCAATATGTCATTCAAATAATAATAATAATAATAATAATAATAATAATATCATCATCATATCATCATTACTGTATGGAATACCTAGCTCTACCCACGTAACATTTCAAAAATATCTGTTTAGTATGGAATCAGACTAATCAGTATATGTCACCAGTTTTTGATCATCAAACGTCTGCTACTAATTCATCTGGCATATATTCTTTTCAACATACTATTCATGAGATCAACATAATCTCATTTCTTCGTATCTGTCTTTTCATAGAATAAAAAAATTAAAAAGGATATAAAGCTACTTGGCTTCTATGGTATTTAGCATAGTAGTAACTTATAAACCTTTCGGATTGGTACTTGATTACATGTGGATAACATTCATATTTAATTTGTTCAAATAAATTTAAAATAATATGCTTAATTTTAGCATAATAAGACTTGATGAGGGCTGCCTGAAATTTTGAGCGTTGGATTTAATGTGAAAATTTTAGCTTTTGTAAATTCTATTTACATTTGATTTACTTGGAGACATACCGGTTAACAAAGTACCATATTCATACAGATAAAATGTTTTGAGTTTTGCAAAGTATTATCCATTTTTTCGTTCAAAATGCCACTTATTCACGTGAAGTAAAGAATATATTCACAAAGTAATTAAGAATAATCATTAATCACAATTACAAATACAAAGAACTTACACCCTACATGAATTTTGATAAATATTTAATTAATAAGCAATTAGAGTGTCCGTATTAGATTTAATCTGCACTCATGTGAATGGGTATCTATGGTGAACACAGAGTTTAATTTTGAAATGTGAAAATACTGCAAACTTTAATGTTTGTAAAATTTTTGTCATTTTAATCTTTTATTAACTGCTTAGCAGTTTTAAAGCTAAAAAGAACATCGATATTTTAATATCGATTTTGTATTGGCGCAAGTTGAGTAGTGTAAAAGGACGTTCCTGACTAGCCTAATATTAAATTTCGGACAAGTGGCTGTATTATTCGAATTCACTGTGAAAGCTATTTATATTTATTTCTTACATTTATGCAATGTTTTTAATAACACCATTTGCACCTACAGAGAGTACTTTACTTTACCACCTAGGATGTACGTCAGTTCTGAAGAATCCTTCGTAGAAGTGATTTTGTGTCTTGTTCAATTCGATCTTCAGAAGACAATTTTATCTTCATAAATGTAAGTCTGACCAGCTTGTTAACATTTTCAAATAACTCATAATATAATTAATTTATTTATTCAGTGAAATGATTAAATAATCCATATAATTACAATATATTAGACAACAAAATCTGTAGTTATGTTCGATGTGGCTCTGTAAATATCGGTTTTTATTTGTTGAGTTTATTGGTCACAGTTTAGTTCGATTCGAGCTACAATTGAAAATTAAGGACCAACAGTTAGCTGATCCAAGTATGGGACTCATCAACACCCATCACACAGAACATCACCCACAGATTGAAATAAGGGTCTTCTGACGACAGTCTCGACGAAATAACACCAAATGTAAGTACAATAAACAGCTTGCTAGTGACTAATTTTAAGATGTTACTGAAGTTCAAGTGAGAATTCATGGTTGATATAATTCAGATGAATAAATCAATTATCAATCAACGACAATATTCGTGCTGTATTACAAATTGATTGAAAAGGAGATCACACGATTAAACTACTGTCTGCTAATGGTTATATGTTCACCTCGAACTCTGAAAACCTCATGCCTAATGGATATTTGATACTACAAGCTCCAATTTTCAGATATAACAGCTTTTAATCGCTCTCTCTTTTAATGATTTAAAACCTAAATCAATCTGTGACGATTAAATGCAATAAATGAAATCGGTATTAAATTTACTGGCATATGTATGATAAACGATAAACTAATGATTCCTTATTTCTGTTCTTCATGATAAAAACACGAGGTATTATGTAAATTACTTTTACATTTGCTAATCTTGTTAAGTTTTAAGCAAATATAAATAGTCTGTTATCGTATTACAATGATTTGAAGAAAAAAAACCAACAGAAAATTGTTAAAATTACATTTTATTTGAAATGTTTAACTATTTTTTGCATCTTTACAGTATTGTGCTCTATCTCATCGGAATAAATTGTCGGCTGAAAAAAATGTATAAACTTCTTTAACATAAATAGACAATCATTAAGTTAAACAATGTGCTAAAAGAAAGCGATTTCCAAGCACAAATAAAGGACATTTTAAATGTCAGTAAAAAAAAGAAAAATTTGTCAACCTTGAAATAGAATAAAGTTACTATCATGGCTTATCAGTCATTATGGATAATACCTATGATTTTTTGATGAAAGCAACTGTTACCTAATATATAAATAGAAGAATTCATTCAAATACAAAACAAGACTGATATTATCAATCAACCATACTAATCATGTGCAATCATTTTACATGTATACTACAATAATGTTACGTAATGAAATAAAAGTGGATTATACATAATTAAAATGAATGTTAAGGTTAATCATTGTAGAAGTGACTTTAATCACATAATATAATATGAAAAATTACAATGAAGAATTATTTTATGAAATTATATCGAGTATTATTTATATACCAGTGAATTAGGCTAACAGAAATATATTCTAAATTTCTGCGTTGAATTCAAAAAAGGAATGATATAACAGATTTAACAGAAATCATATACAATTTCAGCGTCGAAAGATTATTTAACAACTTGAAGCTGTTATTTAAGTTGAATTGTGACCGGCATGTGAAATCCAGGACGCGCGTTTCGTTCCATTTGGGACTCGTCGGCTGGATGTACCTTGTTTCTAATCATGATGTTCATAGTGAGATTCAAACTCAGTCCGTTTCGTTTCAAACGCTACCGCGTTCACTACTAGACTTCTGAGTCTAGACAGTCACACTTATGCAATGGGCGCATCGGTATTAGGATGAATTCGAAGCTAGGCAGTCTCTGTTGACCAGCTTCAGTCTATAACAAATCAATGGGATTATACAAATTCATCCTAAACTTGAAGTTGATCACATAACATAAGAAATGTATTAACAAAAATCTTACGAAAAAAAAACTAATTCTTCACAAAAACACATAAATTGCTTATAAATTCACTAAATAAAATAAATCAATCTGTCGAAATCAGAAGTTTTCAGAAATAAATACAAAATAATAGAAATATCCGTTAGATAATGAAAGTATTTGTATCTAATATATTAATATACTTACTGTAACACCATCCATCTAATCACTTGACATATATGTTGAATACATTTGTTAAACTAATGTCATCCATGTTGATGAGTTGTTAGTTTAAACAGTCATGATATTGCAGAATATTTTAAATGCTTTAAACTTCATCCTACCCAACGTTCTTTTCAATGTCTTATTGATCATATAGGTTTGGTTTGGGATATATAGAAGGCTGTGTGTTAAGAAATATTTTTCACTCTTCAACAGCTTCTATATAATCTCACTATACTTTTATATTAGTTGAATCTATTGCCCAGGCTTTACTAAATAACATTTAATAATTTGAAGGGATCAGTCTCTTCTCGTTTGTTTATCATGGGCTAAAAGAGATCAGTTTTTATTGTTGTATGCACATCCTGAGTGAATTGCCTTGAAACAGCTGAAGTTAGCATATATGAATCAATTTGGCTTGCCTCTGGCAAGTGGAATTCAGGACATGTGTTTTGCTTTATTTGGGATTCATCAGGTAGATGTGCGTACATCCGTGCTGAAGACACAAATACCTAAAGTTATCTATACATACTTGTTAGAGAAGCGTGGCTGACTAAACTCAGTAGCTTAGTGGTGAATGTAGTGAAATCTAACATAAAACTGAGTCCCATTCCCAGTGTGCACACTACTACGGGAGATGCAGGTATATGCAACTAACGAGCCTTAGATACGAGGTAACGCACGTCTTGGACTCCACTTGCTAGCAACAAACCAATCTAATTCAACAACAATTTGTTTTATAATTTAAATATTTGTTGACGTCCCTTAGTTAATGTGAAGTATGAACTATTGGATCTTTAAAATAATAATGTTTCGTCTAAAGAACGGTTTAAATCATAATTTAATCTATTGGTTTTTGAGTGTTATTTGAAAGACGATTCATCTGTTGAGTATTATAGTTAGTTAATTCTGTCTACAAAGATTAATAGGCTACTGTGTAAATGGTTGTGTTTATAGGTAAGTTTATAATTCCATTTTACATACATAAATAATTTCTTAGAAACGATAACATTCCAAGGTAAAAGTATTGTTTGTGACGATGTGGTGCAAATGTTTTATTGAATCTTCTAGCAACTCGTTTTCGCTATTCTAACTATTCAGCATGGGATATACACCTTCCTACTAGTTACTAAGTATCTTTGTTACATATACCTCATATTATTTTTTCTAGATCTTGTTTCTTTGTTAAAGCTTGAATTACTTGCGTATATGAAAGTAACTGGATTGATACTTTATTGTTTCAAGACACATCTGATACTGACGTAATTTTTAAGGAGGAAGTAGTTTTATATAAATTTATGATTAAATATGTGACCTGTATACTCTATAAATACTTTAATAATATCTGAGAACGTTTTGATGTGAATTATTGCAATTCTGATTATAGTTAGCTTTTTGTTCGTATACGTAAAGAAGCAAATTATTCAGCTGAATTTGACATTAAAACACTATAAAGAATCTATAAATAAAATAAAGCTGATTAGTTTTAACGACTCGATTAGCTTTAACAGAATTAAGCATAAATAAATATTGAATTTTTACTCGGCATTCACTTATTTGATAGTAACTTTTCGTACATGTAACTAAAACATATGCCATAATGTCATTAGCCTGGATGACAATATTTACATCATAATTATTGACATAATGGTTTACTTAGCTTATCATAAAGTGTCTTACTAGGAAATAAATCTTTTATACGAGTTTATTATCAAAAATAGTGTAAACATTTATGTCATTGTAAGAAGTACTTAACTGAGCAATAGATAAAGATTCAGTAATTTAACACAATTATATGTTGCAAAGTAAAAATAAATATATCATGTATTAGCTGTGGTTATTCGTAATAATTTCAATATTCACTAAGTATCATCTCCTACATATACAGTCATATGGTAGATGAGAGTTAAACATTATAGTTACTTACAATTAGTTTTAATAAACATTAGTATAGAACAGTTCAAGGTAAAATATAGAAAAATGTAATAATAAAGTTAAGAATTGATGTAAAAACACTCATCTGATAGGCAGCATTCACTTACTGTGTACATTGAGAAATGATTAAAAAAGCTAAGTAATACACATCTAATAAACATTAAAAATGTTGCAGATAACTTCAATCTTCGTGTTCAGTGCTTTTAATTTCAAATAAATTTAAATCCAACTACTGATTATGTACTGTTTTCATTAACCAGTGAATAATTGAAATTTATCATTTATGCTCAGCAAAATATTAACGAAGACGTCTGTATTTGTAAATTATTATTACTATTATTATTATTATTATTGTCGTATTTAAGTAACCATTTACTTTAGAAATTTAAGATTTTCTTATATTGTTATTATGGCATTGTGAAGAATGACACCAGAAATTCAAACAATTTTAAGATTCCACTGTGGACATAAACCTTGGGATGAAGGTACATCCAGCCGGCCAATTCCAAATAGGACAAAACGAGCGTACTGGATTCAACTTGCCAGTCACAATTCAACTTAAATAATATTAAGATCAAGTTTGAAATTTGATTCTTTTGAAAAGCATTTGGAAAATATTTATAAGGGTGATGCAATCGTCTAATTTAACAAAATCTGTAATTGCAGATTAATTAACTCTGCATTGTAATGAGTAAGTATGATTCATTCTGTTATTAAAATGAGCATATAGTTAACAACTTAAATTTTATTAGTTGCCTACACATGTTTATGTGAATACTTTTGTAGTTTAACTTTATGATTCATTACAATTTACTAACAAGAAGACATGATAGTTTTCATCCTATAGACTAGTGTTTCTCAAATGATCTAATTGTTACGTAAAAAGATGTTTTAATCATCTTTTGTAATTTTTTCTGTTTTCAAATAACACCACTGATATCAATCCTGATTTAAATGATTTTCATAGTTGACATTTTTATGAGCACAACTGAATATGTTTCCTATTTTTAGTTATTACTAAACATTTTCTTTTATACTAGATATTCAGAGAACTGGAAGAGTTGGAAATGGAACATTAATTTTTTTCTAGTCCGAATTTCGGTACCAGCCTTCTTTAACTGAAGGACCCCTGAATACATACACATGCAGTTTATCACTTCTTAGTAGTAATCTGTTAAGTGTACATCCAAATGATTAGCTGTCTTGATATCAATAAACAGCTTATTTCCAATAAAAACGTCAAATATTTATAAAAATATGTTTATCACTAATAATGTCTAATATTTCTTTTGATGAATTTAACACGATATTTGTAAAACATCAACTTCATAAAACGGATCTAGTTTACAATCAATATACAACTACACTCTGATTGATGGTTTCTTCAGATTCTAGATATTTTGAAATATTTGTTATTATTAACAGTAAAACCGAGAAGAATTAAAGTAATTTATTAAGTACCTTAAAGTGAATAATCACAGATCTTATATCAACAAAGGTGTGTGAAAAATATGCAGAATAGGGCAGTTGATTGTGATTATGATATTAGTAAAACATTCATACACCGATCACCAAGCCACTATTGTATTGGTTGAATCCTATCGACTAACTTTTTAATATGCTTACAAAGCAAGTTACTTGTCAACACGATGCATTTGTACTACGTGTAAGATGGCTTTCAATTGTTATTTAAACTATCTAACATCGCGGTAGTGATGTACATTTAGTTCAAAGTACAAAATCTATAGAGTATTGTTATGTTAATTGTTTCGTTTGTTAATTATCCAAACTGATCATTATATCAAATGTTTACATTTTCTAAATTAGATACAATAGATACCTAACGCTTTTTAAAAAAATATATATAGTACTATAATCGTTACATTAAGCAAAATCAATCGACAAGTGACGTACTCTATATCAATTCAACAGTTTTTATACTAACTAAACCTTATTTCCACAATGAGATATCCATACATATTCAATATTTACTAAGACAGAAACTACCAATTTATTAGCTACCAAGATTATTTGTCATTTTTAAGTTGAAAATTATAATAATTCAGTATACAACCATATTACCAATCATCATTAAACACTATTTATGCATTTAAACACATGTGTATTTTCAGAAATTCCAGTTGTTTCTTTACGGTGGAGTAATGTATTAGAAATGAGTCCGTTGTTAAATGATTTGTTTTAGGGCATATGTAGCACCCTATACGTTACATTATTAATGACTCTTATTTTTATGTCTCTGAAAAAATGCATGATCATACTGTAGATAGGACTTATAAGTACATACAAAAAAGATGAATGGTTTAGTATTTGATGAACCTGAGACCGAGAATGTAGACGTTTTATATGATTGATCTGGTGCTGGTAGTGGTTGTCTTTTTGAAGATACTAGCTGACTTATACACATTTAGTGACAGTCAGGTAAAAAATACATTTTTCATTCACTTATTGTTAGAACCCATTTCAGAAGTTTAAATTATTCTCAGTTTACGCTATATTTAATATTTCTTTTATTGAAACATGATACAATATATAGTATTTAACAATTACGCGGTTCTGTTAGTGTGATTAATAAGTCAGGTTAGTCAATTTGTTAGTGTTATGTATTCGCATATAGTATAGATTTACTTCAGTGAATCGATATACTCAAAAGCATTTAAGTATCCATGCTTACAAAACTGGATTTGGGATATAAATTAATAGAGATAGAGAGGCTGAATGGTTTTATTAATAGTTTGTCTTTAATTAATCAACCAATATACAAATCAATAAGAAGAAACCAGTTTTGGAACATAGAAATGCACAGTTTACATTTTACATGATGTAATTATTATTAATATTATTGTTATTATCAAGTATACTGAAAATTATTCATGTATAAATTGTCAACCTTTGTCCTAAAATAAGTTATGGCAATAATTTGTGTTACCTGTTACTGTAAGAACATTCAGTTAGTGATGTAATTATTCTATTCCATATTTGAATTACTGCATTCCATAGGATTTTGTTTATGTATTTTATCCATTTATCTTCTGCAAATACATTAATAACATGTGATTATAAAAACCGAAATTGCAACTAAAGGAGAGTAGGTATTAGTCGATAGATTTTGAAATGCATATTTTTGAGTGATAATAAAATTGTTATTGCGTCATTTTATATCATACAGATCATTTTAATAGTCATCTAAAGACCTTAATGCTGTAAACACTAAGTGGTAGCACCATAGTGATTATAATGTATAAATATGCATCACATTTTCTCATCAGAATCTCTCTTTATGTTTCAGACACCATTTCCAACATCAAAGTCTAGACTGTTACATTTGTATGCTATAGGCAACTAAGATAATTTCGCCTGTAGATGTTCTAGGGTTACTGTTGATTCTAAACCAAGTAAAGGAGGAGTGTTGGGCATAGGGCTAGCATCTCCATCCCGTAGAACACAAGGTTGCTAAACAAATGCTAACAGGATAGAACAAACTAAACCATTTAAATTCTGTCCTGGGAGTGGAAAAAATGATTATGACGCCTCAGTGGTTAAAGCCAAGATTCTTCGGAAGTCATGAGGCCGATGCCCCTTCTAACAACCAGAGTGAAAATTCTTATGGTTACATGGAATGTTCAGACGATGTGAGAGGGCGAAAAGACCAGTAAAATAGCTGCAGAAATGAAGAGATACAACTTGACTGTGCTCGGGATCAGTGAAATGCATTGGACTTAAACTGGATAGAAAACATAAGCTACAGGAAAGGTGCTACTATACTCCGGGGACAAAAATTAAAATGCCCCACACACCCAAGGAGTTACTCTGATGCTGTCTAAGAAAGCGCGCAATGCACTTGTAGGATGGGAAACACATGGACCCAGGATCATCAAAGCATCTTTCAAGACACTGAAGAAGGGGATTACAATGAACATCATCCAATGTTATGCACCCAACAACGACGGCAACGACGAGGACAAAGATCAGTTTTATGATAGGCTGCAGTCAATTATAGCGAAGTGTCCAGGAAAGGATCTGACAATCCTAATGGGGAACCTAAAGGCCAAAGTCGGAATGCACAACACCGGTTACGAAGACATCATGGGACGACAAGGACTGGGAGAAAGAAATGAAAATGGTGAAAGATTTACAAATCTCTGCACTTTTAACAAAATGGTTGTAGGTGGTAAAATATTCCGCCATACACAAGGTTACATGGATCTCACCGAATCATACTACAGTGAATCAAATTGATCATATGTGCATCAATAAAAAATTCAGAAGATCAGTGGAAGATGTGAGAAACAGGAGAGGAGCTGATATAACTTCAGATCACCACCTAGTGGTTGCCAAAATGAAACTGAAGCTAGGAAAGTAATGAATAACTGGAGTAACAACATTACAACGGTTCAATACAGCCTCTCTTCGAGATACTGACAAACTGAAGGAATTCAAAATAACTCTCAACAACAGGTTTCAAGCCTTACAAGATCTGCTTAACGAGGAAGAAACCACTATGGAGGACAACTGGAAAGGAATCAAAGAGGCACTAACTTCAACTTGTCAAGAGGCTCTGGGCTGCAAGAACTACCATCATAAGAAATGGATTTTCACAGAGACCCTGAGCAAAACCAACAAAGGAGAAACAAGAAGGCAGAAATCAACAACAGCCGAACTAGAGCAGAGTAAATCAAGGCACAAAATGAATACACAGAAGCAAATAAACAAGTAAAGAAGAGCATTAAAGCCGACAGACGGAAGTACATCGAAGGCCTTGCAACGACAGCGGAAAAAGCTGCAAGAGAAGGAAATATGAAACAGCTATATGACACAACAAAGAGACTGGCAGGCAAATATAGTAAACCAGAGCGACCGGTCAGGAACAAAGAAGGCAAGCTAATCACCGAGATTCAAGAACAAAGAAACAGATGGATAGAACACTTTGAGGAACTCTTGAATAGGCCAGCTCCACCGAACCCACCAGACATCGAAGCAGCATCTACGGATCTCCCGATAGATGTCGATCCACCAACGATGAAAGAAATCAAGATAGCCATCAGACAGATCAAAAGTAGGAAAGCAGCAGAACCTGAAAATATACCAGCCGAAGCACTCAAGTCAGACATAGACATAACGGCAAGGATGCTTCACGTTTTATTCAAGAGGATCTGGGAGGAAGAACAAGTGCCGGCAGACTGGAAAGAAGGATACCTTATCAAGATACCAAAGAAAGGGGATTTGAGCAAATGTGAGAACTACAGAGGGATCACACTGTTGTCAGTACCAGGAAAAGTCTTCAACAGAGTGTTGTTGAACAGAATAAAAGACTCAGTGGCTGCTCAACTTCAAGATCAACAGGCTGGTTTCCGTAAGGATCGGTCATGCACAGACCAAATCGCAACATTATGGATCTTCGTCAAACAATCAATTGACTAGAATTTGCTACTGTACATCAACTTTACTGACTATAGGAAGGCGTTTGACAGCGTAGACAGGAGATCACTATGGAAACTTCTTCGATACTACGATGTACCAGAGAAACTCGTCAATATTATCCGAAATTCTTACGAAGAATTTCAGTGCAAAATTGTGCATAGAGGACAGCTGACAGATGCATTCCCAGTGAGATGCAGAGTCAGACAAGGCTGCGTACTCTTGTTTCTTTTCCTCTTTTTAGTTGTTGATTGGATCATGAAGACCTCCACATCTGAGAGGAAGCACGGAATGCAATGGACAAGTAGGATGCAACTTGATGATTTGAACTTCGCGGATGATCAAGCTCTTCTAGCTTATACACACGAACGAATGCAAGTGAAAACGACCAGAGTAACAGCAATCTCAGCATCAATATGCCTGAACATACATAAGGGAAAGAGCAAGATTCCTAAATAAAACATAGAGAGCACTAACCCAATTAAAATTGATGGTGAAACTCTGGAAGAAGTGGATATTTTCACGTACTTGGGAAGCATCATCGATGAACAAGGAGGATCCGATGCAGATGTAAAGGCAAGGATTGGAAAAGCAAAGGTAATATTCCTACAGTTGAAGAACATATAGGACTCCATACAACTGTCAACCAACCTTAAAGTCAGATTCTTCAATTCGAACGACCAAACAGTTCTTTTGCATGGTGCTGAGACGTGAAGAACTACTTTAAACATCCTCAGGAGGGTACAGGTATTTATAAACAAATGTTTATGCAAGATACTCAATGTCTGTCGGTCGGAAACCATCAGTTAAAGACTGCTATGGGAAATAACAAACCAACTTCCAGCCTAAGAGGAAATTAGGAAACGACGTTGGAAATGAATAGGATATACATTTCGGAAATTCATCAGACTGTATCACGAGACAAGAACTAACTTGGAATCCTGTTGGAAAACGGAAAATAGTAAGGCCAAAGAACACATTGTGCCGAGAATTTGAAGCGGACATTAAAAGGATGATCAGCAAGTGTAAAACAGCTGGAAAGGATTGCTCAGGACAGAGTTGAATGGAGAATACTGGTGAGTGGCTTATGCTCCTCTGGGAGGGGTAACGGAAGTTAGTAATAAAGGCAGTTAAAAAAATTATATATATATATATATATATTTATATATTTATATATATAATCAATAGATTGGCTGATTGATTGTTGAATTAATTAATTCTTAGTATTGTAGATTTTATGACATGAGTTATCCATTAGCTTTAAGCAGAATCTATTACTGGCATTTATTAATTTATGCTGGGCTCAAGTAAACCAAAATTTATTTATTAAACTAAGTACCTGGTGAATTAATGTGATTTATTTTGAATGTAGGCCACAAATGTAATACCATCTACACCGATGAAACTTAATTTACTTTTGAAAATTAAGTAAGTCTATGCACCAATATAACTTCTATTTTAATTAAACTAATTCTTTCCTGACGATGTTGATTTGATCCCTATGTCTTGATGACTCAGTCTGGCTATATTGTCCAGAACCTTCGTTCTTTAAGGTCCTAGTATACCATGCAGGTAGGTTTAACAGCGACGAAACTGAAATCGATAAAACTAAGGTTCCAGGGCGCAGTTTTACTGCCACTTGTAGTAAATTGTTTAGCTCAGACAATCAGCGTGATAGCAATGCCGTATCACTTTAAAGGAGGGGTAGGGTTAGAGAAGATGGGCTCTAAAAACGCACACCTCCACGGATTCCCATCTACGGCAGCAGGGCCTTAACCACATTGAAGTTGGTTCAGTTAAAACTTAGTGTGTGACTGACCTCAAGTAGTTATTCCTTGGTCTCTGCAGTTAAGTTACCAAATATCTAAAACCATTCCTAAGTCAATTTAGTTTCAGACAAAGAACCCATACAAGGCATGAGCAATCGGGAATCGTCAATCTCCCTCGTACTCCTAATAACATTCGAGACCTCCTTATTCCTAATCAAATCCCTACTTCTCCCACACCTGTCACAAGCAATTCGATTGATAGATTGACTCAAGATATCTTCAAAAGTGGTAATTTACTTGTATTAGGTAGGTTGACTGATATATTAACCAAAGTCTGAAACCTGAAACGCGATTCCATCTGACTGGTCCCAGTAGCTGATCGTCCTGGTTCATAAGAAAGGAAAGAAATTTCTTTGTGACAACTACTGAAACACCAGTTTAACTAACATACTAGCCTCTGTAATCGTCGGCTTTTGTCTGAAGCTACGGAACAACAAACTGAGGAAATCTAGGTTAGTTTCAGAGCTGGGCGTGAATGAATTGACCAGATATTTACTCTTCGTCAGATCCTATAACACAGGCATAGCTGGCATTAGTTGCACTGTTTGACTTGAAAGACGCGTTTGACTCAGTAGATTGAGTGGTATCGTGGCAGTATTTGTTATTAAAAGGTGTACTTCATAAGTATATTATTCTTATAAAGCTCTCTACTCGAACACCTCTGGTTACCTTTAAGTGGTGTCCGTCAGGATGGCTCCTTTTCTTACTTTTATTTAATTTCATTACAGATGTTCTTCTAGAAGTCAGACTTTCTTCATCTAACTTTTCATGAATTAATCTTTTCCCTGAAAGCTCACATGTAGACTTAGGATTCACAGACTACATAGTCCTACTCGGTGGAGATGCTGACAACAGGCGAAATCTGTTGATCACCTGCAAGCATATATAGAAGGCATTCCATTCTCCAAATGTAAAACATAACTTGAGGATTGATTGTTATCATCACCTAGATTGGTAATACATAAATGAAGTAGTTAAATGTGTTAAACACTTCACTTATCTAGGAAATCTCATTAGCCAGCTCTGGTAGGTCAATGTCTGAAAAAATCAAGGTCAGGATTTAGACTGGCATACCTTCTGCAAATTCGAACCATTTGTGGTGCAGGTTAGATATGTCTCTTAGCAAAAAGCCGAGTTTGCTACTTAGCGGTTTGCTCATTTTAACCCATGGATGCGAAACATAGGCCGTAAAATTAAAAGATATGCGTATATATTCTAGGTCTTTAATCATAGAAATCTTCGTATTATCGTTTGGACATCATGGAATGAGTGAATAATTAACATTGACGTCAGACATAGAGTAATAGAAAAACATGGCGAATCAGTCGAAGAGGTCGTAAACTTTCACTTTTATGACACGTGTTACGTATACCTTACCACGGCCTACTTTGCCGTGCAATGTAGGGTAGGATATGAGTAAGATGGAAGGAGGATATGGGTGGCATAAACAAAATACGTCATTAGTCGATGAAATTTAAAACTCTTGGCCTGAGTTGTGTCGGTAAATGTAGACTGCCTGGTTGGCAGTCAGCGTGATAATCAGTTAATAGCTGTAGACACTGGTTAACAGTTGCTCAAAATCGGTGATAGTGATGTTAGTGTTTTCACGTATTATCTTACATCTAGGTCTTAAGTTATATAGTTCTTCCGTGCATACCTTAACTCTGTTCTTTTCCTATTGCATTCTCTTGTTGTGTTATTCTTGCAAAGTTGATCAGGTCGAGCTAATTTTTATATGTCAACTTGGACCTATGGGCATACGGGTAGGGTTCCATGTTATTCATGATCGATCGACATTAATGTTTTTATGACATAATAAACTAGTATTTATATCTTGACGTTAGCAGTTTGTCTTATCGGTTTATGAGTTAATCATCAGTTAAACCTTAAATTTAAAACATGATTTAACGGATCATCACTTTTTGACATATAATATTGTTACTTGATTATAAATAAAAACTAGTCTTTCAAAGAGAAATATACAAGTTTAGGTTTTTATTCATTAAGTCATATATATATATATATATATATATATATATATATATCACTTAAGGCTAAATGATGATGCTGCCTAGCCGGATGGTCCTGGGTTCAACTCCTCGATAGGATCGTGAATGCCGCACTACTGAAGAGTGCCTTGCTAGGACGGAACAGCTCTCCAGTGTTTCCAGATGATCAATGGTTGTCTAATTTGGACCGATTCATGATATCAAAACTGACATTCAACTATCTCTACAACACCCAATTATGATGTAAGAATTGTTAGATAATATTGCCTTTTCACATATGACTTTCTAGTTAATTAAAAGTATATAACTATTGAACATCAGTGTTGTTATTTTTATTTATATATTGTAAGGATAACTATATAAATAATCACGATGATATATATTAGTATGATTATTTTATTCTCGATTCTTTTCAGACATCGGTTAATTTAACAAAAACTATTAACAGAATAGATGGTAGGCAAAATCTCTACCTTTTTATAAAGTGATCGTATCTGAAGTGATAATCAACAGATCTAAAAAAATAGGAAATTATTTTGGTATCTATATTCTACGTACTTATGTTTGGTGCTTTATTTTTTTAAACTTGTATTTTATTAATGTCAATTATATGTATCATTTATTTCATGCATAAAAGTCAATTACATGAAATATACAGTAGTTAAGTTGATCAGTTACATAAATTTGTATTGTAAAGAGTTGAATAAGAATACAATCAATCATCATTAGATAGTAAACTATTCATTGTATTGCATATTGTTATTCAGTGTTGATTAAGCTTTTGTAAAAAGAGATAGCGTATTAAAAAATATCTCTACTCTATAGTGTAATATATTTCATGGATATTAGTTAGTTATCTGTAATCCAGTAGATCAGAGATTAAATGTTAGTTAGTTTGAAGAACAATTCAAACTGAAAATAGAATGCTAAGTTTACAAGTTAGGCTATTATAATAAATTTTGCATGAATTTACAAACTGTAGACGTTGATATATATCACACTAAGCTAAAAAAATAAAACAGAAATATTCAAATATATGATAACCAACTGTATTTATTATACACCAATACTCCATTGATGTTACAAAGTAGAATACGCGATGATTTCAGTGTAAACAATGCTTTCCACATGATCTACAGGACTTGCATGGAGAAAGATCATTTCAAACTACTAAGTAAGAATCAAGTGATTGACATTTTCAACTTCAATTAACTTGTGATACAACAAAATAATAGTTGAATATCGTTAGTGAGCTGGTGTCTATACAGTACATTGACTAGTGAATTATGGCTTTGCACTAGAATTTCATCTCTGGGCTGTTAACCAGTGAGTATGTTACTCTGGGATTTTACAAGGTTATATTACTGTCTCCTCCGGTTTTTTGTTATTTTATTCTGAATATTTCACACAGTACTTGTATAAGTTCATCAAGACAATATTACGCATTATAGTATCTTCTAGAATTTATTGCAGTATTGATATTCTGAATAGCCTTGTGAATTTCAAATATCCATTTATATATCTATACAAGCAATGTCACTAATCTATAATTAATTGATAATGCAATTTTATAACAAACTTTTAGAAAATCATAGTAATTGTATACATATATGTGTGTTTAGTAATTATTGAGTAGTAGATTTTTCAATCGATTCCCTTATTTTATAGGTTTATTTACATATCTATGAATTGTGAATTATTCTGTTGTATAAAATATATATAAACTATATTTGATTGTGATATTTTTAGAACTATTTATGTATGTCGTCAGATAATGTTTTCAATAAGATGTTCATCATATAACACTTCATTCTTGATTTTTCTTCATTTTAAAAACCTATCTTGAAAGTCATATATATATATATATATATATATATATATATATATATATATTTCACTTTTAAAAATGAATAGGCAAAACAAACGGCAAGTCGTTAGGGAATTCGCTGTATATACACTAATCGGTAAAAGGATTTTGTAGGAAATTGATTCTTGTTTCAATAGAACTAATTGCAGGATAGTAGATAAGAGAACAATGTTATGGAATGTGCTAAATATACTTAGTCTAGTTCACGGGAATCTGTAGCAAACAATATACGCCAAATCGTTTGGTCCAAAATGATTAGTTTTTTATGTGTATGATACGTATACACCTTCGTAATCTTACAAAGTTTAGCGGTTGTGTTTCACATTCAGTTAACGTTTAGAGATATAGCTTTTGTGAGTGTACGAAGATTTTACTTCAATAATCAACAACTACAAACAAAAAAATTAAGTTAAATTCCAATCTTCACAAAACTAACATCAAATTTAATTCATGATTTTCTGAGAGTTATAGTGGGAGGTCGTGACTAGTGAAGTTGGAACCTATCGAAAGTGGAACGCTTGTCATCATTTCTAATAAGTGATCGTCAAGCTAAACCACAGATCGGTTTAAAGTGGAATTCTAACATCGGACGTTACTCTTTGGTGCACGTGGTTAAGCATCCATCGCAAGACTTACAGACCTTTGGTTAGGTTTTTAGGAGGAATCGCTGGTGCCCACTACTGTTGAGTCTTATACTAAAACAAACAGCTGTTCAGTTTACCCTAGTTTTCAGCGGTACCAAAATGTAATCGATTCTGAAAGCTTTCGTGCTTACCACATAATTCACATCTCGACCATATTTACGTTTATTAAAGATATCTATAATACTGTTTAACAGTAAAATCATAATTATATTAAGAATCTCTACTACCTTCGAAGAAGTTTTAAATGAGTATGTGATATAAATTTCGTAAGCAACGAAGCTCAATGTTATTATTATTGATAAAATGTGTAGCTCATTTCAATTTAATTGAAAGCTAATAAACTTTCTTTGTGTCAGCCATTCTTAATGTGGTAAGAATATTCTATTTATCTGAATATCTACTGACATAAAACTGAAATACTATGTAAAATATTAAGAATAGCGAATTTTTCAAATTAACGCATAATGAATGTATAGTGTTTAAAATAATTGTAACCGGGACAAGAACGGGAAATCCTACAGAGATACTGTGCATAAATGCATAGCTTTAACAGTTAATTGTCAGTTTTTACCTTATTTCATATTCTTAATTGAGAAAGAAATTAAACCGAATTCGGCGAAGAAGATTTTCGCTAATGCAGCGTCATTTACATTAGCCTTAAAATCGTGTACAAAGTAAGATTTTTACAAAAATCTTGAAGTACTGAGTTAATTTTTAATACAAAAGTCACCAAAATAAAATGAGAGACAAAATATTCTATGTGCCAAGTAAGTTTTCAACAGTCATAAAAGTAATAAGTAATAAAATGTAAGTCGCCTGGTAATCTGAACTTAAAAATTTCGTAAAATGAGAATAATTTCACTTGATGAATGTAGAGAAAGGAATAGCTGTGTAGTGTAACAAATGCAAATTAATATTCATGAATACAGTTTGATATGAATAATAATAATGAAAAGCAAAAGGGATTTAAGGTCATGAAAAAATAATGGTTTAAACATTTTACTTCTGTACATACACTCTTAGTTTCGATTGATTTATTACTAATAACTTCATAGTACGTAAAGTACTGATTTATACATCTTTGGAGTCTATTGTTTGAATAAATTAGAAGAATGATTCTTATGAGGCGACGTGATTAGAATTTATCAGGTGTTCAAGAATAGAGCCATTAATCTACTTACGTTATCCTTTTAAAAACGTGACAAGATTTCTCAGAGATGCATTTGACAAAACTTGCTTTGTGCTTTAAATGTGCCTTACCTCACAACAGCAAGTAAACTTACAATGCACATTGATGTAATCAAAAGTGTAAGGTTATTTTCGATGCTTTCAGGAATCACTTCCTGTTAAAAGAAACAATACAGAGCTAACTAGAATAAAAGTATTTGTGATATCGATTCAAGACTTGATTTTCTTTTAATGAACTGTTTTTTCCTTTTTTTGGTAAACTGTTCATTCTGATATGAATACAACTGAATTGTGGCAACTGTTGAACTTCATCAGGGTATCGTTAAGCGTTTTACTTTGCTGTAAATTATTTTCAATTATTTTTCGTCCAAACATGTAACGAGTTTTCACTGTTCTAGTTAATAAAAAAGAAATAATGCATTTTCAAAAATAGTAGTCTATGGTGTTAAATTTTCATTAAGATATGCAAGTCTTTAATTCATTCCACTTGGTTCTTATAACTCATCAAAGTCCAAAGTCTTCTACATTAAAATTATAATATTGTGAATAATTTCGTGACTTTTAGGATTTTTCATCCAAAATCTGTTAGTACTGAAATTGATTTTTTAGGTCTGTATTGATTATATACGTTTTATTTTCATAGATAGTAGACCGACATACGACAAATTAAGAGTGCTTTGAATATAATATAATATTATATTATATTATGAGGAGTAGAGCTATCATTAAAGTTTTCAGGAAAGTGAATTTTAAAGGCATTTTACATAACACAAGCTAAATGAATCTTGTAGATAAGTAGGAGTTTGTCTTTTAGCTTTGAAGTTGGTCACTACAAAATCATGGAGTTGATCACTACCCATAGAAAAACATTCCTTACGCTTTACCATATAACAGTAAATAACAATTTTTATAATGATTTGAACTGATTCTCCGTAGTTTTAAATGCTTTAAACAACAAACTTAACGGCATACTAACAGAGGATTGTAATTAATAGTTAATACGTAAAATTTCGTCGGCAACTGAATGAATTCAAAAAAATGTGAATAAAGCAGTTTTCATTCACGACTGTTTTTGTGGCTGACAATTTCTATAGAAATTAAATAGAAATAGAAGTTTAAGATGCAACTTTTATTATCTAATTTGTTTCGGGCCTAAAACTTAATTGTACATAACTAAGAAAGACTTGACACTGATTATGTGACACAGTGATCTGTGAGAAGGATTGAAGATAAAAACGGAAAAATTTCAACTGTAAACTAACGAATTAGATTATTCATTCTAGTGTAAACAGCATATTGTTAGTGTATAATTGCTGTTAATGAAAAATAGGTTGAGCGGAGCATACAAGTTAGGTGAAGATTTTCGATAGTAAATGATAAAACGCTAGCTTCGTGAATAAAATAGTTAAAAATAACTGATAGTGTTCAGCTAGATGAATACAAAATAAGTTGAATACAGTCATATGTCATAATGACTTATGAACAGGCTATAAAATAAGTTTTTATATTATTTCTTGAAGTTGGAGTAAAGGTTTTACTGTTTCTTGTGTTGGCCTTATTGTCAATTATGCAAAGCGAATAAAGCATTAAAAAAACAGATATCAAACATATCTTGACTATATGTCATGTTCCCCCGGGATTGAAGTTGGGACTAGTATAACTTTCTCTTCATTATACATAATTATTTTAGAGTTTCCATGAATATTACCGGCATTGTCATAGTAGCCTGAGTTTCGACTGTTTTGTTCTACATCACGAATACTAACTTCAATGTCATCATTATCTTCCTGGATATTTGTATGGACACCCGAAACAGTTATTTCAGGAATTTCATCACTGATTGTATAATCATGATTCGAGTCTGAATGACTATGGCTGTCTTTATCTTGAGCATTGTCAGAGCTAGAGCTACTACTCTTATGACGGCTACAATGGCGATTTTGATTTTGACGGTTACGACCGTCATTTTGTGGTGAGCCGCTATGACTACAATCGTCATCATTACTGTTTTTATCATTACCAGTACTGTTACCGTTGTTTAAAAAACTTCGATATTGTTTTGTGTCACAGTAACTATCCGAGATTTTACGACTTGATTCATCTGAAGGAGTTTCGTTTTTAGATTTGGAATTGGACGTACTTGTCGCTGATGTTTCAAATAATTGAGATAGTCTTTTATTATTTTGGTCGTAGGAATATCGGCGACAGGATTCATTTAAGCTGATAGAGCCATCAAGTATCTAGGAAAATGGATAACAGTAAAAACTTTGAGTACTACTGTCTAAATTTTTTATCTATAGAATTTTTAAATAAATTATCACCTGATTTTTAAGAACAATTAAATATGAACGATCCTGGAAACGAACACATTTGGATATCTTTGATTGCATTACAAATGATTTGATAACCCAGACTATTAGATCAGTAAATGATAGTTCAAGATATACCGAGGTATAACTCTTAAAAATTTAATAAAAACCAACAGATGCTTAGTATGATACTCGGTCTCTTATGAGATGTATAGATGGACAGGCTCATACATGTTCTGTGGAATCATAATGAACATAAAACGTCTTTCTTTCAGTTTATCATCACGTTGTTTGAGCTAATGAATTTCGAAATCGATATTTGTAGGCAAAGTAAATCAACATTATTTGGTAATATTTAACCGCTTCACGACAATCATTAAAAAGGTTTGATCTTAAAAATTACGTATTTTATAAATAGTCATTGACTATTGATCTAGTATTATCAGTGAATGAAACCAATTGGATTTTTGTCCAGTCATTAGTTCTAATTGAAACCTATCAATCACTTTTAAAATTTGGCCACTAGATAAACGACTGGATGTTGAAGAACTCTTAATTTTGATACATAGCATCTGGTAGGAGTCGAGTTAAACCTCTACATTATCTGATAACAAGCACTAGATGGCAAGACATTCATGGAAATTTAAGAGAACTAATACTCCCATATTAAACCGAACAAGCATTGCCCAGTTTCACAGTTGCAGCAATTACCATTGAGCTTTGTAGACAATTAGTATCTACAATAACTAATCGCAATATCAGCGCTAAAGTCAAATTTAATAATGGTTATGCTTTTTCGACAAATAACCAGATATCATGAGAAAAACAATGTTTTTACGACTACTCAACAACCAGAGTATCAATGTCAGGTAGGATATTAATCAAAAAAACGCATAATAGAAAATAAAGACTAACTTCAGTATCTTAAGCATGAATTCGAATGTATACATTTAGTAAGTGGTAATTTTAAATAAATCATACTAAATATTCCAATACAATAACAACATTATTACTCACTGTACTTTTAACTTCCGATTTCCTAGAGATATGCAACAATTTCGGATCATGTTTACGTGTACGTACGCCTAAAATACTGGCAACAAATTCAGTATCCGAGACTTGCTTAGGTGTTCCGTTTGTAAACGTACTATTCTTATTGTATGCATAATTAGAATCTGTATTATAAGTTGTCAAAAAGCTATTTGTTCTTCCAAGACTCTGTAGTGACATTTTTCTGATCCATGGGTGATCCAACGCCTCAATCGGATTCATTCTTTCATCCGGATTCCATTTTAGGCAACCTTTCAAAAAGTCTATCATATCTGGATCTAATGGTTGCGGTATTTTATGCCCATTACTTGTTTTGTCGCCTAATGGTAGACAAACAGAAGAGTTTTTTGAACAGGTCAGTGCCTCAACTAGAGTTGTGGAACCAGGAGATTTTCTTAACTTTTGACGTTTACTGCTACCGGAACGTTTGGTCTTAATCGATGAAGAATGTAAAGATTTACTAAGATTGACCAAAGCTTCTTTTGTTTTATCTGATTGCTCATTCCCATAGGCATGTCTCTGTTGTTCAATCATATACAATGGTTGTCCATTGCTATTGAAATAATGACGACTTTGACTACCTTTTTTGATCATCTGCATTGGTGGTATACCTAAAATCTCCATAATACAAGCTAATTGATCGAATGCATCTTCACCTGGAAACAATGGTTCTCCTTAAAATAAAATTAATAAATAAAAAAAATTAAAAAAAATAGCAAGTCAGCTTATCACTTATCAACTTGCTATATAGAGGAAACATTTATGAACAAAAAATACAAAAAGGTTATGAGCGATTGACAATGTCATTTTACATTACACTTTGTTTCATGGTACATTATAATGAATGACTGTTATGCCGGAATACAAAGAAGCGTAACAAACTTTCAGAACTGTGGTTGCGAACACTGTTTCATTTATTCGAACTTTCTGTAATGTAAACATTTTGTTTCTATTATTGTTACGCTCCGCTTGCCTTATCCTCCCGGTTAGAATAATTACTGTTATTATATTGTCTCTTATTATGGACTATAGTTAATTAGTTGTGTACAAGTTGCTCCTATTCACTACTACTATTTCCTTCGTTCTGTAATCATGTTAATTTTCTAATTGGTTTGTTGTGTGGTCTGATTTTATGTATATATAAAAGAATGCTTGAAATATAGATTCGATTCTGTCTGGCTGACCTATTGGCTCGCATTCTTCTTATTTCGGTTTGGGACTAGGTGGGCACAGGGCAGACGCGCAATAACCAACTAGGCACAAGTGATTTGCACTCGGCCATCCAACCCCCTTCACCCCCCCCCATTTTTTCTCTCGTCATAACAATGACATAAATATATTTCATTTTACTTAACTATTTAACTATACGAATATTTTTGTAGTTTATTTTTAACATTTTAATATTGGAGTATTATAAGGCAACAGTTATTTTATTTACTTCGGTAATACTTTATTATGAAAATATTTTCTACACTCTAATACTTTGAAAGTAATTACTCACGGTAATTTTCATAAGTTTATAATGTTAGTAAAAGTGATAAAAATTTACTAAATAATCTATTGGATACGAAATAGTTAAAAAGACTACTACAAGTTGTAAGGTCTTCTCAGCATTCGCATTAATTAACTACTAAGAATAGAAATAATAATTGTTATTATAGTAGATGAGATGATCTTTTAGTCATAAGTAATTGATGTTATCTTCTATGTAGTTAATTGTAAGATTATAAATATGCAAAACTTAAACAAACTACTAATATACATTAGCAACTAAGACATACATAAAACGTCTAGTCATACTACATTACATAATGATTTTCAATAATAAGGGCCATTTTAGTTATGCTAATGTGTTATACTAAATCATTTAAAATTATTTATGGGCACTTAATAAATATTAAGGTATTAACTAATTTAATACAGAATGTTTTCCTATTATGCGTAGATAGAGAACTATTCATGATGTTATAATATGTTAGCTAGTAAGCTATATCATATAATTCTATTTCTTTCATAGGATAGGGAGGGAAAAATGTAATATTGTTTTACTAAATTAGGATTTGTATGAATAACTAGTTTACATGATTGATTTTCATGTCTTGATTTGTAGCAGTCATTTTTTTTTTTACCTTATTTCCACCACTACTAATATGATTATTCACTAATAGTATTTGCGGTTGATACCGTTGATTAAAACCAATTTTCCATTGAATGCACTAATATTTGCATTAAAATCTATTCGAAAACAATCAACTGTAAAATACAAGGTAAGGATGATCATGATTTAATAAGCTTTTAAATAAGGTATTTTATTCTATTCTTTAGTAACTTATGTAGATATGTTTAACTGAGCTAAAGATACAATCTTTCACATTATTTCACTAAAAACGCTTATCAGACAAATGTTACCAAGTACAGTGTCTGATGGGTACGTATGATAACCAAAGTAAGAGATGCTGGTAATTGAATTCAAATGCAGAAAACTTAGAATTAGTCACCTTTTATCATGGCTGAGGGTCCTTCAGTTAATCCTTAGTGAGGTCGTGGATCCATTAGTAAGTAGGCTCGTAATAAGATGAAGTAGCTGTTCAGTATATCTTAACATCTATAAGTCGTCTAAAGTCAGTCCATGATGTAAAATTGATTTTAATTAATCCAACTTATAATGTAGCTAACTAAATGTGATAAGTTTTTAATTAACTTTAAGTTGAACGCATTAATTATGATGCATTTGAACAATGATCTAATAATTTATAGGTATCTAATATTTTATTTTGCAACATTAAACAGTATACTATGGAGACTAATTTATTCAAAAAAACAAGTATAAAATATTTAAATGCAAAGCATAAATGAAAAATAACAGACTCGTACGTAATTAATTAAAGAAAAAAATGTATATAAAATGCAGATTATTCTTAGTATCAACTTATCCACGTGTGCATTAGTATGCTTTATTCATTATAATATAAACCATGCTAAATAAGTAATAAGAAGTTTCATATATTTCATTCTATTATATCTCTATTTTAAACAATATTAATATTAATGACAAGACTAATAACATTAGTAAATGTCAAAGGAATATAAAACATCAGTTTGATTTTAAAAAACAACCCATTCTATAATGTTTTAACATAGTAATCTACTGAACAAAAATAAATCAACTTTCCTCCTCCCACCACCCGAAAAAACTGCATTTTCACAGTCATGTGTAAATATTTGTTTGACATTGTAAAGCATGCATTAGAGATAAAGGTAGCAAAAATAGAAGACATATATATATATATATATATATATATATATAGTGATTGTGCTTATTGATTCTACACACAAAAATTAGGCTAGAACTTCTGGCGCTTGAGCAGTGCACAAGCTACTAGTTTATGATTCTTTAAAGATTACTCTTTTTACAACATAAATACCAGAGAAGGAATATTTGATGAGGGGATGGCATCGTAACCAGACTTGATCAGATATTCATGTATCGAGTTGGAATTAGACAAAATAACGCTCTGAGATGCTAATTTCTTATGAAACGAGTCTAATTTCTTTATGTACGTACACTTTTCCAACTGTGGTAATTGATATTGTTGAGGGGAAATCGTTTTTTTTTTAAATCGCATTTATTTCTACATTATATCATAAAGATGTCTCAAACATCATTCTTTAAGTACTTAATTTTGATAACGAAAGTGAAAATATCACTGACGGCTTCGTTGTTGGTTGTCTTTTCTAAGTTCAATGTTTTTCTATTTAGTTTTAATTGGTGTTTTACTTAAAGTAAATCCTGCTTATATATTTAACAGATAGATGACAAGAGCTTTATGGTCAAACTACCGGACACAAAACTAAAAACATCTACCTATGATTTAAATCCTACTTCATTCCTCCCCCCCACCCCATTATTTTAGACGATTTATTAAATTCAGCCTTTTTTTATTTTTACATTATAATCACATTAAAAATATATTAATTACTTCACTTCGAATGTTTTATTTAAATATCACTTCTAAGTAGTGTATACAAGTATCATATAGAAAAATTTTCATATAACAACATTTTTTCAAACTATACAATTTTTAATTTGCATAAATATAACATCGAAATATATTTTAGAAAGATTAAAATTGTGTTCATTATTCAATTTTTGCTTCTTTTTATTTTCAATCTAAGTGATTTATTTACTAAGTCATTCATATTCGTAAGAAACATCAATAAGCCTGCATTATAAATTGTATTTATAGTAAGTTATACTGTACATTAAAATAACTATCTTTTTTTTTCTATAATAAGGTCACAGGTCAATTGATGCATAAAAAGAATAAATCATTTTGTAATTCTGTCTCAAAAAAATATTTATATTGATAAACAAAAAACAAGCATCACGTGTTATTATGGAAGAAAAATTGTTTATTTAATTGTTTGTTATCAAAAAACAATTTTTGGATTAGAAATATCATAAAAAATCTGTTAAGAAGTATTGTTTCTTATTTTACCTAAAATGATAATAATTATGTAATGTTCACTGTTTTAAATTTATTGATGGTTATTTTATCAAAATAAACTGTTTCATTCTTAGGAATCATAAAATTTCCAAACAACAACTGATATTCTATGTAATCTCATCTTTAACTTCTAGTTGATTTTTATTTAGAAAAAACAAAGAACAAACGTTTTATAAAGATAGAACAAGGAGAATGAAATATTTTCATAAATATTCTATTTTAATGATAATTATTTTATGATAACTTAATAACTGGTTTAGTTAGAAGATCCTGAACTTTAGTTAGATAACCGTAGCTTGAAAGTAAGACCTATTTGGCTAGTAAAAGTGGTTACTGATGGCGTATTATGGTGAATTTACTAACTGTAAAAAAGAAGACTAATAAATTCCAACTCTCTGTTCTACACATTACTCACTTGTCATTATACCTGAAATTCAAGTCATTTTAACATTTGTAAGGTCACTATTTAAGTGCTTCAAGTTAGAACACGACATACTTGTTAGACTTGTTGGCTTTCAATAGTTATCAAGTGAAGCTCTTTAAATGATATTAACTTCACAAACATCACATCTTCAAGCGGAATGATATTTTAACTTATGTATATACTCAATTATTGAGGATAAACACCAGCAAGAAAATGATGTGCTTACAATGGTAAGAAACATACGGACAATATTAGCTTTATTCCCGTGCATAAGAAAATTAGATACTCATGTAAAATTAATCAGGTATCTACGGAGAGCTTAATTAACCTAAGCATCAGTCAGCTATATACTATGTCTATTCTAAACTTGTAGTATAACATAAATTTAAAAGATTATTGTAAATGTTTTGCAGCAGTGACAAAGTCTTTTGTATTTTACGAGGTTTAATCATCTTACACCCCCCCTCACATCTAGGATAAATTATGAGGTTATAGTTGCAATGAAAACTGAATGATCAATAAATTTCACAATATGAATATACTTTCAGAACTTGAAAAATACTTTACCTGTGTTTGAAAATCTCACTTTCATCAATAACAAAATTGCAATATTGATTAACATCTTTAGTCGATTTATTGTTTTATTACTTTATAAATTAATGAATCACTTTGATTGAAGTATTATTCATGCGTTCAAACAAAGACTGGTAAAAATTGACATACTTTAGAAATGGAGTCATTTATTTATAAGATAAAACATGTTCATTACAACAAATCGATTACAGATTAGTTTCACAAAGTGAAATAACAGTACTTAGAGTGATGAAAGGCAGAAGGATTTTTATGAGGCGATAGTAGGTGGAGATCATGTCAGTACATAACTAGTATACCACTAAGTCATCCATCCCACCATTTACGAAGAATAAACTTGACAATGACAGCTTTTTAAACTATGTATGAGCTAGGTTTAAATTGGTAAATGACCGGACGTTTATCCATTCTTGACTCTATATTATTATATAATAAATTGAATGCCAATATGATTTTTTCAATCAGTCCAAAGTTGGCATACACAGAACATAAATAATAATACCGAAACTTTGTTTTTACTGCTTCATGTATCATAACTAACTTCACGATATCTTCCACAGTGTATGGCAGTGTGGCCTATGCTTAGCATAGAACAGTTACGTTTATCGTAATATCAACAGGAATCACAGAGCTAAACATATATAAATTTGGAAGTTAATTTAAATAAATTAACAATGATTAAATTAGGTGAAAGCTTTTTTTAATTCCATTCGAGACACCTGATATCCCGATAATAAAAATTACTTGCTACACTTACGAGTGTTAACAACCAGGTAATGGAGTCTGAATATCATTGCAAAGTAGTAGGACACCTAAGTCAAAGGACTTTCTTCACAGTATATATATATATATATATATATATATATATATATATATATGCTATATCTACCCATGCTAGGAATACCATGATAACAAAGCTAGATGTTGTGGTAAATCATCTATTCAACTTGTGTAATTAAAGACTAGCGGGTTATTAATTAACCTTAATTTTTTAGAGTACTACAAAATTAAGATCATTACTAAAATGACATAAACAGTATTTCGTGGAAAAAAAGTGCAAACTGATAGTAGTTGAATAACTAAATTCAAATAACATGTAAACTCACAAAGACAAACAATTGTATATAACTTACCAGTTATAAATTCAGCAAGAATACATCCTAAGCTCCACATATCAATTGCAGTACCATATGGTAATCCAAGAATAATTTCAGGTGCACGATAAAATCTTGATTGTATATAATTATATGGACATTCGTTAATGAAACAACTTGAACCGAAGTCAATTACTTTGATTTTACTTTTTCCTGGACGTCGTAATAAGATATTTTCCGGTTTCAAATCACAGTGGATCACTTTATTTCTGTAAATTATGAAAATAAAAATAAATCTCATATCTTAATAGTGTGTGTTATATCAACTATGAACGTTTATTCATGATTCGCAATACGTTAATGAAATTCATTAAAACGATTTCAGTAGAAATGATATCTTGGTAAGACTGAATGGGTGAAACGAAAGAAAAACCAAAACAGAATATTGGAAATTTTGAATATGTGAATTGATGTAAGCAATAAAGTCCTAGTCATGTCGAATAAATTTATCTGTATCTCAACATTAACGTTTACTCTAAAATTCAAGTCTTGTGTTTCACACTTCAAACACCAACTGTTTGCCTGCTTATCTAGTTAGTCTGTGTATCCGAGAGTTATGTAACAAGTATAGCATATATATGTTTGTAAATGTTTAAACCCCTATACAAAATAGTGATATCAAGGCCATCCGTATAGGATGCTTATATACCAACAAAGACATCAAAATTCAATCATAAATATCCAAAACCTTCATTAATAATATGATATTAAAGGATATTAGTACGTCTAAAGCTATATAATTTCACAGAAGAAAATTTCACTTTTTACTGACTGTAACATTCTATTATCACTAAAAACATTCTGGAGAAAATCAGAATTCTATGTTTTTCATTTAAAATAAATATAAGAAAATACTATAAAGGTTAATGGTCATTTGTCTCTCTGAACTTCAGGAAAGAAATCGATATAGACAACCTTGATGAGAAATATTCACGATGACTTAAGACAACTGATAGGTAGCTCTGTTTAAAATACCTACTATGTTTATTAGTATGTATTCAGTACATTATGTCTGAGTACATAGATAAGTGGATGTTTTCTTATCAACGCAAGCCTTAATGCTGTTTGTAAGATTTGTTTCTCCAAAGACAGTTTTCAGTTGGAAAAAATTGAAATTCTTAAAGTAATTGAGAATCCTTTGCTGATGATGTAAACATTTAATATGAAGAGATTCCTTTTCAGTGATTTCATTTTCAAAGGTTAACAATGGTATATGTACATTATTTTATGATCTTAATAAAATAATTACAATTGGTTAAATATGGTAACAAAAGGAAGTAAACTTAAAATTACTAATAATCAATAAAGCTTTAATTCACTTGTTCTTAACAGGCAAGACAAATCGGTTGTTCAATGAATATTTTATCCAAAAGAGTTCAAGAGCACTTTTCCTCCCAATCAAGGAATGGTAACAACAGTTACACTAGAAGCACAATAATAGAGCAACTGGTTAATGCCATTCACCAAACTAACAAGATATATCTTAAAGAGTAATTTATAGAATGAATATAAACCTTCCAAAAGCATTATATTTCCCACTCTCATGCATTACTGAGGTAATTGCCATACACACAGAGACACTGGAACTACGTATACAAAACAAAATTGTTCCTAAACTCATTTTACTATGGACCTAGTTAGTAGGTTTCCATATTATATAAACATATAATTGCTATTATTACGTTCTTCATCTTTACCAGTTAATTTTAAAAAGTTTCATTATTCATCCTCTCACTCTTTCCTAATATCATTTACCTAAATTTATTTAATGTTACTTCTGTGCTCTTCTCAACTTATTTATCTTTCACAATTCCTCTTACCGTACTAATTACATTTTATCTTACGCATATCATTTTATTAATTAAATCAATTTAATTGCATATTTTCCATCTAGTTTCTATGATATTCACTATTCAACTTCAAATAAAGCCTTATTCACTACTAGTAATTTTATGCACGCTTCCTTCGTTACCATGCTTAACATTTTGTAATTATTTTACTAAAATCATGTTCATTTACATACGTGGTTGTACAGCTTTGAAAGGGGAATCGTCAAAAAGATATTTCTTCACTGATCCATATTATCATTTTTATCACTTTTCAGTGAGCGTTTCCAGTTTACAAACATTTTTTGAGTAAGCACATTTAATTTGTAGATAGGTATTGACAAATAAAGGACAGTTGTAAACTTCCCCAACTAATATTGGTAAAAAAGAACAAGTAATGAAAATAATTTAGTAAGTTTTAAAATCCAGTATGCAGCTTTTCATGTGATTTGTACTTTCAAGTCAACAGTTTGTTCAAGTATTTCAATTTTCGTGTAATCTGCTACAGATTGCTCTTGCATGAAGTGTTCGCCATGTGCATGAATTCGTAAATCTTATAGATGTATTATAGTCACTAGTAATTCTTAAAGGAACTAATACTTCATTAAATGAAAATACAATTCATTTTGTAATACGTGTAAAAAATTCACTACAGGTGATTTGCTTTCAATGATAATCCTCTACAACTCATCATTATGCGATAAGGGGTCTGATGTGCATCAAACGATATGTTTAGAGAATCCAATGAAATAAACAGCTTTTTAAATATAGAGTAAACTGTAAATTCTAACACGTTTTTATGATATGATAGATTAATTTCAGTAAAAACTAAGTGTTGGCACAATTTTTAAATCTGCCATCGGAATGAACTATTTTGTAACGCAATGATTTTAAATATTCACATGTCATGTGAAAAAATGTATTTTGAAAAGTCTTTATAATTACTTGATATATGCCAATACGCTATTAGCATAATATTTAGACAGTGAAAGGTTTCAGTTTTACTAACAATACAATCAATATTAGATTAGTAAATATTCTGAAAATTAGCTAATATGAGATACTTGAGTAGTAAATAAGCATTATCTGCTAAGTAAAACTTTCTTTAAAAGTATTAATTGATCGAGCTTATACAACACCTACTTTCTTATCATATCATTAGTAATGTGGAGATATACATACAAAGTTGTTATTGCAATTATATTTACATACAACTAACCAGGGATGTCTCGAATACTTAACCGCTGTTATGTTACAATACATTAACAAAATGCATTGTATACTATTGTTTGTTTGAATGGTTTGAAAATATGTAACTTGTTGAAATGTGACCTTTGATCATAAAGAATTGAAGTGTTAGAGAAATTAAGTGGCACAGTTTGCAGCCAAAATTAGTTGTAGTTATTTTTCAAATATTTACCCTAGTTACAGGTCAAATTGGTTTTAAGAAATGTACTAGATTGTCTTCTTTCCCTTCATTTCTATGTAGTTGACTTTGATACAAATCAAAGAGGATACCATATTGAAGATTTCATGCACTTTAACTCCTAATTTTTATATCTGTCATTTATTTAGTCAGGCATTCATTCAATTTGACTAGAAAACTGTATGTATCTTAATTTTATCACTTAAACTGGGACAACTGACTAAAGATAATATTAATCATAACTTTTTGAAATTGTGTCATGTTTACTTAGATTCTTCTGACCTCATGTTTGTCAGATGTAGGTCATACATTTACAAAAAAGACCATTAGTATGTGACAAAAAAAGAGAAGATGCCCAGATCAATAACACCATTTTATACTTTTTCAGGTGGGTGTATTAACTTCTCAAGATACTGATGACCTTTAAGCAACCTAATTATTCTAATACAGGTTGTGAAAGAAATCTGGTCGTCACAGTCAGAGTAAAAGTAAGACGAAGTTCAAACTATAAGTAATTCGCCACAAATAAGTCTTCACTTAAATGCAAACTGAAGATAGTAGAAAAAAATTTAACGAATAATACATTAATGGATAATCAATTGGCAGGTACTTAATTCTAGGTGCATAAAGGTGTTGGGTTATAGTCTCAGTGTGAGCATTATCACTGTGGTGAAGGTACTTTTGACTAACGAGTTCAAAATAGAAGAAATGCGTGTCCTAAGTATACTGTTACCTACATTCGTATTGCAGAATGGCAGTGTCGAAATACTATGGTCAGAATAACAAAAGAGGCTTTTGAGCTACATTCCTTAATATCAACAACAGCACTTGGGTTTGACTTCTGGCGGATTTATTTTAAGCATTATTAGGGGGTGGGTCCTTTACATTACACAAAGCTAGTTGTTTAGTGTAGATAACATTTAAAACATTATTCAAAGGAGACTGTTCAGTTATAAGGTATATTTATCTTCCAAAGATTACAAATCATAGCTTATAGAGAAATTGTCTGTATAAACCATATGAATGGAAGTTTCTAATTTTTTCTGTTATTCGTAACAGTAGTTTGATTGTCCATGAGATTTATAAGAAACTCTTGTAGTGAACCCATGTGAAATTGTTTAAACAAAAAAGGAAATTGGTAAGAATGGCATAAGTCAATAAATAGGGTATTTTCTGATTCCTGTTTTAAATAACAAAATTCCGAGAACGTATGGTTTTCGGTACTAGTAATTACACATTCATACAATTTTTATCTTTTACTTAAGTTGCCTAGTCTATAAAGCCTTCAGTTTTCAATCAGTAGGTTCCGAGTTAAAACTTCACACCATTTATTTGAGTATGTTCAGATGGTTTAAAACAAATATTGCTCAGTGATGAACATAAAATCATCAAGTTAATGCTTTACTCTATGTTAATATTATTTTTAACAAAATTGTATTCTGAAACTTAGGAATCCTCTCTTTACTTGCGTAATCTGTGTTCTATTGTGTGAAAAGATACACTATTTATCAAAATCCTTAAGTATTCAATTATTATTAAAAGTCCATATCATGAAATAGTATACCATGCTGAAATTGTTTACTATTCTCTTCTATCAAAGGTGTCTTAAACTGATGGTTAATCTAATCTCACTTAAAACAATCTACTAAGAAATCTTAAGTATCTATCGCTTAATCCGATATTCTTTTACACCTCATTTTATAAAGTTTGATTGCGAGAATGTTTAGTGCTTAAGTTGTATCAATATCTGATAAAAACTAATATTATTTGTAAAAAAACACCAAATTCATCAATTTTTTTTCGATTATCTAACTACCTTTTAAAAAAAAAGAAGTTTGTTTATCCAGTTTATCTTTTGGCGTTTTTTGTATGTTCTTTATTTTTTACCAAGTCATGTGCATAACGTTACTTTAAACAATGTTCGTTTGAAGAAAAAAAAACCTAATCGTACTATATCATAACTAGAAGTAATCAATCGAACAGTAAATTAAGGTATATTAATATCACATAGCCGAAATATTCCATAAACTTATAATCAATTTGTATAGGTATGTTTCCTTTATGCAAAAACTTAGTCTGTTTACATGAAAATCTACATAATTTCACTAAATAATTACTTAGTAACAGCCAACATCATGTTATGTGATTCTATAGGTTGAATGAATTCTGATCCAATACGATAACAAGTTTAAGTGGTTTTACATCATGGTTTACTATGCTTGACATTAGATGACTGGAGTCGGGTGATGCGTAACCTCCTAATTATAAATTCACTTAAGTACAATACACATTAAAGCTTTAAATTATTGTCACTATTTGTTGTAAATATATAATTTAAATTAATTTCAAAGTAACAGCAAGCACGAAACTATATTTACTTAGTTATTATCTTTCTAAATATCCATAAATTGTCTATTAGTTTTAAATTTTGCTATAAATTTTAACCAACTCAAAATTATTTGCACATCATAATTGGAAATTAATCATAATTATTACACTAGGTGATATTACACGTATTTATGAGTTACTGTAAGTGATCAGTAGCTTCAAGAGGTTTACATAAATTCTGATGAGCTTGACGAAATGAATACAGCAGTGTACAGTTGATGATTCTTACACAAACAAGAAGTGCGATTAAATTATTTTATCCAAGCACTGAGAAAACCTTATTTGAAACCTACCTATACTACTTGTAATCACGATTAAAAAACAACTGTCCTAGGGATGAGGAAGAGAGGGGAAGAAATATAAGAATTGAAGCAGATGTCAATAGTTATGATTTCACATTCACAAATATCAACTGAAAATCTAAAACAAGTGTTATTTTACATACGAATATATTTATTTAGGGTGTCTATTATGATTATACCGTATCGTTGCATAGAACAAATCTCTTAGTTTCTATCATGGACTTACTGACAGAACACATTAGTAATATCCCAGATATCACGTAATTAAAAACTATATTAACTTTCGGATTTTAGAGTTTGGATACTTTTATAGTTCTGATATAAACAGCTATTACATAAATTAGAATAAATTTGAGCGAAAATATGATTAACCACTTAAGTGGCTAGAGACAAGCGGTAGTAAAATCATACTTGACATTAGTTACCAGTAAGTGATAACATAAAATCAACCACATTATATAAGTTCAGAAAAATTGTTTGAGACTACAATTAGGATTATTAATTGGATTAAATTGTATCAGGTAATTGTATTTTATGTGGTAAATTTTTGCTTGAGGATGTAGTTCAGTAAAACCTCTTTGAAATAAATGGATTTTAACTGTATAGTAAAATATATACTTTATAAACACAACCATTAGGTTTATTGTAAAACCAAAGACAGAGCATTTTGACATCACATTATAAGCGATGTACAGACATCAACATAATACCATGAGTTGGCTGAATATAGAACTGTGAAAAAAACTTGTTCCAAACGCTCTTACCTTAAGATACGGTAAATGTTACTTTTAGCCTAAAAGTTTTTAAACAACATTTTTTACACCTTCATAGTTAACTTTCTTGAGCTGAATTCCAAATATTTTGTTATTTTTCTTTAAAAGATACTGTTTTATTTCATATTTTGTTTTCAGACCAAATGTATAAATTAAATGGTGAGTCAACTAAAACAATCCACATGTATCTTGAGAAGATTAAACAAGATTTGTACACGGAAACTGTATCTTTCAAATTTTTAATTCATTGTAAAACATGTATAGTTCTGATTGATTCATTTAATAATAATGTACTTTCGAAATCTGAATGGTCTAGAAGCGGAAAATCAATTTGTAATTTCGGATAATATCATTAATGTTCCGTCTAAATAAGCCTATTCAGTATTACATTGATGTCTTTGACGCTAAACAAATCTAGATCGAATTTCATAACACTACCAAATATTATTATTAATGTATAGAGCTCAGAGTACAATAAATTTTGTTTTTTCTCAGTCTAACAAAATATGAAAAATCTCTGTTCACTAAGGTCAGTTTTCGTTATTATAACGGTAATCTTTAAAGTTAAGTTTATAAAAATATCCTCATGAAGTTTATCGATCAGTTAAATAAAGGTAACATATTTCCATATTTCCCATAACTCTGCCTGGAGCCCCTCTAGGATTACTGCCCGTCCCAAGCACGGATACAAGAGGAGGATTAGGCATATGATTAGCAACCCCATCCCATAAAACAACAATCTTGCTAAAAAAAAATGCTAAACAGTAAAAACGTTTATAATCACTTTAACTCTGCCCTGGAAGCTGGAAGATCTATTATGGCACCTCATAGCAAAAGCTGAGTTTCTTCGAGAGCCACGAGGCCGATGTCCCTTCTGACA
The DNA here is from genome assembly GCA_025215515.1 of Schistosoma japonicum. Taxonomy (NCBI): domain Eukaryota; kingdom Metazoa; phylum Platyhelminthes; class Trematoda; order Strigeidida; family Schistosomatidae; genus Schistosoma; species Schistosoma japonicum. The sequence continues at coordinate 16,542,973 of CM046064.1, forward strand.
ACCAGAGCAACCATTAATATAGGTACATGGAACGTTCGCAATATGTGGGAGACAGGGAGAAGCATGCGAATCGCCTAAGAAATGAAAAGATACAACCTAAAGATACTTGGAATAAGTAAAACCCATTGGCTAAAAGCTGGACAGCAAATATTATCCTCAGAAAAAGTGCTTTTATACTCCGGTCACGAAGAAGTAAACGCCCCACACACACAAGGAATAGCACTAATGTTGTCTCAAGAAGCATGGAAAGCCCTTATAGGATAAGAGCCTCATGGACATAGTATCATCAAAGCATTCGTCAAAACAAAGAAGGAAGAGATTACAATGAATATCATCCAGTGCTATGTACCCACCAACGACAGCCATCAAGACGACAAAGACCGGTTCTATGAGACACTACAATCAACCATCGACGAATGCTCAGCCAAGGACCTGATCATTCTAATGAAAGACCTAAACGCCAAGGTTGGAATGGACAACACCAGATATCAAGACATCATGGGACGACATCGACTGGGAGACAGGAACGAAAACGGTGATTGGTTTGCAAACGTATATGCATTCAACAAAATGATTATAAGTGGCACCATATTTTCCCACAAACGTACACACAAAACTACATGGGTTTTCACCGGATCACATTACGGAGAACCAAATCGACCACATCTGCATCAATAAGAAGTTCAGAAGAAACATGGAAGACGTAAGGGCAAGGAGAGGAGCTGACATAACTTCAGATCATCATCTGGCGGTGGCTAAAATGAAACTGAAGCTGAAGAGCCACTGGACAACTAGAGCAGCAGTATTACAAAAGTTTAAAACAGCCCTTCTCTGAGATACTAACAAACTCAACGAATTCAAATTAACTCTCAACAATAAGTTCCAAGCATTTCATGATCTACTAGGAAAGGGTGGAACAAATATGGAGGACAAATGGAAAGAGATTAAGGAAACAATAACTTCGACATGTCAGGAGGTTTTGAGTCGCAAGAAACAACACCATAAAGAATGGATTTCTGTTGGTACTCTGAACAAGATCCGAGAAAGGTGGAGCAGAATGATTGCAATTAATAACAGCCAGACAAGAACAGAGAAAGCCAGGGCACAGGCCGAATATACCGAACTCAACAAGTAAGTGAAGATAAGCATTAGATCGGGTGAACGGAAATATGTTGAGGACCTAGCAGTGACGGCGGAAAAAGCTGCAAGTGAAGGAAACATGAGGCACCTATACAACACAGTAAAGAAGCTAGCTGGGAAATTAAGTAGGCCAGAAAGGCCAATTATGAGCAGGACTGGCAAACCAATCATCAAAGTGAATGAACAAGGAAACAAGTGGGTAGAACACCTCAAAGAACTCCTGAATAGACCAGCACCACTGAACCTACCAGTCACTGAAGCAGCAGCCACGGATCTGCCGATAAACACCGACACACCAACAGTCGAAGAAATCAGAATGATCATCCAAGTGGCAAATCAAGAGTGGCAAGTCAGCAGAGCCAGACAATATACCAGCTGAGGCACTGAAGACAGATATAGAAACAACTGCTACGATAATCCACATTCTCTTCGGAAAAATTGGGAGGAAAAACAAGTGCCAGCAGACTGGAAAGAAGAATACCTCATCAATATACCAGAGAGAGGAGATCTTAGCAGTTGCGAGAACTACATTGACATCACTCCTTTTTGAATACCAGGTGAGGTCTTTAACAGAGTGTTATTGAACTGAATTGGAGATCCAGTCGATGTCCAACTTTGAGGTTGACAGGCCGGATTCCTCAAGGACCGATCGTGTATCGACCGAAAAGGCATTTGACAGCGTGGATAGGAGAATATTATGGAGCCTTCTACGACATTATGGCGTATCCGAGAAGATAGTCAACATCATTCGGGATTCTTACGACAGACTACACTGTAAAATCGTGCATGGAGGTCAGCTCACAGATTCCTTCTTAGTGAAAACCTGTGTTAAATAAGGCTGCTTATTCTCGTCCTTCCTCTTTCTACTGGTGGTTGACTGGATCATGAAGACTACAACATTCCAAGGTAACCTCGGAATATAGTGAACAATATCGATACAACTAGGCAACTTGCATATGACCAACCCAGTTCTTCTATCCCACACACAGCAACAAATGCAGATGAATATGGACAAGGAAGCAACAGCCTCGGCAGCAGTAAGCCTCAACATACTCAACGGAAAAAGCAAGGCCCTTCGATACAGAACAACCAAACACTAACCCAATTTAACTTAACGGAGAAATTCTGGAAGATGTAGACACTTTTACATACTTGGGCAGCATCATCGATAAACAAGGAGGGTCTGGTCTGTGGCAGATGTGAAGGCGCGGATTGGAAAGGCAAGAGTAGCATCTCTACAACTGACGGACATCTGGAACCCAAATCAACTGACAGTCAACATTAAAGTCAAATGTTTCGATACTAACGTGAAGACAGTTCTGTTGTATGGAGCTGAAACTTGGCGAACTACGATAGGCAATATTCTAAAGACACAAGTATTTATAAACAACTGTCTGCCTGAGATACTTCGGATCCGTTGGCCTGATACCATCAACAACAACCTCTTATGGTAGAGAATAGATCAACCAATATCCAGCCGAGGGATAAATTAGGAAAAGATGCTGGAGATGGATAGGATACACATTGAAGAAATCATTAAACTGTCACATGACAAGCATTAACATGAAATCCTGAAGACCAAAGGAAAAGAGGGTGACCCAAGAACACATTGCATCTGGAATCGAAGACTGACATGAAGAGAATGAAGAGCACATGGGAAGAGCTGTAAAGGAAAGCTCAGGACAGAGTTGGTTGAAGAATACTGGTAGGCGGCCTATGCCCCACATGGTGTAACAGTCATTGATTGATTGACTGAACATATTTCCACAACTAAACCTTAATATATCACCAAACGCACTTTTGTAGTAGATCACTTTATTAAGAAATGTGCAGTGTCTTACATAATCAGTATCATTCTCAGTGACTTGAATGTAAAAAATTTACCTATAGATTTTACCAAGTACACTTGAATTCATGTTTTATAAATTTATTCAACAGTAGTATTGCTAATAATAAAAGTAATAAAATCAATTAATAGCTCATTTACTAGAAATCGATTCCAACACAAACAGATTAATTATGACATTTACGTAGATCATTTTAGTTCACATTGTTCACAATAGAATCAATGATAGAAATAAATATTTTCAGTTGGTAAGAAGTAAATAATGATTATAATTGTTACGAGTATGATCGCTACTATCAGTGTAATGTGTAGTAAATATGAATGAGAAAAGTATCTGATGGCATGTAGATAGTTCAATTGTGCACTGTAATGGTTGTTTTTACGTGATAATCATATTGTAAACAAAAATTATAAAGTTTTTCAATACTAAACGTCTCAAAAAGTATGACGAACCATATACTTAGGCAAAGATTTATGAATAAAACTCAGTAAAACTGTAATATTTGTGCTCTTTATTGTTTTTATGTATAGTAAAGCTGGATGAAACTATCTAATGACGGTAAAGGCTGATTTGTTACTTTGTAATCTCTATTACCATTACCTAGTAATAATCTAATAAGTCATCATACCTTGTTTGAGTATATATATATATATATATATATAGCGTTTCACTGCATGTCTCAAATCAGTCGGTAATTCTGTCTTCACGTAACTACTCAGTTAACATTTGGAACACAAGTTTGATGTACATGTTTTCAATATGACCATACAATCAGTTACTTAAATCAGTGCAATACATGGTATTAATTGTTAAATTTTTTATTAACAAAATATACTTAAGTATTGATATAGTTTGCTACAAGAGTTCTCTACCATTTATTATTTGAAATAGTGTAGCATTTGAATTAATTACAAATTATTATAAATAAAATTACAATCAGCTGAATAAAATATCACTGTTACTTTTTTGTTCATAAAGTGTAATGTTGAAATAGAAAGGAACAAGCTCATGGATTTTCTTACTTTTATTTTGTTATTTATAATGTACATTCCATCAACTAGTTACGTAGAGTTTCATTCTCTTTTAGTATTTCAGTAATATTTAAATCTATTTACTATGCTGATTAAAATATTTAATACAATAAATAGTAAATAAACACTTTGAAATTCGCTAATGGGATAAAATAGATAACTAAACCTTAACATCTGCAAACTTTTAGTATTCATATTTATCCAACGGTTAAATATACTGACATGTTCAAAACAATTAACTACTAGCCATTTTATGCCATTGTAACAAAATGCTGTATTTATTGTTTTTACTAACCACCTCTCAATTCGAAGTTCGATTTTACCAGCTAAAATTAACCAACTATATACCATATTTTTAATCATCGTTAAACGGTGTTCTTTTTACTCTAGTATACTTTAAACTTCACTATATTTTACAAAAACAGTTTGCAAGAACCGCGGGTTGAATACGATACATACTTGTTATATATTTTCATTATTATCTGAATCATAATAATTATTCCTACATTACCCTGATACATTTACATTTAACGATCTCAGTGTTTATATAAGCATGCTTCTGACTGCGAAATCATGTGATGTGGGTTAAAATCCTAAAGAGAATATCAGTTCACATGAAACTGCAAACAGAATTACTTGAAGGATGTCATATAGGATGAAGTCTAGGTCCTAGTCTTTCTGTTGATCATATAAATTTGCTAAACCTTAGTTTGTACCGTTTATATTTAAACATTGTGATCTGAACATTTGGGAAACTAGAAGCAAAATAAAATGGATTCATATTGTTTTACCAAAACTTTAGATATTACTGCTTTTATTTTATAATTCATAGTTTGGTGGTGAAATAAAAAAAATGGACAATTTAGAGTTGTATCATACCCTGATTTGACACTAATTGTGAATAATACGAGTTAACTTTGAAGCTATAACATTTGTTACTCAAAAAGGGCTTCACATTTCTAGCTAAATACCATTTTCCAATTGATTTACCAATAGAAAGTTTTCAACATGTATTGATACAGATAAGCGGACGACTAAAAACAAGAGAGTATTCAATGGTTATTTCATCATACTACGATTATGTAGATGAGTTCATTAATAGGCCTTACGCAGGTTTAAATTCAAGTTTCTGGGCTATGATGTGGGCATCAATTTGTTGTATCAGTATTTCACATTCCATTTTCATTGTCATTGATGAGATTTAAAAAAAAAACACTGAATGAAAAGTTGTTTTCCACTTTAAAATTATCCGAACTTTAGTTAAAACTATAAATGGTGCATACATCTCTGTGTTACATTTCAACCAATGATTGACTGATCTGTATATAAATTATAATTATCAGACAGAAATCCATCATAAGTCAGAAATTGGTTATTTGATTATTTTTACAATGAAAATATTATTGAATCAAAAATTAATCACTATGATTTATCAATTTTTAATGCACTAAAATTAATTTTATTAAACTTTTAGTTATTAGCATCTACTCATTATTACAACTACTACTAACTTTTCATTCTTTTCATAGGCATAAACTCATTTAATAAAATTATCTTTTGTTCTATTATAGTCATCTTTCTACTCTTAATTCATATAACATGAGGCATAGTTTTAGTTTCATACAGAGTTAAAGAAACTACATCACATGTTATATGAATTTTTGAGAATTTATACACAGCATTGATTACTGATTCTAATATTTTATAGTCATCTATTCTAACATTTATGTATATTCATAGACGTAAACATCAATATGTAAATGTTATGTATACACATTGTTGTATGATTAAAAGTTCAATCTATATGATATGACTAAACATTTAAATAGTATTTAAATGGAATCTAATATAAGTAGATATTCATTACAATTATTTAGAAGAAGAAAAATATTGGAATCTATAAACTACTCCCTTTTATATTGTCAAATAATAATTGTGTTTTTCTAAAGCAAATTTTTATAGCTTTATAGCTAAGTTGATGATAGATATAAATAAATAAATAAAGCTTCTATTCAATGCTTTAGGTAATATGAGATGAATGATAGAAATTCAACTATGAATGAAATTTGCATTTAGTTAGCTTCATTTTATTATGTTATCATATGATATACTAAGTTAATATTCAATGCATTAATGATTTTGTAGAAATAACTAGTATCATAATAAATTTAAAATCATAAATAAATTGTAATTAAATAATGTAGTACACCATGAGTAAAATCATTATTTCAAGGAATAAAATCTAACTAGAGTCTAGTCATTTTATGAAGGGGAGGGGGAAATAGTAAAAACTTAATTTCGAACAATTTTTCTGATTATCTCATTATGTAGACTGTTACATTTCCCCATATTATATAATGCACAGTTTGAAATTAGATGTGATCTCCTTTGTAAAACATTAAGTGGTGTTCGTGTAGCTTGTTATTAGTTTGCAGATAAGCTTGGTCATAATATGAATTCTTTAAGAATTATTAAAAACTGAACTAAGTGATTTGATGAAATTGTACTGAATACGTGACCTATTGACTGTGTGTCTGTATCTATTCGTGGATGCAGACTGTAAAAGCTAATCTTACCAGCTATTTGATATTTTCTTGTTTCAAAAATGATTTGATAGATATGAACTTGCAACTGAAGCTTTCGACTTTACAAATAATATAATGCTAAACTGATCAAGGCATTATGGATATGTAATAAACAAAATTTATCAACTGTGTTACCAAGACATCAAGAAATACGATAATCAACAATTTTATGTAGTATGTATGATATTATGGTCAAGACACTAAACATATTGAATTTATTCAAAATGAAAGCAGATAAAATCTCTGATTAGGCTGTTTAAGTCTTTTTTATTTACTATCACTTAATTTATCTTATTTGCATTTATGTTAAACCTTTTCCTTGCAGATTTCTTCCGGTACTCTGAAACTTAATTGTATGAAATAAAATAAATATTTGACACACATAAAATAATTCACGAAATTAGCTTTGCTTACTGTATACTAGGAGGCAAATAACAGTATATAAAAAATATTATTAGAACAAATTGAGTAAAAGTTAATACCGTCAATTCGATTACTATGAGAAGTATAATGTTAGATCAAATATTAAGTAGAAACAGATGGGTGGCACAGAGGTTTAGGCAGGTCATCTGGATAACAAATCTACACTAAACTGCCAGATCAATTGATTTCAGATAGGGAATGTAGAATTATATGACGAAATTATCGGATTGTATTAAGCAAACTGTTAATATATGTCTTTGATGAGCATATGTCCACGACCAAATACAATGTTTTGGATCAACATCAAGCAGTAGTATCATCATAAAAACGACATTACTTTGTAAATCCTTAAAAGATCCTTATTGGTTCAGAAAAAAACTGAATTTGTGGAGCAGATATATAATGATTGCTACGTTGACTTGTTCAGAATCAACTTTGAAAAGAATGATTACATATATGACATACAGGATGGTCATCACTGTAAAGCAGTAATTTTAAAAACATAAACAAAAGTGACCAACGATTTTCTGCTCCGCGCCACCCTCCGAAAGTTATTTTATTATTGAGAAAATTACAGACAAATAACTGGTATCTGGTGGAGAACAAATGCCGTAAGCTTTTAAAGACGACATGCTAATTACTGAAATAATATGATTTGCTCATACATGGATTATTATCTGTATCAAATATACTTAAATTTTCATGTTATAAGGAACTTGAATACTTGTTACTTGACGACAGAAATAAAAATTTTGAAACAAACTTAATAGATGTACTCTTTCAAGATATGAACTAAAATTTACATATGTATTCTACTATGATTGAATCGTACATGAGGTATATGTAGTTGCTTGATTTTTATTTTTCCCCTTTACAAATAAATCCTTCCCCCCCCCCATCACCACCACCATCTGTATGAAAAATTGAAAAATTAATCGAAAATGTTACATGTTTCGTAATGTTAACATTGATGTAATTTTTGTTTTATTGGCAGTATTGCTATCACTAATAGTAACATTTTGATTTTAGGTAACAATTCATTCTGGAACAATTTAAAAAATACAACAGACCACATTTTAATCCGCACAAATGTACGCATAACGACAGTTAGTAATTTAGGAAATAAGTATAGAGAAAGTTAGATGAAGTATCCACACTCTAAGATCTCAAATAACATGAGTTTTTTTTTAAACACTTCAGTGAGGAAGATCATTATATCAGTAAATAGTTCATCAATATAATTTCAAATGGAAAATAAGAATTTTAACTAACATTAACTAACTGATTTATGAATCACCATCTTAACATCAATCATAAAAAATTATATGTACATAAATAAGTGGATAGAGGAATGAAAGCACCACTAATCAGACATACTAGTATTGATTAATGTGTAAATATTTGTAAGCATTCACAATTTTAAGAATTTAAGATAATAGTATTCATATTGGAATCGCAGTGTAAATACTGGCTAATTTCCAAATATTAACAAATGTCAATATAATTACTTTGATTGTACACTGTAAAATATTAAGGTACTTTAAAATAATTCATATATCATTAACATGTTGATCAAATATTGAAGATAATTACTAGATAGATAGTTCTTTTGATTAGTAACCTATCATCTATATGCATAAGTATATTTTATGCCTCTCTTTAGTATTAATAGGTTATATTGACTATTCCTTTTATCAGCTGGTACTAATTGAATTTAAAGAACTTTTCATTATTACTATTATTATTATTATTATTATTATTATTATTATTATTATTATTATAGTTTTCATGGATAATATTCATTTTTTTACTTTGACTATATCTCATTTTATTAGACAGCCATAATTTATGTTATACTTCTCAGTTCACGAACAATAATTCTTACTGAAAATATTTTCTTTTGACATTTAAAGAAGCATCAAATTCTTCAGAGTATTTTGAACTACAACATGATAATGTAACGTTGATATCATGTAAAAAAAATTCATATTTTTTTCTAAATAAAAAATAAAATAACCTCACCTACTTTTTAACGAATGTTAAATGAATATTAGATGAAAAATGAATATTTTTACTACAATAGAAAACTTTATTTATCTATTTGACAATAGCTGACAAAATGTGCATTTCCCTAAAGCATTGTTTGCTTGTTTGTTATTTTTTTAACAAAAAGAAATGGTGTTGGATGAAATCAAATGGACTTCATTTTCAAATCTAAATGCTTATATTATACCTTTGAATAGGATTATAGCTTTAAATATTTGGAATACCAAATATGGTCATTTATAATAGTGTAGGTAGTTGACAACTAAACAATTATTTTCTCACAATGTAGTCATGATAAACTACTCTTTAGTTACATGATCAACGTATATATATATACATATATATGCATGTTACCTTTTTACTTTTAAAATATTTCTACTAATTTATTGCCATCATAGGTGCGAATTAAGTGGATACTACATAATAGGTTTATTTATTGAAGTTGATCATATCAGCAAAATAATATTCAAGTACTTTCACTACTTTTAATCATAACAGCTTTGTCTCACAATAATGTTGAGTTATTGGCAAATTATGCTGATAAAGACAGTAGCGAGACCGGCGATGATACTCAGTATTTTATGATATGTTATCTCTGTGTCAAATAGTAATTGTCGTCATATTTATGAAGTTATTGACACTACTTCGAAAGGTATGATAATATTATGTTGAACCAAATGGTCCACATCTCTTCAATCATCTGTTTATCAATAACGATATCTGTAACTCGAATGAATATTGTTTTAAGTCAAAATAATCCACGAATAATGAGCACTAACTGAAAAAGATGTGGGTCTTATTACTGTACTTTCAGGTCATTAAACCAAATAAGAAAACGGTACTCCATATGAACGATATACTCTGATAAACATTACTAAGTAATGCAATAAACTATTATCTGAATGAGAAAAACGATGAATTTCTTTCGCGAATCGAGTTCTACAGCTATTCAATAACTCTTCTCAATTATCACTTTAATTTGGATTATGACTGGCAAGTGGAAATCAGGACGCGCGTTTCGTTCTTTTAGGGACTCATTGGCTGAATGTACCTGCATCCCAATGTTGATGTTCACAGTGGGATTCGAACTCTGTCCGTTTCGTGTCAAACGCCACCGCGTACACCACTAGACTACCCGAGTCCAGACAGTCATGTTTGTTGATACTTGTGAATATTCGCTATATCGAGGCAATCCGCTCAGGATGCACATATAGCAACAGTGACTGACCAGCTTCAGTCTATAACAAATCAATGGGAATATACAAATTCATCCTACTAACTCTTCTCAATGTTATTGCTACACACCTGACTCGAAAGTAAATGGTAAATGATAACTTCCACAGATCACTAAAACACCTTCATAAACAGTAAATACTGTTGCCTTTATTGATCAGTGTCTAAGTACGAACATTAGTTCTCATTACTAGAATGTAAATTATGCAAAACTACAGTCCAATCGTATGTAGTTTATAATGTTACTTTACAGCGTAGACTAAGTCAACGAAGTTTAACTAAACATTATTACTAGACGACGTTATGTAGTTATCGTTCAATAACTAAATAATACAAAACATTTACAAAAAATACTTGAGTCAAATAAAAAACGGATTAACTATATCACTGTGCAAATAAGTAAATTTGTCAACATTTTCAAAATATTGTCTCTGTTGATGACTTTAGTACAACAAAAAGTAGTCGAAATAAACGAATGAACTTGTCAATGGACAAATAAATAAAAAATAATCCGAAGAATAATAGCAAACAATTAAAGCAAAACTTCAAAACAAAATGAAATTTACTCTAACTTAGTTATTTTTATCATAGAATTTACAACATTCAATGTCAAAGTTACTTATAGGTTTAATATGTGCTGAGAATAACGTAATAAATTATAAGCTAAATGTACCTCAACCACTATGAAACTACTTTTGGTAATGTAGGTATGAATGAACATAAGTAATACAAGTGAATATCATTTTAATAGGTGAGTGTTCATAATATTACGCCGAATGCTTTGTTTTGCTTAAAGTATTACTATTTAATGGCCTTACAAAAACATGTAACTTAATTTACGATATGTATGAACTATGCCGATACCTTAATGCTTTAATTAGAACTATATCAATAACAATTATTATTTATTACTTCATTGGAATGTTTGAAATGAGTGAAAACAAAAATAATATTTAAATTCTTCGAAAATAAAATCAAATGATGAGAAAAATTTAATTTCATGACCACCTATATATGCATAGTTCAGCCCCAATCATGCATGAAAATAGGAAGGTATTAATGTTATCTTCATTTTTCTTTTCTTATATCAAATTTACATCAATTAACGCTTTGAATACCTAACTTACTGATGTATAAAAGTTTCTTTTCTTTTAAAGAAACTAATTTTAATCTACTGTTACAACTACTTTTAATATTTTTATGCGTAAGTAAGGAAGACATACACATATATTCAAATAATAAAAATAGACAAACGAAATAGTTTCTACATTCCATAATCATTGTCTGATATGTATAGTCATTTAAATTGATCAGCACTAGATAATATTACCCACTAAAAGTATCACAGTACGACAATGTGAATGTAACATTCATTTATTTGATTGGATCAATTATCAACTACTGTTATCACTTGTTGTTAGTGTATAACAATTTTAGATGTAAAGTTGTACATTGAAATTAAAGTTAGATTTATTTACTGTATTTAAAGAATTAACAAATGCAGATTATCTTACTTTACTTTTAGAAATTGATAGTATATATTAATAAGCACTTAAGGCAATAAACTGATGTTTTTTCGACATTAAAATGAAAGTGTTAGCCGTTTGGATTAATGAAAACTTATTTAGATGTACAACGAAAAACTTGCTAGTAGAGCTCAAAAACATATAAAATATACAGATATTATGGGGGTCGATAAGATTCAATTCAGTCCCAAAAAATAGTTTTCTATCTGAAATTTATTGTAAGGTGGTTCGGGGGTAGTCGGCACAAAACCATGGACCTAGGTTTCTCGCTGCTTGGCACTCGTCTGTAAGACGTACCTGCAATATTTAAAAGAACTTGTGCCCCTCTCCTGCGGATTTTATCCCATGTCACCCAGGTTCACAGTCTACGTCCATAACTACTGAGTTATTCGGACCGCGATTGATCATATGTAGGACAGTGATGTATAGATTTATTAATCACAGTGCCGTGACAAATGAAATTCATTGTAGACCAAAGCGTTAGTTCTGTCGATGTCAAATGAACTCGTCTAATTTGCTTAACAATTAGAACCTAGAAAAATTATTATAGGTTATGATAAGGAAAATCTTTCGCGAATGATTTCGATTCACTCTTCAGTAAATCATATTAGAATTTGTATAATTTATAAAACATTTCTTTAGTTCTTTTAATGTTTTTTTTCATGTTTCTTTTCGAGTAACGGATTGCTCACAGTAGACGTAAATCTATTGCAGTTAGAATCAACACTCATTTCATTTTTCTTGAAAAATATAACAGTCAAATAAAAGAATCAATCATATAAGTGTTATTAATATTAGCTATTGTACTAATGTCAATAAGAAGTAAAGCATTGTATTGACTATTAAAGCAGTTGATTTTTAACCAGGGATTTGCAAATTCGACTCTTTCTTACACTGCTCATCTGTTATATTGATGTTATTATTCTGACATTTATAAAATATCCATTTAAAATAGTATAATTATATCATTTCATAAGAAGCGATTAGTCAACTAATAAGGCTGTAATTCTCTAATTTGTTTAGATAGAAAACTTGAGAATGCTGATGCGATCAACACTATACTACTTGGTTAATGCTATGTTCTACTTAATATGCCTAATTCATAAACGAAGCATTTAAGAGGCATAAGATACTAACCTGGAATAATATTACATAGATTACAAAAGGTTGCATTAAATAAAAGTTCATCGTAGCATGATCAGTACGGTAACTAATCGTTTTTATAAAGATGTATTTACATGTAGGGTTAGTAATTTCTCTCGGTAACTCAAATAATCAGTTAATCGTTTATAATAATTACCTGCTAGATAGTGCAGAGAAAATATATTATGGAATTAATTCAACGAATAAAAGATTCTAGTAAAATAATATTCGTTTTATGTGCTTCTGGTGTGATCTAAGGAGTTTCTGTATTGAAGATACTTAAAGTCATAGTACAGAATTAGAATACATAACTTATACAGATGTAAAGTGGTAAATTGAACGTAATTAATTTATTATACATCTATTCAAAATTTAAAAAGCACTTTCTGTTTTACATTATTCTATGGATAAAATTTCAGCTTAAAGTTATGTAATGAATAGTTTGACCATTTCCTCAGTTTAAATGTTTCTTGTTTTATTGTTATCTTAAGAATGATCTACTGACAGAAACGTATGTATTCAATGTATGTAGTTCAAACATTCAACGAGAGAAGAGTTAAATGGGATCCCTTTATTTTACTCTGGAATTATACCTCGCTTTTTTTTAAAAAAATAATACCAACTGATATGATACATTAATTGATGCTATAATATTATTCTTCACAAGTGCTTATAGTTATTCTGAGAGATTTGTAGTATACTTAAAACATTTTTTAAGAAATGTGACACATTGAAAAGCTATTTCAGTAATAAAATACTCATATCTCTTCTTACTATAATGAATGACGGTCAGCCCTAAAATACTCTAAAACTACAAAAAGTATTTAAACAATGAAAGACTTTATGATTAGCATAATAGCATGAATTCATTAAATTTCGTAACTTCTTATCACATAATTATGGCTCAAAGGTGTAATCAATAATTCTATCAACAACATATTACATGACATAGTCAACGATATTTGATTGGAAATGAAAAAAAAACCCACATATGCTGTAAGATGACACCAAATATTTAACACAGTGACTTGTTTTGATAAGTATTTCTATGTTTAAGAAGAAATCATGTAAAGACATGATGAAATGATTACTAATTTGAAAAAAAAGATAGGTGTATGATCATTTCGAACTCAATATTATTGACTAAAATATGTGAAATATTGTTTATAATAATATTACTAATGGTACAATTAGGCCGTATCTACGTAATGAGAAGCTATTAAATTTTTAGTGAATTCATTATATTGTGCTAATCTTACAGTTTATGTATTGCTTAAACTTATAGAAAAGATTATGTTGTATGAGAGAGTAGACAGCTTAATTCCACAAGAAGATTGTAATTTTCGAAAATACTGTGACTGAAGTTGACTTACTAATACTCACTTCAGTTTTAGGTTAGAAACCATTATTTATAACCCAAAAGAATACATAAACATATACAATGAATACTTGTATTTCAATAAACCTTGCTGTCTAATTTTTTTTTATTAATGTGACTAAATGTAACTTCGAACATTACTAAATGTTTCTCTTTCCATATACTCCAGTAGTCTTCACGAATAAACTGTCCAACTTAGAAAGCGTGACTTTTGAGAAAACACTAGTAACCTTTGTTAGTAGATAATAATTTATTATATGAATAACGAATACATAAAGGATTAGTCAGACTAAGGAGAAATTGTTTTCATTGTTACTAAAATTATTTATCTAAATGGATAAAGTCTGGTTGTTAGTAATAGGTAGGATAAACTATCTATTGACACCAAACGGTGTCACTGATGTCATTGAATGAATTATTGTTCTCTTACTAATTGTATAAAAATTAGACTTCTTAAATTTACTTAAGGGATTTGGTTAGATTTAATCCATGTAGAAAAGTTTTGAAAATTAAGAAGAGTAGACGAGTTTTTGTCACATAGTGCTAATCATAATGAATGTGTACTTAGAACCGCACTTATTGAGGAGTGAAACTATTAAGACCTAAGTGATTGGTACATAGATATGAAACCAATCGGTTAGAGGTAATATATTTCAAAGACTAAGCTAAGTACATGTACTTAACTAAACAACCATAGCAAATTTCATTTACCTCCAAAGACTATTGGAAGATGATTGGTAAGTTAGTGATTAATATTTGATACCACGAAACTTCTTAGATTTTGTAATATCAATAGTAAAAAAAGAAAATAATCCTTCCAATGAAACATAATAACTGGAATTATGTATCCACTGAAATTAATTGTCAGAGATATAGTATAACAAACATCCACACTAATCATGGTCCAAATCCTGCCTAATGCAGTCTGGACAGCCAACGAACATAAAAAGTGTATGAGTAAGAGCCGAATACAAGAACCAGTATTTAGTAATTGAATTGTATTACTATTCATCATTAACTTTTACAATTGAACAAATATTAGGACTATGTAGTTGGTTATAGTAGAAACCATAAGACATAAGCATTCATACATGTGTATCGAATAAAGTGCAAACAAGCTCAGCATCATGCAAGCAGTTAAGTGTTTTTTGAACTGCTAAATTAATGTAAATAATGAATACTTACCATCGGGTACTAACTGACACCTTTTTTCTCGTAACAGTGGAATAAGAAAGATAAAAATATACTTGGACCTCATTACGTAGCTTACGAAACACACAAATGCAAATGTAATGAAAGAATCTGTTGATTGAATATCTTTTCTTTTCACAGTGAGAGCCAGAAACAACAGAAATATAGAATACTTGACTTATTATCAAACAATACAAACAGGTTAATTCATACATATTAATCATTTCTTTATTATATACCAATGTCGTAGGATCAACAGAAATCTTAGCAGACAAATATGATGCATAACATTTGGCTAGATAAATTAGAAACGATAAAGTAAACTTCAAGAAAGGGCTGTTATGATCTCAAATTAATGACTAGGCAACATTAGAAACTTCAAACACTGAACATTCAGTACCGATTCGTTTAAATGAAGTACTTTTAATAAGGATTTATTTTAAAAAAGGCCTTTTGCACAATCAGATTGTAAACAAATATCTTATTACCAAACTTCAACATGATAATGTTGTAAACAACACTAACCATACATTTTGTATTTTTCTTTTAATATTAAGTAAAATGTATCCCATCTAGCTTCGTCAACATAAAATCAATTATAATTAACGAATATTTCTATAAATAAATAAATCCGAAAAATTCGGCATTATGTAGTACAGTAGTGTTAGCGGTATTACAATCTCAAAATGTCTACCAACAGTAATAATGAATCATTCTGAACGAATATATAATACTATGGTTTTGGTATAATGCATTATGAATAATATGGTAAATGAGCCATTCGTATTCGTTCATTAAACATTGTAGGTTTAGTTAACATACATCTGAAACAAAACCACAGCTTTGCTTCTAAGCTATGTATTCTTACCTGTAATAAGTATATACTTTGGTGAATTTTATTATTCTTAAGAACTAAATAAAACCTTCTAAAACTTGAATATAACCTATAGATATTAATATGTTTCAATTTACTTTTTTCTCTCTACAAATGTATCTATAAAATAATTACATCATAGCTGGGTTCCATTGTAATCTAAAACTAATCACATGAATATTTACTTATTTAATAGTGTTCTGATTTAAATAAATGAACATTTAAATAAACGAACAAACAAACATACCCATACAAAAATAGGTCTAAGCATACCGATTTAGTCATTTACACTTCATTTTAGTTAAATGTCTTCATCATAATCAAAAACTATGAATTCTTCAACATAACCCTATGATCACTATTTATAATATTACTGATTGTTATCAACAAATGAAATAAATGAATATAAATTAAACTTAATCTTTTTCTCTGTCAGTTATTATGTCCACACACATATTTATAATTAAATATAGGAATAAATGAAATATAACCTTTAATAAAAGAATAGAAGCAACAAAATCTGCATGGAATCTTCTTTTTTTTGAAAAGAGATAAACTGGTTTTTGATTTAATGTGAATTAGTAGAATGTAACCCTATAGTTGTACTTCTAACTAACTAGTATACTGACACCAAGAAACTGTCGACAAGTAGACAGATAAGTAATCAGTTTTTCATTTTTATAAAAATAAAGTTTTATACCAAAGATTTGTATTTACAGTAAAAAGAATGTATAAGGCGTTTGTGGTATGTAAAATGAGTAATATGGTACATATACTTGTGCAAAACACATTTTAGACAAATCGTACACGGGCTCAAAGTTAACAGTTATTATCAATCATTAACCAAATGTTTGTTTAGACTATGCTTTTTATGAGAAAATCAAAAATTACAGTTAAAGTATTCCCAAAAAATGTAGGCCAATGAAATAAATGAACTATCAATGATAAATATTACTGTATTGTTTCCGCTAAGAGTGATTGGAAGTACATATTTCTGACTAGAATTAGACTAACACAGAAGACGTTTCTAGTTTTCTAATTTCATTGATAATCATTCATTCCATGCACAATAAATTATAATTCATTTAAAAGAGTACTGAGTAGTAACAGCTTCATATGCCTTTTCAACTAGCACAAAAATATTATATAATTAGTCTATAACGGTTTAAATATTTAATATATAAAGCATGTAAATAATTGATATTTAGAAGACTTCAGAAATACTTAAAAGCCCGGACTCTTGTAAATTATTACATACATGCACGAATCTACAAGTTTACCAACCAAGTTACATGTCGAAAGTACATGATTGCAAATTTTATATTAGCATTGTTACAACGAATTACAAAATTTTGGCAGTGGTGCTTTGTAGTTAACATTTTGTAATGTGTAATATAAAATAAACTGGAAACCAGAGTTATCATTAAACCTTTTTATAAACGTAGTAAAAACATTTACAGAAAATATCTATTCTCCTCCCATCTTATGTTTTATGTCAATTAGATATAACAAGATAAATGTCTTTGAAATTCTCACATTATATACATTTGTATGTACATATTATCTCACTGTACCTTAACGGAATAGTTTAATGATCAATCATTTGGATATGCCAATAATTAGTAACGTCTAAAGCCTATTTACAAACTAAAATAGCTTAATTTTAATTTTAATACTTTACTACTTGTTTTCTGTAAAGCCTTTAGATAATTTGTTGAGGTACCATGGTTTGAGAATTACTTACTCCTGAGTTTATATTATCTCCCGATCACAAGACTGTTTGACGAAGATTATATGATGATATTCACAACACTGCGTCTAGATAAAATTCATAACTTCTTAATGAAACGCTAATATAGTACTTTAATACTAAGTAAAAGCATGACGTGGGTCTTTCAACAAGTAACTGAAGATGAATCTTCTAGAATATTAAAGTATAAGTTCACACGGAGTGGTGTTGGGTCTGATAAATGTTCTGTTCTCTCTTAATAATAGTTTTATAACATAATCAACATAAGTAAAGATACATTATGATGACTATTTTTGATGAACAAGTAAATTTTAACTTAGTTAATCAAAAGATTCACAAAAATCAATATAAGTCCTAAGAGTTAGTTGGAAGTATTAAGAAGAATCAAAATTTTTTATTCAATAGTTACTAGAAGCAAAGTCTAGAAATCATCTGGTGTGAACACATTTTTTTCAATAATCTAAGTCTGATAACACTACTGCATTTAGTGCGCGAAGTGGTATTTTATTTAAAATCTGTTCGAGAAAATCTTTTGATAATCATCAGGACTAAACTATGAGTACCTGATTAAATTATTGGTTTTTTACTTTTAAGTGAATGTTTTATTTATTTGCTGTTCAATTAGCTACTATTTTATTTATATGGCTTACTTGACGCCTGTGTTTTGAGCTCGAGTTATATGATTAACGCACGTTAAGGGCGTCAAACAAGTGCTTTAATGCAAAGTTTTATTCTATCAAGTTTATTTTCCAAGTCATAAGATTATGCATATTAAAAGAAAAGTCTAAAATCGACGTGTATGACCGTAATAATATTAAGGCAGCAAGTTTTTATTACAAAATTTAATAGAGGTCATTAGGAAGGATTTACGGGACATAAAAAACATTAAAACACTACAGTATGGAGAGTAACAGTAGGTTTAAACTAAAATCTAAGATGATAAGGATGTAATATGATAACAAAAATCCACGTATGTATTAATGGTTAACATTTTGAGTTTCATCTAAAGCATGATATCGTACAAGTGCTTACTGCAATACTTAGGTACAAGGTTTATATACAGCATCCCTATATTGATCTGGAATCTCATTATTTGAATCATTTTACTAGTGTATCGCGTATCCAAAACTACACATATTTTCCTATAAATAAGAAGTGGTTCCACGGTATTGATTACCTTTCCACTTGATAAAAGCCTATTTAGATATTATATTATGCGGTCTTATAAAACCGATAAGAACTTTTACAAAAACTAGCAACCTACAAAACGCAAACTAAGTATAATAATTTTGGTACGCAACAAGAATATAGTGACACAATATGTGCTGACTTTACTTCAATATGATCGTTAAAGCCATCAGTTTTAAATATAAAATTGTGTGCAGTAAAACATTTACCACTTTATAGTGTACAAAAGCCGAACAGTTAAACTTAAGTAACATATATTTCACTAAAATCTAGCTGATACTCCTAAAAATAAATGCCATTACTGACAAAAGCTTTCCAAACTACCACAAATAAATTCAAAGTGCATTTTCACGATTCCCATTACTGAAAAAACTTAAATTTATTCGTCATAGTTACTGTTGCTCCCACTCAAGATATTAACACCCTTATTAAACCTTAGTAGATAGTAGACTCTAGAGGCAAGTGATTAGACATAATCAAACATGAATATACGATCTTATAATGACTCCTATAACCACCTGAACGATGAACTATTACATGAATACCAAGTTTTAAAGTATAAAGACAAATAAGCTGATTAAATTTCATTAAAATACTTACCGGTATAGGAGTTCGAGACAGCATAGTATACCATAAGTCAGTTTTCTTACTAGAGATTGAGAAAATCCCTTAAAATTGTTGCGGCATATAAGTTCGTATAAATTTATATAAAGTAACTCAAACACCATACAAACGTGACCTCTAAATATAAAATGATCCATTAAGTGTACAACGTTATACTCTCCATCGCTCTGTTGGCCATTAAGAGCCTTTAAAATGCGAATCTCCTCGACAGCTTGCCGTGTAAATCTAGCTTCACTTTTGACAATTTTAATTGCAACCTGCTGCTTTGTACAATGATCGACAGCATGGACGACATGACCAAAGCTTCCTTTTCCCAGGGGTTTTAGGACTTCATATCGATAGGCCAAATGATCGTTAGGAATGAGTATGTAACTGCCTTGTGCATCATCGAACCCAGTAACATTGGCATTCGGAATAATGCTACTTTTCTTGTATGAAACATCACCTAATGGAAGATCCGTGTGAATATCCCTTAGGAGCATTGAGACCCAAGAAATACACCTCAGGGTAGTCTTGTATCTCATCACGTTCGTATTCAGTCAGTTTTGAACCATACAAAGCAACAGCAAGAGTACCTGACATACAACAAGAACCATCATACGACATCTCGCTTTTTGATTGTAAATCTTTTGACAGCCGTTTGTGTGCGGAATCGTTAGATACTTTTCCAGGCTGTTTTGTATCAGCCATTTTCCGCACACTATGGGGCTTAACATGAATTATGGAAGAGTCCTGATTAATTAGATTAAAGCTATTTAAATTGAACTCCCTTTTGTTATCCACTTTCAAACTTCCTCCTTTGACTGTATCTGAAGAAATGGTGTACTGCTTTACCTCTGAAGGTTCTAATGGTAGAATATCATATTCTATTTCACAGTCCCGAGTTTTAACATTTTCAAATAAATATTGTCTGTGAATATCTTGATCTCTCTCGAAATTATTTGGATGCAAATATGACTTAAAATCGTGAATTGGACCCGTTTTGTTGGTAAGATATGAATGTCGATTCGTTATAGCATGTCGTTCTGGAGATTTGTACAAATCACGAAGTGATCTATTACACGCCCCGTTACTTAGATTCAAAATAGATTGGCTAATATAATTTTTGGATGTTTGATTCAATATTCTCAACCTTCCGGACAATGGGTAACCCCCATAATTTTGGGAACAGTTAAAAGAGCTTCCCCTATGTGAGTGATTGCAAGATAAAGATAAATCTGAGTTAAGGAAACTACGGGGATTAAATAATAACGATGATTCGTCGAACATCCGCGTGCTGCGCCGAGAGGCTCCTGTTATATTTGAACGGCTCAAATCTCTGTTGTTCCTCTGACGAGGTGAACAAGAAATATAGCTTACTCTATCTGTATAGTATTGATCACGACATTTAGGGATGGCAGGATATTTGTTTCTTCTGCAGTTTAAATTAAGAAACGGTTCGTTTTCATTAGAAATAGTTTTTGTATATCGTGGAGTAACAACCATTGACTCCACAGCATGCATAACGTTATTATAATAACTAGAAAATAGTATGTATCATTTTAGATACACATTCAAAGTTGATATATATTTCAAGGTTAAAATTTGTAATCATAGTTAATTAGTAAAAACGAATGCAACCAGAAACCAACTCCAGATCCTATCAAATCTGACACTTTGATAAGTGGTTAATATAGATTAATTAATTTCCTTAAATGTAGGTCTCTGCGTTTAGGAACATTTTCAAATATCTGTTTTTTCATTTTCAGATCTTCAGATCTTGCACATCATGGGAAAAGTGTCGACTTAAGTATCTTTTTCCATAAAAGTGCATAAAATCTTGCCTTTAATGATAAGCTACTGCGATGTACTATAGTGCATCTGGGGAGTTCGTGCCGTCGTTCTTATTTTCGAGGTTCTTTACCATTTACAATCACAGAATAATTATCTTAGTGTTCGTTTTGATTTATTCTGTAGACCTCACAGGAGGCCTGGAGGACCATGAAACTTCGCCTTTTGATCTTTTTTTCTTATAGTTCGTAAACGTCATAGAGTCTTTAGGTGGTGCAACTTACATTCCACTGTCTATACAATAGGAATTAGGCTAAAGAAGCCATCACGGCAAATAAAATAGTCAAGCTACCGACGTAGACCACTAAGTTTCTGTCTATGCTGTAACGGAACACAACCTAGGTGTCACTATTTATTCTTCTTTAAGTATTTCTTCTCATGTGCAATTTATAGCGAATAAATCTTATTGTGACACGCTTTATTATAGAGCTCTAGGTAACTTGATTTCAAATTTATTAACAAGCATTTTCATTATTTACATAATCAATAGATACCTTTTACCCCATATGAAGCATAGGCCGCCGATTAGCCTTCTCCAACCAACTCCCTTCTCAGCTTTCCTTTCCAGCTGTTTCAACGTGCTCTTCATTCTCTTCGTGTCTGTCTTCAATTCCCGACGCAATGTATTCTTGGTATTCTTCTTTTTCGTCGGCCTTCAGGATTCCATGTTAATGTTTGCCTTGTGACCCAGTTTGGGGATTTCCACAATATGTATCCTATTCACCTCTAGCATCTTTACCTAATTTCTTACTCAGCTGGAAGCTGATTGATTTGTCTTCTGCCATAGAAGGTTGTTGTTGATGGTTTCCGGCCAACGGATACGAAGTATCTTATGCAGACAGTTGTTTATAAATACTTGTATCCTTTGGATGATGCTTCTCGTAGTTCTCAAATCAGGTTTCATCGCCATACGACGAAATCGTCTTCACATTTATACTGAAAATTGTGACCTTAATGTTGATTATCAGTTAGTTTGAGTTCTAGATGTCCTTCAGTTGTAGAAATGCTGCCCAGGCCTTTCCGATCCGTGCCTCTACATCCGCCACAGATCAGACCCTCCTTGTTTATTGATGATGCTGCCCAAGTATGTAAACGTTTCAACATCTTTCAGAATTTCTCCGTCAAGTGAAATTGGGTTAGTGATTATTTACACAAGATCATGTCTTAAAAGTACTCATACATCATGTAGCCTTACCTTAGGAAGGATACTTCTCTCTTAAAACATTTTCAAAGAAGAGCATCTAGAAAGACAGTTAAACAAAAAATAAATTTTTTTCAACTCTGCTAAGAAGAGAGGAAACTAGTTATTTTTCATGTGATTTTGCTATTTTTTATTTAGTTGTAAAGTGAGCGGAAACCGGTACTGCTTTTCATTTCCTCCGCTGGACCTTGTTAACTGTGATTGGTTGTAATGTCATTTTAGTATGCTAATTACTCTGTTTTTCCCAAGGTCGTTCTTGTAACTATATATACAGACTTGAATTATAATCGAACCGAATCTTCCTGGTGCTGCTTGGTGTTCTTGATTTTGTTTCGGGGGTGAGTAGTCAGTATCGAGTCGTTGGTCACGGTTGCTAGTATCAGTTGGCGCAGATAAGTTTCCGGTTAGAGTTGCGGTTAGTTCCTGCATAGCAGTAGGCGATATTATTTATTATAATATTCCTGACATATCAAACTCATCTTGTACCAGAGAAAAATTAGGAGGGATATTATTATACTACATCATATTGTCCATTGGCATCTTCACCCTGGCAGATCTTAAATAAGATTCAGTCCTAAATGAAATCTTATCTTAAAAAAGCATGGAAGAGCTCACATTAAAATTACCTCTGCTTTTATCGTTGTTGAAACTTTTAATTTTGGGAAGCTTTACCTGAAGAAAAGACGATGATACCTTTCTCTGAGCATTCTAAACTAACTCTACCTGTCTACCTAATTACTTAGGTACTGTTAGACTATATTCTGAGGACTGCCTACTTATCACTTCAACTCTTAACCAACTTTTCTAACCTTCAGTTTCGATAGGAGTACCTGGTCAAAAACTCCCCCTTTACTACCCAGACGCAGATGTCAACGAACAATCAGTTCACCTATGTCTCCCGGTAAAATATAAAAATAAAGGTATTCCGTCACTTATAGTACACTGGATACTGCTAGGTGTGCTACGTGAGTGATCAGCACCAATGGTTAGGGTTCTCTCTCAAATATCTTTATAAACAAATCAAATGTACCCCACATACTCTTTAGGGTTCTATTTTAATTCTTTTATTATGCCTACATCCGTGTTAATTTTTATCGGGATAGCATACTAATTATAAGCACATAGATAAAAACTTCGAAATAAATTTTTTATTATAACATAGCCTATAGTTTCGTCTCATTCTATCCTGTTATCGGCTCTGCTTTAATTTCATCACTTTCTTTAACTCATCACGAGGTCGTTTTTACCTAATTTTCGTTGCCTTTCTACATATTTTTGGAAACGACCATGTAAAAGCAAAATGGCAGATTGTAAGAAACCGGAAATTGTTAGTCAGCGCAGCAGGTTGCGATAATGAGAAATCATTGGCAGTATGGTTCAACCATCAGAACTAAACAACATATCCTTTTGGGTTGCATTCATCGCAACTTTCATAAGCAAGAAACCAGAATAGTGTTATGCAAAATTTGAGTACGCCCCATTTTAGGATATTTCCCGTCTGTTCTCATCTTTCTACGCGTAGGGAATAAATATAAACTGAAATCCTTTTAGAGAAACTTTGCCTCCTATATATTAGAAAAGCATCAAAGAACATGAATATCTGACAAAATGTCAGAAACATAAGATTCTTCCCCTTTAGCTACAGTGTCTTATAATTAGATTCATTTTTATTAACAAATTACTCCACAATTTGACATTCACTACCTGTAACGAAAATCAATTCAAACACATCTCCCCTCTTAATTTACGTAATCACATATCTAGCATTACGGCTGGCACCTTCGAAACCACTTATAGAACCAACGTTTTCTTGATTAAATTTTCTCAAATACGGAACGGGCTACCAGCGGACATGAGGACTTGCGAATCCCTTCCACATTTTAAAAATAATTCTGCGAATTTCTCTCTTCTGGTGACATACTTAGCTCATGCTCTACAAGACCAAACTGTAGCCATTCACTCCAGACCCTAGGTCCCCTTAACGTATAGATTGTTTATATCTCCTGCAGAAGCCACACTCCTTTTTATACCTTCGATACTTTCCTTTATATATTTTTAGATACACCAGTACGTTGATGACTATGCGTTATTCAACTCTTTTTGCTCAAAACAATTATCTATCAAGCTACCACCACAGTTGTTCTTTATTTTTCAACCGTCATACCAGGCATGCTACAACCTGTGTGCAAAATTTTGTTGCTTATTAGAATTAAAAATGTCTTATTATCTTCCACAAGCCTCATTTAACAATATCTACTTCGTTTGAGGATGTCGCCATCTTATAACTTGTACGTTTTATATTATTGTATGTAACCATTCTATTAAACATAATAATAATTATAAATATTGTGGTGGATACTACTTATAAGTCATCAATAAGTAGTAGGTAGCAGAGCGTCAAAGTAAAATGGGAAGAATCAGTAAACAGCAGACAAGACGAGTTACGAGAGGACAAGAAGTGAAACATGATTGAAACACAGAGGACAATCGAGAACAACTAAGAGAAGCATGTTGAGAAACGATACAGTGCAGACAACGCAGAGGATGTGCAAATTAATGCTTGAAAGTATTGTATGTATTATTTTATGACCTACTCTGTTTTCGCCAAATAAATATTGCTTACCCAATTGTTGTTCTTCACAATATAAGTATGACATTATTATCTATAACTATTGTGATCTTGAACTTTGTGCTTAAACGCTTACGAAATTTAGCAAGTGTTTGTCGTTGCATCAGGGAATGTTTCATTTAATGAATCAGAAATGGATTCAGGACTATCATAAGTCTTACCATTGTAAACATGGGGGGAGCATAATGAGCTTATTATTTTCAAGTTGCTTTCATGGTTGTCACATGATAGCTTCTGTTCTATCTTTTAAACTAGGACAATCAGTGACTAGGATTAGTTAAATGGGGTTGCTCCTCAGGTTTCAGACTTAAAGTGGTGTATCAGCCAACCTACCTTCTACAGGTGGACTATCATCCTTAGAGACATCTGGAGTCAGTCTATAAACATCTGCTCCTTTACCTCCATTTGAATTACTTACAGCCTTTTTGATCCTACCAAGAGTTGGGGGAAATGTGTCAATATTCCACTCAGTTATTCTGGCGATAGTTAGAAACGAAAAGGTTAACTGTTCATGAACATGTTCGGCCCATCGGTCCAATTTTCTAGACTGAGAGAGGATCACAAACCCACCTTTTTCATAAATATTTTAACTAACGGTCAATGTTTTTGGTGCCGGTGTTTTTAAAGATTTGAATTGCTTGTATGTTAATGCATACTGACACTACCGCTTCCACAGCTTTTACTTTTATTGCCCACAGCCACTCACGATTTTTGATTGGACTCTTTGTTGGCCCAAGTTTTAGTTATCACCGCTCTCTACCAATTCCGGACCCCGCTGGAATAAGTTCTAGAGTCCCCACCAGTTTAGCAAAAGTTTCAGAGATCACTTGGTATTGTATAGCCTCCCCACCGATGGCTGGTGCCGACGTGATCTGTTTATATTCGTCGTTGTGCTAATGCTCGGGATTGCCAAGTTCAATAATGTCCCTCCCTACAGCTGGTCTAAGAATCACAGTAGTATTCTCAGACTTTAACAGTATCTCGGTAGTAGCAAGTTAGTATAGCAAATTTGGCCGCTAGTGTAGACGACACAAAATTTCTCCCCTTTAAACATTCTAGCCGCGATATCTTACCAATAAAAATAACACTCATACGCTAAATAAAACAATTCATTTATCCGGATATTTATAAAAATTCCTATATTATTTCCCTTCACAATAACTCATCTGGTGCTATCGTTTATCTGGAAGATTACTGTTTTTTTCCTCATTTAGAAGGCTCATAACACGCTCCAATTTAAGGAACACAAGTTTCAGAGGCATTTCGACAAAAGTGATAGTAGGTGTATTCACCATAGCACACACATCCACGTGGAGTTCCTTTCTTTAGCGTCATTCTCTTATTTCACATTGAACGCACTTGCAGAATGTTGTTGGTATTTCTCGAGAAGTAATAATAACTTATTTCCGTAACATGTGATCAATTTGATGCATTAAGTATGATATAATGACATCTGCATGAATTTTAATAGATAAAGTTTTGATGCAACGACAAACACTTGCTAAATTTTGTAAGCGTTCAAGCATAAATTTCTAGATTGCAATAGTTAAATATGAAGTGTGAGAACTTTCACATTTTACTCCAACCTACTTTTCTCAAACTTACATGTACTGTTGATGTCTGTTTTTGTCACCTACGTAACTGAATGCCCTAATAAACTACTACTTTTTCAAAAACTCATGTTACTTTCCCTTAACAAAGACCGGTTTGCATAATAAGTAGCCTTGGCTTGCATCATACACTCGTTTATTGATCTTGTTCACAATATATTCTGGATCGAAATGTCGAAAAAGTAAATCAGCACTGCTTCTTTGACGCAAAATTAAGATGAATTTTGCAGGTTCATGTTAATGAACAAATATTTTTTTTCTGACCACACCGGCTATGCGCTTAATTCTGAAGTTTAATATAACGGTTGGTAATTATAATAATAGTAGCTTTTATCGTTAAGTACTGTTTTGCACATTGTTTTTATACATAAATGGAATATCGATATATTTCGGCAACTTAAACATCAATAAAGGTGTTTAACCTTGACGAAACAATCTCACAATAATGACACATAGAAGCGCCATGAGGCAATCTGATCCAGTCGACGCGATCTCAAAGTCGAAAATTCACTGTTAACACTAAGTGATTTGTAACAATCCACAGTCCCTTAAAGCGGTTAATCAATTTATAGCACAGGCTAAACATGTTATGGAGTTTATTCGATGCCATCGAATTTTACTCACATATTACTTGTTACTTTTTGGTGGCTTATGCAGACGTCCATTAAAATTCTTCAAAGCATCAACAGTTAAATTGTTATAGTTGACCTGTTGAACACATCTCCTCAAAGTATACCCTTCGACCAGTTATTACTTTAAAAAATAATGAAGTCACAGTTAGTAGAGATCACCGGGGAAATTTGTGGCGTTGAACAAACTTCACCTAATAAGCAAACTGTACTAAATTCTAAGTGGCTTAGCTATACCATCCGAAGGTAATGCAGCATTATATACTCCTGTTATGGTGGCGACATTTTCTTGTTTTTATAATGCCTGCTACATAAAAACTGATATAATCAGATGAAGACATATGTAAAAATACAGTAAGGATAGTGCATGCTTACATTACGACCTGCACTGCCTTCTGTGCCTGATCCACTCTGAATGTTTAACTGTGTGCGTACACTTTTGTCAGACTCTATTGATCTGGATAACTCACCAGACCTCTTGTAGTCAGTATGGACAGTATGCATGGTGTGTCACTAACTTAACAGAATTGTTTATATACTACTGTTATTTACCCGTTTCGACAATGTCAAAGGTCCATATTCATTGATTGATCCACTAGAATGAAATTTGACCTGCATGATCCATGAATGGCTTGTAGTTTCCAGGGTTTTCGTGTTAACTTTGAAATACCACGTTGGTCCTTAATTCTAGAAAAAACCTTGCATGCATCATACTTCTCCATAACGAAGAAAACTCCATCCCCGCACATCATCAAGTTATCGGTCTCAGGGAGGAGAGTTCATTCTTCCTGCCAAAAAATTTGAATCTGATGATTTGATCCATCAGCCATAACCGTGGGGGTAAGACCTCACACTCCTTTGACGTTTGCTACATAAAAGTTATACATAGTATGCTCAACAGGAGGGAAGGGAAAATACATAAAACGGATTAAAACCACGCTGACTAACCTCAGTGGCCCCTTCAAATCTCACTCATCAATGTAAATATAATTGGCCTAAAGTAACTAGAATACTTCATTTCATTTCCAGTGGCTAAAACGTAGCGTATAACTTCATTACGGTATAATGCATTCACACTGACACAGTATAGTAGTGAATAACCAATTATTTTATAAAATCTAGCAGATGAAGAAAACAGACTCGTAAGCTAAGTATACCTTCCTAAGGAGATCTGATGGGTATGATTATATTCTTTAAAGATAATAACTTGGAAATATTAGAAAAATTATTAATACTGGTCTATGGTAACATCAAAGCTTATATACATGCTGAAACCAAGGAAAAAATGCAAACAACCTTTGCTACATGTCTTTATTCATAAAAGTCCAATTTTCGTTCTACTTTTATTTTCTATTTTTGTTTCCTAACCTATCAGTTAAATTACAGTGTTTGAGCTTGTTTTAATTGTTAAGAACACTTGCGCATTACACAAAGTTGTTCTCTGTTAACGAGCCAGTATGTTTCCTCAAGGACCAAGAAAAGCTCGAAGGCTTAATAACCCCGATATACCAAAGTTTTCAAAACAAGAGAAATGTGAGTAGTTATTATAAGATGCATTTACTCTTGATTTGTGAGACAACCCATATCTCCTTGTTTATGTAAAAAAAATGTTGGTCTGAAACATGCGACAACCTTTTAAGTAACAAATTTACCCTTCCTCATTCATCTTTCGACTTTAAATGGTTTTGATAAGTAATAATTTGATTTTGCTGCTGTAGTTATGTTAAGTATCCATATTGATAGTACTCATAAATGAACACATGCACTACATTACATTATTCTCGAATATTGTTGGAAATAGAGGTTAACATATCACGTTCTTAAGTAACCGTTGTCCTAAAAGTTGCAGAAGTTTCACTTAGTGACTATACGTCCAACTGTATTTGCACCCTAGACTTTAAGAATGTCCTTTTTTATATTTTCTTGAATACTATCTTCAATATCAAGTCCCTCATTTCTACTAACGCTATTACTGCTTTTACTACTCTGGAATTCGGTCTAACACTTTTTGTATTAGTTAGGGCACGGCAACTTAAATTAATATACATATATACCAAGTCCTGTATCGTAACTGACTGGTTGAAAAATGAAGTCAAACTCATGTGTAACGTTGTATACTTTATCAAATTACAAAACAAGGTTGCCTGTTAGAAATTGGCCTTGTCACTGTTTTTCATTCCTCTAACTCTGACAAGTTAATTTCACTTTAAATCCTTTATTTCTAGACGAATTATCACTTTTTTTGAATATTTAGTTTTTTAAAAATACATTTTCATTAGATAAATATTTTTGACTAGAATTAGTACTGTATGTTACTAAAAACAAATCTAAGCTTTTTTGTATATGACACCTTGCTATTTAAGCTTGATTGAAGATAATCCTGTTATATCTATTGACATAAGTCAAACGTTACTTCTTAACTCTGTATTTGTTTTTCTAAATCATTCTTGCTTGTTGCTGATGTTTTGGCTCTGTACTTTCTTATAATGTCGTTAAAATTTATTTCTCATTCTACAATCCCCATAAGCTTGCATTTTAGGATTGGGTGCTATAAAAGCCTTATTAATGTTTATGACAGTCCTGAAATTGTTTTTTTTTGACTATTTCAGAAGTTCCTGTGACATTAAAACGTTTTAATTTGCATTACTTGTGGTATTCTTAGCCTATTTTGTGATCAAAACTTGGGTGAAAGTACTAAGTCAGTCATATTTACATATATACATACATAGTATCACTCCTCATTACAGTAAGTATAGGATCAATGACTAAACAATATAAATTCCAGATTATCAATAATCCTGTTTTTTTTTCTTAGACAGGTTTATGATAGACTGCTACTATGAATAAAATAATTATTTGCAATATCTTAATAATCTAAGTCTAAAAGTTTTCATTACGGCGAAAATCATCTTTATTTATCAATTTTTACTAGATTTAAAAGTATTTAAAACTTTTGTTAGCTTACTCAGCATCAACGTACAGAGTTACACAGTCTGTCAATCAGTCATATGCAACATAAAAACTGACGGCTACATGCATAGGTTCAAGTTGACAAATGACGTCAGCATAACATTATAAGCAACTAAGAGGCAAAAGCAATGATATCAGCCGTAATAAGAAAATCAGAGGTAGAGTACATAAATGAGGTAGAAAGAACTATTTCGTGGAAAGTTGTGACAAATTTTAGTTGTAAGCCTTAAAGTATTTCATGGTTGTTCCATGTATAGTGTTGTTGATGATTTTTTTATTTATGCGCTAGGTATCATATTATCTAATTTGTTTGGTATCCAAGAGTGATTTTTTCTAAATTTCTTACGATAATGCTTTTGACTGTCATGCCTCACAATTTATTCCGTTTTCTGAGTATCCATATTATACTATTTTTCGGTTAATACTTCCCCATTCATTTTTTACTCCATAATTTTTGGTGTTACGATAATAACCAATTTGAACCTCCTACTTCATAATCGTTCTTTGTGAATTGATTTGGAGTTTTGAACCAAGCTATCTAGAAGCATTAGGTTTCTAGATTGGTGGTTGAATCAATCCGAACTAGTAACAACTTTTGTTGTTCATTCAGTCAAAGTTGGCGTTCTTGAATGTAAAAAGGTAGACAACGAATCATGACAACAGCTTAATGTTTGCTGAGAAAATATTCACAAAATAAAGCTGTTTCAGTGCCCTAATGTTAATAACCATCCAGTTTCATTTTATCTATCGTTTTATGCTCTTTTGTAGGCTCTCTGCATGCCACGAATAAATTGTTTGCTAGTAGCAAACGAACAAACTCTTTGAATTTCAACGAAAATTGTTGGACACAGCTTGACATGTCATCAACTATCCGACCCAATGCACGATCGATTGCTACTGATGTGGTAAGTTAACTATTTTTATTTTTGAAGATGAGATAATTATTACTGCCTCTGGTGCATCCATAAGATGTTAAACACACTTACCTGTGTCTGTAATACTTTTATTTTGACATATTAGAAGCTGATTAGATTCAATACCACATTTCAGTTTATGTTTATTACCAGAATGTACTTAAAGTATACCATTTTAGTAAATTAAATTTGTAGTGACTTTAGTTTTGTAAGGGCTTACGTGCATGTGGCTACAACTATATGGTCGTTTTAAGTACTATACTTGAGGCCGTGTGACTAATGGGGTTGCGTATTCAAATTATACATGAGTGTAACTGAAATGCATCATTGTAACTGCTTTGAATAGGCTTTTGGTTTTGGACATTTTTCAAGTAATTTAAATAAAATTTAAATTCCCTCATGCTGAAATTCAAATAATTTTGACTCAGTAAATTAACCAGCTTAGCGAAATGCCGGATATTCAGTCTCCAAATACTTATTAAATGTTAAAATTTTTGCAGTGAATTTCATATGAATAACTAGGCAGTAACTTAAGAAACTTGGTGCTTCTTCTTAACAGTATCATTTTTGCACTTTCAGGTGTCACTAAGGTTCATTTAGTTTATTCTAGTGGTCATATTTCTCTTTACTCATAAGTCCAGTTTAAACAGGTAGGCTGACTGATATATTAGCTACAGTTAGGAATCTGGGAGTCATCCTATGTGACTGGTCTCAATCACTAAAAGTCCTAGTTTATACGAAAGAACGCAAATTCGTGTCATCTACGGAGAAATTAGTATGGCTAACACACTTTCCAAAATGCTAGCCTATGTAATCATCCGACGCTTGTCTGGAGTCAATGAACTTTAAACTCGTAAAATTCAAACTTGATTAAAACCAAGAAAAAGATTTATTGATCAAATATTCATTCTACAACAGCTTTTAAGATGTAAGCTTACTTACCAATTTCCGATAAAGTGGTATTCCTTGAATTGAAAACAGCTTCCGACTCTATCGACTCAGACCTGTCGGTGACAATGTTCGTTTTTAAAGGACTTACCTCTAAAGTACATAAACGTCATAAATAATCTTGACTGGAACACCACTGATCGAGTCAGAGCTTATGGAGAACTGTCACGAGTATTGTCAACTTGAAGTGGTTTTCATCTGAGTCGCCCTCACCCCCTTATTATTTACTTTCATTATAAATGTCTTCCTATAAGTTATGCTTTCTCCATCTAACCTGTCAGGAATTGTTCTCTTTCCATGAAGCACATTTGTCGACTAAGACTACACAGACGATATGGTCCTATTCGGTGAAAATTTTGACAATGTGCAGAGTCTGTTGAGCACTTTACGTAACAGTGTAAAGGTATTCGGGATGTATTTTTCCTCTCTCGAATCCAGAATGTTTCTTAAGGATCGGTCTGGACCATTGACTAGATTGGTCACCGGGTGTTAAGTAGTTAAGTGTGTAGACCACTTCACTTATCCCGGAACTCTCATCAACCAGTAGTGGAGTGTTGGTGTTTGACAAAATTTCTTCTGGGATTCAGTAAGCTCGCTTAAGCTTTGCCAATCCAAGCCACTTGTTGAGTAGGTGAGATATCTGTCTCTCGACGAATGGCCGATTGTATTGCTCAGCAGTTGGTTCTGTTTTAAACCATGGATGCGAAACAAGTATGTATGCATGTATGTATGATCAACATTGAAGTTGGCACATGTGTGGATCGGTCCGATTTTGCATGGAAATAGAAGATATGTGTAGATTCCAAGTGTTTGGTAATAGCGGTTTTTGTAATATCACCCAAACATCATGGAATGAGCGAATAAGCAATATTAATTTTAGCTGCCGAGTACTAGGAAAACTCATTGGTTTCATTGCTAGGTTAAGCTATCTAATATAAGGCTTCACTGTTTTTTCAGATTAAGCGGAAACTTTTGATCGAAGTAGATCGGTGACTAATATCTTAGTAAGAATCTCTCGTTTTCGAGACTTTGGTTTCATCTACACCTAAAGTTCTATTCCACTGATTTTAGAAATCCCGAAAAGATGTTTATTCGCTACGTTACCAACCTACTACGCAAAGATTTAAAACACTCCCGGCTGGTTATTTTGAAAAACAAGCTAAAATCTTCAGTAATAAAACACAGCAATTCACATACAAACAAAATAAGTGTGCTTCTGGTTCTAATAACAGTCTACCGTCAACCAGCGGGGTTCCAGACAATAAATCCGGACGCATAAGCCAGCTGGCAAATCGTGTTGAACGTCTTTTAATTCAGGTTTGTTTATTCTTAATTTTAATAAAACCATTTATTTCATGATATATTCACAATAAGTCAATGCAGTATAATAAAAATGTGACTAAAGTATTATGGACTGTTGTATTTTAATTGATACTTTTGTCATAAAAAATATCATGTTTCTTTTAGTAATGACGGCTAAAATCTTTGATATTTTGTTGGCTTCTTTATTCACTGTCTAGGATTCCACTAACACTGTGCATCGAAATGAAATTTCACCATTGTTCTGTCATTCTAAAAAGTCGGAATCACATTCTGCTACTCTGGATTCCTTGGAAGTCAGTTTCCCAACCGATTTAAAAAAGAACTTAAATGGTTGTGTTTCCAGTCCAGTTAAATCTACTTTGTCATCTCCTTGGTATCGTCATTGTAGGCCAAAAGCTCCTCCTCCGAGTTTACCTTTATTCACTGAAAACAATGATCTAAAGTGTTGTGAAGATGGGAACCGTGATTTTAAGTTTTGTGGAAGCAGCAATAGAGGCGATCTTCTAGAAGTTGAATGTGAAAATTTCTTTAACTCTCTTCCATGTTTACTTCCTTCCGTATTTTCGTATTCAGTGCAAAGTCCAAGCATATCAGTTTTAGAGACAGGTATCAGTCAAGAAAACATAAACTGGCATTCAGACCTCCAGTCATCACTTTCTCTACCTTCTCCGAGTAATACTGACGTGACATTAATGAGTCGTTCTTATTCCCTCCCACCTCCTCCTAATGAGAACATTGATGAAGAATCGAATATGTTCTCCGGATCAGTGATATATCCAGAAGAAGATATTTTAAAACCTCTTGTTCCCATTACTAATATTTTATCAAACGGTGGAGCACTTATTCGTAAGTTCATTAAAATTCGTATCTAGTGTTTTCTTCATGGAATAGTTTTGATCCAATTAATCCCGACTAGTTAATTGTTGATTACTTTCTTCTGAAATCATGGTAGTGAAATTAAACTGAAAGTGAATTTTCTAATTACTCGAAAATGTATGATTTATCGAACAGAATGGCGTGACCTAAACTATATGTGGTCTGTAGATTTATCTTTCAAAGGATAAATTTGCTACTGATTTACTGTCACATAATCTAAGTAATCATCTTTTACAAACCTTTGTGTAAGCGACTATGTAGTCCTTGTTAAATTTATCAAACTATATAACATCATTTCTTGTACAATTTGTTCACCTTTGTAATCATGTCTAATTTCATAACTTTCGGTCCATTGATGGTAATATCTTTTTCCGGTGTCAAATAATATGTTTTGGCACTATGCCAAATGCACATTTCTACTATTAATATTTCACTGTCTTCTGTCCTTTAAGTCAATAAATTTATTTATTATCAGTTAACAACTTAACCAAAGCCTTTCTGACAAAGCTTGGCTGAATTTATAATAGTCCTGATTCCTATCCTAGAAGTCGAATTTTATAGGCTGGTAGCTCTCTTTAGTGATTTTTTTTTATAGAATAGTCACTTTCATGCACTGAATATTTTAGAGGATTAATACTATATGTCAATGGTCTACGCTAGGGTTAACTTGCAGGATCTTGTACGATAATTATGTAATATCATTTTATAATGTCATGATATCGTCATTTTTTCAGTAAACTCTTCTATTTATTATTAATATTATTACTATCAAACCGCTTTATTTTGTGCGTTGTAAATACAGTTGGTTAATTTCCATTTTGCCTAAAATAGTATTTATTAACTAGATAATAGTATTTTGCTGAGTCTACCATCTTACAAAGTTAAAATTTTGTATGTTGTTTTAATTTTGAAATAATAATAATATCGCTTCAGCTAGTACTAGATGCTTATATATGGCGAGTGAGATAAAAGAAATTGTATTTGGCATTTGTATAATATATCCTTTGTCTTATTTAGGGCAACAATTTGATGACCTCTTTATTATTCACTTCAGTCTAGTTATAACATTTTGGCTGACTAATACTCCTTTCATCTATCCTAAGCCTACTACCACCCCTCTTGATATTCATTCCCCTAACACTGAATACACAACTTACGCTTGCGTATATCACACTTCTACCCTCCTTTTATGAACTACCAACAATTATCATCCTCTTGCCTGGTTTTCGGTTTGGATTAAATCCATACGTCTGTCTGACAACTTAGCTCTCATGCCAAAATGGGTCATTTTTTTTCTGTCTCTACCTTCCTAGTAAGGCATTAATATTCTCATCCTTTTTTGCATGTTCAGACTTGTTAATTTCGATATAATGCAAAAAATTAACTCTGAACTACTCTTCATGATGTACTAAATCCAAAGTTAATTGAAGGTAATCACAAGTGTCAATAAAACATAAACAATGGAACAATATGTGATTTCAGTGAGATTCATTGACCCTTACTATAATTTAGGTATAAATTTGGCGTATTGAGTGTGTGTGTGGGGGGGTTACTATGATTTTAGTAAACCCATCAAACATTGTGAATTCAGTATACGTCATGAAATAAGTGGAAGTCCAGCCGTTAGTCACATGGTGTTGTCCTACTTTGCGTATATTGAGGTAAGCGAATTACCCGAATGAACGCTAGTTTTGCGTTCTTGAAACTAACTCTTACTTCTCCACTGATCTGTTATTAATGACCGTCAGTATATTTTTTCATATAAGAGCAAAAATGTTTGGAAGCAAAATAATCTCGATAAATTCTCTATAATTCTAGGTCCAAAATTAGCATATATATAGAGACAGATACAACGCAGAACTTCGTACGTACGTACATCAGTTCAGGTTGCCATACCACATCAGCACAGAGACGCAACTGTCAGTTTAAATCGAAGAGTGATAGCGATAGTAGAAGTATTAGCAGTAATGCAGAAGATTAGAAAGCGAAGGTATGATTCGAAAAGTATAATTCAGTGAGATAAATTTGAAAGGAGAAAGATAGAGAATTCAGAGGTTAGATTTTGAGAGAACACAAAGAGTGGATGCACCTGCGCCATTGCAAACGATTCTGAGCCATGTCGTTCAAGGTCTCTAACCATTGGTGACTTTCGTCTCGCGGACCCCAACCACGCAGCCTACATCTACCAACATGACTCAGTCCATTTGTCAGTGACTTCATCGATTTCTGCTATGTTTTGGTTTGGCCGCCCCTAGCTTTCTTCCAACCTATTCCTACGCCGCTAAACATAGCTCGTCGAGGTAGACGGTAGTTAGACATGCGTAACACATGTCCCAACCACCTCAACTGATGAAGTTTCAATACCTCATCTATTGATTTGCCATCCCTTCCTAGAACCTGTTTCCTAACGACAGCATTGCTCACTCGGTTGTCTCACGATACTCGAGCAATGCTTCGGAGACACCTATGATCGAAGACCAGTAACCTACGAATGTCCTCTATTCTTAACGGCCATGTTTCGCTACCGTATAGTAGGACAGAGCGAACTGCTGCACGGTACACTCGTCCTTTGGTTAGCAAGCGGATATCTCGCCTGCGCCATAAGTGACGCAACTTGGCAAAAGCCAATCGAGCTTTCTGTATCCGTGCTGAGATTTCGTCCGTCATCAGGCCATCAGCACTGATGAGACTCCCCAGGTACGTGAAGCGGTCTACACGCTCGACTACTTCACTCCCTATCACTAGTACAGGTGCCGATGCAACCCAATCCTGAAGCAACATTTTGCATTTCGAGGGGGAAAACCGCATCCCGAACATGCTTGCATTGTTGCTCAGGGTAGTCAGAAGACTCTGCATTTTGTCAGCGTCTTCACCGAATAGGACTATATCATCAGCATACTCTAAGTCAGTAAGCGAGGCTCCTGGTAGTAAGTCAACTCCTGAAAAGTCAGACGAAGACATGGTTATATCTAGGAGCATGTCTATGACAAAATTAAACAAGAATGGGGAAAGTGGACATCCCTGACGGACACCACTTGAAGTGAGGAATTCCGATGACAGTTCGCCATAAGCTCTCACTCGACCTGTAGTTTTAGAGTAGAGAGCTTGTACAAGGTTAATGTACTTCTTTGGTACACCTTTCAATGACAGACACTGCCACAGAACCTCACGATCAACAGAGTCGAATGCCGCCTTTAGGTCCAGGAAGACAACTATTGTAGGACGCCTAAGTGTGTGTCTGTGTTCCAGGACCTGTCGCAGTGTGAAGATGTGGTCTATACAGCCACGTCCAGGTATGAATCCAGCCTGGTTTTCTCTAGTCTGCTCTTCACGAGCTCTAGTTAAGCGTCTAAGTATAATCGAGGCTAACAATGTAGAAACTATATTAGTCAGACTGATTCCCCTGTGATTGTCACAAGGAAGACTTTTGTCCTTTCTTATAAATTGCGACAATCAGGGATTGAGACCAGTCAGATGGTATTACGCCCAGTTCCCAGATTCTACCTAAGATTTCAGTCAATCTAGCTGCTAAAACTGGGCCATCATCCTTAAACATTTCAGGGGTAAGCCTATCAGGACCTGCTGCTCTACCTCGCTTCAGATTTCCTATAGCCTTCTCAACTTCATAAAGACTAGGAGGAGTTAAGTCGATTTGCCATTCAGGATGACTGGGGATCGTGAGGAACCGAAGTATGGCTGAAGGCCAGTTGAACTGATCCCTAAAGTGTTCTGCCCATCGGTCCAATCTCCTGGACTGAGAATGAATTATAATCCCATCCTTTTCCGAGATAGTCTCACTCACATTCGGATTCCTAATATCAGTTTCCTTGATAAGTCGAAAAAGTTGCCTACTGTTGCCTATCGCCGCTGCTTTTTCCATCGCTTTTGCTTTCGCCACCCACCACTGTTCACGGTCATTGCGTAGGCTTTTTATCAGCCTGCGCTTAAGCTCACTTCGCTCTTCATCATGTTCAGAGCCAGGTGGGATGAGTTTACGAGCATCCATCAGTTCGGTGGATGCTACTGAAATCCACGGCTTCATCCTAGCCTTATGATTTACCTTACTAGCAGATATCATTGCTGTTTCCACAGCATTTTTGATATCATTTCAACCTGCTTCCGGATGGCAATCGCTTACACGGTCGCCTAACTGTTTTTCTAGTTGTTCCTGAAATATATTCTTAGCTTTATTATCATTAAGTAAAACCCTAAGAGGCTTCATAGTAATGTCTTTCCTACGTCCAGTAAGCCTCAAACAAATACGCGCTCGCACTAAGGCATGATCTGAATCTAAACATGTGCCCCAGAACGAGCGACAGTCCTCTATCGAACCCCTCTATTGGTGGCTGATGGCGATGTGATATATATATGACTAATGCTCTTATTATTTCCCTTGTATAATCTTATTTAACTTAGACATTACATGATCATTATTACTATTGCTTCAACATTAACGATCGTAATTTAGAAGTGGTCCCAAATTCATATATAGTGTTTGTCTCATATATATATATAGGTTACATGGTGGTGATTAAATTACCGTCGGATCCAATGTTCGGTCAAAGACTGAGTAATACGTAAAGTGATATAAATTAAGTATGCATTTGCAAAATGAGGTTTACTGATAGTCATGCTCGTCACTTATGTTCGTGCCCAGTAGTGCTAATAATAATAAAATTAAGTGTTATTTTTTACTTATCAGGTCGTCATCCTAAATGGGCAGTTAAATGTAATTCAGATGCACGAGAATTCCGTACGACTGTTCGTCTCCCTGATATAAACCCAACAGTCGACTTTGATTTCGATTCACCTCCTTCAATACCATCTCCTCCTCCTTTAATTTTGGAGTATTTACCAAGTGAAGCATGCATGTCAAAGTCTCCAAAACAACATTCAATTTGCCCATCTACTTTAAATAACCCTAATCTAGCACGTCCAATATTTTTAAAACGTGGAGCATCTTATGGTGAACAAACTTTTAGCAATACTATTGGCTTCGCTTCTGGAAGAGAATGTGATCAGCCATTAACGATGAAACGGTAAGCTACTTTATAGACATTAACTAAATACACAAATGGGTCTTAAAACCCAGTACATTAGTTCTCTATTTTTTCTTCTCATTGTGGCTAAAAATACTTTTGCAGCAAGACAAATTTCGTACTTATTTCTTCTCATACTTTTTGACATTCAGGAATCTCTACTGGGATCCTTCAAATGTAGAATATTCACCTAAAAAGAGTCGTGTACAATTACTAGTACCAAGTGAATGCAGCGCGTTTCTTCCAGTTAGATCAAATCGTCAATTACATCGCCAACACAGTTTATATTGCATTTCCCCGTCTCGTGCATTACTGACCTAAGTCAAGTCAGTGCTTAGAGTATGATCTGCAAAATGAATATTTAGTCTTTCATATATATACTGTATATTTCAACAGACTATTGATTTCTTGTTGTTTTTGTCACTCTTAATGACGATTGTTATTTTGGTATGAACCTGTTTGTCTAATTCTTTATCTATTGACTTTCATATTTTCCCCAAATGCTTCCGTTTGTCTATTTTTTTCATTCCTATTTTGTCTAACCCTGTCCTTAAAGGATGGAGTAAAAAAATTACGATTACGACTGTGTTTTTGGTTTTTGTATTGTTCCTTTTTGTATTATTCACCACAGTTTATTTCTGAACAAACGACATAGTTAGATCAGGGGGGGTTGACAACTCCATTTCCCTAACCTAATTTGCTTTGTTTATTTCTTTTATGTATAGCTTTTGTTTTTTGTTACTGTTCTCATTTTTTAACGTTTGTTTACTGTATTTAGCTTTTACCTTTTTGGATATTTTGTAATACTAAGTTTTATTACGTTTTACACAATATGGTAAGGAAAAGTTGTTTATTATGATATACATAAGTAAACGGTTGTACGGAACATCCCTATCTACAACACCTTAATTATATTGATTTTGAATTCTATCTAGTAAGTGTTAACTTTTTACATTAAAAAACTTGATATTGTTGAAATACAAATGTTCGTGTACATGA
Source organism: Schistosoma japonicum (assembly GCA_025215515.1). Classification (NCBI taxonomy): domain Eukaryota; kingdom Metazoa; phylum Platyhelminthes; class Trematoda; order Strigeidida; family Schistosomatidae; genus Schistosoma; species Schistosoma japonicum. Next base: position 16,583,920 of record CM046064.1, read on the forward strand.
CTTTCTTTTCTTGGTGACATCTCTATCATTTGGTGTGCCATGTACAAGAATCTCATTATTTTGAACTATGCATCTCTGAGTAATTATTATAATTATACTAACATTGTTTTTACCAAAAAAGAACTCTTGTTTTAATAATCAGTTTTTATCACCATGAAATCTTGAAATGATGAATATAATTAGTGTTGTTACGTCAACAGGAAAGCAAAGACGTATGAAGGTAACAAAGCAGAGCAAGAAAATAATATCACCAGAAACGACTATCTCAATAATTTGAAAGTAATGGATCTCCCAGTTGATGTTATTATTACCTGAAATTAATGAGTCTCTGTTACCATATGTGCATTCTGAGGGAATTGCCTTCATTTGTTGATAGTTCACAAGTATGACTAAAGTACGATTGTGACTGGTAAGTGGAATCAAGGGTGTTTCATCTCAATTAAGACTTGTTAACTGAATATACTTTTATCCTATTGTTGGCTTCACGTTAGGGTGTAAACATGAGCACTGGGATACAGGTACATTCACTTGACGCGTCCCAAATAGTACGGTACGTACCTCTTTAATTTTGCTTATCAGCCACAATCCAATTTTAATCAGATTTTCGATGTTTATGAAGCTAATAAATTCATATTTACTTGGTACATACATTGATACTATCATCCAGTACGATAGCAGAAACCACTTTATTCATCCGTCCAACTCAGAGAACTTTGCAACGGTCTTGTAAAGTTCTATGCTGTAATTTGAAAGAGTAGTGACTTCAAACTATCAGCAAGCTGACATTTTTCATAATAAATTATAAGGTGTAACCTACCAATCATGCGAACTGAAGGATAATATAATAGCAAAAGAAGACAACGTAAATGTTATCTACAGGATAAATTACGGCAAAGAAGATCAGAACTGTATCGGGAAAAGTTACTTCTTTCATTGTCAGCATGTACATGAACACCAGGGAGGACGTTTATTGATTGATTTTACTGTATGTAGACATGAATTCGACCAAGAAAGTGCTACTGTTGAGCAGTGGTGACAAAGAAAACCAGGGAATTCTTACAAGTTTGGCACTCAGATCATTCGCTAACCATATTGAAATCGACCTAATCTATAAACCAATAGAACGAAGGCATGGTACCTGGTCACGGGAAATGGAAATAAAAATAAGTGTATAGATAAAAGCAATACAGTTTCGGAAGACTGGCAATCAAACTTCAGGTCAGCAGTAAAAACTGTTAGTCAATTGTGGCAAAACTTTGAAAGCTCATTCGGAAGTTTGTGCTTATGATATCCCATGATAAAATAATGACTTTTTCACAACGAAACTATACTGATTACGAAGCCTCCAAAACAAAAGCGGTTGGAAATTTTCATTGTAAGTGATTAAGCCTCCAGAAATATGTCTCTCAGGTAAACGAGTAGTTAATATAACTGAATGATTTGTAAGGCAATTTTGACAATTAAAATATCTTATTTTGTGACTTAACATGTTCATATACATTAAATAAGGAAAACGATGTAATATGAAGCCTCAGTGAATTTGGGTAATCACCTCTGTTGACTCTCTATTCCTTTCACTTTCTATTGTCCAAAAAAGTAATAAAATACCAGCTCCTTTTGATAAGATTATTGTATTAAAGCTAATTATGTTAAAAACTTAGTTGAATAATACAATTTACCAAATTTTGTTAGGATAATATAGTATTTAACTATTTCATCTACTTACTTTTAAAAACAATCTGTAATTAATTCAATTAATAAATGATGTGAAAATTCTATATCAATGCTATAGTTCGTTTAAGTTAATTAAATTTAATTTCTTAATACTATGCATCATTCTTTGAACGATAGTCAGCTATGATTAGATCTATAGTACGCAAAATCGAAGTGTTTCACTGTTATATTTAGAGCTTTATGATAGTATAAAGATGCTTGTGGACATGAACTACACTGCCAGCTTTATTTGTATTTGTCCTCTACAGTAGCAAAAATAAACTATTGCATTTTAAAAAAAGACAAACAATTGAAAACTGACAACAAGAGAAATAGCAAAGGGACTTGCAATATAAAGAAATAGGCACTGATTTAGTAATAAGAAGCTAAATGTCAATCAATAATCTCAAAATAACTTTGATGTAGTCAGTTCCGCTTCTTATATCTTACAATTCTTTGGAATCCAAGTGAATTCTATTCACTGGCTATGTTAAGTGACGAACTTGTTAATATTAATAGAAGATTGAAGGAATTTTCTTATAGATCTGTGTTCTCATCAGCTAGGCACAAAATGCCTAGTGATAGATTTAAGGAGAGTAATGAGCCGTTTTATTTAAGAGTAACTATTCAAAGTATATTCCAGTTACGAAATTTAAATCTGATGTCACTAAAAACCCACCTTAATAAAAGAACATGCATTTTGCTACTTTTTACGTATTGTGATGAAAGTGAACGTGTGTCAACGGAAATCAGTCTATCCGTTGGTCTAAATTACGTAGGAGTACTTCAACAGATATTTACAACCGCTGGAAACTTATGTTACAAACTGTAAACAGATATGATTCAGAGTGCCTATATTATTATCTACATATTAACCGATGTAATATGTATTGTAAAGTGAAATAAATTACGGTCATTCAGCACAAGATTCATTATTTTAGAAGGTCGATAAATTCGTTTGTAACCACTTAGGTTGAGTTTCAATATGATTACTCAATTTTACGCTCATGAATGATGTTACAAAACGTCGTGTCGCAAATTAGAATAGGAAATTGATGAATATCTGTTAGAAAAATATTCAATTTAAATGAGCGCAACTTTCTGGATGCATAACGCTAGGATGGTAGAAGTTAGCGCTAGAAATGAAATGTGAACGGAAAACCACACTCCAGCACTCACCCATTTTAATGAACGAGCGAATGACCAGTTATTTGGCACGGCATTGCATATAAACGTTGAGGAAAAGCCTAGATAACAAATTTTGAAATTTCTATGTAAAATTTCTAAAGCATGTGATTTAGAATTCGTAAATCTCAACAATCATAGAACAAATGACTTATTTTCTCAAAAAATAGTGTTTATAAATTTAACAGACAAATCTACTGAATGTATAAATCTGTGTATGTATGTGTGAACAAAGGGAGAGGGTTAGAGAATTATTTCTTTTGGCTTTTTGCCAAGTCAGCTGAGTCAATGTTGACCTCAAATTTAGTGGGTCAGAATACATCAGATTAAATTCACTTTAGCTGGGTTTGACCCTGTTTGTCTTTCTCACTAACTTGCTCAGTACTTGTACAAGTGGTTGATCAGATTCAATCAGTCGAATAAGATAAACTGATGGAATGAAAGAATAAGAATAAATTGTATGCATTTTTGTGATTTGTGATTATTCCACGAATTGGAGGTCATTTGATTTAATTTGATATACTACAGTAAAAACCCAGTCGATAGGAATTGATTACCTATTAAACTAATAGCATTCGTAATTTCTAAACGAAGACGATGTTAGTTACTACTCAGTTATTAGTCAATAAAAATATCATTGCGATTAATTGGTCAACTGGCGACCAAATTAAAGACCAGTCACAATGTCACTGTCTACGATTATGAGTGACGTAGATAGGAATGAATTCCATATAGACTGTAGGTACACTACTAGTGTGTCGACTAGATTTAAAGACAGATCCACAAATAAGAATAAATCATTAGAAGTTAAATGCTTTTATCAGCTTGTTTCGTTTCTCTGATGTCACCTGTCTGAATCACTTCCAAAGTTTATATACTTTACTTGTTATATTTCATTCATGCGTCAGTCAATGAACACAAAACACGCGGTGATAGTTTAATCCTTCGGACCACTTAAGTAGCGTTCGACGGTTTACATTTCGAACTCCAAGCATTTTTATGATACTGCACAAATATTATCATTTACACACTCTATTAATGATCTTCATGTGCTTATTAGTGCTTAAATTCGAAGGGTTATTCCAGAAGTTCTAATGGGCAGTTGTGACCAGTGGAGTTTACATATGTCAGACAATTGTCATCTGTAACAACATGTGATGGCCATGCATTGTGGTGAATAGATTAAAATATGAAATGTACACTAATGGGGGCCAACTCAGAATCACGAGGTTCAAGTGCTCACCATGAGGCCTGAAGATCAGTGGCTTGATCTAGTAGTGGTGCATATGCACTACTGAGGGGCCTCATACTAGGATATAAGAGCTGTCCAGCCGTTCCTGATTTTCACTGATTGTGAGAAAGTGGTCAATTTTTCGTGTGAAGTTTCTGAACCTCACAACTCTGTAATAATGAATTAATAGTAGCATTCATAACCTGATTAGCATGTTTTGGGAACCATATGCAAATTAAGTAATAGAAACTAATTATCAAGAATACGTTCAAAAATTTGATCTTCGAAAGAAATGTTTGATGCACAATCCGAAGTAGGCAGGGTGGAGTAACAAACTATGGAATTATCGTTTAGAAACATACTGTATTAATCAGAAACCACCAAATTTTGGGATCATAATTAGTCTGTGTAATTAAACGACTAATGTTGATGAACTGGTTGACTGTTTCATTAGTACACACCACTAATTATTGCAAACTCAGATTGCATGAATTCTGATAAATTTGTTAAATTTCTGAAAAATCTTATTGTATTGTTATGAATAACAATATCGATTAAACCATGTGAGAAAAAGACGATAATTGGTTCAACACATTTGATCATTTACTTGGATTTATTCTGAACAATTTCCGTACTTACTGATTAATGGATTTTATTATGAAGACAATTTTAATAGAAGTACTTGGAGTGTAATCCAAGTCTATTGTCGATGTTTACAATTAGCCCATGAAATATTGTAATGGGCACGATGGAACCAGAAGTTATAGGAATCCTAGTATAAATAACGTATATTAGCGTCATCAAATAACATTGATGACCTTGCCAATTAAAACTCTTCTTTGATTTTAGGTAATACTTTTACTTAACTAATAAATGTGTTAGTAAATAATAAATAAATATTAAGTATTTTGTCATAGATTTAGTTTACCTTTTGTAATGAAACGATATTTTTAAGTTAGTAATATATTAATGCTGATATCACGAATCGATCTGAACCAGACAACCATTGATCACCTGGAAGCACTGGACAGCTGGCTCGTCCTAGTATGGGACTCCTCAGCAGTGCGCATCCACGACCCTCGTGGGGTTCTAACCCAGGACCCTCTGGCTCCGCGACGAGCGCTTTACCATTGAACCAGTAAGCCATCTCCTAATGGTTGATATTTCTAATTCAGTCAATTAGTAATATATCTTCAAAACTCCGCCTGCAGCTCTTCTATGGTTGCTGCCGATCGCAAGCCAGGGTAAAGGAGAAGGGTTGGGCATAGGGCTAGCATCCCTATCCCGTTAAACACAAGCTTGCGAAAAAAAACGCCAACCAAATTAAAGAAACTACACCATTTAAACTGCACTGGGAGTGAAAGGAATGTTTATGACGCTTCATAATGAAAGCCGAGATTCTTCGGAAGTCATGAGGCCGATGCCCCTTCTAACAACCAGAGCGAAAATTTATAGAGGTACATGAAATGTTCGGACAATATGGGAGACCGGGAAGATCAACCAGATAGCGTAGACAGGTATTTATAAACAACTGTCGTTGCAAGATATTGAATGTCTGTTGGCCGGAAATCATCAGCAACAACCTACTATGGAAGAAAACAAAACAATTTCCAGCCTAAGAGGAAGTTAAGAAACGACGTTGATAATGGATAGGACATACATTGCGGAAATTATCTGACTGCATCACGAGACAAGCACTAACTTGGAATCCTGTTGGAAAACCGAAAAGAGGAAGGCTAAAGAACACTCTGTGTTGAGAATCAGAAGCAGACATTAGAAGGATGAACAGCAACTGGAAACAGTTGGAAAGGATTGCTCAGGAAGAGTTGAATGGAGAATACTGGTGAGCGGCCTATGCTCTTCCGAGAGGAATAACAGGCATAAGTAAGTAAGTATGTAATATATCTTCAAACTAAGCAATTAGTAAGACTTTATTTATCATCTAATGATTATTGAAATGAATATGTCTGTTAAAATCTCATTGTTGATAAGTTTTTCTAACGAGATGATAATAACTCAACATACCGTTTAGAATAAAGAAGTCTATCGGAGATGTTGGATATTTTTTGGTACTACATAACTGTCACTTCAACCTGAAGAGCCGTCACAAATCACTACATGTAACATACGTTCCTGTCACTTCTAAATATTAGGTAGTAGACTGACCTTATTTTAAGAGTCTTTTTAAAAGCATTGGAAAGTAGATTTACTTGTCAAATAATGATTTATAGAATGCTTTAATATACATAATTTTTCTTTGATACTACTTGCATACTTTTTATTTTCAGATAAAAGTAATTTTATGAAGGTAAAGTCTATTAAACAAAATGCTTTTTCTTTTGATTTACGAAGCCCAAAACAGCAAGAAATAGAAAATGTAGCACGAACATAACTTCTTCCTGGTGCACACCTCAGACAACAAACTGTAAGTTCAAAGAGTAATAGTAATTTGTGAAACAAGAGCATTAGATTCATGGTATAAAATAATATTGAATTTTTTATTGGCATAACGTAATAATATTTTAACAAATTCTATTTTTACAAGATTTTGTAAAAAGAAAACACCGTTTACTGAGAACATTATCACAAGTAGTGTGAAGTTTTAATTTAGGTATAATATAAAAGTACAGTGGTTGACACTATCAGCTCCTTCTGTCTACTAACCATACTTAAAGAATCTATGCTAGAGAATAAGTATCAAAACTGTTTTAAGCTTAATACTTCCTTTAACCATTAGATACACTAGTAATTGATGCACATTAATGATAGCAGTCAAGTCATCGAAATATACATGCTATAAACAGAATTAGAAATTCTATCATTCTTTTATTAAATTTTGTTTACTTGGTTAAAAAGTTAAGATACTTCAGATTTAAACCAAGTGAGAACTCATGTTGAATATCTAGGAAAACCTAAACATTTTAAAGAACTTATGAATAAAATTGACCTGACTTTGTGAAGACTGTCTTCAAAATTAACAGAAGTGGAGAAATATGAAACAAAAAATTTTCAAAAGATTAAGGAAATTTTTTAAAATAAAAAAAGTAGAATAGTAACAACATTCTTTAGAATGAAATTACATTTTGTAATTGCCAAACATTTTAATGACTTAAGGTGTAAATTATAACTAGTAAAAACAGTTTAGATAATAGCAATATTTTGTTAACTACAAATTCAATTCGATTGTCTAGATAAGTTGATTGTCTTTAGATCCTAACCAATTACACAAGCACTTACTGTACTTATCAGTCATTCAGTGTAACTAAGGTTATGTCCAAAATATAGGTGGGGTTTGTAGATAACTAAGCAAAAATAAAGTGAAGTAAATTGGAAAATAAGTCACAGGAAGTTTCAACTATTACGAGGGTGGTAAATTAATATGTCATCTACTGTATGTTTAAGATTAATTTGACATTTTTGACAGAAATTGTTATAAAAAAGGATATGAAATTACATCTTTAAAACACTGGTAACTCCAGCACAATGTCGTATGATAGTACTTTGGCATATTTCAGTTGAATGTTACTTAGCATTGTCTCTGTTCTTACAATATATGTCTTTCAGTAAGTTTACGGTTAGCTTGTAAATGCTCAAGGCACTAACATGAATTAAAAACGTATAGAATTATAGGGGCTTTGAAAATCAGCTAACTTACAGGATATTCAAAACCTCAGATAAAAAGAAAACAGACAAATGTCTTAATGTGACCGACACAACCACAAGCCATAAGCTCACTGATTTTAAATGTTTTCTCTCTAGTTTCAATTCATAGATAACATGTGAAACGATATTAAATACTTTCATGTTATTGAATGTAGGGAACTATTCAAATGTCTTGTTTTCAAAAAAGATTATGTCACTGGGCTATTTGCAATTAGTGGTTGCAGTTAACTATGCAATGCATTTTGATGTATATTAAAATTTTAATTTGAAATCGCTCCCAAAATAATCTCGAATTCAACAATATTAAATATTGGACTAGAAATTACTTTAATTCACCTGTTTTCTAATACAGATTAGGGAAATTAGTCAGCAGCGTAGTTATATTTCGAAAGACAGTTTATATATATATATATATATATATATATATATATATAAATTTTTCGACAGTGTTAACTTGATTGGCTAAAAGCAAACCAACTGTGGATTAGAATAACAAGTAAACCGTGTTTATTGATGATTTTGTAAAATTTAATCTGAATGGTTGGATGATAATTTTGATCACTAATTCATGTCATATAAAGATCTATTGAATTTGACAACGAATTTGTTGACATTTCTCACTTCAGTTAACTTTTTATAACGTTATTCATTTTCTTGCGTAACAAATAACATAGTTATTACAAAGAATTTCATAACGCTAATGTTTATCATGACCTCTGAGTAGAATAACCTAAAACATAATTATGCATCATTGCGTTTTGAGTCTTGTTACAAGAATATTTGATTTGACTTTTTGTTACATTACAAACCAGTAATAATCGTAAGACCTTCTGGAATTGAACATCGCTGGACAAGTATTTTATCTTTGTTTGATTTGTAATTAGGGTTATAGGATAGAGAATTCGTTTAGAGGATTTTTAGCCTCGAAATAGGCTTATCAGTATTCAGACACCTGATCACGGCTGAGTGGTAAATATTTTCTAACATCAGTCAACTTTGTATTAGAAAACTACATATTAGTGTCATTCATGATTACTATCACACTTTTGACTTGTGGTTGAATCTCCATAAATATTGCATGGTATACTGGTTAATCTGAAAATTCAATTGCATTCTTTAGATATTTGTGGATAGATACTGTAAGTTATCATACTGTATGTTGATCTGTTATGCACAAAATACTTATTATACTGTTAACATGATTAAATTTATTTAAAACATCAATGGCCATCAGATATTAATCTTTTATGTCATTTCACGGAAATATATTAAATTAAGACCTATCTTTCGAGTTTACTAATTATCTGCCACATAATCATCAATTTAAGAAGTGTGTGATTCAACAAATAACTTTATGATTTATATATGAATTTTCTTTTTATGACCTAAAGTCCGACAAAAGTCATTTATTCAACTAATATGCAATTAGTAAAATTGAAATGAAGGTTTACAAAATATGAAGTGATTGTATGGAAGTATTCTGTTAAGGAACTCCACCTTCATCCCCTCTAGGGTTACTGCCCAAGCCCGAATAAAGGAGGAGGGTTGGGTATGGGGTTAGCAATCACATCCCGTAAAACAACAATCTCGCTAAAAGCACGCTAACCAGTAAAAACCTTTATGACCACTTTAACTCTCCCATAGGGAGTCGGAAGGTCTGTTATGACGCCATATGGTGAAAGCCTAGTTTCTTCGAAAGCCACGAGGCAGATGTCCCTTCTGACAACCAGAGCAACCATTAATATAGGTACATGGGATGTCCGCACGATGTAGGAGACAGGAAAAAGAATGCAGATAGCTGAAAAAATGAAAAGATACAACCTGAAGATACTTGGAATAAATGAAACTCATCGGTTACAAGCTGGACAGCAAACATTATCCTGAGGAGAAGGGCGTTTATACTCCGGTCACGAAGAAAAAGCACCTCACACTTAAAAAATGTAGCACTAATGTTATCCCAAGAAGCACAGAAAGCACTTATAGGCTGAGAACCTCATGGACCTAAGATCATGAAAGAATCCAGCAAGACAAAGGAGTTGATTACAATGAATATCATCCAGTGCAATGCACGCACCAACGACAGCCACGAGGATGGCAAACACCAATTGTATTCGAGGCTGCAATCAACCATCGATAAATGCTCAGCCAAGGACCTGACCATTCTGTTGGGTGACTTCAACGCCAAGTTTGAAATGGACAACACCAGATATGAGGATATCATGGGACGACATTGACTGGGAGACAGGAACGAAAACGGTGATTGGTTTGCAAACGTATATGCATTCAACAAAATGATTATAAGTGGCACCATATTCTCCCACAAACGTACACACAAAACTACGTGGGTTTTCACCGGATCACATTACGGAGAACCAAATCGACCACATCTGCATCAATAAGAAGTTCAGAAGAAACATGGAAGACGTAAGGGCAAGGAGAGGAGCTGACATAACTTCAGATCATCATCTGGCGGTGGCTAAAATGAAACTGAAGCTGAAGAGCCACTGGACAACTAGAGCAGCAGTATTACAAAAGTTTAACACAGTCTTTCTCTGAGATACTAACAAACTCAACTAATTCAAATTAACTCTCAACAATAAGTTCCAAGCATTTCATGATCTACTAGGAAAGGGTGGAACAAATATGGAGGACAAATGGAAAGAGATTAAGGAAACAATAACTTCGACATGTCAGGAGGTTTTGAGTCGCAAGAAACAACACCATAAAGAATGGATTTCTGTTGGTACTCTGAACAAGATCCGAGAAAGGAGGAGCAGAATGATTGCAATTAATAACAGCCAGACAAGAACAGAGAAAGCCAGGGCACAGGCCGAATATACCGAACTCAACAAGTGAAGATAAGCATTAGATCGGGTGAACGGAAATATGTTGAGGACCTAGCAGTGACGGCGGAAAAAGCTGCAAGTGAAGGAAACATGAGGCACCTATACAACACAGTAAAGAAGCTAGCTGGGAAATTAAGTAGGCCAGAAAGGCCAATTATGAGCAGGACTGGCAAACCAATCATCAAAGTGAATGAACAAGGGAACAACTGGGTAGAACACCTCAAAGAACTCCTGAATAGACCAGCACCATTGAACCTACCAGTCATTGAAGCAGCAGCCACGGATCTGCCGATAAACACCGACACACCAACAGTCGAAGAAATCAGAATGATCATCTAAGTGGCAAATCAAGAGTGGCAAGTCATCAGGGTAAGACAATATACCAGCTTAGGCACTGAAGACAGATACAGAAACAACTGCTACGATAATCCACATTCTCTTCAGAAAGATTTGGGAGGAAAAACAAATGCCAGCAGACTGGATAGAAGAATACCTCATCAATATACCAGAGAGAGAAGATCTTAGCAGTTGCGAGAACTACATTGACATCACTCCTTTTTCAATACCAGGTGAGGTCTTTAACAGAGTGTCATTGGACTGAATGAGAGATCCAGTCGATGCCCAACTTTGAGGTTAACAGGCCGGATTCCTTAAGGATCTATCGTGTATTGACCAAATCGCAACACTACGGTTCATTGTTGAACAATCAGTTGAATGGAATTCACCATTTTACGTCAACTTCCTCGACTACAAAAAGGCATTTGACAGCGTGGATAGGAGAATATTATGAAGCCTTCTACGACATTATGGCGTATCCGAGAAGATAGTCAACACCATTCGGAATTTTTACGACAGACTACACTGTATAATCATGCATGGAGGTCAGCTCACAGATTCATTCTTAGTGAAAATCTGTGTTAAATAAGGCTGCTTATTCTGGTCCTTCCTCTTTTTACTGGTGGTTGACTAGATCATGAAGACTACAACATTCCGAAGCAACCTCGGAATACAGTGAACAATATCGATACAACTAGATAACTTGCATATGACCAACCCAGCTCTTCTATCCAACACACAGCAACAAATGCAGATGAAAATGGACAAGGAAGCAACAGCCTCGGCAGCAGTAAGCCTCAACATACTCAACGGAAAAAGCAAGGCCCTTCGATACAGAACAACCAACACTAACCCAATTTTACTTAAGGCAGAAATTCTGGAAGATGTAGACACTTTTACATACTTGGGCAGCATCATCCATAAACAAGGAGGGTCTGGTCTGTGGCAGATGTGAAGGCGCGGATTGGAAAGGCAAGAGCAACATTTCTAAACCTGACGGACATCTTGAACTCAAATCAACTGACAGTCAACATTAAAGTCAAACGTTTCGATACTAAAGTGAAGACAGTTCTGTTGTATGGAGCTGAAACTTGGAGAACTACGATAGGCAATATTCAAAAGACACAAGTATTTATAAACAACTGTTTGCCTGAGATACTTCGGATCCGTTGGCCGTATACCATCAACAACAACCTCCTATGGTAGAGAATAGATCAACCAATATCCAGCCGAGGGATAAATTAGAAAACGATGCTGGAGATGGATAGAATACACATTGAAGAAATCATTAAACTGTCACATGACAAGCATCAACATGAAATCCTGAAGACCAAAGTAAAAGATGGTGACCCAAAGACACAATGCTTTGGGAATTAGAGACAGATATGAAGAGAATGAAGAGCACGTGGGAAGAGCTGTAAAAGAAAGCTCAGGACAGAGTTGATTGGAGAAGGCTGGTTAGCGGTCTATGCCCCACATGGGGTAACAGGCATTGATTGATTGATTGATTCTCGTAAGGGTGTCTATCTCTCAACAAAGAAGTATGAGGAATCGGGGGTTCAATATTAACAACTGGAATTTACAAATCTTCACTAAATTAGTATAAACGTCATATCTGTTCAAAAAGCTGGTTGCTATTTAAACCCAATTTCTTTGTAGATAGTGCATTCGATATTTGGTACGAAATGTATTGAGTTTGAGTTTAAATGTCAAAACTTTATTATGCAAATGTGTCCATTCTATAATCCCAAATAGGATGAAATTCGTATCTTCAATCACACAGTCCACCTATTCTTAGAATTACATTTGTTTTAGCTTTCTTTAATTTCTGAGTTCATTAGTCAAACAATTTATTTGTTGAGACTAAGTTATATGCTATAACATAGTACTTATTATTGTCTATAAAGTTCATTAATTCATTTTCTGCATTAATTACAAGGCCAACTAAAAGCAATGGGTATAAAAACTCCCCCGGTCTAGTTATTATTAAATGTGGCGAGAATTAAGTTGACTTACTGATTGTAAACTGTTTACATCTTATTTTCAGTTCTTATTTTTACACATTATTCAAAGGAAAAGAGAAACCTTTTTAACGAACTGTTGAGTGAAACAATGATTGGCTATTGAGTAGTGGCCATTACTATGATCCTCTGGTCCTCTACTACTCATCGGAATTTAATTCCGCCTTGGTAAAAAATCTCAGCTGCCACTAAACGTAAGTTCCTGTTTTCAGCTGATATATCTCCTTATATGAAAATATAGTTTACAACATAGTAAGACGCTTAAACTAGTATCCAAACTACAATTTGATCTGTAGAATCCAATAACAACTAAAAGACCTAACGAATATGACATTAGACATTACCTATGAAAGTAAGATAAGTGTTAAATCTGTATAAGAAAAGAATTTTTGGTAGGAGGGCATTTAGATGGACACAGGAACTGAAAGCAAATTATTGATATTATCTACATTCACAAGTTTATTTAATCTGTTCGATAAATGTGAAATAACCGAAATGGGAATGTTTTTGTTTCGTGCAGACAGTATATCGTTATAAAAACTTAACAATATAGCTAATGTAAACGAACAAATGTAGTCTACATATGTGTATGTTTATTAAAATATGAGGAACGTTTGATGAGAATAAACCTTAAATATATGCTTTACTGAATTTATTTGTTACTGGACGGTCGATGAACTGTTCCAACTCACTAAGGCCAATAATCACACACGAATGCACAGATTGGCTGTGCAGTTGTAGCAGAGTGTGTCATGATCGACTATTTGTATTCATCTTGTTATTTTCTCAAATATATTCTCGCCTGGTTAGGATGTACCTTGTACAGAGCATGCTAAAGAAACAAAAAAGCTTGGTCACCATGATCAAGCGGGCTAGGCTACAAAGTCATCAGATGATATGGCAGTAGTATGAAGCTAAGTATTTAGGCAGCCACATCATCTCAATTGAATGGATTTGAAATATTAGTAGATATTGCTCAGATAACTGCAAACTTACAGAGATATAAATGCATTGTAGGTGAATAGATGAAGTAATTATGTATTCTCGACAGAAAAAGTAAGTAAATAAAACAGACTAATAAAAATAAATATACAGTGAGGGAAAAGTGAAAGATATGATTGACTGATGATCGAATACGTGAGATCACGTGAAACAGTATGTTTATGGGGTTAAAAATTTAAGATATGCTGATTTTAAACTAAAATCTTTGCTACATAGATTGTGCCCAATAAAACTTGTTCTATTCTAAAAAGTTATGTAAATAACAATTTGCTTTTCTGATTAAAATACACTTATCGATGTGTTTAGTTTTAAGTAACAGTAGCTATTTCAAATGTTTTTAAAATCTCAATGAATATCCTATATCAAACATTACTTAGTGCTTCAAAGTAATTGGGAGCATAAATAGCATTTAAGGTCAATAAGACACTAAATATTCGTCAACATGCAGGTGATAGACAAGAATACCTTGAATTTGGTTCATTATGATATCCAACACTTTTGTGATGATTCCCCTTTTTGATTTGGTGCGGTTTTGGTGTACAATTTTTAGTCTGGTTGTGGGGGGGGGCACTATTGAGTAGTTTCATCCTAAGATAAAACATCTGTTTAATTCTTCCTGGCTCTCTATGGGATCCTACTGGAATTGATTAGTGACTAATAAAAAACAGAAATTCCTCTTATTTATGACAGTATCCTTAAAATGTTACCTATGTATAAATCATATTTTTTTTTATCTCTTGAGTTATCTACTGTCTCGCTAGGTCTTTTCTGCAAAATTTTATACACATGCCTCGACTTCTAGGCACCTTTAAAGCGAATTTCTAAAACAAATTAATAAATGCTACAATATTAATGAATATTCTTTTCGTATACACAAAACGTTACATTGTTACTTTCCCTGTGGTTACTAGACTTAAGATTTTTATTAAATAGATCATTACTATTAATAATCTAGATTTCTTAATAACATCAATTACTAGATATTTTTAGGAATCAGTTTCACAACCACCAGTCAGATTTAAAGATTGTATCACTTTATAATCATTGAAATTTGCTGAATCCAGGGAATGAGTTACGTGTTTATAATGTACTAAACCTTGGCAAGGTTCGGAAATTCTTTTTAAAAGTTTATATCTTCAGATTTCAGTTCACATTTAGAACGTAATTATGTGCTGACAATATATTAGAACTAAATTGACAACCTGAGCGAGGATATATTGACCAGATATTTACAACTCATCCAATTCCAGAAGATCGACGCACATACCATCGGCCTATGAAGTGATAATCCTTGATTTGAAAACAGCTTCCGACTCTATCGACTCAGACCTGTCGGTGACAATGTTCGTTTTCAAAGGACTTACCTCTAAAGTACATAAACGTCATAAATAATCTTGACTGGAACACCACTGATCGAGTCAGAGCTTATGGAGAACTGTCACGAGTATTGTCAACTTGAAGTGGTTTTCATCTGAGTCGCCCTCACCCCCTTATTATTTACTTTCGTTATAAATGTCTTCCTATAAGTTATGCTTTCTCCATCTAACCTGTCAGGAATTGTTCTCTTTCCATGAAGCACATTTGTCGACTAAGACTACACAGACGATATGGTCCTATTCGGTGAAAATTTTGACAATGTGTAGAGTTTGTTGAGCACTTTACGTAACAGTGTAAAGGTATTCGGGATGCATTTTTCCTCTCTCGAATCCAGAATGTTTCTTAAGGATCGGTCTGGACCATTGACTAGATTGGTCACCGGGTGTTAAGTAGTTAAGTGTGTAGACCACTCCACTTATCCCGGAACTCTCATCAACCAGTAGTGGAGTGTTGGTGTTTGACAAAATTTCTTCTGGGATTCAGTAAGCTCGCTTAAGCTTTGCCAATCCAAGCCACTTGTTGAGTAGGTGAGATATCTGTCTCTCGACGAATGGCCGATTGTATTGCTCAGCAGTTGGTTCTGTTTTAAACCATGGATGCGAAACAAGTATATATGCATGTATGTATGATCAACATTGAAGTTGGTACATGTGTGGATCGGTCCGATTTTGCATGGAAATAGAAGATATGTGTAGATTCCAAGTGTTTGGTAATAGGAAGATTTTTGTAATATCACCCAAACATCATGGAATGAGCGAATAAGCAACATTAATTTCAGACGTAGAATGCTGTGAAAATACGATATATATATTGGGATGGTAGTAAGCCCTCATCGACTGAGATACCTTGAGCATGAGACACATTGAAGAAGGCAACTGGAAAATGTGGAAAACCAGAACTGCCTATCAGGAACAAGAATGGCGCACTAATAACTGAGAACAGCGAAACAGGTCGGTAAAGCACTTTGAAGAACTCGTGAATTGACCAGCCCTACTCAACTCACTAATAATCATGACAGCACCTACCGACATTCTTGTAAATGTTACTACACCAACAACCTAAGAAATTAGTATGATCACCTGACCAATCATGAGTAGTAAGGTAGAGTGTCAAGACAACACCATCAGCCAAAAATCAAATGTAGAAGCAACTGCAGAGATGCGCAGTATTTACTTATGGAAGATTTGAAAGACAGAGCGAATTGGTAGCCGATTGGAAAGAAGGATACTATATCATGATACCAAAGAAAACAGGGAACACAAACATTACCCTATTTTCAGTGTCAGGAAAAGTTTACAACCGAGTGTTGTTAAACCGAATGAAAAATCCTGTGGACATTCGATTTCATAATCAACAGGTCGGATTCCGTAGTGACTGATTATTTGCTGACCGAATCGTGGTACTAAGGATTGATAGTGAACAGTCAATCGATTAGAACTTACCACTTTGCATCACCTTTCTTGAATATGAGAAAGCACTTAAGAGAGTAAACGGGCGAATATTATGAAGTTATCTTCGACACTGCAGTGTCTTGAGAGGATAGTCAATATTACACGGAATCCTTACGATAGACTACACTTTAAACTTGTGTATGGAGAGTAGCTCACAGATTCATTCCAAGTGAAGATCGGAGTCAAACAAAGTTGATTACTATCGTCTTTTATCTTTCTCTTGGTGACTGACTGGATAATGTAACCCTCAATATCTTAGGGGGAGTACGGAATGTATTAAATAGCTTGGATGCATCTGGACTATATGAGCTTCACAGATGGCCTAGCTCTTCTATCCCACATACACCAACAAATGAAGCTGAAGTTGAGTAGTGTAACAGCAGACTCTGAATCTAGAAGTAAGCCTGAGCATATACATAAAAAAATACAAGACTCTTCTTTATAAAACAACAAGCACTAACCAAGTTACACTTGACAGACAGGCTCTGGAAGATGTGGAAACCTTTACATACGTGGGGATCGTCATCGACAAACAAAGGGGAACTGATGAAGATGTAGAAACGCTGATTGATAAGGTGATGCAAGGGCAATATTTATACAATTAATGGACATCTACAACCCAAATCAGCTGCTAGCCAACACCAAGTTTAGAAATTTCAGTACATATGTGAAGACAGTTCTACTGTATGAAAGTGAAGCCGAAACTTGGAGAACTGCGATAAGCATCCTTCAAAAGATGCAGATATTTATGAACAGTTGTCTGTGTTAGACAATCCGGACTCGTTGGTTAAACTTTATCAACAATAGCTTACTGTGACAGGGGACAACTCAGGAAGAAATTAGAGAGTGGCACTGGATGTGGATATGGCACACGTTAAGGAAGTCGTCAAACTGCATCACAAGATAGACACCAACAATAGAATCCTTCAAAGCCAAAGAGAAAGAGGATGACCAAAGAATACAATAGTACCTGGTAATTGGAGAAAGACAAGGAAAATAATGAATAGCACATGGGAAAAAATGGAAAAGTAGAGATCATGACAGAGATTTAGTTGGAGAATCCTGATCACGTAATCGTAGGCTATTCGCCTACCTATTAAATTAAAACCTGTAAAGCTTACTTATCACTAGTCGTATTCAATGCATAAAGACATTGGTGCAGATCGTAGTAAGACACTAGAGATTATAAGGCGGAAAGTCACGGCAATGCTAGGATAACCTTTTGCCGACTTTCATCATTTCCAGTATGGTAATTTGTAAATGTGACTACAGTTTGGTAGTGCATCAATTTCTGTAAAATTAATGTCGAGTTCGTAGTAATGAAGGTAATCATTATTCTGTCATGTTATTTACGCGACATTTTCTGACTTTCAACTGTAGTTTAACTGATATTTGTTCATTTTAACTACACAATCATACTCCAATTTATATAATAAGGCTAGTGCGTCAGCAAACTTCCACATATCAATAGTTGTCAATAAACATGTTACTACTTTGATAAATTTAAATAGTTTCATATGATAAATAATCGGCATGTAAATTCATATCTGATTGGAAGGAATGTAATGTATCCATATCTCTTCAGAACAGTGCTCATCTCACCATGGATAAAATTCAGGATATTTATACCTCACAAGGAGTGTTTAAGCTTTAAGACCACTGAGTTTGTATCCAACAGACTGCATTTCTGACTTCTTTCAATTTAGCACAAGTTAGTACGACAGTGATCTGTAGTCATTTATAATATTTATCTGACACCCAACACAGTGGAGGACTGTCCTTAAAACATAACCTAGTCAAGGTTTTATTTTTAGCAAATTTAATACATGCCACTGTACTTCATCAAAGACGTCTACAAGTAAAGGTTTTTTAAGCATTACTGTACAGCTAGGAGTCACGTTTGCTTTGATATGAATAAGTAAAAGCGAATAAACAACTTGATTGAAAACTAGTTTTAGAGACTCAATTACATAAACTAAATGAATAATTAAATACGGACAAAAGAGATCATATAATTTACTTGTAAAAGTTTAGAAAATGATTTTGAGGTAATAGATGAGTACACTGCCTTATATATCTTCGCTTTACTACTGAAGAATAACCAAAATATTTTTAAATATTACTACAATCGGAATATAGGGAGATCGAATTTATCTGAAGTAGCCTGGGAGCTATTATTTTTATTGTTATGAATTAAGTGAGGGGTGGGGATATATCCTGATATCTGGTTAACATCCGTGGAACTGATTATTACTAACACTTAAATTTGTTGTTACAAGGGTGAATGAAATACATTAAATTGCTGTCACTTAAACGTGTCTACAAATTTTCCAGGTCCTGCGACACTGATTAAATTGAACATTTTCTTATAAATTTATTTCATAACTGCTAACAATTTCTGCAGTTAGGACAAGTTGTTCATACTCAGTGATCATCGAGAAATAATCGTCAATCCCAAGGTGGCTTGTGATGGTACAAATACCATAATAGTGGGATTTTTAATTTAAAGTTAGTTTGAATGGAATTGATTTTTATGTGACGAATAGGCTACCTAGAGAATACATATTTACAAATAGGATACATGACGCAGCCACTGTTCAGAGTTTCCCATTTAAGTGCCTACAATTACCTGAAATCTCAACACAGAGTATGCAAAATCTGGTCATATTAGCTACAGTGCATAAAACAACTTGATTCATTGAATTCATTTGGCACTAAACAGTACACAAATTGGGAATTGATTTTTACTCAGAAATCATGTGATCAACCACATCTTCATTGTCTTCTTTGCTCTCGGTAACCTGGTAATTCTTGTTATCTTCAAAATACTTTAAAACTTACAGAAATCTGAAGTCAACTTAAAACAACTGAGTTTATCTAGCCAAAACAAATAAGTACATTGATTTCATTTACTTTGAATTACGTATCTCATATTACCGTTATCTTTCAATCTGACTTTAATTAAGTACACACCATTTTTATTGAGTCTACTATCACATTTAACCCTTACTTCAAACAAATACACAAAGACTATTTAACAACATGAATCGTTCAAACAACGTTCAACTTTATACTAATGTAATACGAAAACAATCTGCTTCAATCACCATTATTAAAATATTGTCATCTTAAATAATAATGTTATTGGAAACATTTTTGATAAATCATGTCTTCATTTGCGAAAAAATATGAATTATTGAACCTTAATCTATGGTTGTGCAGCTTGGTTTATTCATTTACTATAACAGATTTTAATGGGATAGATTTCCACTGATAGGAAATATTTGTCAAAAAGTACTCTTTTTGTTCTATCTATTGCTTTACGATAAATATACAGAACTAGTGGTATATTTGCCCTACTTTACAATTGTTATTTAAGTGATTGTTAAGCATTTTTATGATTGATCGTAGAAATAGTTAGATAGTTTGCTTAGATCTGAAGATGGTTATCACCATGGATTTGAAATAGGTTAGTTACTCAACGACATTTAACTGATAGACACTAAAAGGACTATTTTCTCCTAGTTTCTGAATCTTTTGATTTGATGTAGGTTATCATTACTTTTAGTGAGAATGCAGGGATTTGTAGAATCGATCAAATCAATAAGAAGACATCAATTCATCTACTATATTAGACAAAGTACCACTTTGAACAAACCCAATACGTTTTTAAAGGCTTACATGTTAAATACTCTTTTTGTAATATGCCTGTTAGAAATTTCATTTTCGTACTTGGTAGGCAAACGAGTAAAATAATATTCATTATTGCATTTCCACTTATATCGACAGTATAAAACTAATAAACCTTCCCACATATTTTATTATTTGTAGTGCACTTGAAATAAGAAATACGGGTATTAGGATAGTGCAAAAAATAACATGGTTGTAATTTATGCAAAGGTGATTATAACTAGTAAGAATATTTAAAAATATAACTAAAGATAAACAATGTCACATGATCGTTAAGCATATCAGGGTTAATTATTTGATCATTCTCTAGTTTATTTATTTATATAGTCTAAATATGATTGCATTTTATTCACACAAACGAGTAGTATGATTTTGTTTCAATTATTGTTTAATTTGTGATTCATTCAACTGTCATATACTGAAACTTGTCTAAATATAGTTTATCCAGATCAAAAATGAAAGATGAATGATATACATAACTTATCAAGATTGTTACTAGGGTAAAAAATTTGGATTGATTATTTAAAAATACCATCATATACTTTAAAACTGATTTTATACTTTCCAGTGAACGTTTTTATGAGCTCACTTGGAAAGTTGATATTCTGAAAAACTAACCTATATATATATATATATATATATATATATATATATATATATATATATACGAAGTCGAGCACTTTGTATCAATTCATTTTATTTGATTAATATTTTTAAGTCTAGTCCACACAGGACTCTTATGCATAACTAACGTGCACATTAAAAAAATTTAATTATGTTACTTTATTGTCTTAATGTAGCATTTATCGAATAAAGAGTATTTGAGCAAGTAACTGATTTTAGTAACACCCAGAGACTTTATAGTTTGATGCGATAATATTTCAAGACTGATGATTGAGTTACTCATTTGTCTGGATATTGTTTTGACTGTTCTATATGGATAGCGTTGAGCTACAGTGTGTTATGTATAAAACAGTACATTTGTTTAATATGGCTAACCAGAGCTGATTCGAAAAATGTGATTTGTATGTTTACTATAATTCAGGAAAATATGTTCATATATTGGCTTATGAATGCATGTAGTTTGAAAATGATTAAGTGTAAAAGCAATAACACTTGATTCCTACTTTTGGAGTTAACAGGGGATTTTCTCGGCTGCTAATGTATAATGACAATGTCTATTTCATATTCAAAGGAGACAGTGGTGATTCTTTTAAAACTATTATCTACTGTTTTTAGAATCTCATAGACTGGATACATGACCTTAGAGACCATTCATAGAACGATAGTTAACGTAATATGTAAATATACATTAAGCTTTTCAGTCTGATAGGCTATCAAACAAATTAATAGATAAAATAATGTCCTGCTGACTTTTGTAAAGAAAAATTGCTACTAGCCTTGTATTAGTCATAACTCTGAACCAAAGAGGTAAAGTCTCGACAAAACGTCTACTTCATAGTAAGCTTATTTGAGGACAACAATATTTTAACATTTCACTAAATTACTAATTGCTATACTTATTTAACCAAGCTCAACTAATGATTCTACCAAAAGATGCTGTATTTAAATAAAATAATGGTTTCAATTTATTACTCCTTTGAGCGAATGGATTGACTATATATTTGCCTAGCTAGAGAAAAGTATTCTCTAAACCAGTTCTAAGAAAAACACAACGCTTTATCATACAGATAGTAATTTGGTAGTTTAATTTTTAAACGAGGGTTAGAAGCATTCAACAGGAAGATATATTTTGCAGAGTAGAGACAAGAAACAAAGTTCACACTCTAACGAAGGCCTCAAAATCGTGTGACAAAGTACATTACATCAAATATATCTGTTGGCTAGCATGTACATGCTAAAATTTATATGCATAAACTATCACAGCGGTACATTCAAATATGTTATGGCTCTTATCACTGGAAAATTTAGGTCTCTCGTTTTCAGAAACACTTGTTTCTCTCTATTAGTCTAACTTCATGATCATTAATCTTTTCAATTCAAATTCTTTCTCTACTATGTACCCTCAGATTCTAATAACTGGTATTACCATTGTTTATTCAGCACTTTTTCTCTGCTTTATTCTTATGTAACATGTCCTGACAAGTAAATTAAGATCAAGTTAATTTTATCTTTTCATGACATTAGATAATGCATTCTATTTTTTATTAAGAAGTTTGACGATTGTAGATTCAGTTATGAAGGAGATTATGATAATGTCTACATGATTGTCGTAACAAAATTACAAAAACTCATTTTGTTCTGGTTTTCTTGCAATGATTAATTGGTTGATAAGCATTTTATTTGATACTCTTCTTAAATCAATCATTTATAATCAATTCAGACTCCGGTACAAATGTGCGCTGGTTCAAGCTACTGTATACTATCAACATGACGAAGTTAACAGTGTAAATATAGAAGAAATTATAATAATTGTAATGAGATACACCAAACGTTTTAAGTGTGGAACAAAAATGAGTATGAGAGTATACTGGAACTAAAAATTCAGGAAAAGTTGGAGTGAAATGCGTCTGCTTTACTGTGACGGATTCTAAGCCGTATCAACAGACACATCAAACTACCCGTCGCCAATAGTATAAGGACTTCATACAGTTATAAAAAAGTGTATTTAGCAATTTTGGCGCTCTCAGTTAGGAATATACCTTCAAAATTTGACTAAAAAGTGTTGATCTAGATGATTTATGGATGAAAATGACTAAAGACGATATTATGGTGTTATAGAGCAAGTTGACTATATATAACTACTAAAAATTATAACAACAACTATCAAGTGATTAGGTTTGAATTATCAAAGTAGAGAATTTATTCAGTTAAAAGAATTTCATTAACAAATATTCACAGACAAACGAAATATAACTAGTTGGCAATAAGTGGATTTGTAAAGAATAAACTCATGTTATGTAAGCAATTGTCAAAAATTCGATTTTTCTGGCATAACTTTTTGGAAAACTAAAGTATTTTTTAGAAGTCTATTAATATTTTAAGTGTATAATGTATGAAATGTTAAATATTGATGCCAATAGTTGACCTACATTATTTGGCATAGTCATGAATTATGAACACATTTTCTAGAATTTTATAAGTGATATGATAAGCAATAATTAGGATTAACTGTTAGTTTTTAGTGAATGGTAAGTTATTGCTCTACAATATGCATACTATTCAATCATTCGTATCATTTAATCGTTTGTTTTACTGTTGACAATATACAAATAAGCGTGATATTCATCCTAAATAGAGGCATATTATTTTTCTCCTAATTAATTTGTCACTGATATCACTTCATTCAATGGTTCGAATTAATAAGCCAGTCTCATCAATAGCTACTTCATATTGTTACATTTCATCTACCAATTAATACTGCATTGCCTTATTCCATAATTCCTAAATGTTATTTTTAATTACAAATAATTAAACTTTTGAAAAATAGAACATTGTTGTAGGTTAAAATATTTACATTTTTATGAACTCTCAAATGGTGTATACCTCGAAATATCAGAGTAGTAGACAACTAATCAAAAAGTAATTTTATAGAAAACGCATGTCAAAATTATCAAACGTCATACATATCATCTTTTGTGATGATCAAGATGTACTGAGATCATGACGAAATCAGTATGTTGTCAAGTGTATTTTGGAATCACTATAAGGAACTGAATAATTTGGCACACCAATCAAAGATCTAAGTAAAGTCGTTAAGCCTAACAGTCAATAAGGCTACTAAGTTTGATATTATATAAGTGATTCTAGGAGCGTCTCGAGATGCATACTTAGTAAAACATTTTCTTTTAACTATCACACTAAAGGATAAGAATTCAAATGTTTTAAGAAGTACATCACAAGCATAATAATTGGAGTGAATCTCATTTGAGTGCCTACAAAATACATAATTTACAAACAAGCTCCCACCAAACTGCTAATCGACATATACAGTTAAATATTTGTAAATCTGTAACAAAACATAAAAATAACAAAAGTGATTTGACAATCGTGTTAAAAATTGTCAGCGTACGAAGCGTTTGTTGTGATTACGACCAATTTACTCAAGAACAAATCTGTTAGATAAGACTAGTAATTCAGTTTGAAACGTAATATGTAGCAGTTAATTCAAAACGAGATGACCGAAACAACGAAATAATCACATGTCGAAATTGACTCGTGCGTAAATTGTGTATTATTAATTTATACTTACAACTAATGGGCATTTTAACATGTTGTACAATAATTTTCTAATGAATAAATAATTTTCAAATGATAATTCGCCTTTTTTTCATCAGCGAAATTTGATACATACTGACTAATAGTCAATGAATAGTTAAATGAAACTAAGAATACTTTTATTCACTTAAACAATCAGTTTATTGAGAACGGGTTCGTTGAATTACAATAATAATATAAAATATGTATGCGCTTATGTTAAAAGTGTGTAAATACATGTAACTAGTGTTAAACTACAGTGAAAATTATTTAAGTTAGATTGTGACTGGCAAGTGGAATCCAGGACTCGCGTTTCGTCCCATTTGGGAGTCGTCGGCTGGATGTACCTGCATCCCAATGTTGATGTCCACAGTGGAATGCATAACACTTGTATATAATCTCTATATCGAGGCGATTTGCTCAGGATACACATGTAGCAACAGTGACTGACCAGCTTCAGTTTATAACTAATATACAAATTCATCCTAATATAGTGAAAATTATTCTAATTTCTGTTGAAAACTAAGATAATGATACTTTTATTTTATGATACCATAATCGTTGTTTTCTTTTATCTCTTATAGTGCCTACATATGTTATGTTAAAAGAAACAGACTAGTACTTACACAGATCTAGAATTCGCTTAATGAAATAGTAAAGTTCTTTCTATGAAATCACTTCACTTAAATAAAGTTTTCTAAATCAAACTAAATATTTGAATTCAAATTTTATTACGGATAAGTATGATCGTTGTTTTCATCATTTCTTGATTTAAATTAATACTAGTTACTCATTCTATCAAAATTAGTAGACACAGACGAACAACTAATGGTAATTAATGAATCACTGAAATTCAATTAGGACAAATGTCTACACAACAAAGTACATATGTTGAAAAAACTGAAAGAAAAGTTATTATGTACATTTTCGATCATACTTCACAAAAGTGAGAATACAGTGACAGTAGATTTTGGAACGATTGGTTATGGACCCATGGTTGGTATTAAAAAAGGCACTAAAGATAATTATTAAACACATGACTTCATATCTACTCCGTTTTGCTGATGTTATCATTAGCAAAATATTAAAATTAAATTTATTCACTGGCAGCATCATTTTACAGTATTAATTTGATGTAACATTATACTTATTACTCCTTTTATAATTTATGTTTTTATATACCCCCTTTCCTATCAAAGGTTCACTCAGCTAATCCATGTTTTTGTATGTAAGGTTACGCAACCAGTGACTTTCTGCCTCCAGTTTCAGAAACCTGTCTCTTTCTAGTTTCAACTTCTTGAATATGCATTTAATCAAAAAATAAATTACACAATAAATAAAAAGGCAGTATCCATTATACTGATTCTCTTTAGCTACATTTATGTTAGCCTCGACCACTTTGAAAACTTCGCTTTAAATCCCATATGGAATATTTATATATGTCGTTCTTTAATTGACTTGACTACTGTGGAGTATTTCTTAGGTCATGTTAGCCTGGCATGGTTGTTCTTTTTACTTTACTAAAAAAACTACTTGATATGAATTTCAATTAGCATTGAGTATTAAATTTTAAGACATATTGATTTACTGATGCATAAAGTATAGATTCCTGCAATCAAGTTTGAGTTACACTATAGTTATAGGAGAGCAAGTGATACTACCTGATTACCTATACTAATATAGCAGAGGCAGTGGGTTTTGATCGTACAACTTAGTAATTAAAAGTCGAACGCCTTAATCAATGAGTCATCACTTAAAATTAATTGAAAAGCACATAATCATTCTACTACTATAGAATTGTATAGTATCAGATATCGTAAGATTTTAGATTAGGTAAAAGTGTTTGCTATTTTAGGTTAGAGAAACTCACTATTTAACATTTTTAATTTAAATCACGTACTTCAAAAAAATTTTGTTGACAGTAATTCGAATATGATTATTGTTTATTTTCAAGTTGATTGAATATACTAACCGTATTTAATTATGTTAATAGTATCAATCTTAGTTTATGTTAAACTCTTCAAAATGTAGCTGTCAAATTTCCATGATTATTCACTGAAAGTACAGTTATACTGTTACTGCTACCAATAATATTAAAATATTATTAGATACAGCTTACGTGTAACAGATGCCTCCAACATGTTAGAAAATTCACATAAGATAACTTCATTATCAAGTGTAGCAAAAGATTTTGACTGGTGTCCATATTGATTTTTAATTCAATTTAGATGATTGAATTTGAGAAGGAAACGCAAGTACTATAACACTTGAATTCATCTACAGTACATTAACAGAGTAAAGTATTTTTTGATTGAGTTGAAGGGACTAACTGTTAACAAAGATTTTAGTTCCTTTCATTAATACAGTATTTTGTTTGACTTTTATCCTGTTTTATGATAGGTAGCTAACTGATCATGATATATACCTGGATCTTCTTTCTTTTTATCATAATGATTGAAATAATCACAGTAAATGAAATGGCCTGTTAATTAAAGCTATTCTGAAAATCCTGTTAAATAAAAAAAATATATGTAAAGATTATTATTTACTAGGTCATTAATAAAGATAATTAGATATTGCGTATATATCCATTATATTTATGCGTGCACAGAAGTGTACATTTAAACATGAACAAACTATTTCTCATCTCGTGATCTGATATTCTGCGAAGGTGATGATAGATAAATTCAATTTTTCATTCAAACAGTCTGACCACTGATTTTAATAAAATCAAAAAAAGTTGATAAATAGTTTAATTTGTAAAAGTTTCTATTTAGAGAAGAATATATTCATATATACGATAAAACTGGCGTAAAGAAACACCAAAGAGTCCAGGTACGTTTTCATAATGGCCAATGGTGTCTAATGGGCACTTAATGAATTTTTCAGTCTAGTTTATTGAACATTTACTCTAATTACATGTCAAGATTTACATATTGCTATCTTGATATAATTTTCACCATAAATTAGATGAAAACATGAAATATGTATATGTATATCTTATGTAATAATAGCTCAATATTCAAAGTTCTTGAATTTCTTATATACTCCCCTTCTCCCTTGTTGAGCTTTTTAGTAGCATAAAATGTTTCAATGTTGTCAAATAGGTGTACAAAAAGATATTTTACTGGATGATTATATGTTTTATTTTGAGATATGAATGATGATGGGTAATGATCTAAATGATTATTAAAGCTTCATTACTCAACCTTTAAAGATTTTAAGTAGTTTCCTACTGTATCTAACAGTTATGACAGAATATTTATTTCAAATGGATCGTCAGTTTCTACAGGATTTTAAATATGTCATACCAATGAGTGTTACAGAAAACGAAACCAGGGTTTTTCACCAACTACTTCCAAGAAAATTAATCAGTTGTTCATTTAGCTTGAGAAATTTATGCAAATTTCCTGCAGAATATAGGATTGTGGCATTTATTCTAAAAATACAGATATGCCAAATAATGTCGATCTGGCTAAATATAATGTTTTTTTAATGTTTTTCTTCTTATAAAGTTTAACGACCGTCATTTTTAATAATCATGATTATATATATACCATAATTATTATAATTACTATATTCAATTCACGTTTTCCCTATATTACCCACATTTTAACAGTTAGTTACCATTTTCAATCACTTTGTTATCTAATCTTTATACGTCTACGCCTATCCCTGTACTTTGTGTACACCCCACCACCACCCAAGTACATTGATTTTGTGATTATATATGCATGTATTAAATAACTACTTATGAAAACTATTGTGTGAATGATTTACGTATCGTAACTTCACCACTATCATTATTTCTCAGTGTAAAAAACTTGAATTATGACCTGTTAATCATAATAATATAAGGAATGAAAGAATCGTTAGAAGCACCTAGTTGTATAAATACTGTTCTTTAAATGAACATTACGATTATGTTCTATTACTGTGTTGACATTTAAACAAGAAAACAATTATCAATATTTAAGAAGATTCTGATTAGTAAGATGTAAACACTCCTATATAAGTTGAGGAAATATTTCTAACTGTCATATGACACTAATCAATGATTTGTTGTAGGTTACCAGACAATAAGCAAGTAATTCTTTCTACCTGTTTTCATATCTTGTTAAGGAACTAAACGTAGACTTTCAAATCCTACAACGAGCAGATTATCACATGGATACTATATTAAAAATTTGAAATTATTGTAAATTGAGACTGGAGAGATAAGAAATACCGATAAAATTTATTTTAGTCACCTCAAATAGTTTAGAATTGTACGTCATAATATTTGAACTCACCAGAGTTGCTGAAAAAAATCCGTTTCTAATATGAAAAATGAATTTAAGTAAAAAAGATTTAAATCAGAGCCTCAAGGCCAGATATCTGATTGTAAGATTCTATTACTAATCCGAACTCAGTATTACTATAATCAGATAATGCTATTCTACTTTATTAATGCAATGTGAAGTGTAAATGTGTATTTTTCCTACTAACTCGGACATTATGCTTGACAGCCTAAATAAAAAGCTTCGTATAAGAATATTAAAGTGCTGATCTAGTTGCTATAAAGTTAAAAGATATTGTCAGGTATACATAAGCCTAAGTTTAAAGCATTATATTACTATTCACCAACAGATATGCGTTAAAGCATAGCAAGGCAAATTATAATTCCGCATCAGTCAATGAATTCTTTACATCAATTGCCACCGAATTATTCATACTGTAGTCAATACTTATTACTATAATTTGCATTAAATATTTAGATGGTGACGATTAATATGTTCAAATTCTAAATTATTATAGAATTCTAAAGTTCATATTGAAAGTAACTTTGCTCCTTGAACTAATAACCTAAAGGTCCTAGAAAATAGCGTTTACTTTTCTTTTACTATGACCTGAAACGGACGTCAACAGCTAGTACGTCTCATTTAGTATAATAAATTTCCTGTGAGTTGTTTATTAGAAAATGATTTTCAGTTGGGACAAATTTTATGGTATAGAATATTTCACATCCGTATTGATGTCCTGGTAGCATTTTTATACCTTTTGTGAATTCCTTGATGGTATTATTTTTAGTGAGCGGGGTGATTTATGTGTAAAGTTCACGTTACTATTGTAGGTTAGTATTCTAGGTTAGTAATTCAGTTAAAATTGAAATTCCCATTTGAGAGATCCAGTACAGACTAAACAATAAAAATGGATTCATTTAAACCATAGATATTTGTTCATTATTCCTAAGATATATTGTCGCCATTGTAACTTATCTGACTTCATGTTCGGCGACATGAACTTATAATTTATTTTGATGACGTAATAATTGGCAAATAACTTTATAGTTTACTTGTCTTATAGTTAAACAATCAGATAATTATCTCCAACTGAATCGTGTGTACTTCATACGGATGAAAATACGTGTAATTATGTATTTGTGGTTGGTTAATTGAAGTTTCACTTTAATCAGATTTATTTTACACGTTTCAAGTTAAACTGGAAATTACTTCCTAATTATAATATGTATACAGGTCAGGTATGACATAACATGTCTATGGAATTAAATCAACCTGAATAATCATGTCTTTGAAAGCATGTGGATTACTGAATCTTTCGTGTGATCAAAAAATAATAAAACAAGGCTAAATAGTATGCAATTTAGAGATAAGCTGTAATTAATTTCGGAAGATGGTCATTGTAAATTATATAGTCACTATGAATTTTAAACAAATTTATCATTTTGAAACTTAATGCCAGCATTATTCAGTAGATAAATAGTACTTCTAAGACATTGATAATACGATGACTGTAACTTCATTATTGTTTTATATAGGTTCTTTATATAGGTGTCTTACGTGATATTTTGAAGAAATTCAAAAGAAACTTAATATAGTTTTGTTAGAATTTCATTGACCTCGTAACAATATCTATGAGGTCTGTAATTAATGAGGATGCGCTTTATTCTTAAATTAAGCAATATTATGAAAAATTGAGCAACAAAACTGTATGCATTTTATGTTGACACTGTAAACTACTGAAGAAAATCTATCAATTAATAATAAAGATATAGTGGATTACACAGCTGAACTAAAATGACAAATACTATAGAGATAAAATATTTTGCAGTCTGATAATGCATGTACATATATCAGTTGTCTGATTTGTATTTGTCTTCGGTCATTTTCCGATTTTTATCAGTGTGTAAAGAAAACTGTCGTAAAACACTTTGACATTCGATGTAGACCAACATATATGAAGAAGTTTTATAATATTATAACGTACAGTTTGAATACTTGAATAATGAGAGGGAAATCGATCCTACCTTAGCCGAATTTCTTTCACCAAATTAAAAGATCTTTGAATTAGGCTATCATAAAGCAGAATATGCTCAGCCTTTACTTCTGCGATACGCCCGATTAAAGTTACATACTTGTTTACTGTGTTGAATTCGTAAAATTTATGAACACATTCTAATGTCTAGTAATTTCTGACTTGCGCATGGGATATTATGTTGCACTGATTGATCACTGAGTAGTATGTTATTTGACCAATCCATCATAGTACTGATTACTTTCCATCGATCATGCTTTAATGTAGTCACTAGCCTAAGGTGCTTTGACATTTCAATCACTATGTGAAAACAGAAAGTGGTTAAATAGTAGTCGGTGAAAATCTCTTGATGGCATTTGTTGTAGATTGTGAAACTATATGACTTCACATCAAAACAATTTTAAAATTCAGTCAGTTCTCGAGATTATGAGTACACTTTGTTAAAGATCACCTACTAGTAAGGAACCTAAGTACAGGATTTCTTTGTGATTATAACACTATAACTTCTCATTACAGACAATCATTGACAGGTAAAAATGGAGTATGAATAGTAAAAATAAATCTTCATCATAATTATTTTCATTTCTTTTAATGTACTATTCAATTTCAGAGTTGGCATTATTTAGTTTATTGTAATTTTTCGACAAGCTAATTTACTTAACATTTTGTTTTTGAAAATCATTATGTTAAATTGACTAATTTGATTAAAACTAATTGATAACAGTTAAATGTATTTTATTCATTTAATCATAAAACATAAATTAAACTCAACTAAAACAACCAGATGTCATTAGTTGAATATGTTAAACATTGATTCCCTTAGTTGAGTTCATTGTAAAGAATTTGTCAAATGTATATACAAATCTGATTAAAAGAAAAACAAAAGTCTATTTAAACCAGCTGGTTATTATTATTCGTTTTTTTTAAAAGTTCTTTTTATGCATATTTTATTATTAATAATATTGTTAAACTATTCACAATCTGACTCATACTAAATACACTTTTTCTATAGAAGTTGAAATTATTTTTATCAATTGACAGATGGATAAAAAATTATTTTTTGTGGTTTTCTCTTTGCTTTTATTTTCAATTTCTCTTATCTATTTTGTTTTACTGTATGTATTTATTTTTTTTGTTTTTTTTTTAATTTAATGCATTGATGTGAATTATCATTCTAGTGAAAAGATGATACATTTTGATAAAAATGAAACTTTTTTATTATTTTTTTTTCAAGATAAAAATGTAGTACTGGAAATATAATGAATTCAATACAGTCATTATTTATTATCATGTATTTTATATTTGAAGATCTGTTAAACTGATAATGAAACTTTTTTAATGATTTCAATGAATTTAGATAATATATAGTTGATTTTTGCAAGTTATTTTTAATGTAATTAGAAAATGATGTTGATTTAAAAAATGCAATGTGTTTACGCAATATATTTCGAACAATCTTGTTATATATACACTTATCAAGGCATTTATATGTCAACGTGGTTAGCTAATAAAAACTAGTTAAATTGAGGTGGTTTGTGAAGATTGTTATTGAGTTTTAGTTGACTGAATTCTACACAGATTAATGTTAGTAGAGTAAACTGAAAACTGAGTGAGGGGGGGGCACTGAACAGCTGTTACGTTCCAGCATGGAACTCCTTCTCATCAGTGCGCAACCCAGATTCTGCCATTCGATCAAATAAAATTTAATATCGATCTTCACAAATCATTTCAATTCAATTACAATAATTAGTCAATTGGTGAGTAATTTAAAAATTTTCTTAAATCTCTAGCAAGAAATCATGACTGGTGAAGTTGAGACTTGTTAGAAGTGAGACAGTTACTACCGATAACAATAGATAATAGTCGAGCCACATCACAAATTAATGGGATAGGGAATCCTATTACTGAATACTGGTCGAATGGTGCAGAAGGCTGGGCGTTTGCCCAAGGAGGAACCTAGAGGAGTGCACTCTGCAGAGGAGTCCCATATTATGATAACATAGCTGTTAAGTACCCTCTAGTTTTCAGTGGTACCCTGACAACATCAATCTGTGACGAATTTAATCAACTAATGAAGGTTAAGTTAAATAAAGGTTTGAATGGCTACAATTTGATAACTGACTGGTAAATTGTCACTCCATCAAAAAAGTAATTAAAAGTTATTTGGGCAGATTCATGGTTATGACGATGTTTTGTGCACACAAAGGAAGATTAAATTTCCTCATTGGCTAGGGATACCTTTGCGATGACTTCTGTACAAGGCATTAAAAGCCATTCAGAGGTTAAACCTACGGCTTGCATTGTTTGAAATGCATGACACAAATAAATAACATTTTTCAGGTCAACGTCGTCTTCTAATTACACCACATTAACATAATTAAATACTTGAACTTTGGTTGTTCCATTTTTAATTTGTCAGCTGGTTGTATTTTCATCCTGAGGCTGATGTCTATGCAGAAACCTGAATCCATTAGTTGTTAACTGAATACAATTTATTGTTCTGAGGAAAAGCTTCGGATTTGTTAGAAGCTAGGTAGAAATTTTCTGCTGCTTTCAGAATGTTTTGCAACACACAATAAAGTCAATGACTGTTAACAAAAGCAAACTTTGATCACCGGCTTTGTAATGGTACCTAGTCCTTATTGGGTAATACAATTAGAAGTCTTTTGAGCTAATGCATATTAATCAGATGAAATTTAGCTTTATGAAAACTTCCACTTTGTTATATGTCCTAGACATAGCAAGTATTTATATATAAATTCCGGATTGTTTAACAAAATACTTTTTGCAGTGAAACAACTTTGTGTGAGCATATGCAAACATAAGGCACTTAATAGGGAAAAATAAGTTTATTTCACTATAATGATGTCGAATTATTAAAATAACAGTGACCTTTAAAGTATATTAGTTTACCAATGGATTTGTATAGGAGAATGACGATTATAAAGATGCCATACTTTCTTGGACTCTAGTCTTTAAAACATATTATTCTTGCGATTATTGAAATACGTCTAATTCTGTTAAAGCTGACCAACAGCATTCAATTTCACATGATTATTTAAAGTGGTATTAAGCATATGTGATACATCGGAATTGGAGTGTCACTGAAACAAAACCTTAGCGGTGGTGTAAGAAAATAAGTGTGTTATTACTTGACAAGAACTAGTAGATAGTAATTTTTCATTATTGTGAAGTAGTTGCCATTATTGAAATGTGATTTTGAGAGTTGTTTAGATGTATCAAATGTAAGTAGCTATTTCAGATTTTTCTACAGTTCCAAAATAGTAAAATCCAAAGCGAGTACAGAAGCTAATTCATTATTACCAGATAATATTCAAAAATTGAGTTGAAATTCAGAGAACTGGAATTTTTCTTATCTAATACCACCTATTAATATTACAAAATAATCATTCTAATTTGAGGTAATATTTATTGCGTGACATTTGACAGGTTCATAACAAGCAGCTACCTAGAATTAAAACTGACTAAAATTCAAAATGCTTAGGTTTTGAGGTAGAATACAGCACAAGCCAAAACGCACTTGTTTTATATACTTCTAATCTGTTTTGCTTGTAAGTTATACGATAATTATATATTAACTAGTGATAAAATTTTGTTTTATGTAGAATATTTTGCTCGTAGTAAAGAGAATACAGATATATTGAAGTGATTATAATTGGTGAGATTATAACATTGTAGCAAATGATCTTCCTGTCTTAACCTTAAAAGAACAAAACTAGAATGTTGGAAATAATTAAATATGCTCCGAGATGCTTTCCATGACCACTTTAATTTGTACTTTTATATCATGTAATCAGATGAACGGGTGAGTATTATTCATCCTGTAAAATTAAAGGCTGGTGCTTCATATTGACGTTCTTGATTTGTTTTTTTAACAGTCAGAATCACTTAAAAATCTCTTAAACAAATAAATTCTACATTTAACTAATGTGTTTGGGGAGTTAAAACAGTATTATTTATATTTAAAGTGAATAAAAGCATTATTGACTACAACTAATCTCATTATCATTCTGTTTTATAAAAAAACACTGAGACATTGATGAATAATTTTGAAATGTTCATTCAACTTGTATTTTTAGATTCAAAAGAAGAAATTATAAGTTTTTTAGTACCATATTAAAATGATTTATGCTAAAATAATCGACTCACTGTATATGTTCTAGTTAAAAAATGATTATTGATAATGACTAAGAAAGTGGAATTGATAACTATGCTCAAAAAGAATGTACATCCTTTAAAAAATGTTACTATTTTAATCAACTGGTTTAACTAAATTTTCTTCACCATAATTACATAAAGACTACGTAGATGGACTGACGTGTGGATCTCATTGTATGCTGGACTCAGATAATAAATATAGACTTCCTCAGCGCTTATCTACAACTAGAAGTTAATGTATAATAATCAAAGTAGATTTCTGTAATAATTTAAGTTACAACGAATAGGGGAATTAAATTATACTGGGAGCCCTGAACGATTATTTAAATGACCTAGTGGCAATGGTTAGTTAATGAAAACGATATATGTAAACTACACGCTTGTATTACTTATAATAAGTAAAAATAGGAAAAAAAAATGGATATATTAATATTGCGTAATTAATAAATAGCTGTATTTTGATTATTTAGCATGCACTCTAGAATTAACATAATCGTTTTCTTAGTGTCCCGTGACCTTAAAATTTACTCCCCAGTGGTCTACACCCATAATTTAGTTCTACATTACAAATTTATTAAAGTAGTCGAATAGTGTAGATAATAAAAAAGAAACTAGCTATGTGGTCGTCCATGGCTACACATAAGGATATATGAACTCATTTATGTACTGACAAAATGAAAATAACACCAACTTAAGTGAATGTAATCTGAATTCTTATTCTTAAGTTGGTAGCTGATATAGGTAGTAAATTCAGTTTATTTAAGAAAGATTACAATTGAAGAGACTTATAAAATGTATATCGGTAATTACTTATAATCATTTGAGACCTATTTTTTTCATTATTGAAAAACAATTCTAGGCAACATGATGTTGTGTATAATAGCTGAAGTGATATAATATTTAAAAATATAAGTCAACAATAATTTAAAAGTCTCGACATAATTATTGCAGTAAGATAAACTTTCAATATTTTGAAATGTTTCTGAAAAAAATTTATTAATGACAATTAAAATACATAATAATCTACACAGAGTAACATTTCAGCAATGAACATACTATGTATAAGTGGGTTAATTATTGATTAGCTGAAGGTAAAATAATGTATCAAATACTACTTTTGATTAAATAAGTATTCCGCTAAAAGTGACTTTAAGTGTTCTGTTAGTGTTAATATATAGTGGTGGGTTAACATAATTTAATGCTGAATACTCAAGGAGTATTAAAAGTACTCTGTTTTGTGCATTTTGTCCTTTAAGCTTAAGTTGAGTGTATAATTCGCATAGTAATTATTGTTTGATAAGTATCTTCCTAAAACATATAATGCATTTTATGCGTAAATTAAATTACTTCCATTGTCAACAGTGCTTAAAGATATAAAGAAGAAGAATAAAAAATGAAGTAGTTTGCTTCTTTTGCTACAGAAATTTAGTTTTCTTCGTTCTGAAATGCTCATGATAATGAGCATCTCATTTAGAAGAATCATTCATAAAATTAAGCATAACTAAGAACAAATTAGTCAACAAAATGAAAATCTAACTATTTAATTGATCAATGGATACGATTAAAAATAAGAATTTATTATTAAATAAATCAATTGTGGATACTTCCAAAAGTGAAATTGTCGGTAATTTGTAATAAATTATTTTTAGCAATCACTTAAATTAGTATTAACATAATTTTGACCAATCAGTTGATGACATTGAAATTTCAAGACAATAAATTAGGTGGTTATATTGGGTGTGACAATTTCAATTAATGTCATTAATTTAATTCTTTAACGTAATAACAAATGAAATGTTTACAATCGCGAATCATTAAAACAGTAAACAACTACATCAAGATAAATAAACAAACACGTATAAATGGTTGTTTAATGATTGAAGGTATAACACAAAATAAGAATTATAAACTGGTATTTCATTTCATTTTGTTTACAGAAATTTGATGCTTACATATAGTTGATCAATTTGTATTCATTTGTTTGATGCTTGAGCACTGAATCTATGTTTACTATTGGTTAACCTCTCGGTTAATAGTACTTTAGGGCATTTATTTAAAAATTGTAATTTAAACACAAGGATAGTATAATAATGAAAATTCCCGATATTGTATTATCAACTTTTGAATAATTAAATGGTGAACCCCTAATATAAGTGACTGTTATTTTAAGAATAAATAGTCTTTATATATATAGATATATCCAACTAATATCTTAAATAATCTCTCCAACAATGCATGTGAATGATCGCTATATCGAGGCACTCTGCTCAGAATGCACGTAAAGCAACAACGACTGACCATTTTCAGTCCATAACAAGTCAACGGGGAGATACAAGTTCATCCTAATCTCTTTGAAAGCTTGTAATACAGTGTGAAATAAAGCATAAAACTTTATTGTATGATCTATTTATTTCCAATAATAACGTTTCATTATACATATAACTTTTGGCTGAATTAACAAGCACTCGCTTATCAATATTTGACTAGTATTGGCATGTTTACAAAGCATTATATGAATTATTGGAATTAAATCAAGGGAAAACTTTTCTAGACATTGTTTTTTTCATAATAATCACACTATTATTAGTATATAAATGTAAACCTAATTGTTTTCACTCGGAAAAATTTCATATGTTTAATTTGTTTACAAAATATTCACGATTGAGCATAGATTAGTGATAGAAAAACATTTCATTGATCATTTTAGTAATCAATATGTTTAGTGAATCATGTCTAATAAAATTGAAGTGATTAGTTCTTCATTTATTCCCTTTCTTTCTTATTTCATTTTTACTTTTAGTGTTTACAATAGTTGGATATTATGACATTAGCCGATTTTGTTTTTGAACTTAAAGCTCAGTTTCGTTCATTTATAGATTTTATTAGTTTGCTTAAACAAAACTTGATTATTTCTTAGTATGTCTGTGCTGTTTATTTTTAAAGCATAAAATTTTAAACGTTTTCCTAAATGCTACAGACAAAAAACTTTAGTGACATAAAATAGGTTGTAATTGCTGAACAATAATGGTCATCCAAGTGCAAATCTTAGGTGCTCTCATATATTACTCAATCAAATCACTGAATGTATCACATAAGACTCACTAACATTTACAATATAATTCTATTTGTCCACGAGTATCAGATAAACTAATAATAGTAACATGTTGAGATAATCATTTGACTGTTAATGAAACTGTTTATATTCATTATCTATGATATGGAAATTGTGATTTGACGGTTTCTTGTAAATTGAGAGAGTTGTCAGATATTTTGATTACCAACAATATAAATTTTAACGTCATACTGACCACTCGACAAGTATTATTACCACTTGTCCGTATCATAACTCAAATAATTCATCAATAGTATGTCACCTTGTAAAAGTTTTCATAATACTCTACAGAGGCCTTTACTTTCCACATATTTCGATTAGATATAACATTTAATTAAAAACGTGTGAATCATAGTCATATGAGTTGTACAAATTGATTAAGAAACAGTTATTATAAGGACTCAAAGTAATAGTAGAATCACAGTACTGCAATAGCAAAAACACTTTAAAGAATCTAATAATAACATGAAAACTGGTTCAGAATGTCTGTATGAATTGTATATCAACATTCAGTTAATTTACCATTTATTATTGTTTTAAAAACGGTTCACTGTTAAAAATCCCATGATAAAACAAAACAGCTATCCAGTGCTTCCTGTCTTTCAATAGTTGCTAAACTCAAACCAATTCAGGACATCAAATTCAAATTAATTTTTAATTCGACTATAATTAGTAAACTTTTATTTCAAATTATCTAAAATTGTGAATACGTTGAAGGAATAATAAAAAGTCACGATGATTTTGAGTACGCTGTAGGATAATAAGGAATGAAGGTATATGTGGTTGTCAATTTCTTCAACATAAATTTATTTTGTGTTGAATTTCCTGATGCACTATGCTTGCATCTAATTCAGAGAAGTTAGGTCAAAACATAGACGTATGTCTAAAATGAACTTTGGGCTTACTTATCACTATGCAATCGGGTAGTTTAATAGATCAGTAACTTATTTAGAAATTATATTAGTAAAAACTGGGTGTTACTTAACTGTATGAATTCTGTGTTACTATGTACACTTCAAATAAATTTTATTACAGAGAAAATTATATTGATTTTGTTGAAAATAACTGATAAAGGATGTAACGTCTTGTCTTTTACTTTATCTTACGTTTAAGCAGATAAGCTAACTTAAGTGAGATGAATTTTCATGAGTAACCATATATACTAACAAGTTAAAAACTAATTTTCAAAATGATTTTGTTCTATTTCATTATTATCTAAGATGTGGTTATTGATGTAGAGTTGCAGTAATTACAGCACCTAAAATAAAACGAATTCTCCCCCAATTTAGGAAAAATTTATTACGAAATGCAGCACATGGGCGAATATATACAGCATGTTGAATATTACAAGTAACATTAATTAGTTCATGATAATTTTAAAAGCGTGAAAGTAAACCATTTATAAAGCAATATAAAATATGATGAAAGTTGTTTTTTTTTACGTAACGGAATGAGTTACACGTTGATGAAACATGGATTTTACACTGATTTATATTCGGAAGCACAACAATTGTGTTAAATACTCAAATGCGAATTATCATTAATAATCAAATGACTTATGTTGTCACTTAAAATTAAATCTAAACCACCACATTGAAACATATCATAATCTATTTCCAAACTCCAAACTTACAATGTAACACGGATACTAACCTCAAATCAATAAATTGTCATGGAATCGCTTAAATATAGTGTGTATTTAAGCATTCGTTTCAATGTAATCAAACAATTCATGCTGTTTAATCTAATCTTTGTCATGACGTTTTAAGGTATAATTTATTAACATAATCCAAGTACAAATTATATTTAGAAAATTAGGTTGTTTTATTATACAATTGTAATTAATTAAATATACGTAAATTAGAAATAATCATGTATAACAATGCGATGTTTCAATTAGTTTCACTAACTAATTATTACTAATCAACAGTCAAAGTATATTGGACTTTAAATCTTCTCCTCTTTTTGTTCGTGGAAGAATTTGTTTAATATAATTTCAAAATGATAATAGCAGCTATCACAATACTAGCAAGAAAAGTGATAAGGAAATAAGTAATGTCAGTGATTTTATTAGAATACCTTATTGTCTCATTAAAATAAAACATATTTTGTATGTAGTTAGATGAATAAAAAATGGAACAGTTAATTGTACATAAAGTATGAAATAAAACTTTGGAACAATAATAATTTTAATGAGTGTATAGGTTTTCTTATCTGTTTTATTGGCTTATTGATGTTTAGATATACATGATCTCTTTTCTTAAAGCGAAATAAGACACCATTGATTTGGATTCACGCATATAATAAGGAATATTCTTTTTCAGTAGATGGTTAATTTTGTAGTTAACATTACCATTGAAAATCGAAATAACCAATCATTGATCCTCTTGATGATAAAAAATCCACAAAAACAAAACACTTAAAGAAAAGGTAAATATAACGAATGAAACAGAACTTCATTAAAATAAAACATCAAGTCGATTTTGTCACAAAATATAAACAAAAACTCTCTGTATATCAGTACCTACAAGTATCAGAAATCATTTCAGTTAAGAATGATTTAAATCACCTTGAAGTCTTGTTATTGTTTCTCCTAAAAAAAAACAATTCTATTTTGCTCTTTAACTGAATTTAATGGTACGAATCAGTATTTGAATCGGTAAACTCCTACTTAAAATTGAAACTACTAACGACTGAAGTGAAGTTAAAACATTCCCGTTTATAATCTACGTGTTTTTATTTATTCATATAGTTTAAGCGTTTTTACAATCACATTTGTAGTCTTAAAAGATTAGTTCATCCAAAATTATAAGTTGCTCTACTGTATTATTCAAATAGTCTCACACTTGATTATTAGTATGGTAGCTTGGTAGAGGCTACAGAGATATAAATATATCTCTAAACAATTGAATATCCCACGTTTTCACAGCAAAGGTACTGATGCCTTGATTTTCTTCACTATAAAATCACTATTCATCAGTATATTTATGTAATACAACGTTTTGAAATATATCCTTAAGCTTTCGATCCAAATTATAACAGTCTAAAATTCAAAAACAGGTAGTCTGCCACTTTACAATGGCCGGATTCGATTAATTCCAATTAAGAATTATATCCCGGGGAAAGTAACATCATTCAGTCGATAGATTTTGTTTTTATATAAACATGGATTAAAACAACCAGTTATGTGAGATTAATGGTTAACTAGTTACACAGATTCTAATGCCAACCAGATGTATTTTTGTTGCGACAAATTCTTTCTCTGGTTTATAATTTTGTCACAAAGCAAGTTAACATATTTAACAAATTGTATTTAGCTTGGTGTTTTACGGAAAAAACAATTTCGTTAGTTAGGAGATTACTAGCTAACAATGAATTTCATAATGACAACGAGAGAAGGATTTCATACTACTCTGAACATTCTTTACATCATCATGTATATACGGTTATCATTGGGGAGCATTGTGTAAACTAGCAAGATACTTTAAAATAACAACTAATTGTTGAGATGAAAATCTGAAGAGACTATTTATCGTCAAGTTTGTTCATATTACAAACCTCGCATCAAGTCGAGCGCCATGCGATTGCTACGCAGTACCTATCAATTAATATTAATTAAATATTCAGTATAAACGGTTGAGGTAACAGTACTATCATAAGATAAAAAATGTGTTGCATACATCACACTGATGTTGATCAAGGCTATTCATGTATATGCATATATACCAAGATTTTATCCCTCATGAATGCAAATCAACGTTTAGTCCCTTATCTGAATATTTTAGTATCCTTTTTTGTGTAAGATCTAAATATTATTACTTTTAGTTCCAATTTCTGTATCACTAGGTCATCCCATAAAAATGTCTTGAGATAATCTCTTAAATTCAATGTAATGAAAACTACTTATGAAACCTTTTACTGATAAAAATCTGCACTAGTTATTCATCTGTTAATGGCTAGATTTGTTACATAATTCTACACTGCATGCATGTTTTTACCTAATAAAACATTTTCGAAATTTTAAAAGGTGAAATTATAGAAAAATCTAAGAAACGAGTTTCCACATCATTGACTTTCTAATAATGTGAACAAAATAAAAATCCGTTAGTTTTACATTACTTTTCATGCAGTATGAAGGCTATTAAATTATCATAAAGTGAAGCCATATAACTGTATTTTATCACGTACACTTTAGTGAATTAAGCAATACCTGTCCATAAAAATGTTATTTCTCCTACATTTCAGTAAATGTTTATTGTAAAATGTACTAAAGGAAAAAAACAGATTTACTTATCGGTTTTCATAATAGAACCAAACATAGCTTTAAAGTGTTCTAAAACAGAAAAGAACGAATGATTGATTTTCTTTAAATTTCTTATAGAAAGAAATATACGTTCGTAAAAGTGAACCAGTTCGTTTTGACTTTGTTTACAAATGATTTGTATTTTAATGGATTCTTATATTTACCCCCTAAATGGGATTAAATTATGAAAGAAAGGCTGTCAATCATTTTTGATATATTGACATAATTGGTTGATATTTTCTCCCTAAAATAAATTTCCATCGTAGCTGTGATTGGCTGATACTTATAAATATTTTTGTTTAGTTATCCGTTTGATTAACCACTGAAATAATGATTGGTTATCAATCAGGTTGATCAAACATATTTTACATAATTTGGCCCAAAGCCAAACTCTGATATGCAAATTATTTATTGTATTCGACGTATACACGTAAGTTAATTAAATAAAGAACAACTTGTTCAATATTATTTGCCATGTTTTTATCTGCAAGAATGATTTCTTTAGTGTTTTATTTCTATTCTTATAAAAATTTTCTAGTTCTTCCAAAATTACTCATTTGATATAGACATAACACAAAACAAAATAAATGAAGGCAAATAACTAGAACGAAAGAAGAATAACATTATTTAAACTACTATCATTAGTAGTGAAGATATTTTTAGGCCAAAAAATTATTCAAATAAAAATGGAAATAAAAAATTTGAAATAGATCATCACAAACGCCTTACATTTTGAAACGTTAACTACGACTTTTGACGTATTTAGACGACTGTTTTATCAAAGTGATAGTTTGTTTTTAAAAATTAGTAGCGATATGTCGTTGGCGAAACAGATATTAAAGTTGGATATTTAAGCGTAGGGTGGGATTATGGTATAATTTTAGGTGATTTTCAACAAGCACAACCTACAAGTGAAATTCATTTCGAAATTTAAAGTTTACATTTCACAATTTACAATACCTGTACATGTAGAACAGTTCACCTGATCAAATTATATATTTACGAGATTGTTTATTTATTGATGAATTGCATTATTACTTAGTAAATCCAACATTTTTGGCACTGCATCAAATTCCCAACATTTCGAATATGTTGACAAAAATGATGAAGATTGAGTTGTTGAACATCATCAACTTCTAATTTCAAATTTCGATTCCTAAATAAGACAAATTATATTGACCTTTACTTGATGTGATTGTTATTTGAAAGCCTCTTTCCTGTTACAGGACTATATTCAGATTTCTTGATATCTAGTTATATAATAATGTATTGAATTACTGAATATATACAAATGTATCTATATACATATATATATACTACACTCCTAAACAACATTTTCTAAACCTGCTGAATACAACATTGACTTATTTATTCTTCTGAAATGCTCTGTTTTTCACACTTTATATGTATACACATTCAAAAGATCTAATAAAATAGTAATGAATCCATATTGGATAAGTGCAGAAACAGAATAATAAAAATCATTTTTAATTTTTAAATTTTAATTCTTTATGTTCTGTGATGAAAGATAAAATTTCAGCAACCTATTCATTCAAATGTCTAGACTCATTTTACTATGCAGTTTTATGCCACGGAGTGATTTTAGATAAATAATTAGTGAAAAAATAGAAGGAGCCTGGGGGGGGGTGAGATGTCAGTATTGAGTTTCGCATCAGTTCACGTATTTTGGAAATGAGAGATATGATTTAATGAAAAAATACATTAAGTATAGATAAGGGACAAAAGGGAACTTGAGAA
Source organism: Schistosoma japonicum (assembly GCA_025215515.1). Lineage (NCBI taxonomy): Eukaryota > Metazoa > Platyhelminthes > Trematoda > Strigeidida > Schistosomatidae > Schistosoma > Schistosoma japonicum. Next base: position 16,628,320 of record CM046064.1, read on the forward strand.
ACTTATGAGTATTATTAGTGTCCATTGACATAGCTTGAGCCACAGTTAACAACAATGTGCTGAAAACAATAACCTTGCTGGGAACCATTACAGCGAACCAAACAAAGTTACTGCATGTAGCACTGCCTATACGTTTCCTCTGTGACTACTAGTACCTAAGTCGGACTGAAGAGCACAAGATAGCTGAGCCAATAGTGAGATAGGGACAGAGTAATCATTTATATATTATGCATTCAATTATGCACATTCAAAACCTGACCACGTAGTGGACCAATAAGGAAAGTGGCATTCATACAAAACAGGGACATTAGTGACTGGAAACTGAGGAGGGGGGGATTTAAGTGCATATTTAATTAGTTACAATTTCTGAACGCGAAATCATAAAACAACATTTCACGGGTGCAGTGGGAAGTTAGGGCTAGGACATATAAAGTAATGATAATAAACTGATCGATTTACATGGACTCAAAATAAGTGAAACAGTCTTCTGGAGGGCAGTTTTGAAAGTTAAGTGTTCTTTTTGGATCTTTTGATATAACATTTGTGCGAAAAATCTATTTCAACTGAAGACTGAAGAGAATGCACCTAACTTTTATCTTCATGCACCACTTTTTAAATTTAAATGGTTTTACTTCTGACATTAGCCTTTACGAGACATTAACTTTAAAATTATCTTGAGTTTTATGTGTAGCAAATTATCTGTCTTAATTACATAGTTTCGTCAAAAACTATTCAAGCAAATTAATGCTTGGTTATAATCAATTAATTTGTAATCCTTTTATTTTTATTTTTTTCTGTGGCTGAGGAAGGGAAATTATGTTTTCATTACTTTAAATGACTCCGGTGTAGGTAATTTAAAGTTGTGTCACTAAAATTTCAAAATAGAAAAAACGATAGCACATGTAGAAGCCTAATTTCACTAGAAGTACTGATGACGTGATTTCACAGTTGCTTGCTTAACAAAAGTTTTGAAGTAAACACTTTTTAATATGAATTCTAATCAATTCATTTTTAGATACAATTGAGGATTTTTTTAGATCAACATCTGTCCATCTGTTTCGAATGGTACGAAAGTTTGGTTTGATTGATCACGTGTATCTCGAAGGTGGCATTTCGAAATCTTAATTAAGTGGCTTTTATTTAGCAGATTTGCAATAGCGAATTAACGATGGCGTACTATGTCAATTAGTAAAGTACTATGGTTTACTCATTAAGTTACCTCTCACACTTTTACCATATCAATCGTGTATGCAGTAGAGTTATAAAATATTGTTTTTTGGTATTTTTAGTGATTGATTTTAAACTCCAAAATGATTAAATTTAAAAATTTTGCAGAACGATTAGTTTTTAAAATAAAAGTTTCAAAGTGGGAAGATGAAATGACATTCAGGAATAATTTATACTTATGGTTTAATTATACTACATCACCTGAATGTTTGAGGCATTTAGTAACACTTCTAAAACTATGAACCATATGAAAACCCAATTTCATACAGAAACTTAATCATGAAAAGATTAATTAAGGAGTAAGGTACCAATATATATTCTTAAATAAATAGAATACTTTTGAAATATGTAAGTAAATAACATGCAAAATAATTTTTAGAAAAACCTAGTTAAAGAATTTATTAGATATAATTTATAAAAGCACGAGTATGTTCTTTTACGATAAACTAAAAATGTGGTAGAAATGTTACAGTTTTTATGCATTTTAAACTAATCAAATCAATTAGAATAAGCATGTATTTTCCCGTTGACTTGTAGTAGACTGAAACTGGTAAGCCTTTGTTGTTCTATGAGCATCCTGAGCGGATCGCCCCAATATAGCGACAGTACACAAGTAATATAATACATAGTAATAATACACATGGACCCGTTGCCCAAGTGTCTGTCTGGACACAGTAGCCTAGTGGTGAACGCGATGGCGTTTAGCACGAAGCGGACTGAGTTCCAATCTCAGTGTGAACATCGACATTCGAATGCAGGTACATTTGGCCGATGAGTTCCAAACAGGACGAATTCGCGTCTTGAATTCCACTTGCCAGTCCTAATCCAACTTAATTACATCAATATATATATAAGGACAAAAGTATAAAATTATTTGTATATGAGTAGATTGAAATCAAAAAAATTAATCAAGAGTAATTTAAAAATGAATAGAAGTCTTTTAATTTATCATCTTTGTAAAAGACTTTCATCATTTATTCATTTGGACATAATCTACTTTTATGAATATGCCACTTTTATCAAACATTACTATTCAGCTGTTAAATTAAGTTAACGAAAAAAAAAATGTTTTTTTTTTTCAATTTAACCTTGTAATTTTCTTTAAAGTTGAATAAAAAAATAAATATATTAGTAAAGATTTATTAGTAAGTAGTATTCACTTACCTTAAGTGAATGAAAATAGTTTCAATGTAATAAATCATTACTGAGTAATAAGTTTGTCGTACATAAAATTAATCAAGTTTCACTTGTATATAGAATAATGAGAATGTGACACCTTTTGTTATAATTTACTGATACTTTTTAAGGTAATATTGACATATACAGTAGTAAGTTATGTCTAACAATAAAATAAGATTATTGTGGAAGAATTACATTTTCTTTTTATATAAGTATGCTTAGACAATATAATTAAGATCTATATATGATTCTAGTGATACCATTGTTCAGCTTTTATATCTGGGATCTGCCTGCTATTTAATAAACATTCAAGTTAGTTATTATTACAGTTTATTGAATTCTAGTGAAAGTGAAGTGATTTATTTATCGATTATCATTATTATCATCATCTGTTATTATTATCATTATTATTATTACTATACTTATCGCTCAACTAATTTCGTTTCAATTAATACAATCACCATTCCAGTATTAATATAATTCCTTTAAAATAAAGGACACTCTGAAGGATTCTATATAATAAATTAGTAATATGATAATTCCTTCAATGAAAATGATTATTTTCATATTTTCAAAGTACCAGAGATCCATCTTTCAAAGATGGAGAAATATTCGTACGTTATTTACAATAAAGATGAAACACAGTATAGGCGTAAATTTCCTTCATATGTCTATAAACTTTTAGAATAAATGTGTATTAAGATGACTAGTGTTGTTATCATAAATATACAAGTCAGCGTAGCTTTATTGGAATGAAATTCATTAGTATAGTGATTTAGTTTATATTTAAAGCTCACTCTCTCAAATGTGAAGTACCATTTATTTATAGTAAAAGTTCAGTTTATTCTGAAAATGTCAAGCTGCCGCGTTCATCACTGGGCTACTGAGTCCACATACCCATACTTGTACAACAGGTATGTATTTTTAGTTCGAATGTATTTGGATCTTCCCATTGAATTATCATGGACGGGAATTGATCACTCTTCGTTGTTATACATGTATCCTGAGCGGATTGCCTCGATATAGCGATATTTTACAAATAATAATACTTAGTGGTGAACGCTGTGGCGTTTGACATAATTAAACTGAGTTCGAGTCTCACTGTGGACGTTAAAACTTGGATGCATGTACATCCAATTAACGAGTCGCAAATAAGATAATACGCTTGTCCTGAATTTCGCTTGGAAGCAACAATCCATTTCAGGTAATACTTGTAAAATATCACTATATCAAGACATGCCGCTCAGGATACACATATGGCGAGACTGATCAGTTTCAGTTCCTGACAAATCAACGGGAAGATCTAATACATTCGAATTATATATACACACCCGTTGCATAATTTCAAATTAATTTTCATATACTTGTATCTACTTTTTATGTTAACTATTGATGCTGCATTTTTGTAATTCCGTAATTCTTTCCAAACTTTACTGCTCATGAGTAATCCTTGTTCTAAATAGATCACATGAAATGATCACATAAGCTATTATTTTGATAAGTTTTGTATTAGATACTGATGATCTTGACTGAGGGAGAATGGTGCTAATAAATAAATTCTAGCTCAATCTTTTGTTACGTCTGTGTCTACTAAGAAACGTTTAAACTGAATACTAAAACTCATATGGGACATAAAATATGTTATGTATCGAAAAATCATATTGTAATATACTTGTTGCCTAAAATTAGTTGGTAGTTGATTTATAGATACTACTATATAATGCAAATCATCCATGTTATCCTTATATGCACTAAAGCTGTCAAAGAACGAATGACTTGTTACTAAATATTCGATTATAAAGTGCTGTAATGTTAATTATCTGATGATTTGTAAGTAGCTATATAGTTTCAGGATCATACTAATAACAAATGGAGACTACGAAAAATTAGAAATCTTTTATCAACAGTTTTTAGTAGAATTATCAGAATTTTACTTAAATACTCAACTCTGAAAAATTTTGAATTATTGTAGCGGCATAACAACAGGAAAATCACTTCTTTATAGATATATATAACAAGTGTCATAGAATGATTGTTGATATGCTTAAGAAAATTTTGCATTAAATTTCATTCAGACATTTCAATTTATAATCAGAGAAGTAAATCTTGAATTGAATTTATGATTGGTTGGGAGACATCTGTACTGGTTTTGTTAGCACAATTGTTAGATCCCATTGTGTTGCATATAATTAGAGTGATGGTTTCAGAGCTTTTTGATATGATTTACACAAAAACGTTGTAAACGAAAACATAGGATAAAGTCATTGATATTATTTTTGATCATGTTCTTTCTCCTCAACTTTAATTCTACTCTATTTCTTAATTATTTTCAATGTTTTTTTGTCATTCTTAGCAAAAGATAATACTTTCAGATGATTGAATTAAAATTTATCTTCATATACGTAAAATGATCTACCATACTATTATTACTTACGCCTGTTACTCCTCTCGGCGGAGCATAGGCCACTCACCAGTATTCTCCATTCAACTCTTCCTGAGCAATCCTTTCCAACCGTTTTCAGTTGCTGATCATCCTTTTTATGTCTGCTTCCAGCTCTTGACACAGTGTGTTCTTTGGTCCTTCCACTTTTCCGTTTTCCAACAGGATTCCAAGTTAGTGCTTGTCTCGTGATGCAGTCATATGATTTCCGCAATTTATGTCCTATCCATTTTCAATGTCATTTTCTAATTTTCTCTGTGGCTGGAAGTTGGTTTGTTCTCTTCCATAGTAGGCTGTTACTGATGGTTTCCGGCCAACAGACATTCAATATCTTGCGACGACAGTTGTTTATAAATACCTGCACCCTCCTTAGGATGTTTGAAGTAGTTCTCCACGTTTCAGCCCCATATAGAAGAACTATCTTAACGTTCAAACTGAAAAATCTGACTTTGAGGTTGGTAAAGAGTTGTTTTGAGTCCCATGTGTTTTTCAACTGTAGGAATGCTGCCCTTGCTTTGCCAATCCTTGCCTTTACATCTGCATCGGATCCTCCTTGTTCATCGATGATGCTTTCCAATTACGTCAAAGTATCCACTTCTTCCAGAGTTTCTCCATCAAGTTCAGGTTGGTTCGGTGCTCTCTGTGTTGAATTTGAGGATCTTGCTCTTTCCCTTATGTATGCTCAGGCCTATTGATGCTGAGGTGATCTACCATACTACAGTAAATTATATAATAGGAAATTTCACATAATAATCAAGTCATTTCAGTTTTTTGATTATACTGAATTTTTATGAACATAAATAGTGTACAACAGTCTAGCTAACAAGTATCGGAGTTTATAACGCGAAATGTCATACTTTTAATTATAATTTTTAGAATGCTTCATATAACAACCAAAAAAAGACTGTGTTAAGTAGTACATGTTTACTAAAATTATGAATATGCCATACTTTTGCAGTTTTTCTGAAGGATAAATAATTTTTTTGGAACAATATTAGTCATAAAATGCGGTAAGATTATAGTTTCATGAAACTATTAAGAATGATGTAAATTATTGACTGGGATTCCCAACTTCTTGATTATAACCTTATTTTTACTGGTCACTAATTTAGAACCATACTCTTTCTTTTTTCAATTCTTAGTGCTGATTTTTAGAAATCGATCTGCTGATATAATGATGTGGCTAAAGAAAGCTTTTTTATGTGGTTATATGTACAAGCATCTATCAGTTTAGACATATCCTATTGAATCATATGGTTAGCACAAATGAGAATGACGAAAAATTATTTCCTGGGAATGCTATGTCGAATAAGAACTCAAAAAAATATCAATCGATATAACCAGTTTTAATTACTTATTGCTGAATACAAAGTAAACACTTAGATTTCTGTCAATTTAGAAAATACCTAGCCGAAGATTAAAAAGAGTACAAATTATGTGTATATTTTTTTAAGCCTAAGAGAAAACATTCATCAGGTTTTCATAATAACACGTATTTTTCTAACTGTTGTTTTTTATTTCTTTTCGGTGACAATAGATAAGCACTAGTTAACTCTCTCATATGGTGAGACTGGAAATAAGAGAAACAGGAAGGATTACCCAATAGTAGACGTTCATTGGTAGACCTGTCTTTTAATCAGTGTCTTGTATCCTCTGATATGTGTAACCAAAACATTTCTTAGGAGGTAAAAGTAATCAATTTTAGTATCATCAGAATTTTTAAACATTACTTTGATGAACAAATTAAATTTTCAACAATCGGTTTACGGTGAAAATGAGTATATAATCAATAATATATATTGTTGTGCAAGTACTGATTCATTCCTGTATTGTCTAGAAGTGTTTAAATTTCTTCTCAAAAAAGCATTGGGCGGGTATACTCAATAGTTTAAAATCATAGTTTTATTTTGCTGTAAACAATAAGAACTTTGTTTTCATAATACCAATAAGCAGGGAACTTAGTGCAATTTGAAGTATATGTTGGACAGAATACAATAATATTCTAATGTCATTGAACAATAACTCTTATAGAGACAATAGTTATGTTTAGACAATTGCGAGAATGAAACAGAATAATACTTTGTTGATTAAGTCGGTAAACTTAGATATTTCATTTAAGTAATATGGCTTCAGGAATCATTATCCCTGGAGGTCTTAGTTTACCTGCCACTTGATTTTAGCTGTTCGTAAAGTAATCTAATGTAATCAGAATTTCTCCTCTCCCCTACAACAACTAAATCACCAAAATGTTAGAGTTTCTCATTAGTGTGTAAAACTCATTTGAACTGTTAATAAAAGCGTTAATACATCATAAACTCCATATATGTGGTACTGACAACATAGTCTAATTTAGAAGCAAACAACTAATCCCTACAACCTGTTAGTAAATTAATATGCTTCTAGATTTCCTACCATTTATATGTATCTTTGGTATAATAGTGTTGGTCTTCAGTGATTTCCTGCATACACTTCAGGTTAATTACTAACTGTCTTTAATATAAATCATGAATAACTATGTGGATAATAATGGTATTTAAACTGCCTGGCATAAAGTTCGAGTTCAGATATAAACGTTAACTTGTAAATGCTAATATACTAAATGCATTTAGAATGAAATTTAGGTTATAAAATCAAAAGTGCAGTTATTTTCACAAAAATTCTTGATTGGAATACAAAAGCAAACTTAAGCATTATCTTTATTCTGCAATGCTAAATAATGTCCCTAAAATGAATAAATTCTTTATTGTGTTCAAATTAAAACATTCAATAGTTACTTATTTTAAAGATAAATCATAAAAATCAGTAATACTGTTTCAGCTGATAGAATTTCTGAATTGATATAAGCATTTTAAATTGAATGTATTTAGTTCTATTACTTTACAAATTGGAGGTGAATATTTGATTATTTTGATGTGACAATGTTACTATTGAGTTAATAATTCATATAGACTGCATTATCACCTATGTGATTAGTGCTACATAATTTCTTAAAATTTTTATTGAAATACATAAGTGAACACTAAGATTACGTTTACTGTTGTTCAGTAATCACATCGCATACTTTTGATACTACACTGATATGAATGACTTGTAATCTATTGCCAAAAAAAATAGTAGAAGTCATTTTATTTAATCTAATTAGATTGATATAACAATCATAATCTAAATGAAATAGTTCTATACTTTTAGTAACTCTAATATCAAATACATTGGTAACTAATCATTTACTTTTCAAGTGATTATAAAAAAGATTGTTCATTTTGACGTAGAAATCAATAAAGTAAGATGAACTTATTGATCAATATCAGTGTCTTAAACTTGATTTCATTAGAACCTACTCAGTGAATGGTTACTTCAGTTATTATTTAAATGTTTATCACTGTAAAAATGTTCCATTTTTTTGAGGTATCTCAAGTAATAAAGTAATAAACAACAATGATTCTAGTTTCTAAACCTTATCATCATGGTAAGGATTATAAAAAGATAAACTGAATCAATATTTATACTATGGAAATAATTCAATGAGCTCTGAAAGTGAATGAGTTGTTTTAAATATCTTTATAAAAAGATAAATTTTTTGTAGAATAAAACAAAGCAAAGTTTTTAGAAATTGTTTTCCATTACATAACTAAGTTAAATCACGATTATTGTCAAAGATACTTCATAAGTAAATATGAATAATTCATTTTTATTAATAATATAACCTGTCAATTTAATGTAATTTTAACTTATTAACTAATTACATTTTACTTCATAAAGTACAAATGATTTGGTACACGTTTATAGATAGTAGATATTTTCATCATAATTAAATATGAAAAAATCACGTATTTAAACTATTTGACTTTGAAATATAAATGTATAGTATTTATACTTCAGCTAAATGGCCTAGTTGTATATTATTTTATAAACGAATTTATTTTTATAGATCAGAATCAGATCTCATTTTAAGGGGAATAAGTAAACAGTACTTTCCACAGTATTGTATTCCGAATGTACTTAATGGAAATTCAAGCTCTACAAGAACCAAAGTATGTTGGAATGTTAGTTATTTTATAATGTCTGAAACAAAAATAGCATGTTGATATATGAATCATAAATGTATCTTCTGTAGATTAGTGAATTTTTTAATCTTTGAAAATGTGCAAAGTTAAAATACTTTCCACAAACACCTAATAAATAAGAAGTTTGTACGAAAATGAACATTATCTCTTTTGAAACGAGTTGCACTTAAAAGGTATAACTAGTATAAACAAAGGCAGCAAACGACTTACTACGCTTTGGTTTATTACTATATTTTAATGATCAGTGACTTCGTAAAACTGTCAATATCATAAAGCATTGAAAATCTATGTGTTTTGCTCAAAAATAACCCATCTAGATTAATTTTCAAAACAGACAATCAGCTAATTCACGACTTCTAAGAACTTCCTTTCAGTGATACGGGGTTGTGCAGAATACACTTTAAGGCGATCACTTTTTGTGGATAAAATATCAACTTTAAGATATTTCTTTCTAGGTAACTGTAAAAACAAATCAGTGTCATATGGTTAATGGCAATGTTAAGTTGATACGCTCATTAAATTCATTGAACTCACTGATCATCAAAATTTCATGAAATTGAAGTGACAGTAATTTACTCAACCGTAACTCAACATTCCTTTAGCTAAGTACGCTTCTTTAAATTGATCGTGCAAACACACTATTTTAGCAGAAAATATTTTGGCCTGATCTATTTTTAATGTATGACATAGACAGAAAGCAAAACAGGTAGTTTTAAAATAAGACGCTGTAGTTTTAAGAACTTAGATAATTTTAAACTTGATTCATCACTGAGTGACAGGTGTTGTATTCAGAAAAGATCTTCGGATATACTTAACTTCCAAAGTAATAAGGATTGTTAAGCTTCTGGTTAGTTTCATGCAATAATCCACATAACAGTATGAAAAGGCTGAGTTTGGCGTTTTTTTTCTTCATATGGAGTGTAATTTATTGTATTTTATATTCCTGTAGGTGTTTCGCAATCTGTTTTCTCCACATAACAATTACATAAGCTTATTCACAAAAGTCGCAAAATTAGAGTGCACAAGATGATAAGTGGCTTTAGCTAATCATGTTGCAGATGAAATTTAATCTTCCAATCATAATTTAATTTTACGCTCGAAATAAAATGAAGACAAATTGGGTTTTCTCATCAAAAATTCTGGAAGTGAACTGAAGTAACAACAACTTTAAGACAAATTCAGTTTTGATAATCTTTCTTTAATGAATGTTAGTAAAAGGTTCATAGTGCGCATAATGGTAAAAGTTGTTTGCCTTATACAAATAAACCATGCTGTTAGTATACAATTACTAGTTTGATAAATTATGTTTAAAATGGTCTAGCTGATAGCACTGTATATTTTACGCCGCTGAAGAATAATCTAGTTTATATATTTGTCTAGAAACAAATCGAAATGGTTTCACTCAGTAGTTTATCATAAGCAGTATGATGTCTAAACAAACACAAGTCAGTCACTGAATTGTAGGAGATCATAAATGTGTAATTTAATATTATTCGATTATTAGAAATACATGTAGTTTATGTTAAGTAGTTGAGGCTAGCTTCTATAAAATCCTGACAAAATGAAATGTGTCCAGTAGTCTAACAGAATTCTATTTGTACTATGAAATAAACAAGCGGGACATTGGTCACCACTCAGTAATCAGTTTATGTATATACAATTTGCATACATTTTGTAGTTGACTAATATAAATAGAAATATGATTTTTAAGTTTATAAGATAAATAAAATGTAGAATAACTGACAAACAATATGTTTAGCTAATGATACTGTGATGAACGTTCATCCTACAAATTGATCAGAAGAGAGGTTAAATTATTTTTGAATCCTTCCTTATGAGATTGGAATCGGTATACTCCTTTTTGTCAAATCAGAATGCAGCTTTCTTGTGCTCATGCCATAATGTCAATTTTTGAACTTACTCTAGAAGTTAACTTAATTTTGACGATAAGATTTGGTATATAACAGGTTAAACTTGCTAAGGATTTGCGAATTAGGCAGACATCTTGATACATGCTAATGAACGTATGACCAGCAACAAAATAACAGGTGAGCTGAGCTATATCATAGCGCCCCAGCCTAGCTAACTAGAGGAGGAAGTCTAACGTCAGCAAGAAACGTTAATTTCACAGGCAACCTGTCAGGCGGACTACAAACACTCAGTTCGTGCCTATATATACAAAATATTCGTGTATCCATAGTGATTCTTCATCAAATTCAAATTATAAACGTTTTTTAATAATACAATTGAATGTGGTTAAATATGCCCGCAAGTATGATTCACATCAACTCACATAAATGTGATGACAGTTTACAACCAAAAATCAATACAACTTGAATAAATGTACATTTGTGATTTTAGGGGATATTCGATCTAACAAAACTCAACACAATGTTTGATTAACTGTTTATGAAGATGTCTAACGTTAACAGTAACAATATAACCGTTCACTGAAGAATCGCGTAATATCCATACTCTTTACTAGCATTCAAAGCTAGCTGAATATATTCCAATTAAGCACACTACATTTATCAAGTATTGACTTGGGTACAGAATATTACATAAGTGAAGCCTGGAACTAGAATCAAGGACTTTAATGAATGTATTTGAATTTGAAAGGATTTTACCAAGTGAGTACACTCAATTCATTTTCATGGTGATCTGTACTTGGGCAATCCAAAGTATTTAATGGATTTATTCTATTGCACATATTCAAGAAACTAATTAAAATACTTGACCATTATTCTTATTTAGTTACTGGTTTAAAATTTTATTTTCAGTTTTAGAATAATTAACAATAAACATCTTGAGTCAATAAGCGTGCGATTCGTATTACGTACCATTTTGTTCCTTATCATCATGTTTCATATTAGTTTATAGCTAAAAATAATTACGCTGAAGTGGTACTGAAGTGATTACTTTATTCACTTAAAAATAAATTAACTTGTAATAATATACTAGTAGGGTTTTATTTCTAAGTAATTTCCTGTATAACCATGCTTCTTTCTAAAGGCAGCTGATTAATAATGCTTGTATAAAGTAGCTGTGAGTTTGTAAGCATGATTACACTTATCTAACTATATTCATCATCATTACTGTTTTCAGTCACGCATAGTAAACATGTTCACCTCTAGAATAGAGATTGAAAAAATGATCGACCGGTGTTTTGCCAATGTTAAATAAACTTGCTTATCTACTGAATCAACCTTAGTTAAACCTTATGTTCGTAGTACTAAGGTTAGGATGTAAGCACATTTTTACTGTTGACATTCAACTGAGGGGGGGGGGCATCTGGAGTTTGTTTCTGCTGTGTATGTGTCTAATCATTCACATAAATAACTAGATTTCGTTGTGATTAGGTAACATAACTTTCAGTATAATCTAACCGTTAAAATATTTATCCTGAACATAATAGCTACGTGATTACATAATTTCGGTGAGAATTCTGGAAATCGCGTGGTCTTTACTTGTAGTTTTTGCTGGTGATGACACTCTAAAAGTGTATCGGAGGGAAGTATAATCCAAAATTTAAATTTTTTGATTTATTATTAACGAACTACAAACATTTTGAAGTGTAACTTGTCTCACTTCTATTTTCTCAAGAAATTTTTCGCAGATAGGATGGTTTACTACAGGATTATTTAGTTTGCTTAGAAAAACTTTACAGGTGTCTAACATGGTTGATGCACTATTCCACACTTAATCTAAGAACATCATTTAGGCAAACTCTTGACATTATTTTATGACATTAGATTAACATAGATTCTTTCTGGTGGAACACGTTGAAATCACTCGCAAAACCTCTGAGAAATGAATTGATAAATACAGTTCAGTCAAACACAATAGCTAATGTTGAAACAACTATTCACTGAAGTACATTAATTAACACTACATACAAATAAAATATACCGTTAAAATCAAGAATTGTTGGGCAATTTATTGAGGCTTGTTATTATCCTTGTAAAATGATACGAAATATATCTCCACTTAGTCCAGTGAAGGAAAATCATGTAATTATTAATCTCAGTTGAAATTCGTGGTATGTTTATCACAGTCACTAGATTAGATCAACACGAAGTACTTATAATTTTACTGCATGGTGAGGTGAGGCATCATTCATTTATCATTTTTCATTTATTATTTGTTAGGCCGTAACAGACGTCATATATTTTTAGCTTTTAATGATGATGAAGTTATATTGATCAAGTTGACTTAATGAATAGTACATATCACAATAATGACGTAAGTATTACAATATAATTGATAAAACTGATAACAATAAGATATTCTGTTAATAATAAAAAATACCGGAAAATTGAGTGCCACACAATTTTTTAATTTTCTTGGAAATCTTGACAAGTTTGAGTTGGATTAAAGTCAATTCGTTATACCACATAATCCCAATCTACTAATATCGGTAATAAGTGTCTCATCCCTAACTTGGTTTGACTCTGTAAGTAACAGTTGTTTAATAAACTTTTGAAAAAGTTGCCATTCAACGTCATTTACATAGTTTCTATTGCAATAATGTCATTTAAGTGGTAATACTGATCACTAATTCACATACTCTTAAACGCAGCTTAAAATAGTAACATGATTGTACTTCTTTATGCCACATTAAAAAAAGTGTACAGAGTCTTATGATTTCACAGTTATCTCTGTACAAATCATAGTGTTTAATTAAAAGCATAAACAAATATAATGTAAATTCACTTATTTATTATCTTATTTATATGTAGATTTGTTATACAAACCATGATGCCAAAAGTATATCAAATTTGATTACTGTTTGTTAACTTAGCACATATTTACATAAAGAAATTTGCATTATCATCACTAGTTCTGATAACCAGTTTCAGTAAAATAGCCAAATATTTTTTATCACTGTCATATTAGTTACAATTTCAACCTCATTAGTTCTTATCAAAATACAGCTTTTGAATTAGATTCAAGGTCATATTTCAAGGTCACGAGTTAATTAAAGAATATAAAAACGCACTTCAATTTACTAGATTCCTTGCTTCACATAGCAATGTTCTATGTGGAAATATCAGTTGATAAGACTAGATTCAAAATTGATTTTGACAGATAAACTTTACCAGAAATGGCTAACGTATTTTATGATGAATATCATGATAAAATATATAAACGTAGATAGGCTACATTCAATATTATAACGTGGTTATTAGAGATCGATGTACGAAATCACTCTTGTTATCGGTACAAAATATCTGTTATAGCAGAAGTTTCATGTTGATTTTAGTAATTATTTTTACACTTAAGAGAATTTCAAGGCAATAATCCTAAGGGTAGAGATTTCAATAAAATATTTTGTATTATTGTGTAATTACAAAACATCCATTCCTTAATAGATAGTCTATAACACACTCATCTTGTTAAATTTTTGTCTAAAAATAACATGATCATTGTTTTTATCTTTTAGTTGAATAAAAATGAGTTGAATGAATTAGACTAAACTTTCGGTTTTTTCACTTTGCATCAGCGTGTGTGATAGAGTGACTTTAAAATATTCTAAGTTAAAAAAAAGTTGCATTACGATGAAAACACAATCCGATATGTTATTCTTGTGAACAATGACTTCAAATGTAATCCAAAGATGTAGAACCATCAGTGGACTTATTCTGAAGGCTGACGCAATAAACTTGGAAAGTTACAAACTATAAAAACAAACAATATTTATCATAGAACGCTGGCTTTAGATTTCTATTTCAATGTTTTGTAGGATTCTCTTCTGCTAGAAGATAGATCTCATCATAGATGGACATTTTCTAAGAAATTATTAGAAGTCTGGAAATACAGATATTTACAAAATGTTGCAATTTTCTGTGTTGAAACATCCACTTACTAATGACACTGATCAACGATTAGGCTATCATGGATTGACTAAAATTGAAAATGCGAATGGTAATGTTTTACTAAAGACTTCTAACGGTATCACTATTGTCACGAGATTTGATAGTTGCAGATAGTGTCCTATGCAGTGTTGTTATTAGTGAGTGGTGAGGAGTTTTAGAATGAAGTAGAATAACAGTTTAATGCTCCCTGATTCCCATGAGTTTTCTTGGTGACCCCTTTTTTTTTAAAAAAAAAACGTTCTGTTCTGTAATAGATTTACTTTGTTGTTTGTTTCTTTATAAGAAGCAAGAATTTCACAACATCATTTTACAGAATAGTTTAAGAACGGCATAAACTTCATTAAAACAGACACAAGATGAAAAAAATGATACAAATATTCTGATATTCATTGTTCTGTTATTCCGAAGCCTTTAGCTTTAATACCTTGTGACCGGTGTTTGTTGATATCACTTAAACAGGTGGTTAACAGAGCAAACAGATCACTCCCGATTAACACTGCAAATTAATAAATGTTGAATTGTTAAGTGTGTTGTGACCGAAACATTTTCCACTAATTCAGCCTATCAATTATCGTGTTTTACAATTTTGATTTCCAACTACGAAAATGTATTAGTTAACACTTATTCTGTTTATAGTTTAGGAAAAACAAAAATAAATGTCCAGAATGTAAATCAATCATTTAAAAGGTTCCCGTTTGAAGTAACCACTTGATTTGTTTCAATTATTCGTCCTCAACGCATTCATAGAAGTCAAGTCAATTTTTCTATGCTGATTAATTTTAGTGAGTGATGTTCTTTTGAAATTTTCCCACTTCATTATCTGATCTTGCTACTTAAGTTGACTGTAAGTGGGCAGAGTGTAGGTTAAGTATTTTTTTAATTTAGTGACCATTTTGTTTCTATACCATGTTAGTTATAGATATGCTGCACGTTGTGAAGTAATTTATTGATAATTAAAATTAACTCGAACTGGAATTCAAATATTTTCAATTCATTACAGCCGAATGACCTAGGAGTATGCTCGTTAATGAAAGCTATTAAAGTTTAATTAAGTTATTTCTTCAGTACGTAATAGTTACGTAATGTTGTTAAAACTGAAAGTTATGCAAAACAATCATAAACATGAATGAAACTTTGATATTAGACGTTATGTAAGTTAAATTAAATGTTTATTGATTATCTGTAGTTATGTGAACAATTTAATTGACATCTACTTTAAAATATCGGAGACATGATTGATATAAAACAGTTTTAATAATGATGAGTCGACATCTGGGTTTTAAATGAAGGTCATGAAATTAATTCCTTTTCTTAAAAATACTTTACAAAGTAGATAAAACTTCCTTAATAATGTTAGGCCTTAATATTTATAAGCCAAACATTTGTCATTCAACTATTGTCTATAGTCTATAGATATGGTATGCCTAACAATCTGTGGGCTGTCAAGGATAATTGGTTACAACTCAATGACAATAGTTATCTAGAAAGTTATCAAATAATTAGAATTCACATGAATCGCATTTCAAACATTCTCGACTCAGTGTACTCAAGTGGTTTAGCAAAATGCCAGATATGCAAATCAGCAAGGAACACTTGCTAGTTTCAGTGAGATTCACTTCTTAACAGGGTTTACTCTAGGCATCTAAATGATAATGACACCTGTGAAAACCTGTGATGGTCATGGTTTTCTAGAATATTTTCAATAAGTTCAAAATAATAAGAATTTACTTAAACAAAAATTCAGGTCTTCTAAATTAAATACATCTGGATAGCTTATTAATATTCCAGGTAATTAAATGTTTTCGAAACTATACTTGTTGTCAATCGTAAGGCAAACCTTAAGCTTAATTTAAGGTCGATGTTTTTCATGGAAATAACCAGTGGACATTTGATACCCTATATGTTGTCACGTTATGATAATATACCTGAAATTCAGTCGAACCAGAATTCAAACATTCTTTGCTTAGGATATCCTGTAAGTTGCTAAAACATTTCAATGTGTAAATGAGAATGGCGTTTTTGGATTATTTGTGCCGATATGATATGAATTAAAAATAAAACTGTAGAATCTTATTTTTCCAAAGTAAATCCAGTTGATATGTTAACTAATCAAATGTTAGTCTTTGTATAAAGGCGCCCATTTAAGTGATTAACTAAAACGAAAATTCACTCAGTAATTTAAGTTAACGAATAGTAATCTACTACTTTTAAGTGAATCACTGTAAATTAGTTGCAGTAACTGATGAAGTCGAACAGATTAGAGGTCAGAATTAATGTTTATTGATGACATCAAATAGCTGTTACTATCTAACTGGAAACAGTTAATTCAACAGCTGAATTTGAACTGATAACTAAGTGCCGGTGTATTGTAGCCAAACTTATTTTTACAAATTTTGATTTAGTATAAGACGTAAACGATACACTACTGATATCTACAAATTAACCGTAGTTCGCCTTGGTCGTTCTTTTAATGTTCTTCAAATGATCGCATAACACAACGCAAACTATCTAACAATAATTCGAAATATACACTAAAAAAAGTTATTCTAATCATACACATGAATTATTTTCACGCATAATAATAAACAGAGAAAAATTTTAATTAATGCAAACATGTAAAATCAAGTAATTGTCAAGATAATTATCTACTTTAATTTTACCGAAAACAATATGTCATTATTTCTTTTCATAAACAATTGTTCACATTCTACTTATTGTATACTCTTACTTTTATTTCATGAAGTAGAGAAATAGAACATGAATAAAAGTATGAAATATGTTCATCTAGGTGTAATGCATTACATGATAGACAAAACAATGTATTCTCTTATCTAAATTAAACAAAGAAAAGTAGGGCGTTAATTAAATGGTTTTCTTTCTAATTCACATTTTATAATTACACATTATTTACAATAAAATAATAACACAAAGAGTAGCTAACAAAAAAAAGAAACGATTGTTTTTTATTGTATCTTCTATTGTTATGTTTATTTTAATTTGTGTCAGACTTCTTAATCGGTAAAACTGAATGGAAAACATGTTCTATGTTTGATGGAAATTAAAGATAAAGTAAAGCTAAGTAATAATAATGATGTTTGATTAATGGTAATTAATGAGTTATTTAAAAAAAAGGTGTTAATGTTGTATATTAAAACAATTAATCATTTACTTGTCAGATTGCTTAATTTCTTTAGGTTACTAGTTAGCAACTAATATCTTGATATACAACCTTAGTTAAAGCTGTAACTAGTTCGTTTTTACTAATTGACTAAAAATGACACTCTGATGTATTTAGTAGTTATTATGATGAAAATACTGTGGTTTTATAAATTCTGATGGTGACAAGTAAGTAATGTTACGGAAATGGTGAATGTTATAAATTCAAAATTCCGATGTGTTGAATTTCGTCTGGAATTTACAAATAAATATGATTATTGAATGTTAACGAGTACAAAAGTATAAATTACAACATCTTCAAGGATCACTTTGATTCTTCGTTAAGTAGTTTGAGGCATAGCACTTAATTAGACATTCCGATTTAATTCAGTAACTTAACTTTAGAATGCTTCAATGTTTAATTAACCTTAACGTCCTAAGGCTATTAAATAGCTATCTACTATTTTTATAATACATGCTTGCTGCAACCACTCAATCACATGTATAAAAAGGTAAAACCATTTTGCTCATAAAGTTATCTACTCTTCTCAACTTATAAGGGTTTTGAAGTTATATGGGACTGTATAACTTAAGGATGTTACTTAATTAAGGGACACTAAGTCAAGATGCTGTCTTGGAACATAAGATTTAACTGCTTATCTTCTCTGTTAGACTTATTTACAATTGAACATGTAGGATTACCCCCGAAAAATATTCGTGTAGCTGGGTTTAAGGTGACCGTTTGAAAATGTGTGCTGTTCTGATGGAAAGTTGAGTTTTTCAAACTTTATTGGCTGCATACTTCAGAATCTGACAAATTACACATAATAATTGTCTTACGAAAAGATAAATTAGCGATGTGTAAATAGGTAAACGCTGAAATATTTTGACCAAATACGTTTCAGGAGTTCAACCGGGTTAGTGTCGAACAAAAACATCCCGTTGAGATTAGACGTAAAACATGTTTAAATGATAAACTTTTAAGTTTCTTGCAATCTGCCCTTATATTTTGTATCCAATTTTGTGATACTGAGTGTAGTTGCTGTGTATGTTGGTCCTGTAGTTTGGATGAAGTCAAAAATAATAAATGGAAAGGATAGACTTTAATTACCGAAACATTTGTACTGCACAGTTAAAAATCAATCAATACCTTGTAGCCCTTGTGAAGCGTGAGCCGCCTGGCAGGATTTTAAACCCAGCTCTGTCAGTTCTTCCCAAGTGTTACTAATTATTTTCATGTTTGTCCCCAGTTCCAGGAGCATTGTGTTCTTTGAACTTCCGTTTTTCCTTTGGCCTTCGAGGTTCTAATTTAGAGCTTGCCTTGTGAGGTAGTTTGGTGACTTTTGCAATGTGTGTCCTATCCACCTCTAGCATTACTTGCTACTTTATTCTTCAGTCGGAAGTAAGTTTTTTTTCTGCCACAGTAAGCTTTTGCTGATGAGGTCTGCCCAAATGATCAGGAGTATCTTGCTTGGACAACTGTTCATATATACCTATATAATTTGAATAATTCTTTCCGTAGTACCTAATGCAAGTCACAACTCCATTCAATGGAACTGTCTTGACGTTTGTATTGAAAACTCTGACTTTTATGTTAGCTAAAAGCTGTTTTGAGTTCCAGTTGTTTCGTACAGCTATTTGTTTAAATATCTACTTCTTTTATCAGAAAATCTTCAATTAAGCAACTCCTCCAATAAAAACCTATAATACAGTGTTATTCCACAGTGATAAAAATTTATAAATAACCGTATTGGTGAGGACCTCTGCAAATTTGTGAATGCAGTCGAGAACCTAGGCATGTGAATACCGTAGTTGATGAAATAGGACGATTTAATAAAAAGCTACAATTTTCTGTTGGGAATGATTGTATGACGATTAAATACTTTATCGACTTAACTGATTTGCACTTCATTATCGAAATTTATTAGTCTGCTTAGAAATAAACATAGGACTGACTATTACCACTTTTTTTTCAATAAAATTTAAATCTGATTTTTATTGAGAACTTTCATGGAAACTGTATTCAAAGTTTCATAATCAGTAGTCTCACTAAGTTTGAACCAAAGCACGTCGAAAACACCATTTATTTAGAATGTTCTACTCAACGTCTTAGCACTGAAAAAGTTATAGAGTCCCTAAAGAAAATGGCTTTGTGTCCAGTCATGATTACTCTCAGTTTAGTGTATGATAGGGCTACTTGGTAATTTTACGTATTTGTTTTCCTTTGTACCCCACACGATACTACTTACTATTATGCAGTAAACCAAATTGCTTTAGATCATTTTTAGACGAATATATAGTAATATCACTTCCTTGAAATGATTGGTTTTCTCTAAGTGTTTACAACTTATCACTCCATTTAACTATTTCTACAATTGAAAACTTACACTACTTATTTTTATAACGAATTAAGTTAATGTACATGTTATCACTGAACATAAGTACCTTCTTCCATATTTCGTATTTCATGGTTTATACTTCACTTGTTATTATATTCTCACCTAATTTATTGCATATCTTTGTTAATTCTTTGTGTATATGACTACTGTGTTAAATTTTGACATATTAACAATATGTTTAAAAGTTCAAGAAACTTCATAAATTGATGCTCGTAAATCTTATTGATTATCTCCTCTTTGCTAGGAAAATTGTGGACGAGTATTAGATTTTAATTCCTTTATATTGAATTTATTTCAACTGCTAGACATGGTTCTTGGCCTTGGGATATATCCTACGTTTTTGAGCAAACCAAGTATAGCTTTCACTCCAATTTCACATTTTTCGTTCATTCGATGGGCAAGTGTTGCATGTTAAAATATAATGTTCTACAATTTTTTGCTATCTAGGCTGTTAACTTATGTCTAAGTTTTTCATCAAGTTTGTATAGCTGTGTCACATTTAGTATTTCATTCTGAGACTTTAGTAATAACCGATTTTATACAAGCTTGAGATAAACCTTAGTTGGTCACAACAAAATCTCCATTAAGTTCATCCTATTCGATAAGCCTATTGACGTATATTTTGCAGAGTTAGCTGTTTTATGATTAGTTTACTTACGAGACGTTGTTGTAGGTTTTTATGAGATCTGTAGTATGTAAGAGCAGGTTGCTCCCTCTCCCTAATAAATATACATTAGAACCTTTCAAAAATCGGAGACATTGACTCAAAACAAACGTCATGGTTTTTATGATTAAGAACAACTTAAAACAGCAAAGCGTTTACATTGACTTTGGTTTTGCATAAAAACACTATGAAACATATTTTACTTAGCTGCAGAAAATACCATCAGCATGCAAAATGTTAGATAAATGACGAAATGTTTGCATACTGAAACATAAATTTTGCGATAACAGAAAAGCAAACGAAAATATGCAGCAAACGAAGCATGCAGAAATGGTAGAACCCACCACTGCCATATGATTCTGATTATTTGCCAAGCTGATTGATCGGGAATTGAATGGCGGTTTGATATAACCCCGGCTTTCGTCATGACGACACGAATAATAGTTAAAGTGATGGTGTGGTGGATACTACTTATGAGTCATCAATAAGTAGTAGGTAGCAGAGCGTCAAAGGAAATTGGGAAGAATCAGTAAACAGCAGACGAGACGGGTTGCGAGAGGGCAAGAGGTGAAGCATGATCAAAATACAGAGGACAATCGAGAACAACCAAGAGAAGCAGGCTGATAAACGATACAGTCCAGACAACGCGGGGGGATGTGCAAATCGATGCTTGGAACTAATATATGTAATATTTTATGACCTAGTCTGTTTTCGCCTGATGAACATTGCTTACCTAATTGTTCTTCTTCACAATGGTATATATCTTGAGGTGATTCACTAATTTCGCTCAACATCGTAAATATCACTCAAAATGTCACTGCATATTGACTAGAATCTCGAAAATTGTCGTTTATTCTAGCAGCCTATTTATCATTTGCTTTCGAAGTTCAATATTCAACTAGATTTCCTTATTTTTTGTTGGTTCATAAAATAATACCGGTATATAACTTGAATAGAGAGTGGAGAAAACTAGGTTTCGAATCGTTTGTAGAAAATTACATGTTGTACACTTGTGCTAAGAAAAGAAGAAACTAGTCACTTTTCATGTAGTTATTCTCAAGTTCGCTGTTTTTCATTTAATCGTAAAGTAAGCGGT
This sequence comes from Schistosoma japonicum, assembly GCA_025215515.1. Lineage (NCBI taxonomy): Eukaryota > Metazoa > Platyhelminthes > Trematoda > Strigeidida > Schistosomatidae > Schistosoma > Schistosoma japonicum. The sequence continues at coordinate 16,650,421 of CM046064.1, forward strand.
AACCGGTACTGCTCTTCATTTCCTCCTCTCGGACCTTGTTAATTATGATTGGTTGTAGTGTCATTTTAGTGTGCGAATTACTCTAATTTCTACAAGGTCTTTTTTGTAAATATATATACAGAGTTGGGATATAATAGAATCGAATCTTCCTAGTGCTGCGTTTGTGTCTTCTTGGTTTTGGCTTGGGATGAGTAATCAGTTACCGAGTTGTTGGTCACGGTTGCGATCATCAGTTGGCGCAGACAAATTTGCGGATTAGTATTGCAGTTAGTTCGTATATAACAGCAGGCGTTTTATCACGACATAAATTTACTATTCCTGCCACTCATTGTTTCATGTCACCTAAAATTTATCATTAAAATGCAATCTAGAAAGACAATACATGAATCTTGATTATTCAACTTCTGTCAACATTGTACAACAGTTTCCAGACTTGCAATCACTAAATCTATGGCTTTATTTTGTTAAAGTTAAGCAAATTTTAACTGTATAATTGGGACCCAAGAGTAAAGTTATAAAACAATCTTTTAAGCTGATTATTCACAGGACAGATAATATTAAAAAGGGCTACGGGCTGTCTTTATCTTTTATGAATGATTATATTATAATATTGATATGTCGGAATATTATAAATAAATAATGCCTACTGCTATGCAGGAACTAACCGCAACTCTAACCGGAAACTTATCTGCGCCAACTGATACTAGCAACCGTGACCAACGACTCGATACTGATTACTCACCCCGAAACAAAATCAAGAACACCAAAGCAGCACCAGGAAGATTCGATTCCATTATAATTCAAGTCTGTATATATAGTTACAAGAACGACCTTGGGGAAAACAGAGTAATCAGCATACTAAAATGACATTACAACCAATCACAGTTAACAAGGTCGAGCGGAGAAAATGAAAAGCAGAACCGGTTTCCGCTCACTTTACAATTAAATAAAAAATAGCAAAATTACATGAAAAATAACCAGTTTCTCCTCATCTTAGCAAATATCAGATAGTTTTCGTTACCAGTTCCATAGCATTTTAGGCCCAGTGCGTTAAACAAATGCTAAATTTGACATAAAAAATAACCGCTTCTACTTTGCTTTAAACGTTAAATAAAGCTACCAACTCAATGTCACTCTTACACATTTATACTCACCCTTCTAACCTTAAATGCGAACAATCATATTTTTACTATTAATTTATAACAGACGCTACATATAAATATCCTGATATTATTCGCTATTCTTTCTTTATTTTTCGAACAAACCATTTTATTCTAACCATAGCTCAGGTATAGTTTTAGTCAAGTCCTCATCTTTGTTGAATCTCCCTCTTTAAATCCGTTTTCATAGCCATGACGAACGATTTACCTAAAACACAGACATCTCAGGCTGTTTTAAAATGCACTGTTTACAACCTATGAGGTTGAAACCTACATCACCTTTTCGACACCCTTACTACTACCCCTGCCAATTATCGTTTTTACTCTTGACTTCACGTCCAGAGTTGTTTTATAAACCGAGTTACTTCCAGATTCCTATCCTCTGTACACCTACAATCAGACTTATCAAGATCCATAACTGACTCCATTCCAGATTACAACGCTTAACATGTCTAATAATGTAACCCCTTTTAATGGGAATACAGTGATGCAAAATTAATACATATTTCCTCAGCTAAATTCATACTCACTATTTCCCTATATGTATCTGTGTGATCGAAAAATAAACACTAAATATTATGTGACTACAAAAGCTAGATGCTTATTAGAAATAATGGCACAAGAAATAACGAAAAGGATTTAAATTTTACACTTCAACAGTGTAAGATATCACTGATCACATACACTGATATCAGATAGGGGATATGTATATGGAAGCATATGGCTTAATTGCCTAGTTATTAATAATGGCTTTAGATTTGATAAGTTAACGTGCTGGTTCCTCTTTGAAATTAACAGCTCTCAGAATTACGGGAAACTTTATACCAAGAAAAACCCCTAGTTCGCTGAGTGTGTACTAAAAAATATAATAATCACTCTTGATTTAAAACTCCTAAAGTTGTTTCAAAAGGCCTGTTTCAGGCATAGTACTTAGCCACATTCAGTTTAAAATGAATACTCTGTGACCAGCACCGGTAAACACTTGCCACTCAATAACACCTCTACTACAAAAATATGTAGACAAAGTGAATCAAGCTGTGCTGATCTATTTGCAGTGACAGATATTAAACCAACGAGTAGCTCTTACTTTGTCACCGGTATAGCAAGGTACCATGATGTTAGTTATACTAACATAAGTTGATTCAATTCTAAATAGCCAATAACTTACTCAATCTAGCCATGTAAACGTTAGTTCTTATCGAATTACTGTATAATGTAATCCTGATGAACCTAATTTTAAATAACGGCACCTGACAGTTTCACAACAGTCTACAGCTCTTTCCATTAGATTTTTACATATGGGGACTATAACAGCAAGGGGTAAGAGAAGAAAGTACCTCCTCCTCCTCCTTCAGAATGATTCAAAACAGTTAGCTCCTTATTCGTAAACTCCTACCTCAAAGTCCCTAGCTATTAAACAGTCATCGAATACCTACACTACTGTTTCGTTAATCTGATTGTGTTTTTTTCATAAGATATGGTACAAGACTACTTTTGGTAGCTTCTTTGACCACCTTCCTACTTTTCAGCCAGCTGTCACAAGTCAACCATATCAAGCTGTGAAGTGATATGCACCTATTCTTACTCATTACTTAACCGTTCCAATCATAAAACTAATAAATATACTTCCCCTTTGCTAATGGAGGATCTATTGTAGGAAATACCTGCCTTTTTTCGCAAGCGTTATTCTGTTATTCAACCTATTGGTATTTGCAGAATTTTGGCACCATGCTAATGCCTTAGACGATGATTCAGGTATCGACCTCTAAATTCATTGTAGTCGTTACCGAAATAATAATAGGGAGGGGTGGTCACTAAGTCATCTTATATCCACTTACTTTGACAATCCAGATATCAATATTGTGGCGAAGTTCAGTATTGATCTTATGCAAACTACTATACCGGTTGGTAAAGAAAACTGTTTGAAAATCTCCCACCAAAGAGTGACTTCAGAAATGAGTACTGACTTTCACAGATTGAGAACTTATTTACCATGAAATGTTTTACCAGCCTCTTACAATACTAATTTTATCAGTGAACAACTTCAGACAAGTACAAGACTTCTATACCATGCAATATGGATTACTTTACGTTGCTTAAAACATAAGGCGAACTTACCAGCATAAGTTTTAACTTCAACTCTCGCCCGAAAGCAGTAGTCTTCATATTTTATCAACCCACACATCTAAACATTATTATATTTATAACATTTTTGGCCCATTCTAAATTTGGTTTCTTTTTTGCATATACATACATAATACTGAATTGCTTCACAATATACCCTCTTTACAACCCACTGATAAGCTCGTGATGCTCAAGCAACTAATTACCTGTCGTCGGAATATCAATAGCAAAAGCAAATCCTACGGTCAAAAGAGAAAGAATGAAGTTTTACACAACCGACAGTTGCTATTAAGGCACCAGCAGCGATCAAGACGAGATCAGATGACGTATGCTAGCCCGTCATAAAGATATTGGATATTAAAAAGTTGATGGGCTAAAAACCAATAAACAAAATAACTAGAGACAGTAACCGTCGAAAAGTGCACTAAAATTCTGTTTCGATTCCAACTGGTTGGTTTATTTAGGTTGTCAGGGGCAAATACAAGTAGTGTGTCACCAAATTATTGTTACCATTCGGCCAGATGTTGCCTGTAAACAATTTGCTAAGTACTAGCTCTAGTATTGTTGTGAGTGGATCGTCCAACGTAGATGAACTTTTCCAACGAATTATTCTGTCTTGAACTTATCCTACTTGGATACGGTTTCATCAGACACTAGAGAAGTTCATGAGTGTAAGGGTTATTATAAGTAAATAAGCTAGTTCAGGAGTCGAACACTTACTATGTTGTCACTTTAAGTCGTTACCTTGACAGGCTTGGTGACATGAAGTACCAGTATGTGCTATGCCAATACACATTCAGTATCTCACGTCCAACTCGAGGTGCTGGACTTCATAATAAGAGGCCAGTTTGTTTGCTCTTGTAATATTTATGCTCTTATATGTAAGTATTTAGGTTGCCAGTACAGTACTCGCCATGTGGGTATGAAATATCACGCTTCGAGACTGCACATAAATATTCATGTACTACCACTTTTATAACAATCGGTTGCTGAAGACGTAGAGTGTGCCGTGTTGAGCGTAGTGTTATTCAACCTTCTGTCAAGAAAAACACAGATCCCCTGGAAGTTATTAATCTGGTATATGCAGAACTGAGTAAAGTCTTCCTTTACAGTGATATTAGAAATATAAGGTTTGCGACGGTAAGACTTATGTATGTGTAAATTGTCCAGATATTAGTAATTTTAATAACCTTACATGACGTTCATGTACAGTTGATAAAGTGTAGGTCCTTTGTGACAGTGGTGGTAATGTTTTGAAAATTGTCTTTGCACGGAACGACATGGTAAGTCTTCATGGAAAGCTTCCAGAGGTAGCTGGCATAGACTCCATAAATAAAACCAACAAAATGGGGTATGTCTTATCTAATCAGTTTGTAGTAACTGATGGTTTCGGAAGAGGGCAAACTGTATTGTTCGCATTGACAAGAATCAAAAAACGAACAGATTCTTCATTATCACTCAAAAATATAAGGGGTGATACATTAAAAACAATCACTTTAACTGGTGATTGTGCACCTAGGCAACTTCATGCTCTAAATATGGAGTTCCTAAGCGTCTCAATCAATTTGTGCTTGTTTCGCATGTACCAAATCTTCTAAAAGAAAGTAAGCTCATTATATGTAGAGAAGTTACCATTTGATTTTCAAACCTACTCGTGAAAAAATGGTTGCATCGAATGGCTCATACGCGTAGTTATGCCACGTACGTTATTTAATATTAAATTTTTGTTTAGATTTTAGCATTACGTCCAGATTATAAATCTTATTGATGGAGCTACTGGCGTGTATATGTGCTTTTATTGGTTAAGGTCACGGTCATACCGGGTTGCTTCTCACAATAAATTCACATTATCATTGGGTAACAATACAAACAATCAGGTGGAAAGCACATAGACAACTGAAGAGTAACTTAAAGAAAAACGACCCTATAGAGATGACAGTCTGAAAGATTTGGAGATAAAATGATCATGGCACACAAAGGAAACAAATGCAAGGCACTTTTATGCCTTCCAAATATTACAGATATGATGTAAATCTTACTCAGATATCGTTATTTCATTTAGGTTTCTAAAAGCCTTAAGGTTGTATTAAGGCGTCTGAAATCTTTTACAGAAAGAAAGATTATTAAAGACTACGAGTGTCATTGACTTGACGATTTCTTTACGAATGTAACTGTTGTAAAGCTTAAGGAAGGTTACCACTCATGTTTCATCAATCGTCATCTTGTTACGTGCACATATTGGTTTTATTTTGCATACAGACTTCCGTGTAGGCTTATCATGACCATTTTTTATCCTCACTAGTGCATTCCGATATTTACTTTGTTACAGTTTGAATTACTAGATATGTTATGCAGTATTGAACGTTAGACCAGAAGTTATACCAGTTTTTATGAATTACCTCAAAATGTTTGTTAAATACCAGTAGCAAGTGTCGAATTCCTCAATAGGTATCAGTGTCTTAGTACGCGCGTAGCACACTTAAACAGAATACACCAAACGCTAGCAATTTATGCGATTGATGGGTCACAGCAAATCATCGATAACCTGTTCCATGAAGATACCATCAGTGTCATGAGGTTGTCATACCCACAAAAAACCACCAGTTACAATAAAACTTACCTTTACTTTTAGAATTAAAGACCATTAGTTCTATTTTCTTATGACACATATTTTTCTAGTTTTTTAATACCTTTCAAGTAAACTATTTTGTCACATAATGTTGTCTTTAGCTTCTCTAATGGCGGACCGTTATATTAGAAAGCATATTCTCAAAGTTCCGGGAAGTGAGTATCTTATTTTAAGTGGTGCTTGGTACTGTGGGGTTATGTTGTTCACGCATCATTCACTTGTAGCGCTATACTTTTGGTCATCAGTATTTTGCGACAGTAAGGCCAAGTAAGTTGAATTCTTGTTTCATTCAATCTACAAGGCCGTGGACTCTTTAGAAAATGGCTACCAGACAATCACTTACAGTTATTACAACCGAAAGGTAAAATTTACGTGGTTAACTATGCTAAAGATAAATAACATAAGGCCTAACAGAAATTATGTCTCCGGAACAATCTTATATACGTGTAGGGTTCCATTACCGTATTTTGAGTGTGAAATACCACTTGGGTCGATAGCTAAGTGTTCTTCGCTTGCCTAAAGGTATTCGTAGACAAACAAGATGGTGTTCCTTGAAATTAGTAAATTAATTGCGGTGAAGCATGTAGCAACGTATCTTAGTTATCATCGTCTCCGGTGAGGCTCATTACATCTCTGAATTACAAACTAAGTTAAACCTGGCCAGTACTCACTAAACAGACTGTAATTAGACAAAATTAATGGAAATTTCGCGGTATCGATAGGACCGTAAAATACAATATAGTGGTCTTGTTACACAAAATCCAGTGACATTTTGATTAGTGGGCATTCCGCGTTTCATTTATAACTTGTACTACGAATAGTAATAAAAGAATTTTCTGTTTTTATCCTTATAAATAGTAAAATATTTTCTACTACCTTAGCAATTACCACAAAGGTTTAGTTTTGAGTCCGTGATGCAACTTAATAACGCATATTTGATTACAGCGAACTAGTAGTCGTACTATCATCAATAAAACAGCAGGTGGTTATATTACAGAACTCTTTCTTGATTTTAGATGCTCGAAGGATTTGGCCGCTCGTCTTTCATGTAAGAGGTAGTTGCTTTCAAATCAACGTTTCGATACATGAAATAGCATATTGCTCCCTACCTTTCATAAATAAATAAGCAATTCAATATTTCAAAGATCTCCTGAGTCGCTCTGTTGAAACATAATTTTAGCACTGGGTTTGACAATTTCTTACTGCCAAAACTCAACCAAAATCTGTCGCAATCTTCTTGTGCAATTGCTAAATTCACGAACAAGAAAATATATGACGTGCAATCATAGCATACCACTGTACTCTATTTATTCCCAACCAACTAGATACAAAAAGATATTAGCCTCCATGTTGCTCAGAGCTTCTTTTTTCAGCTGCATCTTTTATTAAAGAAGAAGCAGTATAGTTATAATTGACTCAATTCAACGATTTGTTTGCATAGTAAGTATAATGACTAGACAAAACATCAAAAAGGATTCAAAGTAAGCTTAAAGAGTGGTTTACTTGCAGTCAGCTTCTGTTTACTTAAGGGGAATATTTATGCAAATCCTTCAGTAGGCTTGACTGCCAAATACGGTCTCAATACTTCTTAAAGTACTGCTTTTGAAGACACATTCGGACCATTGATAATCACCTTATGCAAGCTCACCACTGATCTCAGCCATCAACAGAACAATTAGTAAGTCTGCGCTACAAAAAATCTCATGACGAAATCTGTAGTCATTTAGTAAAACATCCGTATATTCAGCTTCCCCTTCCGTTTGTAAAGCTTGCACGACACAGTTGAGGGCAAAGTTAACTTTCACATTTTAGTGATCTTGGTTCATGGCACTTTGACCTTACTCATGTTTGTTACGTCATATTTTGTGTATTGTCAACTGTTTGTCGGTGGCTTAGGTATCAATTTTCGAGTTGCTGGCTGAATTCCTAACCTAATTTTATATTGACGAGACTGGAATTCCTAAGTTACAGTTTGACAGAAAAAATCAACTGTTCAATCAACAGTAGTGATCCTATTGTCAGTATTGATTTTCTGCCACACTGTTACTTGTTGAAGACAGACTCTGACCTGAAGTGATTAAGAATTTCAGTAAACAAGAGTTAGGGATCCAATATATTATTTCAATGATATAAACTTCGATGAAGGGTGAATAACAAGTGTATAGGCGTAATTTTAGTTTGAATTTAATTAAGACATTGATGCAACTATAAAACATACATAAGGGGGTTAAGTATGATACGATACTTCTGCATATTTATGTCATAATGCATCTGACCTGGTCATAAGTTCTAAACAGAAGTCGTTGAAGGCTAAAGGTAAACGACTTAATTAAAAATGAAACAGAACCAAAATATGAACATGAATAAAAGTGTAGTTTAATTTGGTTGATGATTCCTTGTTTTTAAATGCAAAATTCATGTTGAAACAATATTTGGCTTTACATAGTTGATAGTTCAGGATAAGATCTCTCTGTTCTGCTCAAAATATAGAAATAAACTTACAGATAACAAGATGTTTGATGGTCAAAATCTACCTAGAAATAGATAACCAACTATTTTCAAAATAGCTTGATAGCGCATAACTTGCGCGAAAACCAGAAACCTGTCGTTTAACCACGTGCTCGATAATTTATTCGTCTTTTGCCAATAAATAGATTGGTTTCTATAAGAATGCCAGTGTCCAAACACAAGTAGATTGAGTGTAACCTGAACTTAAGCTGCAAACAAGAAATCAATTTTCTTAGCTCCCATTACGTAGATGTTCTAATACAACAATTATTAAAGCAAATTACATTTATTTTGTTTAAATCCAGTAATGGTTTTGTACTCTATGGTACCCAGTTATATATATTCTTAAATGTTCAAACATGTCTAATCATTAAATGAATTCAGAATTTTCTCAGACACGTGATAAAAACAAAAATAGAGAAGCCGAAAACTCATCTTTGATTGATGATTTTATATCAAATGCAATCGCAGAAGCGTCTTGTTCTCTCGATCTCAAAAAATGTAACTTAAAGGAAATTCCTAGTAGAATTTTAAAACTGCCAAAATTACAGGTAATGATTAACGTATTATTACTAAAACGTGATTTAGAAGCTTTATATTTCAGATAACTGCCTGAATTCAATAACGCCTAGCATACTGACTGCTCTCAGCCAACTTTATTGGCTAGATTTACGCAACAACTACTTGACATGTATTCCAGCTGAAATAAAACACTTAAAAGAACTTCGAACGTTGCTTTTAGATGATAATAAAATTAGAATTCTCCCTCCAGAGCTAGGTAAATGATGAATTTTTGACATTTTCTGTAGGTCTTTTGCAAAATTTGTCTGTTCTACACCACAGAAACAATCCGATTGAATTTCCTTCTAACGAAGTGTTGAGTGGAGGAACAAAGCATGTTTTGAAATTTTTGCATAATTGTTACCTAGGCTTAGTGGATATTAAAAATGAAAAAAGTATGTTCTAGTTTTTAATTTCAAATTTTTGTAATGTTATGAGGATTGCTGACCCACATTTTTATCAAAGAATCTCTTCAAAATATTTGTTGACACAATTATATTGATGAGCCTCAAAATTTTCTCAAAATGCCCCTAGGTGGAATGTACATTACTAAGCTTGTCTTCAGGAACACCAAGTGGTCAAAATGCTCGGTAATTATTTTAAACTAAAGAAATAATTATTTGGGTTGATAGTGTAGTGTTGCTGAAGAAAGCTTGTGAAAGTTCAAGAGGACCATGAAACGTGATCCGAGTCTTCTCGCTAAAGAGTCTCAAGGCGAAAGATTTTGAAATCGCACACTAAATAAATTCTGTTCAAAACGTGATTCGTTAAACTCTAATAATATATCAAAGTTCCATAACTCCTGATATACGTTGTGTGGATGGTACTCTTCGTAATCCTATTTTTAGAAAAACTCTGACTGGGTGTTATATATTTTAATATTTCAGCTCAGAGAAATACCTTAACGTTACTAGTTGATGAATTTCTATCAGGTTTTCTTGTTCACTTTAAACCTAACTACATGATCTTACGTAAGTAAGTCTCTTTATCAAGCATTTTTTTGCGTTGGGCATTTAAAAGAGCTATGATTTTATGCTTACTCAGAGAAAATTTAAGAGTGGATTGCAACTTTTGACCAGGCAAAAGTACTGAAGCTTGTAAAGACCACCATAGAATTGCTAAATAACTGCGCTTATGTGTAAATATTAATAAACTTCTTACCTCTATTTACACTTATCTGTAACCGTAGTCTATATTGGCATTATTATACAAAAAGGTAATAAATGTAGAACCTGATGAGCATTTATCGAAAAGAATATTCTTCGTTCAAACGTCTTTGTTTTTGATAAACATGGGAATTTTTAAACAAAAAGGTACATATTTTGAATTTGGTGGGATTACTTTTCAATTCATTTTCAGGTTTAAGCACTCTTGGTTCGTGTACGGACAACACCGAAGAAAAGTTTGAAATTGATTACATTTCTGCACAAACAAAACAGTCTGGAGTGGATCTTGTCGGATCAACTAACTATGAGGTTGCAAATTTAGTAAACTTCATGGAAAGTGTGAACCTTGAAGACAGTCATACACACCACTCTTCAAAAATCCACAGTAATTCCATGGATTATAATGATTTGCCTGAATCAAAGACTAAGAAATCTTATTTTGCTAATGGACTCGATTCTAGTGTTATACAGAATGACGAGACCATTGAGCGTTCAGATGAACCAAATAAAACAACAAAACTCCAGGTTATTGATCACCCAAAACTAATAAATGTCTTAAAAAGTGTCATTAACACGGACGATAGTCCAACAGATAACAGCAAGCAGGAAAAGCATTGTTCAGTATATTCACAGAGTTCCAGTAAATCAAAACTGTACAAAAAGATTGCCCACAATTATTCCCGATCTAAACTTTGCACATCAAAATTAAATAAGTAAGTTCTTTTTTTCCAGTGATTATATTTCCTTCGTAAGTCAAGCATGAATTGGAGTAAATTGTGCAGCTTGACTACTTATGAAATCTATTAAACTCGTTTCTTGTCCGTAATGTCACCTGGTCTCTTAGTAATAGATATTATCACAACTGAGCTGTGTAAGTTGTTGTTGACTCACTGAGTTATATTTATTGGTTGAGTACTGATTAGTATTCAACGTCATTTTTGTCTTGTCCGTAATGCTAGTCTAACATGATTGACCAAGTTTCAATGTAACCACTGATCTAAGTGACCTGACACCGGATACACTTTGTTCTGATGTCAGGTGGTTGAAAAAATGACAAATATGAGATTGTTACAGACTTGATTACCAACCAATTTAGACAGACTATTGAGTTCATTTTTTGGTTTATTTGTACATGACTCCGTTGTTTTATTTACTTTCTGTAGCGTAAGTTTCAATTGATCCGTATTATTTTATAAGCTGATGATAAAATTTAGCAGTTAGTTGTTCCAAGAAGCTTGATTGGTGCTCATTTCTTCAATCTAAATAGATAACTTCGATAAGACAGTTTTGTATTTTATGTGCAATTCTGACTTGCTATATGAACACAAGTTTAAATCGTATGTTGTTAATTTGATTCGCGCAAACATTTTATGAATACATTCAGATTATCTAGACTGATCAGACTCATAATATAAGTAATATTTTGTTTTGATACTAAGGATAAATTTTTAACAATTTTATTTCGAAACATAAGAACATCAAAGTGACTACATGATCTACAATAAGGTAAATGTAGTTGAAAGCTTTTAATGTACTTCTATTTGTACAATAATTAATTATAACTTCACGGAATATTGTAGGGATATCCTGATACTTGATTCCATTTTTGCCTGTTAAAGTAGTAAGCTGCGTTCAACGAAATTGCCAGATAATATACGTACTCTGCAATTGTTGTCTCATAAATCAGGTTTTAATCATTCCGTATGTGTCGTGTAAAGTATGCTTTATTTTCAGTCCGGATTTTTATATATTAATTTTAGAAGTGTAATAATCAAAACTTTTTAATTATGTAACATTTCTTTACTTTTATTTTTATTTTCAGAGCTTCGCTGTTACATAAATTCCCCAATCAAACTAGTCGGCATTCAGCATTTTTAGCAGAGGCTCCACCCCAACCAACTCTAGAAAAAATTCGTCTAAACTATAAGCGCGAACAAAAGCGAAAAGCTCGAAAGGAGATAATGATTAGACAGGAGTCCCAAATACAACGCATGAAGTATGATTCCATGATGATCATAATAAATAATATAATCATGATAGGAATGTCTTCATTACTTTTCAGTGCATTAATTCTTCCGACTGCGTCAAGAATAATGTTTTCACATCAAGTGATCAAATAAGGAAGACGGATGATAGATGACGTTTTAAGTAAAAAAAAGCTTCTCAAAGTAGGCATCAAACGGCTTTTAATTCTTACCAGTTAATAACAAGTAAACATCTCTGATTCAGTCAGAGTTATAAGTGGCCAGCTAAGACCTGTCCAATGCATTTGATATTTCCGCATTTATGGAAGACTTTAAGTCCAGTAAGTATATTTATACTCAGAAAGATTGAATGACAGAAATCACTACATTGTAGGAATCTTACATAAATGTGCATTTAAAAATAAGTGTAATGTGATTGCAATATTAAAAAATATATAAGACCTATTTAATAATGAATATAGTTCATTCCAAGGTGGTAATATAAATATGCTACATTTATACATGATATATATAGGTCCTAAACCTTGCGAACTAATGTAATAGTGTATTAAGCAAGCAGTCGAGAAGAAGAATTTCGCTTAAGAAACCACTGCAGTTGTCTGACCGACATTCCTAATCATTGTAACTCTATGGAATATAGATATAGAATATGAAATTTAAACTACTGATTGAAACGAATTGTGAGGGATCATAAAAAAAATTCTGAAAAACAAAGTAATGTATGTGCTGTCTATTAAATGTAAGTGAGATAGGTTTTTCTAACATTAATCAAGTAATAACTGCTGTTCACAATCAAAAATTACATGACACCATGCCTCGGTTTAATCCTGACTGTTATTCACGTAAACATGTATATTTAGTAACATTTAGACTGTTATTCTATTAGTCTGTTTTTTCTACATTTTATAACTTTATAAGTATGTATTAGCTATTTTTCGAATTTCTTTAACGAATTGTATTAGATAAATTTACTGTAATTATTTACAAAGAATCTAATACTTACACCGCGTAATTGCAAACGTTTTACTGCTGTTTAGTAATATATTGCGACTCAGTTCAAGAAGGCTTGCGTTCATATATTATACAATATATGATTCAGTTTCAGGACATTCAGATGTTAAGCTTAGTGGATAAGTTTTATTCACTGCTTTTCATTTTTGAAATTCCCAGAACTTGACTAAATCATTCAGTTTCTACTGTAATATTCTTTAAATTTTGTTTCGGTTTACATGCCCTGTTGTGAAGTGTAATAGTTTAGATCAATGTATTATCTGATAATTAGAATCCATCCTCATTAATAAAACTGAAAATAGAATTTACATTCATCTATTCGGGTTGACACTCATTAGTGTAATTACGCATTGAATAAGTTTTACGCTGTGGTTTAACGATAATATAGTACCAGTGGTGACAACTGCGCCATTCCATTAGTTATGACCTACTATTAGAACTTTAGAAACATATTAAAGTATATCATTAATAAATAAGCTATTTTAGCCTCGTCGAAGGGATATTTTACAGATCAGTTTGACTAGTATATTAATTCACCACTGATTATTTAACAAAATGCCTCAAATCATATTTGATAAAAGCATTCCGTTTAAATATACAGTTACTTTTATTTTATTTGGTTAAAGAAATGTTAACTGTATTTCAAATTGGCGTGATGATTATACACAATATCAAAAGAAGAAACTATGTGAGTACTTAGAGAAAACGTATGAGGAAATAAAAGAAGGTAACGGGATTGTCAATATTTACGATAAAAATAATTTTACTTCTATCATCTATTTAGTATTGCAAGTAAATGGACGTTCCCATACTTAATGATAGTATTATATAATTTCTAAGATTTGTCTGAAATTATATTATTGTAGTAGTGTTATCGAATTTAATGTAGAGTTTACTGTGCTTGGTCAAATTAAAAAGTATCTTCATGAAAACCTTTTGTACTTGCATAGAAATTGTTTCACTAAAATTGCATATAAATGGAAATCCTTATATATCACTCCCCAGCTCAAAAACGTCTACTGTGAAGGTAAATCCATATATGGGTTGTAGGTATCTAACCGTGAGTGCCTTAAAAGCACTGCTTACGCATCGTGGGACAACCACAAAAGCCCTAGTTAAGTTTAATGTCGGGTACTAGGCAAACGTGGCAGGTGGGTTTATGATGTTGTTAATTTCTATTGAATGCGGTGGTTGGGAAATATATTAGCTGTTCTTAGACAGTGGCCACCTTGGAAGTGATACTGGCTAAACTGGTGAGCCATGGGCCGTCAGAAAGTCATGTGACACTAGTCCGCATATCACTGTGATTAACAGTTAAAGATGCTAGATGAAATGATTCAAAGACCCTGCAAATGCACTTAAGTTTCGCGTCTCTATAGATATTGAGTTTCAGCATTCTATCGTATATACTTTTGAATTCTAAGTTATTGAACAATGGTCTAAATATCTCGTCTTTGTTTTTGTCGGTGTTACTATATTTGACCCCTATGTTATTCATCTTGTCAAATTGATCTTTTCATGCTAATGTAGCATTTCAGCTTCGTATAAAGTACAACTGTTTTAAGTTTTGTGTTTCTTACGATTGACTGTATACAAATGCGGCTAACCTAGATAACTAAATAGGTGTATCTCTTGTTCATGGCGTCATTATAGAAGAGAACGGTTATCTGGAAAGTAAACTCTTCTACCTACGGACTTATATTTGTAGAACACAAATGAAAGCTCCTCACAAATTATGCTCTCTAAACTTAATAAAACCACTTGAACTACTTATGATCAATGAAAGTGAATAGAAGAAGAACCTCTTTTGCTTCAGGGTAAACCAGTTTTTAAAAATCATAAATTTCAAATTTCATATGAGTCTTTTGTCAGTCTCTATACTGATTGTCTTTTTTCCTTTAACGTTCAATATCAACTAATAGTTTGCTCCATTTTCACCAAGAAATAAAGTATCTCCCACTGATAACTGCAGCCAACTATTTCATCAATCTTCCAAAAACCGATCCACTGAATTCAAATAAATCTCACATTACAGCCACGATATTATCTTTATTCTATTACATTAATGGTTGTTTCAACTCTTTCATTTATTCCGACTAAGTCATTTTTTAATTTCTCAATGAATTTTTTTTGTTTTTTTAAAAGTTTTGCTTATTAATTATATTTAGCTTTAGCAGTTACTATCCATTTCTGTTGACTTCGGCTGAATCTTATATCCATCATGAATTTGTTAAGCAGCGATTAATTTCCAAATAACTTTGCTTCAAAATATCACATGTTATGAGCAAATTATGTGAACCAGTATTTCTAAATTGAATTAGTGTTGCTCTGTTCAATTGTTTATTTTTTTCACTAATATTAAAATTTATCATTTACAGACCATAAGGATATTGTCTGTATACTGACGGTTTAATTTCATAAACGTCCTGCAAACTATCAATACAGTTTTAATATATAAGGCATGTCTTTAGTTGTTAATTTAGTATCATAACAGTTGGTTTGGAATATTCTGATGAAGTTAGATTAATCTTCTGTGAAAGCCTATCTTACTGATGCTTGTAAAGTATACAAGTGAGCACTATTCAGCTGTTGACTGGTACTTGATGGCGAAATAATCAAAAACTTAGTGAACGAAATTTACTCATTACTGAAGGTGTAATGAAGTAATATTTGTTTTTATTCAATTATACTTTATGATATACAAAAATGTGTGCTACGTAATTGATTATGGCGTTTTGTCTATTAATAATAATCAAATACTTTGTCTTAAATACTTGACAGAATCAGAAAAAAGAATATCCGATGCACCATTTACTGTACAGAATGATCAATTGACCATGATTGACCGTAATGAATTGAATAGTTTACGTAAGCGACCACTTAAGAAAGAACGTCCTGGTAATTTAGATGCATCTACAGTGCTGCAACTGGAGTTAGCTAGGTATTATATCATTTTCGTTTCGTTATATCTACGTATCCATATTTAATAAATCAATGTAAAGTATTATTTATTTGATAATAACGTAGCTTCTCGATAAGTTTAAATTGTTTTATATGATATAATTTCAGTATTGCCATGATAACTTTTAAAATGCATGATTAAATGGAGAGTCAACATACTTACAGATATTTAATAGTATGTGCATAGTGATTTGTAATTTTACACAAGTAGATAGACTATACTTACTGAGATATAGTTCATCAACTATTTAAAAGTGTGCCAATTGCACTTGACGGGGAAATTCTGGAAAATATAAAACCTTTATATGCTTG
Organism: Schistosoma japonicum; assembly: GCA_025215515.1. Classification (NCBI taxonomy): domain Eukaryota; kingdom Metazoa; phylum Platyhelminthes; class Trematoda; order Strigeidida; family Schistosomatidae; genus Schistosoma; species Schistosoma japonicum. The sequence continues at coordinate 16,666,838 of CM046064.1, forward strand.
GGCAGTATCATCGATAAACAAGGAGGGTCTGATGGAAATGTGAAGACTGCAAGTTGGAAAGGCAAGGGCAGCATTCAAACGACTAACAAACATCTGGAACTCAAATCACCTGTCAGTTAACATTAAAGTTGAAATGTTCAGTACAAATGGGAAGACAGTTCTGTCGTATAAAGCTGAAACGTGAAGAACTACGAAAAGCATCATTCAAAATATACAGTATTTATAAACAACTAACTGCGTAAGATGCATTGGATCCATTGGCCAAATACCACCAATAATAGTCTTCTGTGGCAGAGGACAAATTAACTTCCAACCGAGTAAGAAATTAGGAAAAGTTGCTGAAGGTGGATAGGACACACATTAAGAAAATCATTAAGCCGTATCATAAGACAAGCAGTAAGTTGGAATCCTGAAGGCCAATGAAAATGGAAAATATGCAATAACACGTTGCGTTAGGAAGTAAAGACATGCATGAAGAGAATGAAGAGCATTTGGAAGAGCTGGAAAGGAAAGCTCAGAACAGAGTTGGTTGGAGAAGGCTGGTCGACGGGCTATGCTCCACATAGAATAACAGCCATTGATTGATTTTAGTTTCTTATGCAACCCATTGAAAAAATTAGATAATTTAGGCCGTCAGTCAAATAAATATCCTTTTAGATAATGCAGTAGAATTTGGCGTTGAGTATTTTTATTTCATTTTTATTTTCCTAAGCTCTTTGAATATCCTGTCGTAATTATTCTGTAGATGTTTGGTTATTTTTAATCACAGTACAAGTGAGACCAGTCAGGTTGTTTGTGAAGTATTTTAACTTAGTCAGATGTAATACAATCATGGATGGCGGTATTCAGAAAGAGTAACTTTAAAAGGATAATTTGCGTAGAACCAGAAATTACTTATCACGGGACAACATGAAAATTATGTTTGGCGTGTTGGTGAGCAGCAATTAATGACAATGACTGTCTCACCTTTGCTGATGATGTTTTCTATGAAATATCTTAGGGTTAAGTTTATTATCTGTGTGGAGTAAAGAATCACACTTCTTTTAGTGAATAGGTAAAAATAAACTATAGCAAATATACTTGTGTCCACTAGCATTCTTGCAGCAGAACTTTATTAATAGTTAATTTGTCCGAAATAGTCTACCTACTAAATAATTAGACAGTAATATAAGTAATTTCTCATAATAAAGTGCACCCTATTCTGGTTGTTTAATCAAGTTACTGTGACGACCGTGGAACTTGGGTGAACATTTTATGTATAACATTCCTATCTAGTAAGCAGCACATCATAAGAGTCATATATTTTTTTCATTTAGATACGATGTTAATTAGTTAATCACTACATTGTTGTGAAATAAGTATTCTATATTAATGGTTTTTTTTCTCTTGACGACTGTTCCATCAACATAATTAGCCACTGAGTCGTATAACATATGGGGAGTATTTGACAGACTATCTGTTATTACTATGGACTTCATAACGGTCCAGTTTTATGATTCTTCATGGAATATAACCAATAAATTTGCAGTTATCCTTAAATTATTGTAATCAAATCTTATACTTGATAAACCTTCATATTACTACTTGCTTATCAAAGTTATGAGAAGTCTTATTTCATTACTCATTCTTTTAACAAAGAAGCTTGTGTTCATTTGGTTTACTTATTTATCTTATAGTTTTGAAAGAGATGTTTCTTTGACAAGAAGAGTTCATGAATACACAAAAGAAATTCTAGAACGTTTTAAGCTTCCTATCGTCCCAACAAATGATGCTATAAGATCTGAAATGTTGGTTGCCAAGAGAAGTATGGATGAAGTAAGATATATAATACACATCTACCTTTATGCTCATAATCTTGTAACCTTAATCTTACAGCTTTGAAATTGCTTACACTTTTACTTATAATTTCTACAGATAATAAAATTTCAACTACCATTTCATCATGTTTCTACAGTAATTGAAATTATTACACTTTTAACATTATTCCAGAAAATCGTTATGAATAAACTGTAAAACGTAAATATGCTTGATAATATTGGCTTACGGTTAATTCGAAATGGTTGTCGCTTCATATATTTTAGTAATAACTTACATTTATATGGTACATATATTTAAAGAACCTTGTACTATACTGTCTTATCATCTAGTCTCGAATGAATTTTATTAGAGCTAAATAATGGTTATTTATTAATATACAATATCCAACTTAATCATCTTTATGGTATTCCTTATTTAAATGTTCTTTTGATCCAATTTGGAGTGAACATATTACAAGATATTTTCAACATTTATACAGACCTTAAATTCTGTATACTCCTATTTAAAGACAATAGTTATGAACATTTTATTGTATTCAAGAAATTTAACTAATAAAATAAAATCCTTTAATTTAACCAGTGTCATCTTTGACGTACAGATTACAAATTGAGTACATCAAAGTTGATATTTTTCAGTTGGTAAGAAACTATCAGAATTATGTTAAAAGTACTATTGATTGTTAGAATGATGAATCAAGTGTACATTTTAGAGTACATTTAATAATACTGGATAAAATAAATTCTATGCACTATAGTATAGATTAGAAAGTATAAGAAATACTAAACGATCCTAATAATGAAAACTTAGATGATGACATTTTTTGTTAGTCAGTAGAAGTAATTGCAAATGTTAATAGAATTTAAAGAAAAATAATTTTATGTAGATTGTATCGAATGTAAACTCGTTAGTCAATGATAATACCCGAAACACCTACATTGTTATATACTTATCATAAACATATCAATATAGTCATGATAATTTTACATTTTTTTCATGTATTGTTTTAGGCTATTAGAATGCATAAACGTGTACAACAAAGACTTGAGACATTAGGATACTTTCATGGATCAAATCGACGAGATTTATGGTGACCAACTAAGTTTTGTAAAAAAAATTTCCTCTTTCATTGTCATTTAATTCTAATCATTTTTGTGTCCACTTATAGCAAATAAACAATAAATAACATTTTTGTTAAACAGTTTTCTTTAATCGATTCATCTGCCCCCGTATTCGAGATGACTTACCAACATGACATAGTTAGAGTTAATATAGACTAGTCAAGTTATGGATTTTATAACTTGTAATAGACTCAAGATGTTCCGATTCAAACTCTTCGTCTGACTTCATTTACGAAATTCAATAATTTAACCCAAGAGGTGTTCGCTTAACTTTATTTTATATCAGTAAAAGCCTTAGCTATCTACAGTTTAAAATCTGAGCAACATTCAGAAAAATGATTTGTTAAGTCACTGTCTTTATCATAGTCATAGCTTAGTCATAATTTTATTTGGCCTTATTATTAATTTGGGCGTTGTAACTACCTAGAATTATTGATTATCATTCAGAAATCTTTCATTTCAACTTAATTACACAGTGTTAATCAGTTCGTTCTACTGACCGCATATTTATCATCCATTCCCTTCAATCACTAACTTTTCGTGTATTATATTTTTATGAGATTGAACTTCACACCATAACTAATCAACATGTTAAAAATCACGCATTTATTAATTGATCTATATTTTACAGAACACATCTCTCTATATCTATACGATTATACAACTATGATTACGAAATCGTTGAAAAGGAATCCTTGGATGAATAAATTTGTTCCAAGAATAAATAGGCAAATTTAAATTAATACATTGAAGGAATCTATTTAAGTTTGTTTGAGTTCATATGACATAATTTCTGTTGTTTTGTATTTTAAGTGCGTTTGCAGAATCTTAGAGCAAATACTGTAAAGTTATCTTACCGAAGAGCACGTATATATGGAAATTGTATAACACTTCAATACGCAAAATAATCTCTTTTAGATGCTTTTTACATATAGTATTTCTATGCTGGCTGAGAGTCATGATATATGTTCCCCTGAGTGTAATTGACAATTATTCAGTCAACTTATAGTGATAGAGTAATCTCAATCTTAGCTTCAAGTTGTATTTCTAACAACCTTTTATTTCATATCAAAAATTGCTGATTCTCAAGTTCAGTTCATGACTTAAATACTGAATATTTTGACTCCAATCATTAGAATCTAATAATTAATTAAAAAATAGTTAAAAGTTAGAAGAAATTTGTTGAAGATTTTCCTCAATCTTTAGACTATTTAATAATTTGCATTGATAATCTTAATTACAATAAAGCATATGGCTCTCAATAATAGCAATTAAAAAAGTAGGTTTATGTAATGCTCTACATTTGAGCACTAGATAATCAAAGTTTAAATGCTAAATCACCACTTTAATGTATCTTGCTGGTTACTATATATAAGTATCTCGGACTTTTCATTAGTTATGCTGTATATGCACTTATGATGAAGTTGAATTCACTGATTTTCAGTGCCTCAGATAATTACATGTTTAATGAAAATTACAAGTGATTAAAAACTTCACCGAACACATCGATATCCAGTGTTAATAATTTCATTTTTATACCTAATTTACATAACTTTAGTTGATTGAATATGTCACAGATTGATGTTGAAAGGGTACTATTATAAACCAGGGAGCACTAGACAGCTGTTTCATTCTAAAGTGGAACACTTCAGCAGTGCGCACCACAGATTCCACGCTAGGGAGCTCAAGTTGACGGCGAATGCCTAATCCTCTACGTCCTCTATCGAATGGTAGGATTCCCACTTTCAGCAATTTCTGATATATATATATATATATAATGTGATATTTATCCGTTATCATTGGTGATAATTGTCTCACTCCCGACAAGTATGAACTCCACCAACGTAACACTACATAAACACATATATCACATATTGATGGAAGTAAGAATCCTACCATTGGATGCCTACCAATCGACGCAGAGGCTTAGGTGTTCGCCGTCAACCTGAATCCCCTAGTAGGGAATCTGTGGTGTGCACTGCCGAAGAGTTCCAAACTAGAACGAAACAGCTGTCGAATGCTCCCTGGTTTATAATGGTACCCTGTCAACATCAATCTGTGACATATTCAATCAACTAAAAATATCAATATCCACAAAAATAACCATCTCAATTGAATTATAATTTACAGATGTTAATTGTATGTCTGGATTCTTAAGTGTTATATTGTATGAATTGATTAAATGATCACAATAAATTGACATATTTTATCTAATTTATTGATTACTGGTTGCTGTTATTCTTTTTTAAATCTTCATGTATTGTTTCACCTTGTAAATAGTTTGTTATCTAGAAACAGACAATTTTTCCCCATTCCTTCAGAAACTGGCTCTTTACTCACTAGTTTAGTTGATAGTTAGTCTCATTCACTGTTGACTGATCACTTAAATATGTACATACGTTTTAAACATAGAAGACAATAAATGTGAACAACAAATGTGAATAAGCATCTGGTGAACACATTCCATGCAATGTGTAAGATGACTGAAATAGATAATTCCCTCCCCCCCAAAAAAAGTAGATAGTATTTCTCTCTCTCATTCTTTCTTTGGCTTTCATTGTGATAATTTTGCTGTTTTTATTTTCTTAAAAAAATTAAATGACAAGTTAAATAAGAACAGACAAGAATAAATTAATTTTAAGTGAATAAAATAAATGTTTCAACAATGACATTGAAATTATTTAGAAAAAAAAATAATTAGAGTGATAGAAACAAGACAATGAAAAAAGAAAAAAAAACCGTTGTTAGGTTGTATGTCATAATAGATTTTATTCTATAGTTTTGATGGGTAAAAATGTTATTTAAAAAGAAAATATTTTAGTAAAAACTTGCAGACAAAATTCATTTTCATGAAAGTTTTCTTTTAATTTTTTTCCTTTTGATACTTTCATTTCACACTCAGAAAAATAATAACTAGGGCATATCATAGAAAGAAGAATATTTTTGGTAAGAAACAATATGCTGAAGTAGGTTTTTGTTCATCTGAAAAGTTATAGCATCGATACTATTAATAATAACAGTTTATATATTAGATTCAACTCTTCGGTGTGTATAATGTCGTATTGTAAAAATTACTCATTGTTATTGCTGTTATGACTTGATAATACGCGGTCAATAACAATAAGTGGGAAATAGTAACCTCGATAAAATCACTCAGGATGCACACAAGTCTAGTCTCTGATTACCAGTCACCAAAGCCGGAATAAAGAAAAGGAGATATCTGAACCAACCACTAGACAGTCAAATTGCATTTCACTCATTCATTTATATACATACAAGACCTGACCATGCAGAGTACTATTGAAGAGAGCAACTTTTATACAAAACGGAGGTAATAATAATGAGGAACTGTGGATATAGATACCTAGTTAATTGATTATAGTTTTTAAATGATGAGTGATATGATACAGTGCATGAGTCTAATGAGAAGTTGGGGCAACTGGAACATAACAATAATAGGAATACAACAGTTTATCTACATATAATCAAAATGAATGAACTAGTCTTCTGAAAAAGAGTTCAGAAAGTGAGTTACTCTTTTTGATTCGACCGATAAAATAGTGACTTATCTGACCAGTTGATAAAAAAGTAAACAATAAAATGTAAGACTCATAAATTGAATTCTAAGAGATTCATAAGTGAATCGTCAACATCATCGCTGGAAAGTGTTAATAAGTATATAAGTTCAGTGTTATTTCTTTCTTCGAATTTCTTCAGATTATTCAGAAAAAGAATAACTATTTAGTTTAAACGTAAATCCAGAGAATTGTTTAGATTTAATAAGGTGAAATTCAGTGGTCATAAGCTTCATCTTCCTGAATTTATGTGCTTCCCCTTTGACGAGTCATATGTCACTGATGAATTTAAAAGCATTTAAAGCTTTTCAGTACGGATATTTTCAAATTGATGTGGCATATATGTAGGATGATTCAAATTGACAGAATGCTGTGACTAAGTTTCACGCGGTAACTAGCAAAGAAAAATATCCCGGTTTTTATGTTTGCGCAGAGACCCTATGGTAGTGTCGTTTCTGAATTCGACTAATGGTCACTACCGATCAAAATAATAAAAACATGTTAGTGTTCAGTAAGATATGAAGATATTTATTTAACAAGTTTAGCAGATATAACCAGTTTCATTTGAATGTGTTTTTGACTCTTCGCTCTGGTTTGATGTCGTCTGAAACTGATCAATTTCTGTCACTAAATGTGCATCTTGAGCCGTTCACCTATATGCAGCTGAAATTCACAAGTGTGATTTAATTTTGATTGTGACTGGCAAGTAAAATCCATTGGTAAATTTTCGTTTAGGTACATTGAGCCTGACGGGTCCAAAACAGGACAAAACAGGAGTCCTGGATCGCCATGGACCCGCTAGCCGTAATCCTAATTAAATAATACTACACAATTCAATTTTTGGTATCAGTAATAGAAAAATGCTAACGATTCAAACGATTGTACGAGATTCCTTAGACTGTACTTATGCAAATATACAGATGTAACTAAGTTGAAATTATTTAAAATAGAGATATGTTGTTAATGTAGTATTTGGAGTCTGGCAAGGAGTATAGAATACAATGAATCAAAACCTAGTGGTTTGCAGTTTAAGAAAGTCACATGCTGACTTAAGTTGAAGATTAGAAGACCAGAAAGAAACGGTCATATTATGATTCCAAAATTTCGGTGACTTACTAGCTAACATTTATTTATGATGAAAATCCCTTATAACAGACGTGCAGCTAAAATAGTTCTTACGGACAGCTTTGCGAACTGTTTCCAGCTTTTATTATATCGTATATTCTATTCATACTTAGCTCTATGATTTATTGAAATATGTGTAAATAGCATCAACATATAGTAGACGGAATATTAAAGTAGTCAATAAAAGTTTATTTTGGAAAGATGCTGATTTATTGAGAATGAATTTATTTTATTAGTATATATATATATATATATATATATATATATATATATATATATATGCAATGAGTCGACATTTTATGCAATACATAAAAGTGTTACGTCACAATCTAACAATAAACATCAACACAGCTAACGTATTCATCATATATTTTATTTCAACCCTGGTCACGTGATCCTCCCTACTTTACTTATTTTCTATCTTATGGTCTTTGGATACACATTTGTGTCCATCCATTTACCATACAAATGTTACAGGATTTTAAGTCATTGCCCAGATTTTTGGCTTAAGCAGATTGGCAGTTTAAAACACTAATGAATTTAAACGTAAATAGAAAGTACATTTTGATGCTAGAATTTTCTGCAAAGCATTCAAACTAACCGGCAAATAAAGTTTAAACTATCAATACTAGTTGATTATCAGTAGACTTATTTCTGAGTTGAAATATATGTCTTCATTATTATGAGATTATGATCTAAACAAGTTTAAACTATCTTATGATCCTTTTCATGTGATATAACATTATATTAAGTAATAATCTGTATGCTACAAATTATAAGAGCCTCTTTAAAGTTTCTATGGCTTGCTTCCAATTTTTCATAAGAGCGGAATATTTGAATTAAGTAATTGTTGTATTAATAAATGACTAATACATCCGTTAAAAAGAACAACATAATTACGAAGCGTATGATTGTCAATTCGAAAACTCAGATTGAAATTACATTCATTAGCAGTTAAAGATTCAATGTTTTTATTTAATACTAGCTAATCACTATTTTAAAGAAATTTTAACATCATATATTTTTGGAGAAATACTTATCTTCGAATAGATTGTTATCCATCTAGAGGGTAGGCTTATATAAAAGCAAAGCAAGTGAATGATTCGAAAATGAAAAAAAATACGAAAAAATGTTAGTCGATAAATCATTAGGTATACAGTTCAGAAGGTAGGGTACAGAAATCAGTTGACAGTTTTTAGGCTTATAACAATCAAGTACTCAAAATCTAAAAATCCAGTACTATTCTTGATGCAGTGAAGCAATTTTACGTCTCATCAAAGGTATAAGCAACCTAAAAAAGAAGTCCAGTTCAAGTGAAATTAGGAAAAACATATTTGAATATTATTGAACAGTTTTTACTATTATATATATATATATATATATATATATATATATATATTATTATATATTATTGTGGTAGTGGCATGAGAAACAAAAATTAAAGGTGAAGCAAGAAGTGACTCCTGATCCTAAATGAGCTAATCTGTGTGTTTGTCAATAAAAATTAATTATCTAGACCTACTTAGCTCTCTTTATTTCATAACGTATGTATCTTTAACGTCTTATAATTCTACAGTATTCGGTTAATTTCACAAATTAGTTTGAATTAAACAGTCATTAAACACTATGAGTTATTGAATGGCTATTTTGTTCTAATATGGGACTCTGTAGCAATGCCTATCTACGACTCCACCATGAAACCAAGTCCAGGACCTTCAGGTCTAACGACAAATATTTAATCATCAGACCATAGAGATGGCTTCCAATGGTTTGTATTTCTAAATTAGTCAATTCTCGATATATTTGCGTGATGCCATCCACCACCATCTGTGGGAAAATACCTCATATCAAGCATGATTGAATCCTATTAGTTACATCTCCCTAGAACTGTAGTAATAATTCCCCCCTCAAACATTAGTCACTATTGAGTTAATAATTGTAGAGATTGTTGTTATTCAGTGCTTCCTGGTATTCATTGATTGTCTAACTCAAACCAATTAGTAATATCAAACTCATATTCAACGATTACCGTAACAGCTTACTATAGTTCAACAATAGATTAAAATTTTTTGCTTAACGAAGGAAGTATTATTTCTGTACAGACTATTTTTAAACTTAAACTTCATTGTTCATTATTGACCTGGGAGGACGTAAAGTACGACCTTATGATGACATAATCATCTAAAATACTTGATGACTATTTCGTTTCTATAAATCCATAAATCAAGCAAACAGTTATTAGATAATATAAATAGAAACATGTAATTTTCATGATCAACGAAAAAACAAGCAATATAAACATCATAATCTAATTTCATTCATATAGACATGGATAATTAAACTTCTGAAACCGATTGTAAAAGTTTTCTGTGTGTTTTGATTCAAGAAAAACTCTTACTAGTCATCATTTTAATGTAACAATTAAGTTTACGACATTTTCAACAGTTTTTCTTTTTCAAAATCAATTCATATTCATTCAATATATGAAGTTAAAAATAAAATGTGATACTGTTTGTTTATTCTTTTGTTTAATGTTGACACAATGAAATTAATTTCTATTCAATAAATCTATTTTTTTTTGAATAGAAAGACAGTAACCTATACAATTTCATATAACTTGTTTTTGATAATTTTCTTTTCTTTTAATGTTTTCTTTTTTTCTCCTTTTTTTGTTTCTATTTCTATGATGTATTGTTCTCATTTTTTTTCATCTCATAACTTGACAATAATAATCAATTTTATCAACTTAATAATTTGTTTGTAGACTTGTTCATTTTTTTGTTGTTTTTTTTTCGAAATCAATTATTCATATGTTAATATTATTATGTTATTAACATGAAGAAAACATAATTTATAATGAGATTACTTTATTTGTCTGTATGGTAAGGAAAAAAGGGATTCGATTGATTTTCTAGTGTATTGTTATATTCATTAGTTTATTGTTTAGTAATTCTGTTGAACATTCGCTTCAATGACCTTATTGAAAATGTTTTTCTCATGTGTATTATTCTACGTGTCAAAATAATCCATGAATTAAACTTTTAATCAAAATAAATATTTTCTCTATTTATCTACTATTGATTCACATTGTAATACAAGTGAAGAAAAAAAATGATTAAGAGAAAATATGTTAAAAAAGAAACAAGATAATTTCTAAAGGAATATTATAATTTTTTGTTTATTTATATGAATATTTGTGTATGTGATAAATAAGTTATTTAGTATCTATGCTTCGTTTAACTGACTTAATACTGAGAATAATCTTCTATCATATTTATATGAACTTATTTTAGTATTTATATAAAATAAGACAATAATAATAAGAGAAAATCAGGTAGTTGATATCTTTATTACCGAATTCGAAGTACCTATCTTCTGTTTATTATCTTTGTAGAACATGTCAAATTAAAGGAACGCCTGTTGAGATAGTTATTTTAGTTTAAATGGCTTCACGTATTTCAAAAAAATTAAAGTGATAATTATTTGACAAAAAAGTTTATTATAGTTTGAATGAGTTGATTAGATAATTCTATATTTTCAATTCTGATATCACGAATTGATTCGAATCAGACAACCACTGACCATCTGGAAGCACTGGACAACCGTTTCGTTCAAGTATGGGACTCCTTAACAGTGCGCATCCACAAACCCATCGGGAGTAAAACCCAGGACACTCTGGCTCAGCGACAAATGCTTAACCATTGAACCACTGAGTAGGCTCCTAACTGTTGATACTTCAAATTGTATATTTATACATTTTTAGATTGGGGACAAAATATGATATACGAAATAAAGATTTTCGATTATTGATTTGGTACTTTGAGAAACGGAAGAAGTATAAGGAATTTCTGAGTGATTAAATCATAATACTGACAATGGACTAACGAATAAATCTAGTTTGATTTTGTTTCTCATAAACTTGAGAAAGCCTCCACCAGTATGGTATCATAGAGATTAAATAGCACATAATCACTAATTATAAATACCGAAAGCATTTACAATAACCACTAGATAGAAATAATCAACTTTACTTGTACCTGTTTAGTCTGACTCGTACGTTATGCGACCCCATGACAGCAAAAGTACATTCTCAGTATTTACAATTATTTACTTATTACCTAGTTTCAAATTAAATAACTCACGGTTTAATATTTTTAAACAATTTTCAAATTTAACTTAAAAACTGATATTTTATTAATAAAGATCTCCGTCTCTGTAAATGACTGTCGGATTATTCCATGGAATGTTATTTTGAAACTTTTGTTACCATAATAAAATGTTCACACTATTCAACAGCACCTATTTAAAACGTTACCGGCTAGTTAATCATTATAAAATTTCTCAAATATGAAACCCTTGATACACGGTTAGTTACTAATATAAAACATAATTATTCTAATTAATTGATAAAGTGTAACACTTTCTGCTCAAGTGATTAAAAACCATTTTCACCACAACCGACATTAAAGTGATTATACAAATGAAAAAAAAATTAACTGAGATAAAAGAAAGGAGTTAGCTGGAGAAAAAAAATAAGACAATTAACCGTATTTACTATTCACCGCATTTTTGATGTTTCACTGAAATTAACTGCATGGAAATAATAATTAATCGCATTTATTTTTCTTCTGTTGTACAAAAGTACTACTTAAATAGATTATAAGAGATATATGTATAATAAAAGTATAGAAATAACTACATACATTCAATAAATAACTTATTATGCTTCATCACAGATTTTTAATTATAATTAATTAATTACAACTTATAACAGTTTCATTTATTTTGTAAATTTAAAAAAGAAATTAACGTTTTTATTTGAATGGAGGTAAAACAAAAACTCTCATTGATAGTTACTTAAATAAATTAAGTAAATGATCAATTGTTTATTTAAAAAAAAAGGACTTATAAATGTTTCTTATCATTATTATTTAGAGTGAATAAAGTTGATTTTCTCTAGTGTTACAGAATTTTATTTGTACTATTGTTGAATCATTGGCATATATGTTGATTCACTAATGAACTGGTATAATTTCATGTAATATGCTAACAACAATATATTTTAGACTGGCAATTACGACCTACAAAATGTATACAGCTTCACCAAAGAAACTACATATTCTTTTCAAATTTTAACAAGAAGATTTGTGAAGTTGTAACATTCTGTATGTATTATGCATGCATGTATGTACAATATAGAACTTGATATATATATATATATATATATATATATATATATATATATATATATATATGCGTCGGCACACGTTGCTATAGTTTAGTTTAAGTTAACACCCGTAATCCCCTTCCACAGAAGCATAGGCTGTTTACCAGTATTCTCCATTCATCTCTGTCCTAAGTAATCTTTTCCAGCTGTTTCCAGTTGCTGTTCATCACTTTAATGTCTGCTTCCAATTCTCAACACAGTGTGTTCTTTGGCCTTCCTCTTTTCCGTTTTCCAACAGGATTCCAAGTTAGTGCTTGTCTCGTGATACAGTCTAGATGATTTCCGCAATGTATGTCCTATCCATTTCCAACGTCGTTTCCTAATTTCCTCTTCAGCTGGAAGTTGGTTTGTTCTCTCCTATAGTCGGCTGTTGCTGATGGTTTCCTACCATAAGACCTTCAGTTTCTTAAGAATACAGTTGTTTATAAATACCTGTACCTTCCTGAGGATGTTTGAAGTAGTTCTATATGTTTAAGCTTTATAGAGAAGAACTGTCTAGACGTCCTACATGCACAATTTCGCACTGTAGTCCGTCGTGGGAGTTCCGGATGATGTTGATGAGTTTCTATGGTACGCCGCAATGTCGAAGAAGTTTTCATAGCCATTTCCTGTCTACGCTATCCAACGCCTTCTCATAGTCAATGAAGTTGATGTACAGTGATGAGTTCCATTCAATTTCTGTACCTTAACAGTAAAGCAAGATCAGTGTGAATGAAGTAGAAATAATGGCTACGCCAACGGTAGTAATAAAAGTGTAGATATACATAATGTATAGTGCACAAAGAAATTATTGTATGGTGTAAAGAATGGCATAATTAATTTTAGACTTACAATTTACAGGAAGTTTAGAAGTGAATACCCCTGTTCCACTTTAACGGATTCTAAGTCACGCCATCCACAGTATTCAACTATTTATTATGACAATAATGCGGATTCTGACCAAGTAGCATGCATCTATTAACACGGCTCACATCAGTAGTCGGTGACTTAAATGACTGATGCTGTTTCTAGCCTTCTTCTATCAAAATCTACGATTACTCAGGGTCACATGTTGATGTGAGCGGTTACTCAGAAATGTAAGACATTTTCGTACCACTTTGCTGAACGTAGATATACAATTTATTAATTGTTTCTCTTCATTACTCTGTGTCTAATTTTGTTATTACTTAGTCGATGATTCCACAGAACGCTAGTAATGTTTCGAGGTCCCCGATGGTCAATTACTAATAATCTACGATTGTCTACTACTCCTTGTGGCTACATTCTACATCCACCTAGCAGGACAGAACAAACTGTTGCATAATATACTTATCTCCTGATTAATTGACGGATGTCTCGTCCGTGCCATAGGTGACCTAAGTTGAAAAAGCCTAACGAGCGTAGATTTCATCAAACCTTAACCCATCAAGGCTGATCAGACTTCCAAGATAATTGATGTAGGCGACATACTCAGTCGCTTCATATTCTGTAATAATTAATAGTCTTTTATCGATTAAGAATATTGTTATACATTGTAATATTACTGATTTGTAATCTCTTGTCCACGAATAAATGTTGCTGAAAATATTCAAACTAGTAAACCATTAAATTATTAATAAGAATCTAAGTGATGATTTGTCTGATAATATGTTCATAGTCCCTGAAGAAAATGTAAAAAAAAAACCGTTGATGCATGAAACAACGTTGAATTATTCAGCATAAAATGATTTTTTGAAATCATTTATAACATCAACCCATATCTGTTATTGTTGCATGTCAATGAAGGTAAATTTCTTAGACTGTTATTATGTGAAACGTTTGTCAAATAATGTAGGTTTTCTCCTATAAAGTGATTCTCTTCTGCAATATGACTGAAACGGGAATTTATTCTTTAACTTTGATATATATATATATATGTATATATATAAGATATCTGTTTTCATCCTTAAAGTATAGATGACAGGTGATTGAAAGATTTTATGTAGATGGGGTGTTTGAATCAGATTTTTACATTAGCTGATACAAGGTTGCTAAATGACAAAAGTTGTGAAAGAGTTTGTAGGTATTTATGTAACAAGTTAACTGACTTACAGTTTTAAATATTTTATGGTAAGTAATTCATCTCATTTATTATTATTTTTCATAATAAAATAAATTTAACAGCCTTTAACTGGCTTAATTTATGATGTTAAAACAAGAGTTAGTTTGTCGAACATTTGGCTATCCAAGACTGTAAGAAATATAGACCAATTTATTCAATAAATAGAATTCATCTCTTACTTCCTACCTTATCACTTTTCATGACTACTGTTCACAACATTGAAGGTGAGCATACAATACTTAGATTACACCAATCAACTCCGAAAATCTGAGCAGTATGAGAACTATCGCATTCAAAAATATATGTTTATTTCCATAAATGTTATTCAGTAAAATATTGAATCTTTAAATTAGTTTGATTTTGACATATCTCAATTACCATTAAATACATTATGAACAAATACCTTTTGTCAACCACAAAACATAACAACATAAAGACAAGCATTATATTACTGATACATTTATCTGTCTCAGCCTTGTTTCATATAAAATCAAAACAAACTGCATAAGCTTACAAATGAAATATCAACTTCTCAGTAATTGCAAGTCCTTAGTGGTAAAAAATACAAGAATACCAAAGAGATAAGCACATAAGTAAAAGAGTTTCAAGAGTATTACAACGCCTCATTTTGAATGTTTCTTGGATAATTATAGTTTGTAATTTTACACTAAATTACAGTGCATAGGAAGTTGTAACACAGAAAACAAATTAATTCATCTCATCGGAAAAATGTATTACTTGAAAGTTTGCTGAAATTAAAATTCAGCTTTAACTTTATTAAAGATTTTATATGCACAATAACGGAAAAGAATTAAGTAAACTTAAATGGACAATACTTGATCCAATGTACCTTATACTAATTTCTTTATCATAATCACAATGATTGCATTTGGCATTACTTTACCTGTTGTTATCAAATAACAGGAAGGTAATAGCCTGAGCGCAATAAATTTACTTTTCACCTCTGTGATATAAGTTAGTGTTGTATTTAAGCATCATTATATGAATATATTCTTATAAACCCAGATATTCAATAAATATCGAAGGAGATTACGTTACTGAGACTTTCTGAATGTACAATGACATGACAGGAAAGATGTCAGTAAATCAGTTAAAACTACTATATATTGTAGTGTTTAGAGACTGACAAAAAATTATTTTATATTTTATGAGTTTTTCTTGTACCTATTTCTTTAAATTGTATTACAATAAATGGCACTATTATCATCTATACTAAACAGAAGTATTAGATACTACCAAAGACATTATTTGTGTTTTAAACAAAGTAGTAGGACTTTTATATTCACCTTGACACACACTTTACCTAATATTTACCCTGAACAGTATTGCTACGTATAATTTACCTTGATAACCTGTTGTCGCCTGCAGTACCATTGACACTTCGTGTAATGTACCCTATTCTTGTCGATTTTCTAGAACACGTGTTGTATTGTTCTTGTATTTATATCAGTTAATCTTGAATAGAAAGTTATAAAAAAATTTTTTTCACTATTGTGATGGATACTACTCAAAATTACTGCACGATTCTCCTCAAAATAACACTGTATTTTGTCATTGCCTTTGTGTTCTCATATACAGCGTGTTTCGCCAATCCACCGAACACCAAGAAACGCATTGCAGTTTGCATGTGTGCATCTGTGCCATTTCTACAACATCCATCGGCTGAACAACGTGCGTTAACTGAAGCTGTTGGGTCATGACCCCAGGAACACACTCCAAGAACTGAGATGTTAACAGAAGGTCTCTCAAATCGTCGTCCAATGTAGGCATGGCACGCCGAAGAAGGCTTGTCGAAATGGCGACCAATACCAACGGGTCACCATCGGTATCCATCACATCATAATGCTTATTATAAGTAATGGAAATGGAAATTAGTGATTAATTTGATAGCAATGAGGTTTTATAAATAAAATATAAATTCACTGGACTTGTCCAAAATGTAAATTATTTGAGACGTTAATGATAAGAAGTCAGTACAACATTCAACACAAAGATAATCACCATTAAAGTCTAAGTAATTATCATTTAATCATTGTTACAGTTTGAAAACTTTCATTAGTGGATATACACATTCACAATTCTTTTTATTCTAGGAAATCTTAGCATTAGGACATAGTGAAATATAATGCTTATAATTCTTTACAAAGAATTCACCAGATAACCTATCTAAATAATTTACGAATTCATGAGAAATACTACCGTATTTTAAGTTAAATTTAGATACCTACTATTCATAAACTGATCTTCAAATATGTTTTCATTTTGTCTTTAAAGTTATATATTGAATAATTTTGTATATATAGATTAGGTAATGCATACGTAATTACTAATAAACATAATGTACATTTTACTGGACAATGAATTAATTTAAGAGTCTTTTCATTGTCACTATGGAAATCAGTATGAGAAAGAGACATAGGTATATTAGTAGAAAAGAGTTTAATGTGACAGGTAGAAAGAAATGATTATCTCTTACCAAGAAAACACTTAAATATGCTTCAGAAAATAGGGCTGGGGATAGGAAAATAATCAGTAGTTGGCTTTTTAAATTAAAACCGTAATAAGATTTTCTTGATGGCTCTAATTTACGTATTACTATCACGCTTATTGTTGTCCAGTAGAACTTCAACATTTCCTTCTGGTTGTCCTATACATACATCTACTGATAAACGTTCATAGATATGAATAACAGAATTTTACTAAATTTCTTGAATGTAAAGACAATTAAGAACATTATTACAGACGGTGTCATTTCTCATCTTATCAATCTGTTGGGGAAATATAAATCAATGGATGTTAAATTTTTCTCATGATTACATAATCAGTCTTGTACAAACTTGTATTCATTGTACTGGATTATGTATTCATATATTTTTTTATAATTTACTAGTCTCTTAAAAAATAATTTTACAATGAGAGTAACTAACTGTTTCCATATGAATAGGTGAACTCATAAGTTCATTTCTATTCTTTAATCATACTTTTACTTATTCATTTGTATTATTCTTAAAGGAATAATAAATAGTGAAATATTCCGACAGTATTCTTATATGGGGATTAAATGCACTAATAAACTAAGTATAAATGATAATGACAAGAACAATAATCTAAATATGAAAATAATACAAAATAAAGTGAATTGTATTGTAGCTGCTAGGAAGATGGACAATAACAATCAGCATTTATGAATTATTAATTATCTAAGCTGTAGTTAAATCACAGAAACAAAATAACTGAGTATACAATTGAAAGTAAATAGTGCTCTGTAAATTAGATGAGTTAAATCATGTGACGAATAAGCAAGGATACAAATTTTGAAATGAATTATGAAACAATTTTTGTGTATTGACGCCAGTTAAAGGACGTCTATAAACAGCAAAGATTTGTTGAAGTAATACTGGCTCCTTTAATGTTCTTATTCATTTATATAGTCATCGTCAAATTAGAATTTAAGTCGTTAAGTTCTTCTACTATATTTGTCAATAGTCTTTATGTGAGTGACCAGTTGAGCATATACACAATACAATATTTCTTCCTCGAGGTAAATCATCATTAAATACAGGTAGTAGCTCAAGTATAGAATTATATGTTGTGTATTATCCGAAGTTTGTTCATATGGAATTCTACAGTATACGTATAGTTACATCCTCAAAATCCTATAAACTGAGCAACAATACATATTGAGTTCATACAAACTATGATTCATATTATATAATATTGTTAAATAGATAATCCCGAGTGTTTTCTTAATAGTATATGTACATTAATTTAAGTAAAATATTCTCTATTTTTAGATCGTGTTAAACATCCTTTTATGTATGATAAACAGTTATACCTGTAGTTTTAAAACTTTAAATACAGTCATTGTGGCGTTAATTCTTTAAAGTAAAACTGTTTCATATATATATAGATGGACTTTGAAATTTGTTGATACACAGTCTTGATATGAGCCATGAAAAGAAAGTGACATGAAGTTAAAAAGTAGATTTTGAGGCTTAAGACGTTATTCAGTTTGCAAAAAATTTATATTTTGAAAATTAATTAGTAAAATTTTCAAAATAAAAGTCTAAGTACAGATTAGATTTATGCTATGCTTGAATAATCTCTCACTTTGTACACGTTTAGAACGGTAAAAAGGTATATATGCATCGCCAAGGAAACATCGGACTAGAAAAAAAGGACCGACAGTAACTAAGGACTAAGGATGAACTATGATAATTTTAATTTATAGACATGTAATGGTTAAAAATACATATGGTCAAATGGATTATTTTTTCTTAAAAGCGTAATTTATCGATTCAAAAGTTAGAGTCTTTATGTACATCATGTTCATTAGTATCTTTGCTGATAGTCTCAATACAGTAAACACAAAAAGCGCAGTTTAGTTTCAGCTGCTTAATATGTTAATGTTTAGAAATTTGTTTAGTTGAGGAAATTTAAATAAAAGAGACTAGTTTATTTTCTTTTATTTCACTTACGTGGAAGTAAATTAAAGTAAACTAACTCAAGAAATAAGCACCTTGAATTTTGAAGTTGTACATCACAGATAACTAATGAAAACTAAGAACTAATAGACTGGATTATATTGCAGACAAATATTATTCATTGAATGTTCACCTTGTCATTAACAAGATATTTAAACAAATGTTTCCACTTAGATGTTATTAAATAAAAGGTTAATTCAGGGCACAGGCTATCAGTAGCAATAGTGTATTAAAACTTAAAAAGTCAATCATCATTCTATCACTTTTAAAGACAGGAAACAGCTAACTATTTCCTGATATGCTGTTTTTCATTAAACACTATGGGCTCTATTCAATGCACAAAACCACAGAATAACAATATATAAATGATAATATTTGGTATATCATTCATTGATTGGTAATGGCTGTTTATTATAAATAAAGGGAAGTTCACATAGAATTAGATATTTTTCACTAATTTAAATTGGAGGGTTTTAGAGATAGTTAATTGTCAATCCTGATATCACGAATTGATCTGAATCAGACAACCATTGATCACCTGGAAGCGCTGGACAGCTGTTTGGTCCTAGTAATGGGACTCTACAGCAGTGCCCTTTCACAACCCCATCGGAGATTTAAGTTGCCACTCTGATTAGTGACTATATTAGGCAACACATTCATTCACGTATGTCAGTCATTACAGATTAGATAGATCCCGATTGAATATTCATATTTACTTTACTATATCAGGAGTTATTATCTATTCTTTAATCAAGTTATATATATATATATATATATATATATATATAAAGTTAGTAAGTGAGGCGCTTTTATGTTGTCGTCGAACTATATTTAATCATATTGTTCGACACTGACTAATTCATTTCAAAATGAATCACTTTACTTTGTTATAATAAATGGAATGGAGCCAATTTAGTTATACAGCTTTGAAAGAATTCGGTAAACAAATTCTTAATTTTCAGTTCACTTAAGAGTATAACTAGATGTGAGCGTCTGTTTTTAAAATGTGTTAACATGTTTAACCTTTTACTTCCTGATCTAGACACTTGATTACACTTACACTATTGAAATAGGCACTCATGTGGGAAAATTTGTACTACTGATGGCCTTAAGTAAGTTTAAATAAAAGACAAATGAATCAACTATAGTTTTAATTGTTCCGTTTACGCTTGTAATCTTCGTATCACCACATAATTCCCAGTGGACTTAAACAAATGCTAATAGGTTAGAGATAATAACAATCAATTATTTTAATGGTTTCTTTGGTACTTAATATCGTCCTTAAAATGTGTACATAAAAATACATGAAAGATGAGTGTTCATTTTTGATAATTCGGTTTATTGTTTATAAAATGGAAAAAGATGATCCTGAGAAAAAGAATTAATAACTCTAATTGTTTTTCAAACATTTACTTTTAATTCAAATAATAAACTAGTAGACTTTCGTTCGAACCGAAGATAACGTTTCCTGCTAGATGTGATTCGCTTGAAATTATTTGAATTTTTATTCAATTCGATAAGTACGTTCTGGTCTGTGTTGTTTGACAGTAACTAAAAAATAACAACATTGGTAAATAAGCTCCCGATTCGTAAGTTAAATTTAATCAAATTTAAAATGTATGCATGAAACCATATTATTCGTTAGTATTTTATACTTTGTTTATTAACAGCAGATAACAAGTAGGTGAAATCCGTGTTTCATACACTTTGTTCCCTTTATTATTTTCATGAGAGCAAGAACAAATAAAGAAAGGCTTATAACAGTTTCTTTTTGAACACATAAGTTTGGTTTCAATCGTTTAATGGCAATCGTTTCGGAATATTTGAGATTTGAAGTTTTTTGCTTATTGAACACTTTAAATGATTCATTATTATCAATCTGGTGTCCTGTATCCTGTTATAAGCCTTCTTTACCCTGGTAACTTAACTTTTGCGTTATTGTTTTCATAGTTATTATTCTCTCTCTAAGTTTCTTTTAATACGTTTTCTCTTTCGATCAGACCTAACAATTCCCTTTTTGGTTACATCATCGTTTTTAAGATGGTTAAGTTCAACTTTCATGTTTAATTAGGTCATTTAAAGTTTAATAACTGAGTTTTGTTCACTTTATTCCCAAATATTTCCAACCACCTCTTATTGTGTAATCATTTGACCTCTGATCTCTATTTTGCCTTCTAGTGCCTTCTCTTGGATCGTATATACATTCACAGCATTTTCTCCAACATTTTAAGCCATGTTCACATGTTTATGTAATCTTGATTTCAACTAACTCCATCCATTCTCATGAGTATGTTAAAACTTGTTTCAAATATTAGTTTTGTAAAATATTATTCTAGATTGTATGCAGCTGATGAGAAACCAACGAAATAAAATGAATTCATCTTATTCTGCACAAATATTTGTTCTTGCTCTCATGAAATCGGTGTGTTGACATAAAATGCTAATTGAAGGCTGAAAACCTTTTGTTTGATTTATAGGCAATTGAATGCTCTTCCAACTTCTTCTGAGTAGTGTATATTATAACAGTTTATACAAAATTACCACGCATCTTTGACAACCTAACTTTTTCACAGAATTATTATTCTATAAAGCCTTTCTTAGAAATTGATCATTTATACTTAGTGACTTACGAATAAAAACACTTGGATAATAAAGCATATGATGTATTATTGAACAAATTAATGGTTGATGATATTAAGTACCTTTTAAGTAGTATTGTTAAAAGGTAACCTAGAAAATAAATAAATAAAAATCTACTCAAACATGTTGATTTAGTTACATGTGGGATTTTAGATTGATAAAGGTATTGCAAATATACATGGGAAGCAAAAAATGTGTCCAAAGTATGCTTTAAAATCTGTTACACATATCTACTATAAAAAATAACCAGACATTTAAAGCAAATAGTTTCTTTTATAAATGCTGATAATGTGATAAGAAGAAGGAGTTAATCTGAAGAATGTGATGTTTTTTGTTTAAAATATCTAGAATAACCTGGTCATACATGTACTTGTCAGGCCATTTATGTATAAGCATTCACACCTAACAAAGGCCAAGTTACGTAAAATGTTCAGTGGCTACAATGCATTAACTGATGAATAATGGACTAGAAGACTAAATAATTGTCAAACCATCAAAAAAATCTATAATAATAATGATTAAAACTACCAGGTTATATTCAATTTTATAACAAACTTTCTCTGTACCTACGGTAGGAGCTTACATTTTCTGACAGCTAAGGCTTCTATAAATTTACGGTGATTACTATATAAAGCCTTTGATGCCGCTACAATTTTAAATATATGGCTAATGTCAATAATATGTTTCACCATCAGCGATTAAGGCTTTCTATTCCCTAGTTCTATCGAATCACCTGATGCTGTTTGTTTTAAAGCCACTTAATCATATGTTTTCCTCCCTCTCTGGATTGTAGTGCTCTATTACTCCTCTATGTATATGTGTCCATATATTCAGTAGGATATGATTAATAGTCATGTGTGCTTAGATATAAATGTCATGACAAGTATGTGTAACCAGATTGTTCGAACTGTGTAGCGCAAATAACATTATTTTATAACAATTACGCAAAATTAAATCATCTTCAGGCTCTACTCTGATATACAGCAGTACTTATATATGTATATGAAAATTATTAAATCAACGAAGGCAATTTATATGAATGAGCGATTATAATGAAATAGGTGGATTACATAACTAATCCTAATAGGTGAAAGATGCAAATCGGTAGTAGTAAATGATAAGCAGATTAATAGCAATAACAGCGTGAGTGTATTCAAGTTTAACTTCACACCATTTTAACCTACATCCAAATCATAATTAATCAAATTTATCTTATGCTGAAATATGTATTCATGTTGTTATTGTTGTTATTAATCTATTACAACCAATTTACATATTTCACCTATTATAATTATTTATGCAATCCACCTGTTTTATTGTAACCGTTAGTTCACATAAATTGCCTTCATTAGTTTAACAATTATTCAAAACCTTTAGTCATTCTAACTAGTTTAATTACCTCTTCAAATATATAATGATGTGAAGACGTGTCAATGATGATAATCATGGTATCGTTTCTTAGAGTTACAATTTTCGACTTTTTACTTTAAAATCAAGTACTCAAAAACTAAAAATAATTTAGCATTTTATTATTCATTATGTACTAAACTACGCACGTTATGACATGAATAACTGTGATTATAGTTGGTTATTTAATACCTAATGATATAATTTTAAACTGCGAAGTAACTTTGAGATGTGAATCTGACCATAGGTGAATTCGTTGATAATGTTTAAACAATACTCCATATCCTTGACATACTTTGTAGCAAATTTAAAATGAATAGTTTGATAAAAATTAGGCACAAATTATGGAAAAGATGCAAGCTATGTTTGAAAGATCTTAAAAACTGAAAATTAGCTACCAAACAACTTGAGTCTAAATGTAATATCAACTTAACAATGTCCACGCCAAAGAAAATTAAGTCTTATAAATGGTATGCTGAATAAAGCCTTCTTGAAAGAAACAGTATATTCTCTTTAGTAAACACAATTACAACATTATATGAGTCTTATTTGTGTCATCAGCATTAAAAGCATGTAGTTACCTTAAACTTGAGTTTATTCTTATGGTTTCTGTTGTTTGCAGGAGATACACTGAAACTATAAGTTAGGTTGGATATAGTTCTGTAGATGGTTTTTAATGCATACTTTGCATCACTAAAATAACCACTGCCGACTATGTCAGGAGAGAGCTGCTTATAGTCTACGTTTGTCTCTTTGTCAACTAAGATAGATTATTTCCAGGGACAGTGATCCATTTACTTAGTAGTGTGCTTCATATAACTGGTCTCACAATTACAATTCAAAAGATAGATACACATGAATTGTTAATATCATCCAGGGTCCTTTGATTGCTAGCATGGCCGTAACTTTTGATCTAGCTTTCCTATAAAATGATATGTTGTGATGCAGTCAAATATATAAGTTAATTCACGTGGATGTTTATGTGCTAGGTCAACTTATACAGCGTTATATAACGATACTTATTAAATGTACATTACAAGTAGGATATTCTGATGCTAATACTTGCCTTAGTGTATTAAGAACTGCCATAGAAAATACATTTTACACACACTTTAGAAACTGTTATTTAATAGTTTTACAACCAAAAATAGTATATACTACTAATATATGGAAAAATTATTTTACAATTTGAATAATAAGTACCACTAAAGAACTGCTGGTAATATTACTTTATTTTGTTATAGACATAAGCTTGTAGTATGATCAATATTATGGCGAAGCTGAGTCAATTAAAAAAACTATCACTATTATATTAAAAAAGCATTTGTAAAGAAAAAGAACAAACATTTGAGGAAGATATGATGGATCCGAACTGTGTTGTTCTGTTCTCATCAACTGATAACAACCTGTAATATTTTAAAATCACAATTACAAAATGAAAGTCTAATATGCTTGTTAAGTAAAATTATTTAGAAGTAACTACATGCAGAACATTATCATGGTGATGAAGAGAAGATACAAACAAAGTTAATAGAAATGAGTGGTAACTGTTGCAATTAAATATACTCAGTATACGGAAATTCCGGAATAACAGAAACAGTTATCGATTTTAACTGATTTCTTAACAGAAAGCTGGGTACAAATTAATGATGAGATGAAACAAATCAAATTCAAAACAATGACATTATGAAGTTGATAGAATTTACAGATTATATAATCAAGATACCTTAAAAGTTTTAAAGGAAACAAACTAAGTGATGTAATCAAATAATGATAATGTAACATTAGGAGGGAGGAACCAACTACTGATATTTTTGAATAAAGAGGTTTGGTTTCAAATGCTTGATAGTGGCTTGGGTGAACTTTAATGTAATTGAATTTGGCTGATTACTGATTGCTTTAAAGGATTTTAAAGTATCATTCATTTGCCCTGCGTCAATGAAATATCTTGAGATTGCGATTTTAAGTGTTTTTACACCGCTCTGTCGAATGTTCTTTGGAATATGTTTCAAGATTTGAATGTAGACCGTTCTTTCAGTCCCCCCTCCATGTAATCATTTTTGTCAATAAATGTAAATAAATAGATGATTTTTTTAAGGCTGGAGGAGGTTAATGAGAAAACAGTACCTATAAAGCTTTGCTTATGACAAAAGATATATTCTTTTGCTTGGCTAAAAGATAGGTATTACTGATTGCTGTCTTCTGTCTTCGATTGATTGTTAGAGAGATAGTGTCACTTTTGAACCAAAGTTTGGGGGGGGGAAATAGGTTACTTTTTAATCATATGGTTCTTTTAGTTTTCCATCCTCAATTTTACTATATTTCTCAAGTAAAAAAGTTGAGTGCGTTGTAGTTTTGTTTAAACAGAATACCTCAGCTTTTTGCTGATAACAATTGTTGCTCGTAAAATGATTGACTATAAGCGTAGGTCAATTAAATACGCACATTCTTTATAACCAACTTATGTATATCATTAGTCACCTTTATTTTCAATTTTTATATTGTTTTCTTAAAAATCTTACTATTAAACACGAAAAATGACCTCTTTGTCTTTTTATTTATTCTACAAATCCTATAGACTTGTAAAATGAACTTTCAGTGTGTCTATCTTATTAGGTGATTTGTTAATTATTTGCAAACATGGATAGAAGTGAACAGTTACAAGTTTTTTTTGATTGGATAGAAGTAGACATTTTCAATTTCTTAAATGTATGCCTGCATTATATACTTGTAAGTATGCGTTGACATTATGCCATAATTTCATTTGTATCAATTGGATACAAGTGAATTTATAAGAATCTATATTTTCTTAATAAAATAAATAATAGTAAGGTATTGTTAGTGAAACAGTGAATATCATAATAATAAGTTCATAGATAAATAAATAAACATTTCATGTAATTGATTATAATGAAACATTGAATACAATGTAAATGATTATTATTAGCATAATGAATAACTTCTTTGACATGAAATATACAATTCAGATATTTATTAGTTTCAGTAAGTAACTATGTATGTACATTACATATATATAATAATGTTTGAATTAATTTCGTCATATATGCTTTTTTTAATATTAGATTTCTAGAAACTATGTACTTAATTGTATTCTACACTAAGTAATTATCTAAATGATAACTAGACATCATTGCCTTTATAATAATTTATTCATATTTATGTCAATTGTTACCTAAGTGTCATTAGGTATAGGTTCTATACATACTAACTATAGATGATTTTATAACACAATAAACAGTCACTGTATTACTGAGAAAAATGTTTTCATTTTGATGAATTAATTATTTGGTAATGTAGATAAATGTTGAAATTATGCCTTAGTTACTTAACGAAGTCACACAACTATTCTATGGTTAGTTTGATGTCACAAATTGGTTTGAATTAGACAACTATTGATCATCAGAAAGCATTGGACAGCTGTTTCATAATAGTACAGTTACGAACAATTGAAACAGAAGCTTCACAGCTATCGTTTACTTATGCACAGCATATGTGAAATAGATAGTATGGACATAGCAGGATGTAATTTGGTTGACCTATTCTCAAAATAAGCCTCTTCCAAAAATTTGAGATTAGACCTTTTTAGAGTTCGCATGATAATCGCGACTAGCGATTAAAGGTATCTGATGGAATGGGTCAATGACACAGTAACGATTAAGCCTATGGATTCATTCTATATCTTTCATGAATTTTAATTTTCAGAATTCCTTTATATATCTCTTTTTCTATAGTACAAAAGTCACAATGAAGTATTTAGAAAAAGGTAATATTAATGCGAACAATTGTTTCCTTTAATTTATTCACTGGGATCTAACAATTATAAAACCATGATTGTTGAATAACAGATAAAATTAAATACAAAATGTTTTAGCTGTGAAGCTGAAAGTTTATTTAAAAAAGTGTACAAGGAGAATTTTGAAAAAAACTATGGAAATTAAAATATTATGAATAGTATGCAACGTGTTGCGTTAGGTTAATTGTGATAAGAATAACATAATAGCATAATAACATAATATTGTAAAATGTAGTAAGATATCCGTTGTCAGTGTAATTATGATGATAATGAAAAAGAACCAATGCAAACATGGATAATTATTTTAATGATAGTAATAACGATAATAAAAAATATATGAATTTCGAAAAAGGAAAGTGGGACAGGATAGTAACAAATAGGTGAAAGTTGATAGGTTGGAAGAAGGAAGGTTCAACAATAAGCTTAGTGTGAAGGCGGCCTTACGGTTAACACTGATTGAGCACT
Organism: Schistosoma japonicum; assembly: GCA_025215515.1. NCBI lineage: Eukaryota > Metazoa > Platyhelminthes > Trematoda > Strigeidida > Schistosomatidae > Schistosoma > Schistosoma japonicum. Next base: position 16,694,612 of record CM046064.1, read on the forward strand.
CTTCATTTGGGTTTATGAGTTAAGAAATAGGAAGGTAATTTAGGTGACCTGGCCGTAGTGATACTCCCACCCCCCCCTCAGGTAGATTAATCGGAACATGAAACATAACCAAGAAAGTATCTTTTTTTTTACTTAATTCTCACTACTTACGATAATTATTATTGCTATTACCATAACTAAACGAACATAATATTCTGCTTATTACGCATTATGATGTCCATATGTTTTGTTCATTATATTACATTTAATATGACTGAACACAGAAAAGTTTGTACCTTCTTTAATATATTTTTAAATTGTAAATCATATGAATACTCTTAAATCATATTTTCAATGTTTAGTTATTCATTAGTTTACTTTATCTAGTAAAATTCATGTGACTTGACAAGTTAAATTAATGCACTTTTATTTCGAGGCTCAAAATTGATCAAGAAATTGACGGATTTTTCTGATCATATAATCAAATTTTACAACCATTTAAAATTATTTATCAACTTTATTAGTCACTTCATTAGTTAGTATAAATAAAACAAATTTTGAACATACAATTTTCTTTAAATCTAAAGTAGAAACTAAAGTGAACAACAATGAAAAGATAAAAACAAACAAATCATATTAAACTAATTCTGTCTTCTTAGTAAAAATTAGAAAACCAGATCAAATTAATTTATCACTTGTAAATTCATTCTAACAAAAATATTTATTTACAATTAAGGAAGTTGTTGTGGAGATAGTTAATTTGTTAATGCTGATATCACGAATTGATCTGAACCAGACAACCATTGATCACCTGGAAGCACTGGACAGCTGTTTCATCCTAGTATGGGACTCCTCAGCAGTGCGCATCCATGACCCTGTTGGGAATCGAACCCAAGACCCTCTGGTTTTGCGACGAGCGCTTTACCATTGGACCACTGAGCCGGCTCCTAATGGTTGATATTTATAATTCAAGTCAATTCGTGTTACGTTTTCGCGACCTCATCCATTGTCATCGGTGAGTTACTGTCTCGCATCCTACAAGATTGAACTCCACCGGTCACATCTTCACACTAGAACCCCAGGAATTAACTAAAAGAGCTAGCTAAGGAGTCCTACACTAGGACGAAACAGCTGTCCAGTGCTTCCAGTTGATCAATGGTTGTCTGGTTCAGATCAATTCGTGATATCGGCATTAATAAAGATATTTGTGGCAATATTTTTTTTTCATTTTGAAATTTACTATTTAGTAGATGATATTCTATCTGTAATACATAAGAATGTAGATGATTACGTATTAAAGTATATTTCAATGATCAGACAAATAATTAATGCTGTCAATGAAGATTGTTACGCCAAAAATCGAAAAATGTTACATAATTTTATTATGGTTATCTAAGATATAAAGTTATCGTTTAATTGACTTGAAGCATTGAAAAATAGTTGTAGAATATAAAAAATACTTTATATTCAAATTGTTATATTATTATTTATTTATAAATGAATTTTAGTTTAATGGGATTTTTAGATGGAAAAAATAATTTATTTGGGATAATTTTTTTCATTTAATTGTAGTCTAGATTTAACAAGATTGTTGTACACAAAATGTTGCTTCATACGAAAAAAAGTTATCTAAGTATTCTCATCAATTATTTGCAAATTGTTTGGTGGGTGGGGGGCAGTTTTATTTTCAGAATGACCCAACACTAATGATTTATGACTAAAATTTATAATCAACAAGTCATATCTGTTGGACAAGGGAATCTACAAGTCTCAAACTACTATGTGATCAATTTCACTGATTCATGTAACGAATACATTGACTACTTAATTCATCAGTATGTTACTATTTACTAAAAATAATTTATAAAACGCGATATCTTAATTTGTATATTGTTTAATTCATGGTTCAAAAGATATTTTCTTAAGCTATCTACTTTATAGCAATGTCACACTGATACATTTCCTTACTTTCTGTGGAACATAATAGTATAAATAATAAAGTTCTGTACTACACATATTGAAATCATTATGTAAAAATTCCGGCGATAATATAATGAACAAAAGTTAACTTTATTTAAACAACTAATCACAAACAAACTACTAAAATATTTCCTTTTATTATGTGAAAATGTGAAATCTAATGCATAATCATTGGACTGTCACAAAGAATCTTACTGCCTTTTATTTTAAGCAGCCTAAGAATTATAAAAAATAACCAACATGACGTAATAGGATATTATCATTACGGTAGGTCTTTATAGGCAATTTTAAATGAAAATTAACCGTAATCTAACCATATCTATTATAAACAATTAGTAGTTTATTTTACATTGTGTACTCTAAAACGTTAAACTTGTGGAAGACAAACAATTAAGAACTTATAAAAAAAATGAAAAAAGCTATTTCAATATAAGTAACGTTTGAAGGCATACAGTTAATGTATAATTCATAATAATGTAATAATTCATTTGTCATTGTTGAAGGTTTTCTAAATATTCATTAAGTTAGCATCTATATAAAAATAATTACAACAAACATGTTTATTTGAATTATCCTACAGTGTATGAAAGTTACACAGAAATACTTCAGTCTTATTTTCTGTAATTTTGTACTAAATGTACTGAAATGGTTTCGGTCCATTTCACAGTAGTAATATGTGCACTGACAAAAATAATAACATAGATACTTCACTAATTGTTAATGTAATCTGACATTTGAATTTCAAATTAGCACTGCTTACGTATAAATAATAGTGAGTTTAATTTATTCCTTCATCTATCTGTCTACCTATATATATATATATATATATATATATATATATATATATATATATATATGACTACGACTAAATGAATTGTTAAGTGAGCGTTTATGACAAATGCTTATGGGTGAAAAAGTTCGTTTTGAATCAAAGAAAACTATTCAGGTAGAATACATATGGCTCAACAGAAAAATAGAATTTGATAGCAACATGCACTTAAATCAAAGAGAATCTAATTGTACAAATATTTGATTGTAGCTGTGAAACAGCATAAAATGAAACTATTAAGATTTCATTTGGAGATTAGTGTAACTGACATTAGTACACCTGATATTAATGTAGAGTAAAAACACCGATTTCAATATGTTTGACAGTTTAGAGTAAAGCAACAAACGTAAACTTAAGCCTTCTTCATTTATTAACGAGCTTATAGGTAACGTTTAGCATCTTGCATACTATAATATATTGATTTGCATGTAATCTTAATTGCTTATCGAGTTCATAAACTCAGAAGCAACAATGACACACTATTTATTCTGCCTGAAAGTAAATAACTGATGGCTAGGAATTATAAAATTCTCATAATGATTTATTGTAGTCGAATATTATGCGGCATTTTCAGAAATCTTGGAAACACCTAACATGACAAGCGAAGTTATAAGCATAAGATGTATTCGTTGAGTTGATCGTTCAACAAGAAGTGCGTTTTTCACACTATTTTCCGTAATGCTTAGTATTTATTCGTGTCCTAATGATGTAATACTTTCAACTGAATCCAATGCGCGTGTGAAATTACTAAACGTCTACAGAAGCTTATAATGTGAATTTTAATTTATTTTATTTGAAAAATATGCCGTATTTTACATGTGCAATTCAGCAAGGGAGTTGTAGTAGCAAATTTACATCAGACTTCATCATATGCTTGAGGAGTCTAGATACAATATGGCAAAAAAAGTAATTTCTAACATTTAAAAGAAATGAAATTCATTAGCTCGAAACAGTTTTCCAGAATCAGTAAATGATAATTAATAATTGCTTTACCTATATTTACTAACTAACCTTAGTAAAACTTGACTCATTAATACTAATGCATGCGTTTAGATCTAATAAACTGAAGTTCTAATAATTTTCTCGCAAAAATGAAATATATATCGTCTATAGGTAATCGATGCATGTACAAACAAAAAGCTATTGATGAAGATGGACTAATTTGCCAAGAGTCGCTTAGTATACAATTTTGGGTACATCTTATTTGAAGTACCCATTTTCCAATTTGGTTTCTTCATTACAATGTAGCTATTCTTAACTTCAGTTCATTTTATTTGTACATGAAGATAATTTCAAAACGCCTTCACGTATAAGTATGATGTAGCGATATATATATATATATATACATATATATATATACATATGTATATATGATTATAACTATGTTTATATCCGGCAACGCCCAATTATAAGAAAGGAATAGAAATTTGGTTCTGGAGAACAGAGAATAACAATCAAATTTAACTACATCTATGTAATAAACTATTTCAGAACCAAGTTAGTCAGTAAATTATACTATTTCATAAAATAAACATTGTGTACGTAAGGTTGACCGGAAATAATTGAAAATAAATTGATATTTTATGTCAGCACTAAAGCTTGATTATCAGGCGTATTGATGAGTGCAAAGTATTTGGGATATGATTGAAACATCAATATAGATCATTAAACAAATAAACCTTAGCGTTTTATCCTTCACGCAGTAGGTGATCATAAATTTTGATGATTCATTTTGGTGCTGTATGAAACAAATAAAGCCCTATGAAGTAACATATAATAGTACAATTTATCTTACCATGTAAACAGTAACAGTTATTAATAAAAGTGATTCAAGATAAAATTACCAACACATGTAAACTGTCATATATAAGGTTATTAAACAGAAATTTATGGAAGTTAAGAAGTTCACTCAGATGCGAATTGCATTAACTAATTCGATTCATTTATTTCTGATGAAAAATGACTGTGTATTTGGTACAGAATTTCATAAAGATTATGCGTTCGACTGTATATCTTTGTAACTTCATTAAAATGCATGTCAAATTGGTAACCCTGAATGTAAACAATATAAACTAGCTTAAGCAAACTCATCATTATGATTTGTAACATTCACCTTATTTATGTAAAATAGTGAATTTTTATAATGCAAACTCACTAAATGATTGTAAATATGTATTAAATCATCTCACTCGATATGGTCTCAAATCGTACAAACGAACAGACTTTAATGGCTAATGAAGTATAATTTTGTAATGCTTCTTATATATATATATATATATATATATATATATATATATAATGTATTCTGTTTGTTGGTCTAATTAACATAATGAAAATGATATTATACTACCCATCATTACGTCACTTTAGGTAATATCATGATTTGTCTTTTAATAAATAAGCTACATTTTACAAAACTATTAATTGTAACGCTGATACATAGTATTTCACTATTCAATCAGATAATTAGGGTACTTTGCATAGAATTCTAGAAAATTTCTGACAGTGATGATATAATATTCATTTTGACAGTATATTATCTACTGGTAAAATTTTCATTAAAATCCTGTGTTTATAATTGGTGATGTTACTGCAAATGTTGAAAGTTATCTGTAATGAATGATCTAAATTATTTTCGAATGTGCTTGATTTCATATATTTGTTTTACTTTTTATGAGAAACTTTACGACATAAATCAATTAAGATAAACGGATATAGTGGAGGTTACACTAAGCTATAGTTTTCAGTCTGTGAGTTAATCAAACTTAAAAAATTACTAGTTACTACCTAAGAACGCATTACTTCTGTGGTTATTACAGTGTAAATTTTAATTCAAACTTTAACGATAAATTAGAATCCCTTAACCTATTTAAAAAAGGACCTCGCTGTGATTTTCCTTATTCTTATTTTGTTTAAAAAAACCTGATACTATTAGTTTTGCCCTAAAATTGCTTTTATCTATACTAGTCTTTATGTGTTTGAACCCTGAAAGGTGGTATTAATGTTCGAATGTAATAATTAGAAAAAGACTGCATGGTGTTTTTATAGAGACTGAGTGAAAGGGAAGAGAAATATTCGAAGCTCTTCAGATCTAGTTTCTCGTATATAATTAAAGTGAATACAATGAAATAACTAGTAAAGGAAAACGTTAATGAAGGCTTGATTTATGACTTTGTGAGATTCCTGCCGGAATGAAAGGAGAGTTTGTTAGATTTATTCACAATCGTTAGTATAGCAATAAGAATAATAATTATCCTGTACTGAAGCAAAATTATTTTTCTCTTTATTTTTCCTGCAGCTCATCTTTTATCATTATTTCACAATTACTTATGCAATGAAGCAAAATGTCAGTTTTCTCAATATTCAGTTCTGAAGCCTAATCAACTTTGGTGGACACACGATGGTCAACGATTACCACCAGTTTCATTTAACCTTAACGACTATTTAAGTAAATTTGCAATAAAACAAGGATTTGATTTAACTGCTGCCGCTGAAGGATGGAATCAGATGCTTGTATCATCAAATAGTGATGTGTTATGGATTCAACAATTATGTTTACACTCATATCAGTTTATTAGTACGAAGCAAAATGCATCTTCACCACCATTATTTTCATCATCATTGTCACCTAGAAGGAGATATTTTCAGTTATTACCACTATTTAACGGCATGATTGGATTTGACGAAGACAGTTGGTGTAGCCGTAACCCTATGTTACCAGATTCTGATGAAGAGTCTGATAAATCGGATAAAACCTTTGTTCGTCTTATTCATTATAGTATTCGATGTGAAAGGATTATTTATCGTCAATCCTATAAATTTATTGTACAGTTAGATACGACAAATTCAGGGTAGGCTTATTCATTTATTACTATTTGTTGACGTTTCATAGGCTAATTGTTATTAGATTATGTTGAACATTCGCTTCACAATTTCTATTGCACTTGATCGCACATAATGATTTATTTAAGGTTTGAGAAATAGTTACCTTCCTCTCATTAGCAAGTTTAATATACACAGACAGTTATTATATGATTTTGGAAGGGACAATTCCCGTAACAGTGATGACATTTGTTAACTCGTACAAGATAAAAAAAATATACAATGAAAGCAACATTAACTGAATGAAAGATTACACTGAGGACACATTACACGACAATACTACACGATATTGTTTTCAAGTTAAATTCATTTAGTTAATACACGAAATTTTTTGATACGCTTAATCTAGGTCATAAGATATACCTGTTCATGTTGAATGTATTTACTGACAAAGTGGGAATACTACTTGACGATATTGATTACAAAACGATCCAAATTTTAGAAATATAGAATCTAGTAATATATTTTCTCTATTTCAGTGAATAGAAATTGAAATTTCTGACGTTTCATGACTTAGTGTAAACAGCTTTTTAAGAGAATTTATGACCGAATCAAATTGACGTAAGCTTAACTAATACAGAGGAACTGATCGCAATCCAAAGTAGATATTAATGAGAATTTCCTTTTGTTATTGATGAAACGATAATATGTGCCTTGTTTGTGATATTTCTTTGTCAATTATGTCTTCCATCCAGTTAGTTAAATTATCAGATTGTCACTTATTGCCATAATGATTCATAAAGTGTCAAAATATTGTAAAATTTTGTTATTATGAAATAAATTTAAAACAGCACCATTTATGTTTTACATTATAATGCACTACCACAAATAAAAAGTCTGATAGTTAATTAGAATGCAGAAATAATCTGTTATGATGATGTATTTCCAAACGACGACAATGCATCGCCTTCTACCATACAGGTGAATTAACTGGTAGGTCATATATTCCAAAACATATTCTGATAGCATGTCTGTGATAATTCATCTAATCTGTTTGTAACACAATGGTATGACAAGTAAAAACATTAAGAATTTAATCTCCAGGACGACCTAATCTACAAGAGGTAATTTAAAGTTAAAGTGGATTTAATTCTAGGTAAAAGAAAACGTTTTCGTACTTAATGTGATTTTCAAGATTTTTATTCCTTAGGCTTACGCCTCAGCAACTCTGATATAAATGACAATTTACTTGAATTTGACGATATTATAATTAGTGTGATTTAGTATGACAGTTAGTTAAACCACCACTGATCTAATCTCCAGTATGTCTTTTAAATGGACAGTGGGCTTGTTGAATAGCTAATTCAATAAAGTATTTTTATTTAAACTTGGTAGTCACTGTGTAATTTTGACATTTAGGCCTTACATTTAGAAGTTCACAAATGATATCCTTACTCACTAACAAACAACTAATAATGCTTGGAATGAATTCAAATAATTCTAAAGTATTGTTAAATAGTTTATCATTATGTCAAATAGAAAGGGTTATATTACTATAACCAGCTAATCGGTTTCTTGTTATTCGTTTACTAATGTAGTGTATCGATAATTCGGTTGTGTAAGTAGAAACATGTACTCCACAATTCTTGTAAATAATCGTTTAGTCAACCAATATAACTCATAATAATTTCTTTACAGTCATATCAATTAACGTATGAAGGATCTATTTTGTATTGGTAATACTCAGTTAATCCTAGATTTCACATAATATTCATCTTTTCAACTTTGTTATTCATTGAGAATTTAATAATAATAATATTGAATACTATGATTATTTTGTTTTTCAAATATACAAATTACATTTACAGTCCAGTTTATCAATGTTTGTATTTTCAACCGATTAATAAAAATGAGCCGACAAAAATTATTAATATCCTACAAAGTAAGTAGTTTTGTGTTGATCTCTATAACTGATGCTTACATCAACATTATATCATCTTTTTTGTTAAAAAAAAAGTTTTAATATGCTTTGAATAGTAAATGAAAAATAGACTTGATTTTTCAAGCGAGTATACAATGCTTTTCACAATTATCATTTTCAGTATACCAAGAACAAATAATGAATCCATAGTCTGTATATGGATCCTATTTAAGGAATGATAAACGTATTGGTACTAAAAGTTAGCATAATGTTACATAATCGGAAATATTATACAAACATACACAAAATGATTTAAGAGAAAATCTAAAAAAATATGAGAGGTGGGGAAAAAACTATCGAAAGGTGGACTTCTATGAAGATGGGTTATATAGCAATTACAGAGAATTGTAAAAAGTATAATGACGTAAGTGAATGAACTTTTTCTCTAGCTAAGGAGACTACATACAGTAATTTAAACTAAAATAATCCATTACCTTTAACTAGCACTGACCAAACACTAGAATTCATGTAAGCTTCGTTTGGTAAACTTTAACTATGGGAAAAACGACTATTCTGACACGGAATTCAGGACCTATAGATCCTTCAGCAAATGTTTACTATCTGTAATTTTTTCAAGTTATATTGTTATTTTGAACCAAGTAACTAATATTTTGACAACCTTCTTCTTAACCAATGACAGAAGCCAATTTCACAAATCTCCCAACTTAAACACCGTTATTGTTGCATTCAACAATTATTATGAACTATCAAAAAAATCTTATTTACAAAATGTATCCAACTGAAGCTATTAGTGATAGCTATTCTTATACGGAAAATATTTCATTGTCTAAACATTTTAGAATAAAGGCAAATGATACTTTTATTATAAAAGTTGAACACATTAGATGAAGTATTAGATTATTATCAATAAAGTTGTTTTGTTTTAATAACATTTAACAAGCTCCAGTTTATTTCAATTACTTCACTATATTCAGCAAACAAAATAGACTTTTAATGAAGCCTGCTTTTAATTCTGCCAGATAACAATTTCTGCTATTATTTTCATCACCATAAAATGAAATGATGTGATAGTCGTTAGGGAGAAGCTATAAATTAGATTCTAATGTGATTTGTATACCAATGCGTACTTTTGTAAGCGACGTAAATCAAAACACTTGGACACAAAGGGTGATTAGGCTAACTACTATTTCAACAGTTAAGTATTTGTTAATTCGATGTAGGGTGACTGGCAAAATTGATATTCTCATAGTAAATTTTTATATTTTAAACTAAGACATATTTAATTATCTACTGCATAATTTAGTAGTCTCTGAGAATAATAAATTATTGAAAGCACTGTTTACAGGATACATAAAGCGAAAATGATTGAACTAATGAGAAGTTCTGAAATAACAGTTAATAATTCAACATAAAAGTATAACAATGTTTTATCAGGCTTAAATACATCAGTCAAGCAGAAAAACTTCGTAGAAATCTTCATATCCATCATGCCAAAGTATTTCAACCATTCAACAGCATACGTATTAGAAATATAAACTAAATAGATGTCAATAAACACCTACTTATGCTATATGATCAATCTGTAGTATTCATACAACCTTAAACTAATTAAACTGACTTTATAATACTTCATTTTTTTTTAACTGAACATATATAATAGTAAGTAATGAATGAATACGATTATTGTAACGTAAATGTAAAATTTTTTATGAATTCTTTTATTACTAAAAAGGTAAACATGTTAGTCTACATCCTGATGAATCATTATGCGATGAAACAGCTGAATTTCAATCGATATTATGGATACGTAAGTAAATATGCTTAAAATGACCAATTTCTCATTTAATTGATTATGAAAACATTATTACTTAATACTTAATTCATAACAACTGTGTTACCATCAAATTAATTAGCAAACAAATGTAAGTATCTGGGTAAAATAAAATTTTTAAAAATCATTTTTGTATCAAAATCATTATTTGAATTAAAAGTATCTCTATCTAAAAGAACTGCATTATTCACGTTTACATGAAAAAAATTCAATGTAGATCAACAATTTGTTATGTAATCAAAGTACAAAGATGAAAAATCAACAAAGGTGAACTAAATTACAGCATACTTATTCTAGTATTCATTTATGTAAGTAACGTTCATTAGAATCATGATAATTAAAATAACTGTAATATAACAGTAAATGAAGTATGTCTAAAGCATCTACATTAGTGATGATTATTAGATTCAGCTAATCATTATTCTGTGTAATTATGAGTTGAAAAGCCTAATAAAACATTGTCACCACAATCTAGTACATTCTTGAATACATTTTTATCATTACCTGATAGTTTATCATTTTCATAGAGATTTTTTAAAGGATTCTTTCTAATGTACAAAAAAGTGACAACCTTTTTACAAAAAAATCAATTAATAGAATAATAATTTCAACATATGGAATTTAAAATAAGTTATGATAAGTAGATTGCAGACAAGTTTAATTCATGTGAATAATTTCAACTTTTATGTACAGTGTTGTATCTAAAAAAGCTTGTTTAGATTGAAAAGAATGTCAGGTGAATTGAAGAGATAAATCAAAATTGAAAGTATAAACGAGGTAATTATAAAAGAACCAAGTTTCTGAAAAAGTAATTTTGATTGTTTAAATGGAAAAACATTAAACAAGTTTTTCATGTTTGAGTTTTACACTTAATAAGGTGGAGACAATTACTTTAGTCTATATGTGGCTGATGTCTGCTGATCCATTCCTAATGATGATACTTGTAACGTGATAAACAGGTCTAGTTATTCTCTGTTTCTTAGTCGTTCTAATGTGGGCTAACGTAGCAACCACAATAAATATGAATAAACTTTTAGAAATCAAATTGATCTAATTAAAATTGGTTTGAAAATTTGTTTATTCTTGTCAGATTAATAAACGAATAAATTCAGGTTACTAAATTACAAAAAAAGAGAATCAAGCAAAATAACATTAAAAAGCGTTGTTATTGAAAATAGTAAACTGCATAACAAGTATTATCCTTGTATAATGCATAGTTAATCTCCTCTCAAACATCTACAACTGAATTTCATAGGTGTTCACCGCTACCTACCAGTACACTACTTGAAAAGTCGATCTAGTACATCCTACTTGCTGAAGGTTGTAGATAATGGCTACAAGTGCGGTCAGCAACTTAAGTACTCCTAAATTAGGATAACTGTTGGAATCGTTGAACCAACGTGATCAAAAGTGCGCACTGCTAACAAGTCCTATATTAGGATAAAACAGCTATGCAGGTACTCCTTTGCTTTCAGTGGTAACTTTTCTAAAAATCTGTGAAGAATACAATCAATTAAATTGACTACTTATCTCTACAAAATCCACCTCAAATGTTTTCATTGTTAAAAGGTGAATCCAAACCTAGGAGTGATCAACATATCTAGGTTTGTTGTTTATTCTGTCAGCTAATTTGGTTAGTATGAAACACTAGGCTAACCATTACAATAATAATTTTCTTTCTAATATCTGAATTGATATTACTAATACTATTTTTGATACTTTAATTTGTTTTATTTTACTTTCATTCTCCACATAACCAAGTTGTCAAATTATTGTATGACCAAACTACTCAAAATATATTAGGCTAATTTGTCACATAGTTTAGGTAAACTTTGATTTCTCATTCAAATATCGAAATTACATCAAGGAACTTCATCGTGTAAACTATGAAATTCTTAAAAATTGTTTATAACTATTACTTTAAGTAATATTATTTGAAATATGCACAAGTTACCGATTTATTACAATGAGAAAAATGTGTTAGAAAATTTATGAACTGTTAAATGTGTTATTACTACTAAGCAAGCACATTTAAGTAACATTTTATGTTTTATATCGTCATCTACAACTCATTTAGCTCCCCATTTTCATTATTTAAACTAATCAATTAATTATATTCAGATAGAGAAACGTATTAACCTCGTATACATTTATTCGATCATTTGTAAATTTATGACAAGTGACTACATGAAAACGTATAGCTTATATGATAAAAGTTTTACCATTAAACATAGTTAAACAAAATAAGATTAAGGTTTCTATACCAACAATATGAACGGTTTTATATGATAAACTGTGGGAAGAAACCTGAAAAATATTATAAAACTCTAAATTATCATTAAGTAAACTTACTTCATGTTGCAAGATTTGCGTACTTGAGATGGTTACTTTTGTGTAGATTGGTATTAGATTTGGTTGATTGAATACACCAGAGATTGGTGTTGGCAGGGAACCTTTGAAAACCAGGCAGCACTGGACGACTGTCTCGTTCTAGTATAGAACTCCTCAGCACTGCGTACCCCAGAGAAAGTTACCATCAATGACAATGATTGATCGTCGAGCTATAAATCATAACTTGGTGGAAGTGGGAATTCTACCATCGGATCCTGGTCTAGTGATGTAGAGGTTTGGGTGTTCGCCAACTTAAAGCCGCTAGAGCGGGATCTGAGGTGCACATTGCTGAGGGATACTAAACTTGAATGAAACAGCCATTCAGTGCTTCCTGGTTTTCAATGGTAGCCTGATAACATTAGTCTGTGACAATTTCAGTCATTTGCATAATTAACTGAAAAATTATTTCATCAGAATGTGAAAACTACAGATAAAGTAAGATCTAACTTACTTAACTTTCAGTAAATTTGCTGACTAATCAGACTGGATCATGTCATTTAAAAAATATGGCGATACATGCGAATGAGAACTACTTTGTAAAGCAACTTGGCTAACCGTTATATATTTTTGTCAAAATAACCATTCTAAGTATTATAAAGCAATTTATCTAGGCTGCTACATACTTATCATTTTTTTGTAAGTAACGCATTTACATAAGTTTTATGAAAGTATCATTGTGTATATTGAAAACACATAAAAGATTTTTACAACACTGAAAACGACTAGTGTTTTGACGAATGTAATTGTCAGACATATGAGAGATGAATGATATGTAATATATAAAATTTGTTATAAACAGTATGATAGTCATGAACCTTAATAACTTGATAACTAGTTGAAACGATCAATGAACCTAAGTAGTGTAGAAATTAGAAACAAAATTTTGATTAATTTCTGTATCTGATAAAATCATTGTAATATCAGCATTCAAATGCCTTTTTAAACTGTAAACGTATTTAATGTAACCCCAATTAATTGGTCCATATGAAAGTGATGCATCCCTTTTAATTTTGAAGTAATAATCAATTGACTCACTTATTATTTAACTTGTATTAAATTAAATCTATGTAAGTATTTTTCTCCTACATTCATGGTGCATTGACAATTACTAATTTCAGCCCTTGTAATACAAAATAATACATTATCCAAGAAGTGAATAATATTGCTGGACAAATGTGTTTCAACTTTATAACTTAATATAGACGTTCTTGAATATCATTATAGAATACTGTCACTCCAAAAATATGGAAAATAATTTTATATATTAATTAAAATAAAATTATTCAGAAGATAAGTAAATTTTCACAGAGATTCTCATTACTAAATGATAGCAGATAAGTACCTGAAAATGGAGTACCATGAGATATATTTTAACTTACGACTGGTTAAAGATGTTGTAGTCAACAGATTTCTCGAAAACAGGAACGACATTTCTTGTAACAATAATCAAAGAAGTTAACTTTTAAGTTATTCATCGAATAGCCAACATTTCTTAATTGAATACATCGATGCTATGATAAAATTAACAGATAAAGTATCTTGTGAAATCACCAGAAAGCATTCTAATATAACGATAAGTAAATGATATGAAATTCTTTCTTGTATTTACACTTTCAAAATATTTAATTAATCGGATTTAATTTTTCTCACTTAATTTAATAAGTTTATGCGCGTATGATAATAAACAAATAGATGATCAATAGCATCAATAATTTACTTTAGTGTGCCAGAAATATGTTTCAAAAAGAATAAATCGATTCTCATATGAATATTAATCGTAAAAAATCTTAACTATAACTCAAACCTATTTTGTCGCGTTGATATAAGCCTCAAGGAAATAACCAGACTACAATGGTATAGAATATAAGTAAGATCAGAAAATAACTGTACAGTAAATGCTAAACATAATTTTATGTGTGCATGTTAGTCACCTTATGTTGAATGCACTCAAATTACAGTATGTACAATAATGCATACATTAATCCAATTTTTGGTTAAAATGCATTTATCATATTTGGATCTAGACTATGACCAGGTTGAAATGAGTTAATCTAGTTGATAGTTAAAAATGTTTCTTATTAAGCTATCATAAATACGTTTATATTGGAATATTAATCAGAAATATTGTCGAAGGTATGTTTAAACACAACTTATACAACCAAAAGTATATTGTTTTCTGTGCTGATCTAAATGCATCACTTATAAATAGCTATAAAGAGGATAGATAAACTTTTCTTTTTACCTATCAGTGATCAGTTGTTTATTTCCAACCAATTGTACCACCTCTTTTCTATCTAATTTACTCGAATTTACCTATACATAAAAGGGCTTTAAAGGCCTTTTTGATAACTTGTAGAAATTAATTTTGTTACATGTCTGTAGTAAATATTCAGTGATCTATTGCATTATTTTATTGGCGAGACATTTTTAAAATACTTTTAATGCACAAAAATAGCATGGAACGGTTATATATTTGCAAGGAGAATAACATAAGTGTACTTGTTTTTCATTAGATCGAAACAGTCCATGTTGAAGAAAAAAGTTGTAAATACATGGAAATATGCATCTTTTTCTGAAATTGAATAAGTAAACTTCAAATTATAAAACACAAAAAAAACTACTTACTGACAACACTGTTATCAAGAAGCAATAGAATTAAAGTTATTCATGAATGTTACAACATATTCGTCGTCAGTCTTCATTAATACACTGAAGGAACATCTACGTAGTGAAAATGTAATAAGAGTGGAATACCACGGACATCCGAATATAAGGTTGATATGCTTATCAAAGTGTTTATAAAAAGTACAAACAGCTAATGTAACTTTATATTTGTAATTAACTAACTGATAGTGCTAATAATGTTTATGTGATAGTCGATAATCGCGAAAAGTTTTAAGAATAAATTGTGAAGACTACGCTTGAATGAATTTAATTTAATATACAAATTACAAGTGGAGAAAATTTGGTTTTCCAATTTATAGTTTTTCCTTTAATTGAATACAAAACTTTTGATTGAAGAAAAACTTTCGAAAATTTGAAAACAAGCGATGAAAAAATAAAAAAAGTAAAATCTATTCTGTTTCGACGTTTTTTATACTCATTCCTTATATGAAGTAGCTTTCTGAGACTTGTACAAACCTTTTTGTATATGCTAGTGGTAAATATCTGAAAACTAATATAACATTCCTATTATTCATTGATTGCAATAGGGCTGTTCTGTTAATTTTTTCGCTCAACACTTCAGATTCACTATATTCACCTACGTGAAATAGTTACAAGCATTTATTAATCTAATCAAAAATAGCGTTATTCAAATGTTTTAGTACATTCTTTTTGAGAGATTAGGAACTGTTTCCATTCACTTCACTAATTTTATAATGCAATACCTAACATAATAGATATTCAGCTGACTTAGATAAACAGTTAATCTTGCCGATGGTACTACAAATCGTGAATATAGCTCAAGGACATCATATATATGAGACACTTATTGTTCATCACTATGTGTTCATTCAATTAACCTAACACACTTCATCGCACACTAAGTTAGCGATGCCTTGAAGATTGTTTTTTAGTTAAAAAGAATAACGCAAAATTACTTACACTTCACTACATATAACAATTATTAGTATCAGATAAGATGTCTAAAGAATAATTCGAATACTATAACAACAGTTCATTGTTCTTAAAATGTCGTCAATTTATACTTTAAAGTAATACAAATTTGATTCATTAATTAACATTCCTGAAGACTGTCATGATGAGATTTATAGTGGATACTGACTAAAATAAATTAGTAAATCCTTGTACTCAGCAACAGAGCTATATCAGTTTCAAACTCAATAATATCTTGTGTAACAGAATAAGCGTAATGGAAAGATAAAAAGCTAGATACATTTATTTTAGTAATAGCAGTATGTCCAATTAGATAATGTAGATAGAGTTATAAGAATAATAAATATTAATATATTTTCTTCATATCTATGTTTCTATTAATAGAAAATACTTTTCAGTCATGAGTAAATATTAAACTAACGGTTGATAAAAGTAGTTTTGGACAGTTTGAAAAAATCCCTATAAGCTAAAGACAAGATGGCTTATAGTGATCTACAAGTGAATAAGGAAAATTAAATAAATTGACTGTTCCTTGAAACATCAATACATAAATAGTATTAATTTTGTTCACTACGGAGGAAAATTAAGTACACGGAATATGTCCTTCTATGTATTCCAAAGATATTGATTGGGACCACCATTTGTAATATATATATATATAATACTGTGGCACTGTTAGCAAGTTTTAGATTTTACAAGTAAAGGTAAATAAACCCATTAAAACAATTATTATAAAAATGGAAATTTGTACACCTTCCATTATAAACTAAACATTTCTACTGTAAATTACATTTTAAATGTATATAGAGTGGTGTGTTATAAAGTATCGAAAGATTTAAAGAATTTCACAAATAAGTATTTAGCAATCTACATCTCAATATGCTAACATTTTAACTTCTAGTATTATTTGTGCATACATATCCCATTAACTTAACTGATGTGGTAGTAATCAATAAAAGTCCAAGCCTCAATGAATTATAGATAGAGGGTTAAGGGGGGGGGGAGTTAATTTTGCATAACACGAAAAAATGCAGAAAAACATACCTCCTATTGAGTTTTGCATTGGTTACCGCTACAACAATTAATTTACCACAATATGCCTTCATGGATAACATTAGAAACTAAAATTCGAAAATATTCACATGTAGATTGTTACTTTACAAATTCCCTAAATAATTCAGTGCTTCCTATAACAAATACATAAATGTTTAAAATGTATGTTGCAGTAAAATCGTTTAATATGTAATGTAAAGCTCATAAATGCGTATTTTACCAACTGTTAAAGCAGCTAATATACGTTTCATTTACATTTATTAATATGGCTATGGATATTTGTTGGGATTACATTTTCCTAGGTGAAAGTATATGAGTATGTGTATACATAGTTACTGTATACACGGTTTTCACTTAGAAGTATGCATATCCTAATCCTGAACGGTAGAGAATTATGTGAAATAAATTATTAATGCATAATTAGTGACATTGTTGCAGTTATAATCATAAAAATACCTAAATAATTTCAGAAAGCCATTAATTTGAAAATGATTAAAGTCAGTATGCTCATAGAGACTAACTTATCCAAAGAGTGTGATAACATTATTAAATATCTATAGTATTTCTTATTATTGGGTATTAATACTAAGTGAAAAAAACTGAACTACTCACAATCAATTAATTCGGAGTAACCATTCTAAAATATTGTCATTTATGTTTTCCGCTTATTGCCATAAGTTATAATCAGTGGTAATAATTCATAGAAGAGATTTTTTTAGTTATAAATGTTTTTTAGATTGGTATTGTTGCTTCTCTGTGTTCCTCATAGCGAAAATGAACTTAAAATTATTGCAATAAGTGGTGAATTTGTGCACTAACTTTATCTGTTTCATTTTTTTCCTATTTCGACATTAATTTACAGCCTCACTCTCTAAAACTATAGAAGATTTATTTATTCCTTGTCCTTTGGTTGGTGGATTCCAAATAACAAGTTTAAATAAAATCACCTTGGAAAAAGTGAGTAACCAGACTGGTTTGCTTTGGTTATTTTAATTAGTCGTTCAAAATACTTATTAAAAAGTAACTTAAAGATAACCATATTTGAAGATTTCAAGAGATATGAAACCACCTAATTATTTACAACTATCTGATCTTCTGTCGGTAATTATAGCTTAAAGGATAATTTAGAGCTATAAATGATCATTTAGTCTTATTTTGAAATATTGTGGAGCAGATGTATCATGGTCAGTCAGACCAGCAAATGATATGAAGAACAAATAGCCTGTTTAGAGTATCTGATTGAAGTATTTTCTCCTGACAACTGAATGATGACTGTGCGTCAATCATTGTGGAGTAAATAATAATATGTATATCCAGTCTTCTAGTGCTGCTCGTACTAATGAAGCTACAATGTAAGTACTTCTATATGAATCAATATTACTGGCGATATGTCACGTCTATGCCTTCGAAGCTGGTTGTTATGAGTCTGAAGTATACGGAAGGATTATTTGTCTCATTAGTGTGGATGTTCCATTCTAGTGAGGACAGACTGTCACCAGACTTTGGTCCAGGATTACTAGCTGGTTACCTTTATCCACATAACTTTTGAATGATAATTATCGACAAAATGTTTTAGCAGGTATAGAAAATGTAATTGTTTCCCATGAGTTATAAATTATTTCATAGGTCATTTAGTGTATGAAAATGAACTGGTTCAACTTGCTAAACAACTTGATGGTAAAAAATGCGGTGATGTTGAGTGAATATACGAATAACAAAAAGTCCACTATGTAGAATACGTCATTGTATACTATTTTTATCTTATGAGGAATGTAGATAACATTAGTAACATTCTAAGAAAATGCTGATAAAGTACTGACGATAATAGAAAATTGTTAAATAAATCATAACTTGTAAAATTTATTTACATTTAGCCTATTTGTGATTACCAAACTTTTGCAACATTGGAAAGTGAATGTGTTACAAACGAAGGAATCGAATGGATATTTGATGATCCAAAATGTAATATATTTGAGGTTAATGGCAGTAAGTAAATTTTCACTTATATACAATAATACGTTTAATTAGTTACAATATAAATATATGAATGCATGTTAAGTGGTTTGGCCTCGTTGTTCAAATAAAAGTTAAAAACAATAATCCATTTATTTATCTGATTAATGTTATATAGATTTAGCTATTCGATTTAGCTGCCAAGGGTCTCTCAGCCAAAAATAGTAACTCAAACAACGTGAACAGTTTAATTTTTCCAGCAATCACGTAATCACTTGAATAAGGATTGAAATCAATTTAATAATTTATATTCTTGGGAGAGATAGAAATTCACATAATTGTCAATCAATTATGATGAAAATAGTATAATTTCAGTGATTTATTCAATCGACTATTTGATCTAATTTTAGTCTGTAGAATAATTGTTAACTAATCTGAATAATTAGTACATTACCTTAATGAACCTTAATCAGAAGGTGAAATAACTAATCAAAATGATAT
The DNA here is from genome assembly GCA_025215515.1 of Schistosoma japonicum. Lineage (NCBI taxonomy): Eukaryota > Metazoa > Platyhelminthes > Trematoda > Strigeidida > Schistosomatidae > Schistosoma > Schistosoma japonicum. Next base: position 16,714,511 of record CM046064.1, read on the forward strand.
AAGTCATTCTATTTAGAAAAATAACAAAATAATTTGAGCAAAATTAGCATTACTAAAATTTGTTCAAGACTTTAGTGACAGTTTAATGATCCCTTAGAATGTCATTTATTAACCTTTGATTATCACACTTACACTAGGTCATCTATATCACATCTTTATATTAATGCCTGCTAATTAATGGTACTCTAGCTTTATTTGTTTAAATTGAAATATTGTTTTACAGTAATCCACTGAAATCAAACACTCAATTCTTTAACTAAAATTAAATGAAATGTTTTTATTTACTTTTGAATAAATCAGTCAGTCATCATAAATGTTATACTTATTGGAGAAAAGATGGCTTAACCTATACAATATTAAATCAAGATCGTAAAGATGATGGATATAGTATTTTCACAATGGTAAGCAATAAATTATAATTTATTTCATGAATTTAGAACAATAACTTTCTTGCACTTTCAAGTACTTGTGCTGATTTACTCAACCATTCTTCCATCTTCTTTATGTTGACACTAAATTGATGCTCATACTGATCTGTTGTAGTTTACTATACAATCTAACTTCCACTGTTATATGTTCCATTCATTTTTGACAGTTTAATGGAATACTTTATTTATGAGCAAGTTAAAACTGTCAATAATAGAAATTCTCGAATATTTTCGCCACAATTACCCAATCGTGGTATATACTGAGTCATCTGTAATGAGCAGACATGAAATCTTAATACATTTGTCGGTGAATATAATAATTTAAGCCTCAAACTATTTTTTCATCCCGATAAAGTAACTAGTAAGGATGACAGTAACCTACAAATAATAAAACGAAGGAAACTAGTACGCCTGCAGGAAATTTATCACCTAACACGCTATGATATATAGCTGATTAGTGATTTCTAACTTAATTTGAAATATTGGAGCACTTCCAATTACATGAATGGCTATCCAAGATCAGAATACATGATCAGCAAAGAGTTATTTTTTCCAGTTAAATGACAAACATTTGAAACTAAACATAAAATCAGCATGCCTATAATCTACTATAAATTATTCTAGAGTGTGAATTTTTTTAGGCAAATCAGTTGTCGATGAAATGAAAACCAAATGTTTAAGTTTATTTCTTGACCATGTAATGTGCTAAAACACTGGGTTGCAAGTTAGTACTTCATTTATATCCAACTTTCATTTTTGCAGGTGAATAGTAGTATTTACTCTCTAGAATATAGCAAAACGTCCCATTTTTAGTACATGAACATAATAATTGGATGACAAAAATAATTGATCATATTGATTACGATTTGTTGCTTAGTAAACTAATTAAATATAATAACACTGTTCATGACTTCTGAATCAAAGGAAAACGTCTACCTAGAGGCCTTAAATCACAGCAGTATATACAGTCAATAAAATGGCTTTCTATTTGCTTTCTAATGTACTTACATAGGTCTTCTCAGATATTCCGGAACCTCTTAACCCATCAGATTCACAATATGGTCAAAACAAGCCACTTTGGATATATCCTGGTTTACATTCACGATTTTATCAGAACAGTTCTTTATTACTTGATTCAGATAATGTAAACGTAGACACAACGATTGCTAAAAGTTGGGTTGACCAAAGCATCTACGAAAGTCCAGTATACAAGCTACAAATACGTCGTGCATGTAAGCCGAATGTGTAAATTTGCTCGTAAACTTGCTAGTAATATTATAATTTATCATATAATGTCATTAACTCCCACACGTTTACATAAAAGTATTATATAAAGTAGTCTAAATCGTTTTTCTAATAAAGTTTAAGAAATGTAGGTAAACCTTACACTTGGATAATGCGATAAAAATGCGAAGTTTATCAGAGCTATGTAAAGAGAAGCATAATCAACTTCTTTTCCTAGAAATATTAATCTATCGGAGGGATGATGGCTCAATTAAAAGTTCTATCTACAGGAAACCTACATGGACAAGTTAGTATATGAGATTTCATAGTTATTGTCCGGGACAGTATAAAGAGAGTTTTGTAAGGGCTTTATTCAATAGGATCACCTGTATTTGTACTAATGAAACTATTGAGGAAAATGAAAATCTGTTGATAGAAGCCCTGATGTTGAACGGGTATCCAAAAGTTTATAAATCGACGAAATGTTACAGTTTAGTGAAACCTACTGTATTTCTAGCACCTAAAAATTCCCTCTGTATCACTTTACCTTTCTTAGTAACACAAATAGCCTTGTGTTAAAACAAAGGATTAAGTCGATTAATAACAGAACATTTTATGCAGCTAAGATATTTGTAACAGAACTTGTCAGCTGGGTATACCTGAATCCAATTGTTGGATTTCACACCGGGACTTGACCTAACTCTTCTCCATGTTCAACCTCGCCACAATCACCACTAGGCTACTGAGTTTAAACAACTGTACTGACATAAAATATAGCATTTTGAGTTTGATGCATACTATGATTTTTTCAGAAGCAACAAAAATGGGACATAGCATGTGTGAGCGTATTTTCCTCAAGTAGGTATCAAATTTTTATAACGGCATAAATAACAGCGCTCTATAATGTAGTGTGATCACAGCTAGCATAATGTTTTTTTAAATCTTTAGTTGGAATATGTGATGATGAACCAACTAGCTGTACAAAAGGATGTGATCATGACATACGAAATCGATTATTCTGTTATAAAAGCTGTCCAGTTGACGACAAAAAATGCAGTAAGTTGTTAGCATGAATCGTTATACATATTTATAATATAATCTCTGATAAATATTATAAATGCAAATGGTTTCGAAAAGTTTTTGAAATAATTACCATGAACTGACAGGAAGTATATAACTATTGATAACCAGAAAGTATTGCACAGCTGTTTCGTGTTGACACGTCAATAATATCCACAATGTCACTAAGGAGAAGAACCCAAGATCCTCAGGATTCTTGGCGATAACCGAACCGTTTAATCACTGGGTTAGCCTCCAACGGTTGATATTTCTAACTTAACTCAATTCGTGATTTGTTTCTGCTGCTCTTAATTAGTGATTAGTTTACACTTAACATGGGTGAATATCACAAAGAGTATTATCTTACAAGAGCCCAAGTGACTGCCTCTTGATACCCACTTGCGGCTAGCTGATATATAGAGAACTGGCTGAAATTAGGAATTATAAGCGTTGGTTGTGAGCTTTGTGGTCTTATGGTTAAGCAAACACCATGAAGCACAAACTCTGTGTGTTTCGTCCCCAGAAGAGTTCGTCAGTTTACAATTCTGAGGCTTCTTATTTTTAGACGACTTCTCTATTCAGAGCTTCATGGTTTTCATTGATTGTTTAACTAACGCCAATTCATGCAATAAAATCCATGCATTATATTACTAGTGAAGTCAACATGAATAATCTTAAAAGATATTTAATGAATTATTTTAACTGAGGTAATTTTAGTAATAGGATACTTCTGCATAGAAATGTGTCATCATTATGTTAGCAAAATAAGTTACAGGTACTTTAAGTTTAAGTAACGTAAGTGCATTTACAGCCGTTTCATAGAATTTTCAAAAAATATCTATTTAGAGACCTTATGAGCGTTAAAAAATTATCTGTCCAATGAATCTGTTTTCAAGTTAACGGGATATTTAATCATCCTGATCAAAAGAATTGATTATATAGAGGACAATAAATGGCATCAAGTGAAATAATCTAGGAATCTACTACTATTGGGAGTTTCAATAACTATATTACTGTCAAAACAATGATAAAGAAAAAAACTACCTAAACTAATTCCACAGACCACAAATGTATTTAAAAAAGGCTTTCCGATTTAAACAACTACAACTTGTGTGATAACACTGTTTAGTAAAAAAAACACAGTAGATAGCAATTCTGAGTTGATTTGTAATGGTACACTTTATCAAACGATAATAGTATTTTAAATCTTATATTTTTGTAAATCACCCTTTGTAACGACCGTTATTTTTCGTGTAAAGCCACTTATATTTAACGCATTTTCTTAGTTTGCTAACTTCCCATAAACACTAAACAACCTATATTAAAATGAAAAAACAGGATAAGTGACTTAAAGGCGTAGTATGTAAGCAATGTTTGTTTTCTTTTTAATAATCGGGTATATATAAACTATCTAATTTTGGTTTGTATTCAATAGAGATGATCTCGATTAATCAATAGCATAGATTACATTGTATTCTACAAATAAGCACATAATTTAAATGTAAACTGTAACATTTTTTGAATAGCTATGAAATCGAACTACACGATCTTCAGTTAAAATATTATTTGATACTACTGACGATCTATTTTTTTCTAATAGAATCATCTCAATGGGATTCATGCACATTTAAACGAAATTACCAAGGTCATTGGAATTACATTAAGCCACCATCCAACAAAAAACAAACCTTTACCGAGTTGCATAAATCAAAGTGGATCAGTCTTATTTTTGGTGAAAATTATCTTATGTTTATGGGAGAAACAAATGAATCTTATTTATGTATACGAGAAGTACGTGAAACTATTCAGGACTGGTTTATAATTAGATCAAGAAAACAGGCTAATGGTTGGTATGTTAATTCTAGTAGTATTATTATTTGGATTTCGATTTCTAAATGTTCATAAATTATCTAAACATGGAAGTTTATTATTCATTGTGTTAGAACTAACCAGTAAATACCTGTCCTAATTTACTATTTTAGATTACATCAAATTGCAGAAAAAAAAACCGTTTTACAGCAGAACAACTGATGCTTGTTGGAAATTTTTATTCTGATTTTGATTAAAAGATTATTCCTTAATGCATCTCAGTTTATATATAAGTAAATAACAAACAACGTATGTCTGTACCAATAAACGATAACATAGGTGATATAATAGCTAAGTAACAACTATATAAGCAAAGAGATCTGTATCTGAGCTTATGTTTTACCGGTATTAGCATTCAGTACTAAAACTGACCAGTTTTTACTGGTGATTATAAATCCGGAGAGAATTGTCTTAACCTAATCATCTAATTTGGATTTTTGGTTTATTGATTATAGATATTACTGGAATACAGGACTAGAATTTAATCTAAGCGAAAAAAGAGATTTCAAGGGTCACCATCAACGGTTTTTAATGGGATTTAAATTACATTTAAGGGAATAAGCCAGGTGTTAATTTTATTAGCAAATAAGTATATAAAAGTGAGTAACTCTGGAAAATACAAAATCCTTAGAGACAATATGAAACGTATTTTAATTAAATTGAGATGGTTTTTAGAGATTGGTATTCGGTTTAGTTGGTTGAATATGTCACAGATTGTTGGCAGGGTACCATAAAAAGCCAACGAGCACTGAACAGCTGTTTGATTCTAGTGTGGGATTCCTCAGCAGTGCTCATCCTAGATTCTGCCCCACAAGCTTCAAGGTTGCAAATATCTAACCCGCTGCACCACTGAGCCGGTATGTAGTAGTATAATTCCTACTTCTATTAATTTGTGATCTAGAGCAACCAATCTCCTCAAACCAACTCGATTCAACTACCATAATCAGCTCGCCAATGACTAACTCCAGCATGTTCCTGAAAATTCAGTGAATAGTCATGGCCGTTGAAGTTCAAAATTTTTAGGGACAGTTATCACTAGTGACAAAAGATGATTGTCGCGCTATATCATAAATTAATGGAAATAAGAATTCTACGATTGTAGACCAGTCTAATATTACAGTGTTAGGCGTTCGCCAACATGTAGCTCCTTGAGAGGAATCTAGGGTGCGGAACGCTGAGTCTCATAATAGAACAAAATAACTAACCAGTGGCCTCTCATTTTTAATGGTACCCTGCCGTCATAAATCTAAGACGAATTTAATCAATAAGGCTAATTTCTTACATTTTTGAAACTCTTGTGATTAATTTAGTATCTCTCAATTTCCTGATCTATTTATTTAATTATGCAATCTCTTTCACTTACTTAGAAATAGTGATTTTAAACTTTTGCGTTTGAAACTTATCTCCATAAATTTTAAGACGACTTAAAAGCTAAAACATAGGCATAAAAATAATATTTACAGTAAATTTCCTTATATTTCTTTCATATATAAATCTAAAAAAGTATGAACGACGATTTTGTCAAAATTGTACAAATTAATATCTCTGGCAGTTTTTCATCACCTGCTTCACAACCTACTATTAGTAGCATTGCTTTTTCAAAATAAGTAAAATATTTGTACATATTTTATATTATCAAAGTAAAAGAGTTCATATAAATGAAAATAGTACACAATACAAGTATAGTATTGGATTGATTAGAACGCTAAAATGCTTGGAGTAATTTTTTAACTTTAGTTTCTGAAATGTTTACATGTATTTCATTGTCATTTAAAATATTCACACTACTCAATATACAAATATTTGACTTGTGAACATCTCTTGCATTTTTTAAGTATTTAGGGTTTATTTCATTAATCGCCATCACTAAGAGCTCGTTTACTATGACAATGTAAAAAACATCTTAATGTTTTATGCTTTTTTAACTAATCGACACCATTAGTTTTACGCTGCAAAATATCCGTTGACAAACCGTAGTATATATAAATTGATACTATTTTATTATGATCGTCTTTCTCACTTTTCTCAAATTACAATAAATTTAGTCAACTTTAATTTTATTTCCTGTACCTTACAATAAATATGCTCAAAAATAAGCGACTATATAAATTTTCTTTACTGATTAAAACGGTAGTAATGTTGATAATTGATTAAAAACGTAGTATCCTAGATGATGCATGTAGATGACTCAAATAATTCTAAATAATAGCTGAAGTTATGATTTTAAATTACACTTATTTTTGCTGGGACTTTTACAAGCTTATTGAACAGTAATTGATGGTATGATGTTATTGAACTATGTTACTAGACATCAGGAAGACGGAAACATATTTTTTCAGTAGCTTTAAAGTCGCAAGCATACCATAATTAAGCAACCATTTAAAACCAGAAATACAGGACAGATATTCTTTCTAGTATTAGATTCCTTAAGTAGTACGTATCCATGACTTCATTAGGAACTAAATACAGAAAATTCATGCCTTTGCATGAGTGACTGACATTCAAAACATTGAGTTACCTTTCAATGGTTCTCATTTATATCTTGTCTATGGTTAATCTATTAGGAAAAACAATCAAATCTCCGCAACAACACTATAGTGTTTAATTTTTATTATTTGTTTGTTTCATATGAATTTTTGATTCTAATTTGTCTGTACTTTGATTTCGATCAACCAATTTCGTTTGTAAGTATTTGCCAACAATATTGTTTCTTGAAAAAAGATATTTGCAAATGATCTCAGAGAATAAAACTCTAGAAAAGTCTAACACTTCTCTCAGAAAGCTGGTCTAAGCCTCTTCAGGTAAATAATTAAAAAATTCAGAAATTAGTATGAATGAATAAGTATAAATAAGAGGTTAAACGTCATCATGATTGTTTAATCGTAAGCAAAGTATGAACATATTACCTCATTCATTATTGATGAATCAGCATTTAAATGTTTTAAATGTAGAATGGTTTGCTTTTCTTCGTAATGTAGTAAACACTTGTACGCTTATTAAACCCCAGGCTAAGTTTACGGAAACCAACAGACAATTTAAAGGTGGATTTGTAGAATAATTTAAATTTGAGTAAGAGTACATAGACTGATGATAATTATGGGATGAAGGGTGAATGAATATTTGCTACTAGTGGTATATTGAACTGTGCTATTTGACTCAGTAAATATGAACACAATAAATAAATAATTTGGCTGTATTTGAATGTGTGGATAAATAAATATATGTATGCGGCAGATTGTTCACGTAACAAGTCAACAACGTCATATTTAATTATAAAAGTCAACTAATTACTAGAGTGTTATTCGTCATAGTTTATTGTATGAAATAGTAAGAGGATGTTGGAGTAGTAGATAATATTTGAGTTCACTTTTTATTATTAGTTGCTATGGTGAGGCCGACAGTACTTTATCTTATCTGTTTATATTGCTAGAATTTGCCCATATTTGTAAGACGTAGATACACTCAGCGCCCAAGTTTGTGAATCTATTCGCTGGTTTTTGAACGAAAATTCCTCTTAAAATATTGTTTCATATTTATTATGAATAACTATCGCATTAAACTTTGTGAGTACTGTATCTTCAACATTACAAAATAAGAATACATCAATGATAAAACTGTCAACATCATAATATTGTAGGAAACCGGCTCTTATTTAGTCTAACTATTTGTAAATCAAAGATACAATTACAGAGAATACAGCACACTACTCATTATAGACAATCATGTGATATAAGTAGCGTGAATACAAAGTTATCACTTAGTAGGTAATCTACAATGGAAAAGATAATATAATCATTTAGTCAGAAATGGATAATATAAACAATAAGTTGAATAAATACCGAATAAAATGAGACTTTTGTTTGGAATTGCTTAAGTAAAGATGACTGACAAGTAGGAAAAATGCCTACTATTGAAAACCGCTGAACAGAAGTAATAAAAAACAAAATTAACAATGTAGTAATTTCTCATTTGTGTATACGCTATTAATTTATCTCATTTCATCCGTTTTAATCATTATCAGCTGTTAGATAAATTTATATCTCTTTTAGTCTATCTTTAAGTAAATTATCTGTAATTCTATGACCTACCTATATTTTTACACCAATAAATCCAGATATAGAAATTTCATTATACTCTCCATGTTTAACAGTCATAACTACCCTGTAGCTCTGAATATATTAGAAAACTTGAATAAAGCAAGAATGACAGAATCTGGAGAATATCTTGAGATCATAATATTTCGGGGATGTTACATAAAGACTATTGATTTCAAACAATTCAAAAAATATATATATTCATATATAATGTGAATTGAATTAATTATCAGTAAACAGTAGATTACTTTAGAAATGAAGTTGTTAAAAGATCAAATCTAGAGTATAAACACATAAACTAGATTATTATTCCAGAAATTTGAATGCATAATTTGCATATAATGTAATCAGTTCAAAGAATCACATTAAATCCAAAGTATTCTGCAAATGTTATGGTTCCACTTGCTAGTCACAATTCAACTTGAATAATATTTGTAATTAATAGCTACATCAAGGCAATTCACTCAGGATGTACATATAGTAAAAGAGACTGACAAGTTTCTATCCATAGCGAATCAACGGGAAGATACAAGTTCATCCTAATAGCTATTCTTTTCCTTTTATTCGAATTTTTCAATGGAAAATTCTGTGAAATAATCGGAAACGTTCGTTAATTTATTATCGTTATCTGAAAAGAGAAAAAATACTAGTAAATCATCATATCATGCACAATGAAAGGTATTGACTAAAATCCATTGTTAGTGTCAAAACAACATACACTACAGAATAAATGTATAAGCTCTTCTTAAACAAGTCACATACAAACATAATTCACTATAGTGACACACTAAAAGACGTTTGAAATATTATTAAACATACAAGTCAAATACAATAAGCCACATACTAATACTAGTCATTAATACAATACTTTTATACCTTTTAAACTTAGTTTGACAGAACAGGTACCCAACACACATTAGATTATATTGGTTTACAGTAACCTACGATAATATCAAAATGCTGTATCCTGCTACGCTTTATTCATTATATTTAGTTTGCATCTATCCAACGATATTTCTCAAAATCTACCAAAATATTTAAAGTTCAACCAAATAATAGGTACTTTCTGAACACAGGCAAATTGTTATGAAGTTATTTTGAATATACTGAACAATACAATGATATTTACTTTTTAATTAGTTTTTAGAAGGTAATGGGATTTTTTCGGGATGAAAATATCATAATCCAATTAATAAATAATGATTAAAAAGCAACCACTTTAGGAACTTCTACATCAGTACGTTAGAATCTCCTGATTTATAACCATAGATTTTTCTCATTAAAGTGATTGATCTTCCTAAAATACAACAATCTTTTATAAGAAGTATAAATAACATTTTTTATATTCGACAAAATCATACAGTCATTCAAGTTGAATTAACTTATCTTGATATCACGGTTTGTTAAAAAAATATCTAAATATCTAGTATTAAGTAACATTACAGAAAATAAATACTGTCATTATTAACAAATAGACAATTAAACAATACATTCTTGGTAGTTTTCAGCAGACATTTACTTGAACGCCATACATTTTTACCTTATCTATGAATAAAATAATGATTACTTCAACATATAACCTAGGAATATATCGTTTTTAAGTTATATATATATATATATATATATATATATATTATTATTATTATATGCATTTGATATTAACTAAGAGAAAATAGCCATTCCAGGTCCTTTCGTTAGAACACAAACTCAATTAATATCCCAATCGAATCGATTATTCTTGAATATGAAATAAAGCATACAAAAAGACATTTTTGGATAATCTATAACAAACAAGTAAATAATAACAATTAAAAACCAATTGTGTGAAATAAAGATTTCTACTAATTTTTTTCATTAAGTTACTATTTTATAAGGCTTTTCTTTAAATAGCTTCACTTAGGTTAGTCTGGTTGTCTTCTTCATGAATATATTGTATCATAGTAGGTAAATACATATTCTAGAAGGAGGAGATGTCTGGTAGAGTTCGGTTTAAGATTATTAACTAATATTTTACAGATAAGCTAGCGGCATTATTCAATAGTTATTTCAATTATTATACTTATCATACTACCTGAATTACAAATTTTGATAAACAACTGTATCTTAGTACAAATAATTAATTGCAAAAGGTGCTAATAAAAGTAAATTATTTGTAAAATCTCTATTACCACTGATTGTATTCCTGTTTAAAGTATTTTCTCTCCTGATGTCATTAGTGATTCCACTCGTTAACTGGTTATTTTTAACTACGTAAAAGTAGACAGCTAGCTAAATTTCTTATCAGAGAACTCGAGAGTAACTGCTTGTTGTAGGTAAATGATTTTGTAATAAGATATTTTGTAGATTGATCATGGGTCTATTTTATTTAGTATTCCATTTAATCGTATATCTGATTATCATGACAAAATATAGTGGAGATTGTTGAGTTGTTTTTATGGCTTTTTTATCGGTTTACTGAATTTTAAAAGTGAAACACAAACAAAATCCTCAAAAAAACGGATTAAAGCAATAAAAACATACAAAATTAATTTTTAAACGAACCCTACATCTAGAAACTGTTTATATTGTCACTTAGGTTGGTCACCACTGGTACTCTTCACTCACCAGAGTTATCACAATTGAATGAAAAAAACAGCATTTAAACAATTATATAACATGTCATTGAATTTGTCACTTTTAACAGGCATGATAACAAACATAAATATATGTAATATAAAATTAAAGATGATTGAATATGTACTCAGATGGTTGTTAAAGTGAAACAAACTTTATCAGTCCGAAAAATGCAGATCAAGAGCATTAGTTTTTATTTATTTCTAGAGAAAGTTTTTAATCAATCAGCGTTTGTTTGAATTATTTGAAATGTACGGGATGTCAAAAATCATAACTTACTTTACTTAAGTTGTATATTTATGATATATCAATGAATAGAAATTGAAATTTCTGATATTTTGCAACTTAGTGTAAACCTGTTCTTCAGGGAAAAAAATAACTAAATTAAATTAACTTTAATCTAAATAATACAAAAAGATAAGTCAAAATTTTTAATACAATCAAATTACAGGCTTAAGCGCTCCATATGAAATGTTTCATATGTATGAACACCATTAACTCAGCAATTTGGCTTAGAAGCATAAATGGCATATTCAATGTTTCTGTAAAAATCATTTTCGTGATTGATTAATATATTTTCGTCTCTAATAAAATTCACTAACAAAAGTGATGACGAATGCAATGATATGCTGCTTTTAAACTGTTTTGTAAAAAGGAATTCAAATGAACCTCTTAATCTAATCAGCTGTCGGGAATCGAATTATTTTAATCATTCCACTAATTTCATTGAAGTATATCCATTCTGTGTAAAAATTTTCCTTAACTCTAAATATTTTCGGAAGAGTTACCAAACATATTGCTTCAGATGAAAATAAACAATAGAAATTTGAGAATAAAATTAACGTCTTATGATTTAACAATTTCCTTAGAAATGCTATTAGAAATACTAAAAACAGAATGACATTTTATAGGAATTTCGTTAAACATTAACTAAAAGATTCATAGAAATTAGTCACAGTGTATGAATTGTATGTTTCTAAACAATCTTAGTGAATGGAATGAGTAAAAGAAATTTCTGTGTTTCGCCCCGAAAGCTAGTCTAAGCTTATTCAGGAAAATAAGCGAAAATCAAAATTATCAAATGTTAGTGTTAATAAGAGGCTAGACATCACCATGAACGTTTAGTCGTATGAAGAGTGTGAAATATAAGTGAATCAATATTTTAAATCATCGTGGGTGAAAGAAGCTGTACATAAACGTATAGTTCTCATGTTGCAAACAAAACAGATGATCCTGCTTACCTCTACACAAACTGTGCTCACAGGTTAGGTTGCATCGAATGTGTAACCTTATACATCAATGATTCTTCTTGAGGAATTATGATTCATTCTTAAGAGCATGAAGGCAATACAAACGACCTCCTCTTTGTCCTGATAATCATGGAAAGTCACCAACCAAATCAGCGATAGCAGTATACACTCTTTTAAAATAACGACAAAATCATTCTAAATGGCATCTAAGAGATCCAAAAAGGTTTTTTTTAATATATATATTCAATCAGCCAAGTTTTATAATTATCAAAAAAGGTGGTTAGCTGAAGAATTTCACATTTTCCTAAACCCTACTGTACTTAATACGACTGGAAGTCTTATTTTTCTGATTTGAACTATCTTTCCAAACATTTACAAGTAAATGGTTGCAAATTTCTAGCATGTTTTACATATGCAAACAAATTATCGCCATTCATCCCACTTCACATACCACAAGTTTTATATTCACTGATAGTCAACAAACAAATACATAAACAAATAACACTAAGAAATGCCTTGCTCCATAATGACAAGGTTTCAACACGTTCAGACATGTAATTTATTCTTATTAAATATTTCGATTTGTTTCTTTGCATTATTTAAACTTATGTCAATTCAGTGTTTATTCTTTAAAGAAAAAGCTCACACTAAGTTGCGGAATGTTGGAAATTTGAATTTATTGGAATATTACAAATATATTACTTTTTTCTACCAACTACTTATCAAAAGCTCAGTTTAGTTGGAATTATCAAGTCTAACTTTGGTAATCATGTCTATTAAACGTAATTTTACTAACTGAACTTACTGTCTGAAATTAACATAAATTGAATATCTTTCGAGAGCAAATAAAGTATAAACTAGTGTAACGTTGTAACATAAACGATAATGCCAACTATTATAACTAAATCATTGTATGCCGAAGTTACTTTCTTGTTATATTTTATTTAAATCACTGATGTTTAAAAGTTGTAGTAGGAAATTTCTAATCATTCATTCATATTACCTCGGATCGCCATATGTAATTAACAGTTTTACTTCATTTTTTAGTAATCATCTACTCTCAAGTAACACCAAAACACTGTACACTTGGTTTCATTATGGCAATATCTAGCATAACAAACTAAGATGCTTTATACACTTATATTAGACGATATGTATATCTTTGAATCAAATTAACATTAGAAGATATCAGAATTTCTTAGAGACAACAAGTTTATCTATCATCATACTGACTATTCCAAAATCATAAATTTTTGCAAAATATCAACTTGTTCACTTTATTATTCATTTAATTAAGTAATACAGAAAAGGAAAGTAAATAATAGTCAAGGGAAACATTTGAATGAAATTTTGTGTTTATACTTAAGTTGATTTTTTGATTTAGAAACTTTATTTTATTTTCCTAGCCAACCTAGAGATGTATGTTTGGAATTGTTTCAAAGTGGAATTCAGCGTTCACTTGAAATGCGCAACACTAACACAATGGAATTTCGACTATGTATGTTTTTAATTAATTATTATACTTTGTTCTTTTTATTAGATGTAGCTATAACACATTAAAAATTTAATAGAAATGAATAACACCTAAATCTGTTGGGTGAAATTTTCACAAGAAAGTTGTAAATGTAACTGTTAATAGATATTTTCCCTATTGTTGAATGCTTACAGACTGCTGTTAACAGAATGAAATATCAAACAAGTAAATTACTTTGTAAGTGATGATCGGCAAATTTAGAATTACCCACCTAAGCTTCCAACTTAACTACGGGTCTGTATAGGCAAAAGTTAGTGTATATTAAAGACTGAAGTCATCTGGACAGCCATTAAAAATAAGAGGTCACGAAAGACATTTTCTGTCTACATCTCCGAATGGTCAAGGACAAACACCTATAACCTTTGTATTACAACATCAGCAATATACTTTCAGTCAGTGGTTGTAAACTTAGTAGACCCCCAGCTAATGCTAATTAGTGATGACCAGTTTAAACGAAACAGTCTACGCAGACTTACCGTCCGTCGGACTTCCAAGCCGTCATACATCCACTCCTTACAATTATAGTAACTGGAAAGGCGTTTCGGCTTAATTTCAGCTGCCTGAAATTAGTTATCAAGCATTGGTAAAATTTGAAGTATTTAACCCTTGTGTTCATCAATAATGTATGCAATAATTTTTAATAAAGACAACATACATTTCTTAAATATAAAACAATTTCCAAATTTAGATTACAAGGAAAGCTAACATTCACAAATTAAATCTACAGCAAAATACTCCAACAATAGTGATATCTTATTATAAATTGTTAAGTGAAACGTTTTGAAACTTCTTTTCCCAAGCCTTCAATATATATATATATATATATATATATATATATATATATATACTAGATGAGGTGCTATATAACATTTGTAATCTGCTTTCTATTCACTGCTTTTAATTTTCTTAAATCCCTTTTCTCTAGAGAATTAATCGACCAAGTACTGAATATTATTATCTTATATCTTCCCTTACTCATCATGCGATATATTGTAAGCATCACGTAATATTGCTTGAGTAAATAACAAGGTTAACAGATGTTATTAGTCAATCAGAACAAACCGCATATTAATTAAACAGCTGCAATATATAAACACGTAGAACTAGGTAATTCATAGTTTAAAGTAGACGGAAATGTATGAAAATAAGAATTAGATTGAATTAGGTGTAATGTGCTTTCGGAAAATGTTAAAAGTAAAAGGTGAAGATAAATGTGTTGGATTTACAGTACCGACGAAATGTAGGTGAAGTTAATCTTCAATGCAAAGTTACTTTAGTCATCAGATTTTTCGTGTGAGACTGATTAATATAATAAAAAATGAAATAAATCTTAACCTTGAATAATTCGAAATGGTTATTTTTGTGGTTAAATCGTAAATAATACAAACTAAATGAAGTAAATTTTTACCAACATTATGGTAAACTAAAGTTTCTTCAAACCAATGCATTTCTATAGGTTGAAAAAAATGTTTATTTTTTTTTAAATCTATTTTTAAAGCTCAGAGTAAAAAATATGGATCAAATGTAAAAACACTGTGCAATTTTGAATCTAATTCATTTAGTTTCAATGGTAAAGTCAAAGAATCCTCTGCTGCACTCATACTAGTCAGAAATATTGAACCGTTTCGTAAGTTGTAAAATGTAACATTCCCTTATAAAGTTTAAATAATTGAAATGAATTCAGCTTACTAGCTTATTTTATGAATTTGTAAAAGCTCACCTCTGTTGGAATTTTATAGAAATAAGGTTATTATGAAAGGCAGTGAAGGCTTTAAGACAAAACTGCATAAATTCAAGAATATAATAACATCATAATTATTTGCCGGACCTACAAACATTCTCCATTATCTCAAATTGAATATAAATTGTTAAATGCCGTATTTGAATACTAATGATGTCAATTATAGCTATCATATTTTACAGGTATTAATATAATAAAGTGAATAAGTAATCTATAACTACTGGAAAAAAACACTACATTCCATATGCATTCTTTCGTATAGTTTCGAAAAAGAAAACATTGTTTTCCATAAGTCATTTCATGTTTACTATTTCAAATGTAATTCACATATCCAAACTTTGATTAAACAACAAAATGATATCAGACTGATTAAACTTTACTTCATCCAAGAAGTATCTAGTCGTTGCCATATTGACTCAAAAGTAAAAAAAATATAACCAGATAACTAAGAAACTCAAGAGAGAGGCTTACTAAATGTTCATTATATAACTTGATTTTACATTCAGATATTCAGTAAAATTGTACTATATCCCTTTTTATCGTATATTTCAGAAACTGTCAAACCCATACAGCGACCCCCCAGTAAAGTGTGGTCTATATCAAATACGGCTTGTTGGAACAATGAATATAAATACTGATTATTTAGTAGGCAGGTGGAAGCTAACTGGGGTTTTTCCCTTGACTAAGAACCTATTATGAGGAATATCAGGCTCACAGCAATAATAATAATAATAATTCTGAAAGCCTTCAACCGGAAAATATGTACTATGATCAATCCTCTGTGGGATCGAAATATGGCTATTTGGAATCTCATGTAAATCGTTACAAAAAATCACCTTTTCCCAAATTAGCCGTAGGAACAGACCTTAAATATACTCAGCCTCTGATTCAAAATCAAATGTCGAAGATATTTGTTTCGTGTCGTGTTGAATTAAGTGACTTTAATAGTACTCATAGTTCAACAGGAGAATTTGGAAATAAAATATGGATTCACAGTGAATGCTTCAATCAGCAAATTCTAAGTTATTTTAATGCAAGTAAGTGGCCGATTTCTTGAACAAAATAATAATCTGTTTTCTTTCTAGCATATTTTTCACAAGATGGTTTCATGTTTTGCATTTTAATCACTATGATAATCAACGTACTACTCTACGTTGACTTCAAACCCCAGCCTTTCTATACCATAGTTTGTACAGTGTATTAATTAACGCTTTAAATTAAGTCCAATAGTTAATGTATGATAACATAGTGTATTTACAAATTGGTGAAAGTATTTTTCTTCCAAAAGATTATATTGTCATATGCAATTCTAATCATAAGAAATCACCTAGACAAACAATTTGAATTCAGTCTGTAAGATAGAATTTTGTGTTGTTTTCTCTTAAAATCCTTACATGAGTAAAATAACTTCTGTGCTTTGCCTAGTACGTCTTGTATTCGACGGTCTCAACACTCAATCAGTATGTTTCTCTTTTTGAAATTCTATCATTAACTAAGCATTCACTATATTTAGTAAATGACATGACAGAATATTAGTAACTTAATTAACTACCGTAATCACATTTTCTTAACCAGTAATAAATCGTGATTCATTTTGTAACAGAAATTGTCTTCCGATATCACGTAATTTAATCATTAATATCTACAATCACTATTACTCATCAGGTTTTATATGAATAGTGTAAACGCACACATGGTTTGCAAACACTCATCTGTCATCACTTTTCTTCTCATTGTTTCTTTCAACTTCTCTCGTCAGGATAAACTTAAATTATCCATATTTGACAAACTGACCACTTGAATGAGGTATATGAATAAGTATGTTAGTAGTGAACGTCATTTTCACGTAAATTATTTGTTTTTTTATTTCAGTATTCTAATCAATATTATTATGTATCCAAACCAAAATAAATTTTTAAAGCAGACTTATTCTCAGAACAGAATGACGTAATTAATTACAAAACTTCATTATGACATTGTAATATGTTTATATAACAAATTATGTTTATTGCATAAGTGAACTGCCTTTACCGAACAATTGTATTTACTAACCCACTAGAATATATATATATATATATATATATATATATATATATATATATAACGTTTGGTAAGCAACGTTCTGTTTTCATGCGATCACGTTCGTATTTCTTTATCAACTAACCATAGCCATACTAACTCTAATCAACTGCTTACTTTGTCCTAGATAAAAGTGTTTATTTTGTATAGATGTTTAGTAGTTTTATAAGCATGAACATTTGTCGGTTCACATTAGTTAAACTACGTTTTAGAGGAAGAGTATGCTTAAAAATTTCCTCAGATATCACTGTCGTCATTGTCATTACGTAATCATTTATAAACAAAATTAACGAAAGAAGCTGAAAATTCTACTAATAAAAAGGAAATGATTTAGATATTTCCAGTCTGTTAATCGCTTCACATGTGTATGATGATTTTATATCAGTAATGAAGTATTAAAAAAAAGCAAATGTCACATGAAATTATGTAGTACTTTGTTTAATGAGGAAACAAATATACATAGAATTAATTTACATTTAAACTACATGCAAGATTTATGTATTACACTGTTAAAATGTTCATCTATACTACGAATGAAGCTTCATTAACAAAACGAAAAAGAAATTATCATAGTATTCTACGATTATACACCACTTACCCACAAATGACCGAAAGTACTGAGCACACAGTAAGAGAAAACCTTAGTCCAATCTACGGTTTATTACAAAGAACAACATTTAGTAACACATACAATTAACTATATAATAAACCGTAAAATTACACTTTTAAAATATTAACAAAACCATAGTTAACTTATTAGCTTAATTATTTTTGTTTATAGGTCATGTATGCCTGTCCTCCTATAATATAATTCCAGTTGGATTTAATGACAAGAGACAATTCATCTTGATAACTTATCATACTAAGACGAAAACGTACTTTTGTTGGGTAATTTCTTTTTTCTCTTTGATATTGTGATTAACAATAAATTCTAACAGATATTTAAAGAAATTAGGCAGAATAATATTCAAAGGTATTTGGCTTTTCTTTTCGATACACCACAATGTCAATACTATCGACTTCCTTCAGGTGATATAGAAGTCAATGAAAAAGAAGCAATAGCACGGATAAGCTTAACATCAGGTAAAATAAGACAAACGTTCTGGGTATTTGATAATTAATTGTGTTGCATAAATTGTAGTGAATAAAAAGGCATTTTGTACTTGAAAACGTTTTTTTAATTACATCCTATCATGTTTGATGTAACTTTTCAAAACTATGTAACAATAAACGATCGTTATAACTAATGTGAATTGACTATCATTAGTACACAAACTCTAAGTCTATTTGTTAAAAACTTTGATTTCTTAGTAAGTTACATAATGAATTCCAATTCTATCAGCATGAAAAATGTTGATTTGATATGAACGAGGTCAAGAGACTTTTCAAGTTTTAGACATTTTAAATTTCAAACAATTTTAATTTACTAAAATTGTTGACCGTTTTACTTCCTGTAAGTACTAAACTAATAACTTTTCAAATGAAAAATTACTAAGATATTGGCCAATTAGCTAACTTGTAAAACCGTTAAGCATTTAGTTAAAAAAACTAGTTTAAATCATTGACGACATAAAGTACAGATAGATACACAATTGAGAATCCCATTTATGTTTGAAATACTAACTGAAACTTCTTCCATAGATGAGGAGTAGATGATTAATCAGAGCAAGATAAGAGATTAGGACAATTCCTTTCGGAACCATGTTTCCCCTTATGTATATCATTATTATCTAAAAAAATGATTACTATTTCTAATTTATTTTCATGTCCAAATGAATACACCCTCGAAAATTGTTTGCATTATCACCCACCTTAGAATATATTACTGAATATAACGATTTCAAAAAAAAATATGTGATACGTCAGTATGTATTTGTTTATAATACTAATAACATTAATCGGAAATATATTTATTTAAAATTTTCGTAAAAAGGAAATAGATAATCTTCTATATTGTTATCTACCAGTAGTCTTTACAGTTACATCAATTAATATGATCTCATCTTAAATCATTACGTAAAATTTCATTGATCCTAATTAGATTGATAGATAAATACTGATTTCTAAATCATTATTATTGTTGCATGATTATTGCTTCATACTCGTTTCTATTTACAAGCTATGAAAATGATAAGAATTCCATTGAGGGGGACTTCAATATTTTTCCTAATGGATAATCCATTTATTCGGTGTAAGACGCTTTAAACGTTTACACAGACACCCATACATATTGGCATATTATACACTTTTTTTAAATCGTGTAATTACATGCATCTGTTTTGGATTATTGTACCTATATACCATCAACTCATAGATCGATTCACAGAATTAGTTCCTTGTCCTTACAATAAAGCTTTTTGAATTCTTATCAATCGTATGATGGAACAAATTTACTTTCAAATTAATGACAACAAAGTTACTTCAAATGAGATAAAATGTCCGATCATATATTGTATTTATATCTGTCGAATAATATGATTCATCATGACGATAGTTACGTCAGTTATACTTAATTCTTATATTTTCAATCTTTTCAGCTACATGTATTAACTGCGAACGTAAATTTGATCAAAAGTCTAAGGTATATACTAGCAAAGATAACTTGCGAAGATCAAATATTTTGCGTATTCAAACTAATCATTTAAAACAACGTCAATCGCAACGTGCTTTACGTCAAAGTAAACAACTTACTTCAAAAAGTATAAGTTGGCGAAATCGTGCAGATATATTTACATATCATTTAACAGTTTGTCTTTCATTCACCCCATACTTTGTAAGTAGAATTACTTACTTATAATTTACAACTAGAAATAACAGTTAACTACAAGTGTAAATAGAAAATGTTGAAAACTTGATATTCATATTTTTATTATTTTCAAATTGAATGAAAACTCTACAATGTCGAATAATCTTCTTATTGCTTGAAATTTAAAGTATTCAGTAATATTTTGAAGATAAATGTAAGTAGATATATAACAGGAAGATTGTTGTTCTAACATTTTGAGAAGATAATAAAAAAAAAGGAATGATTCAACGAATAATAATAATCTGTTGCAGTATTTCCACTTAATTGAGCTACAAAAGATATGGAATCGTATATTTTATTCTGTGTACAACAGAATCTTATTTCATGGCGTACATAAATTATTACATTCTAAAATGTATGATGTACATGTAATATGTTAAGTAAATAAGATGCCTATTGGATTGATTTTTTCTTTTCTTCCTAATAAAAATATTTCATTATTCCTAGAAAACTTCAAAATAACTTATCACTTCTAGTCGTAAACGACTCAGATAGTACTTTGTTGCAGTTGGGTTTTGGCTTGAACTATTTAACAGTAACATATTGCAGGTATTATGGCAGAAAAGTTATTTGATTGGTCTACAAATAAGGAATGAACGTATAAATGTCAGGTTAAGTGGATAAGTTAACTTCATAAAGAAGCATACATGAAAAATAATGAACAGTTAATCTGCTTAATTAAACAAGTGAGCTAAGTTGTTTCATCTTAGGCTTTTAGAGGTTACGAAATTGATTTTCAAAAATCCGAAATAAAAAGAACGATTACTTTATCTCTTACCTTAAATTATAGCATGCCATATATCAGGAGATAACACTTCATTTTGATGTCTTTCTCAGAAATCTAGACCACCTATTTTTCATTTGTGTATATATTACAACTAATCACGCTGTTTCAGATTTGTTTGAACTGAATAATTATGAACGCTCATTTGGAGTACTAAGGGACTATTATAAATAGCTTACAACTTAAGACTCTAAAACTCAAATCAAATCATCGAACTTTTCTTCCTACTTGTCTAAACTATAGAAAAGTTAGAGACAAATATATTACAATTCTTACATCTTATTCTTGATAAATGAAAAAAATGATTGCAGAATATGAACTGGTAAAAAACTTTTACAGTTGAATGTAGATGAGACATACTGACTGTTGAGTGATTACCATAAAATTTACTGCAATATAGCACGAGTGTTTCAGTGAGTTCTTCACTGTAGTGAAATTTACTGAAGTGAATACAGCTATTTCACAAAAATTCCTTCAAAACTTTCAGTATTTAATTGCTTAACATACATAAAGTGAAAATCAGACTAAAATTGCAGACAAAATAACCTAATGAATGACGCTAATCATCCAAACCTCAGAAACAGCCATCTTCAGATACGATAGTAGTATGAATTAAAATAAGGAATAGTCTACTGCCTTCTTAGATAAAAACCAAACATGTTAATGAACTGCTTATCCACATTCCTTTAGGCAGGGATTTCATTACATGTGATGGACTCTCTACATAAAATACATTGTCTAATAATTTGTAAAGAAAATATATCCCATTGAACAACTTGTTAGATCATATAACTAGGCCACAGTAACAAACACCATCTATTATTTACATACTAAATATACATTTGATAACTGAAGACCGTAAAGAAAGATGCACTTCAAAGTAACTAGTGACATCAAAATACGCAAGAAGAATGTAGAACAGTGCAGTAACATACAACAACACCGAACTAATTATGATGATAACATTTAAAGACAACTTATAATTCCATTATGAGTCCATGTATTTTAGAGGTCAAGAGCAGATATTCTTATGATGCATTATTCACTATCACAAACACTATATTACACTAACAAAACTACACACTTTCCACTGTTTGCATTCGTCTGCAAACTGAAGGTAAATGAAATAAGTAATCCACCTTATCACATATAGTTTAGATGATCTTTATAACACCGGTGTAATTGCATCATCTGCATGATACAGTTTCCAGCACATCAATCGGTTAGCGAACGATAATATTCAACTTTAAGAAAATAATCGTCCATATTCCACACATAATTAGACAGATTCGTAAAATGTTCACAGCTATCGTTAGCTTAAAGTTTATTCTATGCATAAAACTAATCCTAGAGTATATTTAACATGTTAGTATAGTGTTTTATCTTGTAAACAATGTCCGATATCATAAAATCTAAAAAAAAGATATGGACCTGATAATATAAATGGAATATTTATGTACTATTTTTAACAGAAAGTAAGAAATATTCACTAAGAGTTTAATTAATGGACTTTACTTCTTGATAACTATCAAATCTTATTTTGCTCTTAACATACAACTGTTATTCAAAATCTTAAACACCAAGCCAGTATAAATTAAAGCAACTTATCCCTAAAACCAGTTTATGATGACTATCTTTATGTTATAAAAGACAGTGTGACGATTATTCAAGAATTTATACGAAGGCATATTGAAGGTGAATATCCCAGAACAAGATTTACAACGGGTAGATCTTCAAAGAAGAAAAGTAGTCAAGGATAATGATTATAATGAAGCGGTCATGTTGACCGATAATACATTAACGTTTAATATAAATGAAGAAAATATGGGAAAGAATCGGCAAATAACACATGGTACGAAGTCAGTAGATATGATTTAATATGCGAAATGAGTTACTTTGCACAAGACGATGAAGATGAGAAGGTATAAGTCTCATAGAGACTGATAAGCATTGATTTGGAAGTACTGAGAGAATGATTATAGAATAAAAGGACGAGAGAAAAAGGCTAAAGAATTGTCAACGTCACTTATTGTGCATTTTTTTCTTTTGATAAATTTACAAAAAACAAAAGAGAAGTAAATAAGATTACGGAATAGGTCGAGGTATCATAAAAGTAAAACTATTTTTTGAACTACAAAGAAAAAGAAATGAGCGAAAAACAAAACAACCTAGTTAGTTAGAAATTCTTGCAATAAAGTTAAACGATGTTTTTCACAGATATCCATTTTATTTTGTAAGTCTCCTCGATCTGTGATTTCAGCGTGTTCTATTTTCCATGATAGATCTTCCACTTCCGCTTCAAGTAAAGCTTGTTGATATTCAAATAGTTCTTTACGTTCTAATTTTTCACCATAAAAGGCATGAGGATAAGTATACTTTAAAGTATATCGACAATTCCTTAATGTATCTGCAGCAAGTAGTAAGTATTGCCAATCGATCCATGTACCTTCTTTTTTCAGAACCTTTTCATTGATGCGCGCTTGAATACGTGCTCGTTGATCATGTTCTAATCTTAAACTACGTTCGTGATTTTCCCACTAGAAAAGTATGACAAAGTAGAAACTGAAAAGTAGAATCAACAATAAGAGAATTAAAAATATTTTCTGCTCAAAATTCAATGTGATTACTTACGATTATCAGGTGTGATACCGTTGGCCACCACTGGAAATGGATGAATTGGCCTAATATCGGGAAATGATTGAGTATAAAGTGCACACTATAGGATGTTGACTAATTTTTTTTAAGATTAAGCGATAGCCATGAAGCCTTGGGTTTGGCCTCAATAAGATCATGAGTATGCACTAATGAGGTGACCAATACTAAGGTGAAGTAAGTGTTCAATGCCCCGCCCTGATTTTTAGTGGTTGTCTAACTAAGGTTACCACATTATGTGGAATTTTAGAATCAATTAATAGAGATTTAAGAATGTTTTCAACATTAAATTGTCGTTTCATTGACAAATAAAAATGTTTTGAGTGAAAAAAGAAGGAAAATAAAGAATCGAATACTCTATTCATACAAATATGCGTACGAATTGCCAATTGATTTTTGCGTAAAAAGATTGAAAGCTATTATTTTATTTCCTGATGGAAACGTTTAGCTTGTAGCATAAAGTTAATTCGATAAATGTGTCACAAGACTGCGAGACTAGAACCAATGGATTTTTCAACACAAACTGGTTTCAGTCAAACAACCAGAGAAAACCAGTAAACACTGAAAGACGATTTCACCGTAGGATGGGACTACTCGGTAATGTGAGTATACGATAAGGACTGAACCCAAAGCTTTCTGGTTAGATATTCACATTTGAACCACCAAGCTTTCAGTCAAATTACAGAATCTAACAATTTCCACAATCACCTATACTAAAAATACCATTCAACTAAATTAGAGTGAGGTCGTGAGTGGACAGCTACCAGGTACTCCGTGATTTTCACTAATTTCCCAGGTGACGGCATATTTTCATAAAAGCTAATGTTGAATTTTCTGTGAAAATTGACACAACCCGTTATTATTCCTTTGGTTAATATTTCACCAAAAATTTAAAAAATACCTTAAATTGAAAAGACTATGAGATACAATTTGAACTAAGCTAACAAACACATTGGAATCAGTCTAAAGACTATTATTTAAAACATTGTATGTGTATGTGGTAAATGATTAAAACAGTACTCAGAAAGAAGATTAGTGAGTTAACTTTAGACAAAGGTCATATACTTTTAAATGTAAAAAAATGTAACCCAATGGATAAATTTGATAGACACAATCGGATCCCTATCCATGACTAATCAACATAATACTAGAAAGGATTAATATAATTCTTTCAGTTAAAATTAGTGTTATATCGAATGTACTAGAAATTCAGAAGTGTATCAAACAACATATACAATAGTAGATACAATAAAATCTAACGATTTTATAAAATTCCTTGATTTCTTCGAATTAGAAAAAAACTTATACCTTTGAATTAATTTTCTAATAAGACTACTACTTTTATGCAAATACTGAACAATCAATAATTCATTCAAATATAGTTCTGTTCTACACAAATGTTTTTTTTGAAATGTTACCAGTGGTAAGGATAAATAAGCATAAAGAGATATTGAATTGAAATATCCGACAAACGTGAACATATAAATTGTGAATTTTATTTAAAATCTTTGTTTACAAACAGAAATAAATGAACAAATCTGCTGAACGAGATGAAATTGCATGTACAAAAAGGTAAACAAGACATTGACTTAATTTAGATTAACTGTACACGAACTTACTCGTTCATAATAAAACATATAGCGCTCCAGTGATTCACGTGCTCGTGTTCGCACAGATTCTTTCGCGGCATCTGGATTCTCCTGATATTTACTACAAAAATAGTATTCTGCATCGTGTGATTTCCAAACTTTTGTACAGCAGACACAAAAGTGAAAAAGATTTACATTACTATTGTGTTAAATATGTTTGAAATGTGTATTTTTAGTGCATTAATGTCGTTCTATGTTCGACTGTCACTTTCAGTCATAAACAAAGTAAATAATTGTGTAAACCGCCTGAATTTCGTAAGTCTTATGTTATCTATGATTCAATTGATATCAAAAAAGCTCATTAACCAACTTAAAATACTGTTTAGAATGGCAATGTAAACTTCCCGGTTAAACATTCCAGATCACAGAAAACAGCCCTATTAAAAACATCCATTTTAGTTATAAATCTTCTCTAACATTTGGGGTTAACCTTTAATACAGGCTTTTTTACTAACTAAGCTATTTGCAGGAGAAAATCTCCAACATATTTTAGATGTTTGCTGATAAGTAGCGTGAAGCCATGTGGCATGATTTATTTCACATTACTATACACAAAGAATATATTATTACTCAAGGTAACAGATATGAAAGAACCCGAATATTAACATACAACATAAGAAAGTGAGGGTTATCATTCGAAAATAGATCGCGAGATAGTGAGAGGAACTAATTAGACGTTAAACGAGCTTATTAAATGATTGAATCAATCACGACTATATTTAAAGGTAGTAACTAATATCTACCATAGTACCATCACACTATTAACTGTAACTCACATAACGCTTATAAAACGATACAAATTTGAAAAAAAAGTACTGAAAAATCTATTATTATTATTATTATTATTATTATTATTATTATTATTATTATTATTATTATTATTATTAATACTTACTTCCTAAACACACCCAGCAGAATTCGTAATGGCATAGTGAGCATTTCTAAATGACAAAAAGGTTAAAATGACAGTACGGAACATGAAAAAGTAATCATGTCAATAAGAACGAAAAGTTTTGTAGTGCAGTAGTCAACAAGAAAAAGTAATGAAACTTCAAAAATACTTATAGTATCTTTAATACAAAATCAATGCCATCCGATATTCACCACATAAAATTAAATTGTCTGATACTATACGTTTATGGTAACGAAACCTAATGCTGATAACAACTTAAGAGTCAATGCGTTAAAAACAAATTTACAGGCGGAAAATAGCTCTACGATTTCCGGTTACACAAGTTATGCTGATCAATCAATTTTGCTTTACCGTTATGATTAGGTGGTCAATATCAGAATTAAACAAAGTAACCCAATAATATTTCCTGAGTATATTAGTAATGAAATAGCAGCTAAAAGCATTGTGTTAGAGAAAACAATACTAGTTAATTATTTAAATCTCAATGGCTGAAGAAAAATTGATATGTATAACGTATTAGGATATAAATTAATAAGGCACATGTGAATGTATACTCGTAAGCCATTTTCACAGTATACACATCATCAAAACATATTAACAAACTCCTAAACTACGTCCCCCCCCCCCTAAAAAAATGCCAGATTCATTACTAATAATGAACTAACAAAATAGTAGGGAATAGAGCTCCAAATATTTTAAAGACTTAGATAATATCATTACCGAATAGCATTTACATTAGATCACATTTATGATTTCTTTTAGTCTAAACCTATCCACTAAATGAATTTCAGTTAGAAATATGATTTTATTTAATAAATTGTGCTTAAAATAACTGACTTTGAAACCATGTCGAAAGTCCTAGTACGTCAAACCCACTATGCAGCTAACTAGATGTTTTTGAATGCTAGTTAGTTTAGATAGACAATTGTACGTATGTATGTTTGTATGTGTGTACGTATAACACAGAACCTAGAACACATGTGTATCGATCCAAGTTCCACACCTCAGCAACACAGCAAGATGAACACTAATTTAAGGGTAGAAGTCATCCACAGTTTCTAACTATAGATTACGACATTGGCGTGGACCCCAACCACGTAGTCCGCATCTACCAACACAGCTCAGACCAACAGTCAATAACTTCATGAACTTATGCCATTTTTCGGTTTGGTTGCCCCTGACTTTCTTCCATCCTACTCTAATATCAGTTAGCATTGTGTGTCGCGGTATTTGGTAGTTTGGAGTACGTAATACATATCCTAGTCCCATCAGTGGATGAAAATTCACAATCTGATCAACTGACCTACCATCTTCAAGAAACAACTGATGTCTAACTTCATTATTACTAACCTGGTGATGCTTGCAAATGGGAGTGATATTTCCAAGATACTGATGGCCAAATTCTAATAACTAATGAATGTCATCTACTCTTAATGGTCATACCTCATCCATACAGTAAGACATAACGGACTGATGAGCAGTAACCAAGTCCTTTAATTGATAAACGAATATCTCACCTAAGGAACAGGTGATGTAAGTTGGTGAAAGCGAAACGAGCCTTTCAAGTCTGTGCTAAGATTTCAACAAAGACCAACCCATCAGTGCTGAACAGATCCTCTAGCTAAGTAAAGTGGTTAAGGCGCTCAACTACTTTACTTCCTATCTTTAGTTCGAGTGATGACGTATACCAGTCCTGATGCGGTAATTTGCATTTGGAGGAAAAGAAACACATTCTGAACATGTTTGTATTGTTGCTGGGTCTCATTAAAAGGCTCTTTACTGAGCAAGGCTATGTCATCTGAGTATACTAAGTCAACTAGTGGACCTCCTGGTAGATCAATCCTTGAAAATTAAGAGGACGGGAGTGTTGTTTTCAACAGTAAATGTATGATGCAATCGAACAAAAATATAGATAGTACAGACAGTTGACAGACACTACTTGAAATCTTATGTTCAGATGATAGTTCGTCATACGCAATGACCCAGCTAGCAGTGTTCAAGTAAAGAACCTTTACAAGGTTTATTTAGCCAAAACCTTTCCTTAATTTGAATTATAGGATGATGTGTAATCCTTAAGTTAGACTAAAAGTTCGGTTTACATTACCTACTGCTATCTGCAACTCTGAACTTCCATTCCCACATACTGATTACTAAATTAGACTATACAGCCATGCTTTATCCTTTTCCAATAAATAAAACTATAAACTGAAGTGTGATCGCTTGTAAACAAAGGTATTTTAATTTTGACAGGGTAATAATAAAACGTTATAAGTTTGAAAAAGCAATTTATTCCTGATATATATTTGGAATAATCTGGCCACACATACTTGTCAAAGCAGTTATATGTAAAACTGGAAAACTAATAAAGGTTAAATTAACTAAACGGTCGAATGTGACAATCGAAGAATAAAGGAAAGGACAGATTATCACACTACCAAAAGTTAATTAAAATTACCAGGGCAGATTCAAGGTTATAACAAGGATTCGACACACTAAAGCCCATATGGTCTACAGTCCCAAATTTGCATAGGTTACTTAAAATTAACGAGATATTCCTTTAGAATCAGCATTATCAATGTCTGGCTCACCGACACATACTACATAAATGGTTAGTTAAACTGTTAAATCAGGAAGCAAAACAAACTACGTAAGTATTCTTTGAAAGATAATTTAGAACGGGTAGATCTTCGCGACATTAATATACGTAGATTATGCATTCCATTGACGCAAACTTTCTTTTGAATAATGCACATGTAATTAGGACTATTAATGTTTTTGTGACTATATATGCTTTTATTTTCATTCAATTTTAATTTGCCAAAAATTATTGGAGTCAGATTTATTATTAACCGAAAAATACTTAAAAGCCTGCTCCGATGCAATACACATGAGGCCTGGCAAAGTACCTTTTCAACAGAATCCAGCTTACTTACACAAGAGATACGATTAGCAAGAGATATACAACAAAAGCTTGGAACAGTGATGATAAATGGACACCCGATGAAATTTACAAATCACTGCAAACGTCAGTTGATACGAAAGTCCCTAGCTGATTCCGTCTCTAAAGAAAACATTTTCATTACATTATCATACAGAAAGCGATCCAGTAGTGCTTTTTTCAAGCAGAGGTTAAAATAAGCCGTAGTAAATCCATATTATGCTGTTAAATTAATTATGACTGAAAAGTCGAAACCTCTGATTCCATAGCGATAACACACTTATATCACAATTCGCATATACCGTATACACATACGTAGGGAGAAGTATTCAAACATTGCATTCAAGAGTGGCGGGACATGTACCTAAGCGGCTTCAAGACCAAATAACATAAAGTAGTCCGAAAAAGTCAGGGAATAGAAAACCTTGCACACCTATTTCAAAACATATGATTGAGACTGATCATAAGTTTGATCATGTAGCAGCTTTTAAAGCTTTTTCAGTAATCAATACAAGCGTATCCTTAAAATAGCAGAAGTCAACCATTAGAAAACTTAGGCCTTTTTTGTACGTATAGAATTAGATTGTTGTAAACTTGAATCCACCCAGGCAATTTTTATTAGCTTTTGGTAGTGTGATAATCTGTCCTTTCCTTTATTCTTCGATTGTCACATTTGACCGTTTAGTTAATTTAACCTTTATTAGTTTTAAATTTTCGCATATAATTGCTTTGATAAGTATATGTGGCCAGATTATTCCAAACATATAGCAGAAATAAATTACTTTCTTCAGACTTACTCCGTTTTCTAACTACACTATCAAAAAAAATTTACGATGAATGCTAATTGTTTTAAATTTTAACTTTGAACGAAGCACTTTTTTCAAAATGAATAACTTTTTTAACACCTCTTAAATGACAAAAGAAATTTAGATTTTGATTACGTGATCCAATAACAAGTCATACAAATGGAATTACCATATGATTGCAACCTTCGTTTTTCTCGATACACACGTGACATGACGGACAATCTTTAGTATGAGCTGTCATATAATTTGCTGTGCCCGAATCATCTCGGCATTTAACAAGCCATTGTTTTAAGGTTGCACAACTGGTTGGAGCATGATACGCCTCTGAGCACATAAAACAAAACTCTGCATGGCATCGTTCGCATTGAACACGTCGTGCTTTCGGTTCTTCAAGAGCACAAATCAAAACAGGACAGCCAAGCCCGATACAAAATCGCAATGATGGATGACTCTAAAAAGTGCAAAACAATATATAATATATCTGCTAATGTGAGCATAAGTCCATGCAAAATAAATGTCTTCAATCTTCGATTTTAATTAGTAAAAGAAATTCACTCAGAAATCCATATAGCTTGATAAAATTCACACCAACTACCAGTGATATTATGATCTCCCAATACATTTGTTTGACCATCCGTATTTATTTCTGCGTGGAACAAATGCGCTTACTTTCCCAGGAAAGTCCGTTATGTGCGAGGACAGTGAAGTGTTGTCACTAGCTAGCATCTTAAGTAATAATAGACTAGATTTGCAACTTTAAAGTAAAACGATATAAGTAGAATAGAAAATATGAAATCCTTTGATTTTATAGTTTATGTATAAGTTTGAAATATTAACCGACTAGCTAGAATCGCAAGAAATCATATTAATCAATTAATTTCATTATTATTTCTCAACTTTGATAAGTTACTTTAACATCCTTTTAAAGCTAAAGGATTCCTCTGGTTTAGAAACAGTCGGCATAATGTATGTAGCAATCAATAAAGTTGACACCATGCTACATAAATTGCGAAAAACATGTGAAAAACGGACTCTACGGTAGTTATTTAAGTTTTAAGGCAAGGATGAATTTGCCACACCTTTATTTTTCTCTAGATAGTTAAAATACTCTTATATATATATGCAGACAAACAGTCTATCCTTGTTTGAAACAACAGGGTTGTCTTTGATACGGTGAACGGAAATGGGCTTTGTAAATGTCTGCCTGAAAGGTGACTCGAGTTCATAAAAGTTGAGCTGCAAGAAACAATGAAAACTTGTATGTTAACCGGAAGTAATGAGTACAATGATCCGAAAAAAAAGTCCTGATGCATATTTGTAAATTCTGACTTCTTGAGGAGGAGCATTTTCGACGGCACTCAGATGAGCCACTGTTTCCATCTTGGGGTGGTCAACATGATGGTATTGTTTCGACGCTTGACAGGATGTATGTTTGAAGTGAAACAGTCATCTAAAGGCCTAAATTACTCACCGATATCAACTTCGTTGGTCTTGACAGACGTACTAGAGTTTCCATACCAAGTAAACTCGAATCAGTTTAAAGAAGCACACTGCTGACCAGTTTACTAAATATAACCACGATAAAAAGCACAAATGTCTCAGCTCTTTCTGAGTACAATAACTGAGAACACGATTATCTGACTTGAAATGATATCAGAAAAAAGATAAAAATCAGTCAGCCGTGAGCAGGTTAGTGTTTGCGTTTTATATGAACAAGTTTCAAAAAGAAACCGCCTATAGTTGTTTCCTTCAATTATTTTGTTAACATATGGCTTATTATGTCTCACCTATGCTTAAAATTATCACTTCATTTTGAGTTGAATGTTTTTACTAACCTTTATTGTACCACGTTTTGTGTTTGAGTAAACTGAGAATACTAAACTTTTCTTAAAATGTATAGAAGCGTCTAAATGGTGAACTCTAGAAAATAAATGTTATCAGTAGAGTATTATTAATATGAACAGAACAAAACTGTTTATATTACAATTATAACGGAATCAAGACTGCAACAATATTTGAAAATTAAGGCTAAAAATTTATAATAATAGTATCAAAGTAAAGCATAAGATATCTTACCTCAACCGTACGATGGAATAGCAGGTTCAAATACTTGTCTTTTACAGGAGAATTTTTTAATAGTGTTAAAAGGAAATCCTCTATTACTAAAACATTACATCCAACTGACATACAGTTGATTTCAATACTTAAACCTTCTTCTATTTTTATTGTTAAATATGAACACCAACAATCTGGACAAAATCTATGTCCACACGACAAACCACACAAACCACTCATTTCATTACTGCTTAAGAAATCGCTATTCATATCATGAGGATTATCTGACCAGACATCAAATATAGTATTGGCAATTGCAGTAGTAGTAGGAGGATAAGAAGTAACACTGGAGAGAGATAATGTACAATCTTTTGAATTCCCTTTCTTAGAAGAAGTCGACCTATGAAGTAATTGTAAATCGGACTCATTAAATATACTGACTGGATTGTCTGTTTTATTTGACGGAACTGTATAGCATATTTCGCAACAGGAATCTAGAGAATTACAATGCATAGAAAATTAACCCTTCATTGGCAATCAATAACTATGAAAAGAAAATCACTGGGTAAATTACAGTTTAAAAAAACGCATATTCTACACTATGAGAGTATCGGCTAACAGTTAGTAGCCCAGGGCTTCACGCTACATTATATTATTGAAATTTTATGGTCTAGTAACCAGGCTGAAAGATCTGAATACTCATTTTAGTATACTGAAATAAAGCTTCATTCCTACGTGCCTGTTATGATGCATCCGTACAGCTTGAATATAATCCTTAAAAACATCATGACCAAATTGGAACTCGAACGTTATATGGTCACAATTGCATTACGCGAATTCACATCACGTTCCAAAGAAAAATATCAAGCTGGGAAAGACGAAACACATTCAGTACTAATAAGAATGGATATTGTATTATTACTGATTGTCACATTTAACACGTACAATTTATTGTACTTGTGAAACTAGTGTTTTCAAATGGAGGTAAGTAGAGTGGGGTTCGCAGATGAGACTTAATGGCTGAAAGTAAAACGCGTTAACTATTGAGTAACAGCTTCCATGTACCCAACAACGAACTACACTCAGTGACGGTTGGGGTGCTATTAGGAGTTCCTTATCCAGGAGAGTGGATTAGAATTCAAGCACAAAACGAGACGATTAGAACAAACCATTTATGGCTTTCTATCGACTGATCTCCAACAAAGTGATTACACTAATCAATTTAAATTTAAAGTTCAAACCACCGTGACTTGAGTGATTTGGAAGTTTGAATAGTATTCGTAGTTTCAGTGGACAAAACAACTCGAATAAAAGGAAGATTACTAAAGGTGTGTCACGAATGGGAACATTTAATTTCGATGTACAAACAGTTATCCATTCCAAATTCATAGTTTTCCAATCAGTGTGAATCAAACCTAATGACTGCCCTCAAATTACCGTGAATATGAATATATGGTGATAGACTTGAAAATTGAGTTCTTTTACCACTCTAGTAGCACTCCTCTTGATTAGAAACCGAAATAATCCTTTAACATTTCTTAAAATAAACAGTAGTGATGAAACGACAGTTTCACATGAACACATCAATAAAGTGGAAAAATAAGGTGAGCAAAAACACTTCAGTTTAAATAATAACATTACATGAGACTAAAGAAATGCAAAGAACTAAACTAAGATCCAGATTTTCTAAAAACTTCCCAAAGGAGAAACTTAGCTTCTTAAATGCAAAAATATCAATGCATACTGCTAACCTGGAGTGACTTTTGGCGGAGACATAAAGGGGATTACTCGAAAATTGAGATTTTGGACAGTGTAGATAGTAGCCATCACTGCTTGACTATCGCTGCAAGTGGGTTGTATATTTGAACCTGGAAGGATATTGTGATTAATCAATGTCACCAAAGGATGGGCCAGAAACTTTTTTTTGATTGCCTCTACATCCCACTTATTATTATGCAACAATAACCGAGCAATGGCTGGTGGTACCTGAAACAATTCAATATAATGAACGTTTGTTTTGATTTTTTCTAGAACATAAAGCGTATGGTATTAATAAGTGTACTATATGAAATTGAATAGCTTTTTCAAAAGAGCAGAACATCGCAATAATGACTAGAATGAGCAAAAAGACTGGATCAACGTAAGATTATTGTCTCAGTATGCTTCATATTTCTTACTTACTACTTACTGGAAACATAAGTGATGACCACGAGTAGATTACCTCTAGCTTCTATTACGAGGCCAGTCAGTCAGTCAGTTACAACGTAGAACTTGGTACATGCGTACATCAGTTCAAGTTGCCATGCCTCAATTAGCAGATAAGATTAAATTGTCGGACCAAATCCCAGAGTAGGGGAGGTAGTAACAGAGTAAGTACTAATGGATAGGCATAGAGACCAGAGATGAGATTTGAGATATAAAGTGATTCAGTAAAGAGAAAATTATAATAAGCTCAGAAATTAGAATTTGGAGGAAGACAAGGAGTGGATGCACCTGCGCCATTGCCAACGATTTTGAGCCATATCACCTAAAGTCTCAAACCATTTGTTACGCTCATCGTGTGGGCCCCAACCAGGTAGTCTACATCTATTAACATGGCTGAGCCCAATTGTCAATGACTTCATGGATTGGTGCCATGTTTTTGTTTGGCCACCCCTAGCTTTCTTCCAGCCTACTCCCACACTAGACAACATCGCTCGTTTCGGTAGACGGTGGTCAGGCATACGCAACACATGTCCTAACCACCTCAGCCGGTGAAGATTCACTACTTCATCAATAGGCTTACCGTATTTACCTAGTACTCTATTCCTAACCCATGCATTGCTTACTCGGTTGTCCCAGCAAACACGAGCAATGTTTCGGAGACATCTATGATCGAATACTAGGAGCCTACGGATATCCTCTATCCTTAAAGGCCATGTTTCACATCCATAAAGTAAAACGGATCTAACTGCTGCACAGTAAACGCGTCCTTTCGTCATTAAACGAATGTCTCGCCTACGCTACAAGTGTCTATTACGAGGCATATTTAAAGCTACTGATTGGTTCTATCTATGAAAGCATACCCCAAAAATGACGTACCAGCAGACGCCACCCAATACCATTATTCTACTATGGCAAGAAATTATTACTAAAACAGGCAATAATAATTCAGTACACAACCACCAATTATTTTACACTCGGACGCCTGAACTCTGATGCACGGTAGAATTCACCAAAACGAAAAGTCGTGCAAAGATGTAATTACAGGATGAGACGAAAGGTGTATATAGTTGACATGAAGCTTTCACTAAACAAATGTCAGCCCTCTTAACTAAGCTCTTATGAATACCTGCATGAATTTGACATTTTTCAAGCTACTTTAAGTTCGCAATCAAGAATTTGTAAAGGTGACAAGTACGATGACCTCTGAAAAGTACTTCACATTTAAATACTTGACACCTGAAACTTCCAAGGAAATACGTTGTGTTATCAATTTAAAATGCTCCGATTATAAGTAAACTAAAATCAAACCTTGCGAACGACCCAGCTAACTGATTTACGGAACTTAAGAATGCATTCATTTTACAATGAACATCTCTTGAACGCTTTAGCAACCATATAGCTGCCTAGCAGTACAAAGTTTGATATAACTTCGAATACTCGAGATATAATGAAGTTTGAGTGCACAAATCTTCAGAGTGAAAAACAAAGTAACGATAGCTGCTCAGGAAGACTCTTTACAAATAACTTCACGATTTTTGTTATATAATACTTCAAATGTACCCTTTGTTCATGCGCAGAATAAATTGTTACTTCGTGAAGCACCTTAAGGCACTTTTAAGCACCGTAAAAAAAACATGATCGGGATAAACAGGGATTGTCAAAACAACTAATGAATGTCAAGTAACGTTTACGAGTCTTTAGGGTTTGTCTAGAACCTTAGTAAATACTAAAGCATTAGTACCACAGACTTCACTAAAAGGGACAAATAGTATTCCTATAAACAACCACAGTTGATCTATTGTTAATGCAAATACCACTTTTTAAATTGAATTTGAGCTAACTCAAACCATTTAAAATTGCAAAGAGTACACTTGAAAAATGAAACGCACGTTTATAAGGTTACATAGCGTATCAACAATACTATTAAGAAAGCTTTCAACTTCATTCCTTTCCAGAGCTTTGTAAAGAAAAGATTCCGGATGAAGTCTGTCTGAACAAAACCTGAATATATTTCATCAAGTAAAAGGAATATAACTATACTTTTCATTTTCTACATCATATTCAGGTTCATTGTAATTATAGTCATCAGATTCATCTGAATCATATGACTGGTCATTGTTTGTCTCCTCCATTCTAAAAAACCACTTTGGTATGTTCGATCATTATGACCTACAGCTCAAATAAGGCTCCCCCAGTCTTCAGTCTTCAATAATAAAGTTCATAGGTTTTGTATACTATGTCAAGCCTTGCGGCCTTTATTCCAGTAAAGATCCATTTTTCAAAATAATGGTTCACTGATGGGGCTTATGCTACTTGTTCCTGAAGTGTATTCTAGTCTTTAACAACTTTATATTATAAAAAATGTCCACTCTGAGTTGATTTGATCCATGTTTTCAAAACTTTTATTAATGGCGTTTGGGGTTATTAGTACCAGAGGTAATGAGCAGGTAAGACAATAACACCTTAACCAAGGCTTTTATGAGATTACGTCGTGTTCTGCGACAAGAGGAAATGCCTAAGTGCCCTAATAATCCATCATGAGGAAGATTTGAAAGGCCTGCTACTAACTTAACACGTATTTATTAAACTCGCTCAAGTGTATTGACGCCCCCTTAGCAAGTCAGAAACTTGGTGATTTGAGACAATCTTTGATACGAGGTCTCACGTATGCAGATTATAAAATCTGAAACATATTTTAATGTAAATGTTTGAATGCTTTGAGAGGCTACTGTGGCACTCAAAACACTTGAACTGGTAGTACGCTGCAGCATTTAGTGGTTTTTATACCATGGCTTACAGTTACATCTAAAAAAAGTGAAAATGGTTCCTTATTTATGGTGAATCGACAGGTTGTCGCAGTAGCCTATATTCACTAATGCACACTTTCAGCAGTCAACCTTTAACTCCCAACACTAGGACCATCCAACCAATTCGTCTAAATCAGCTTCAGGACCAAACCACACGGTATTATCGCTTATAGTATTGTGAAGTTCTGAGTCATCTGTTATTAAGAGTGTCGATTACTTCGACTGCTGAATCAACTCGTGACATGTAGTCATAATAAAATGGAACAAGAGGGAATTAAAGTGGTTCTTTAGAGCAGGCTACTTAATACAAGCCCCCGATTCAGACAGTGCCCTGTATGTAACAATGAATAAATTCAAAAAATTAAATTGTGGAAATTTGTCATTGATCCTGACTATGTTTGTTTTAATGAACATGACTAGATAAAGGTACACGGTCAAGAATTATCACTAGAGCTTTGCGCGACACACTATAGAAAGAAACAACTCCCATTAACAACTAGTAGAGACATTGCAATCTTGTTTACGTTCCACTTTAGTTATCACTATCACCTGCTTTACGCTGTATCATCCCGTGTGGTTTTAATCGTTATAAATTACTCTGGATACACTATAAGCTTAACATGGTCTTATACGAAATATACCTCATGTTGACTCGTACTCTTTGTTTCTGCTCAAATGGAAAGTTTATTAACCGACTTTGGATTTATTATGCCATCCTGAATTTTGAAAGCCTTCATAAAAGGCGAATCTAAGATAATTTGTTGAATGCCTATTTAAAACCGATGAAAGCTACATTCACAGCCAGTCCACTATTTATATCTACCGTCGTTTCATATAGTCAATAAGTCATTAAAACAGGAGATCCACATATCATAATAATAGCTTTATTCTCCATGCTTTTGGGCAAACTAGTTAAACTAATTTACATCATTACGTGTTTTATCACGTGTTACTCTTTTTGACATTTTAAAAATTACGCTAGCATAACTGACAGGTATATTATTAGATGCCAACTATCTATTTTCACGTTTAATACAAGGAACCATTGTTTGTAATCGTACAATCCCTTGGAGGAAGGGCTTAAGAGTGTAATATTTTGAACAACTCTGAGTGACTCTGCAACTATGTCTACAAAAGATAATAATGACCCAGGGTGAACATAATTGCCATTGTACTACTTAATTGCTTTTAGATGGTGAAGGCAGAAAACACTATTTTCTCAGCAATAAGGAGTGGTTGTTTAGTAACTAATTAAGTTGTATTTATATGACAATATCTGACAGTAATGTGCATAAAGTAAAATTTGCTAACTTTCTCAAAATAACTTTTTACCTGGTCAATAGTTAACTAACACAGTCAGGTTCCACTGTATCAATAATGATGGTATTTCATCATTTCTCATAATTCGTCAGCCATTTTTCTGAGGCAATTTGATTTTCACTTGATGAAATATCGGTTCTAATATCCTTGCTCTACTCACTGCCAGCTCTATAACCAGTTCCCAGAAACGAAAACTAACACCGCATTACATACCTGATGGTCAGCTTAACAGAATACATCAGAAGCGGAATATGTTACAAACTAAGTAAAAAGATAAACAAGCCCAATAAAAACGAAGAAAACTGTCATTTAAAATTTAATTGCCAAAGAAGTTTATGTTTTTAAGCTTAACTTTCGTTGCATATGGATTTATTTAAGAAAAGTAAGAGCCACAGAAGTGGAATAACCAGTGAAGTGCTAGCACAAGCCTTCAGAACAGCTCTTGAATCTATGAACATAAGGTGGTAAAAAGAAACCTAGGACTCCAGTCGATTCGTTTTAGCGTCTATGAGTCAAAGTCAAGTGGAGACGTGAGTTCCGAAAAAGCAACAGTAGAAAACCTCCTCGGCTTGTTACCATCCCAGTTAAATAACGTCGATTCTATTTTAGGCTTAAAGCCATAAGATGTGGTTACAATAAGTCATAACCATAACTTTTTTAATAATTGGTTGATGGTTGTTGAATGATTTCCAGCAACTCTTCATTAGAGCGGGTCAAGTTGAACTCTTAAGGAGTCAGATACAACCGTCAGTGGATGAGAAGTCCTTCAGATTTAACTATCTATGTTTAGCCACTCTTTTTTTTGGGGAAGGATCTTTAATGAGCTGTTCTCGTGCTTCTTATAGTTGCCTAAAAAATAACGTGATAAAAGCAGTCATCTCATTATTAAGTCCGAACTGATTATCCGGTGGTGAGATAGTGTATTCACTAAAATAAGTGGTTTCTAGACTCTCAGAAAGTGTCCATAGAAAAATAGTGACAAATTGTGAAAAAATTATTTATGATCGAAAGTATGCCAGGAACACAAGCCAACTAAAAAACTTCTAGGATTAGATATGGAACTGAATATAGACTAAATGTCAAAAAGTTTTATTGAAGAACTTAAGATATTTAATTACAATTCATAATTTTATTCAAGGAGTTGCTACGACGCACGTATTGTGTGCGATGGGAAGTATTTTCACCCCAACCTCGCCAGACACTTCCGAGCTAACCCGACGCACCTCTGGCGACTATTGCTATGATGAGGCGTAAATTGCAACGAGAGACACGAACGCCTAGTAGTTGAACTCCCCGGTATCTATTTCGGCCTAGTGAATGACTGTTACCTAATCCATCTAGTTTGGCTTGCTATCAAGATACGAAACATGACTATATGCTTTTCTGGGATTACATGTAGATTAGTCCTAAAACGTTTTATCTTTATTAAAGCTAAGTGTGTAATATTGACAGTCAACTCCCTAAGATGAAAACTTACTCGTTTTATAAGCAGGATAAATTTGGTGTGTCAAGGATAGCATAGTGCTGAATAGAAAAATTTATCATAGTAAATATGAAGGAATGAAACAAATGAATGTTAAAATGATAATAGACTGAACAGGAAGTTTATGATGACATTAATATTTATGTTTAATAAAATAGCCACGGACAGGGCTATAAAACAAAAATTGATGAAACTCAATATTTGTGACGTCACTGGGAGCAGTAGCAAAAGTAATATAGTTAGAATGTTGAAA
Organism: Schistosoma japonicum; assembly: GCA_025215515.1. Classification (NCBI taxonomy): domain Eukaryota; kingdom Metazoa; phylum Platyhelminthes; class Trematoda; order Strigeidida; family Schistosomatidae; genus Schistosoma; species Schistosoma japonicum. The sequence continues at coordinate 16,755,073 of CM046064.1, forward strand.
TTTCCACTAACTAGATGCCAGGTGCAATTCTTATCTGCTTTAGACTATCCTAAATTAAATTTCCACTTCGACTTAAACACAGGGAAAAGAAGTAAACATGAGACGAGCGCTTTATTTCAAGGCAGAGAGTGAGCTATGTGCAAAATATTCATATATTTATGGTGATTATTCATTAAATTGATATTATGAACATTTTATCAACACAATTACATGTTGTCAAATGTACTGTAGAGTATGTCACATATAGATTCACACTGATGTGATGTAAGTTTACAAATGAAGCTTGCAACAAGTAAATACAACTCCTGACATTTGATTTAATGAACAGTAGTATTCTTGGGGTTTTTCAGCCCCAAACAAGTGCCGATTCGAAAATCACAGAGGCATATATGGAAACTCATAATAGTGTAAGTGTAGTTGAATGCATACCTAAGTGTTTTCACAAGACAGAAACACATAAAATAACCAAAATCCCCTGTTGTTTAACTCTGAATTCAGACAAACCCTAAAATTGATATCAAATCAGCCTTTGTGCTATCGTACAAGAGTGGCTCGGGACGTATACTGAGGTTTACTGGCGCATTCGCTATACGATAAGTCGACTTCCTCCCAGTGTGTGTGCAAAAGCAATTTATACTTACACCAAACCTACCCTGGTAATATTAATATTGTATCCAGAGCAGAGCATGATTCACAATGTTTTTCGCATTGCCTTTATTTTCGTCTCTTATCTTCTAAGAGTCTAGCTAACCCTCATTTTTTTCATCTACGTGTCCTAATTACTTTATGTGTGGCCAGATCGTCCGGAACCTATTGCGCGCATAAATTACATTTTTCTGATTAACTTTGTCTTTTTGTCGGATTATTACAGTTAATCACAGGGACTAATTGTTTCGAACAGTTATATACTCTCGGATATACGGGTATAAGTAAGTTTTACATGTATGACCGATTTACTTAATAGGCATATGGTCAGATAAGTAGTTAAGACGACAGACAATAAGGAATGACAGTTTATTACTGGGTGTATTAATGTATACAAGTTTTACAAGAATGTTCATTTTAATGCAACAGGTATAGCTTGATGCGCGCAGAAAAATTTACCAAATGAAGCATGAAATAAGCATATGTCAGAATGCATATAAGACCTAGTGTAAAGCTTGCAGCGACAGTAGTAGCTAAATGCATGTCAGATACATTTGTTCAATAAATGTAATATCAGAGGAAGCAAAATTAACAGTAAAATAAGTAGACTGTTGGTTAGGCCTTAGGACTGTACACAAACACTATTAAAAATAATACATAATGGAAGGTACGGCGACACATATTTTACATGTATGGTCATCTGATTGTAATAATATGTTTCACATTATAAGGAAATATAATGGTAGATAATTCCCTAAATAAATATTTGTATGGGCTCTTGTCATTGATACTGACCACGCATACTTTAGTAAACATGGCTAGCTGAAGATGCTTAGTCAGTCATCACTATCCGATTACGAAAAGACACCACGAGGGAAGCAACTTGTTTCCTAGTTTGCCAGCATACACGGTGCTATGCCGTTAACTCCCTACTTACGATCTAAATTACCTACTTGTTTATTAATCATTGACTTTTGGTCTGTTCTTACTTGCACATACTGGTTTAATCGTAAGAAGCTACTCTGGTTATACAGCAAGAATAATTTAGTCATATACACAAGAAATACGAAGGCTTATAAACGGAAATTACATATTTGTCTGTTTTAGTGCCAGTTATACTACTAAGTCTTCGCTGGTTAAGATTAATGTGTTTCGGTTTCTGAAAACAAACAGTAAATTCGTGTTCATAAGATCAAGTGTAATGATTGCTTTCCAAAAAATAAAAAGTTAAACTATTCAACAAATTTGCCGACTTTTTATTCAACACTTTTACCATTGACAAGATGTTATCATTTGTTTCGTTAATAATTAAGATATAAATTTATCGCCTATTAACTTTGATTAAGTACTACTTTACAGGTACATATTTTTTGCAGAGTCACAATGACAAATATTTGCTTTTGTTCGTATCTTTAAATTCCAGAAAGATTTATTTATTAGGATTCCTTTACACAACTTATAAAGATTCACATATCTTCAGATGAGGTGATACTTTCACCAGTTAGTTTGAAGTTACTAAACAGTCTGTTAGGATGAGGATACTTTTGCTTATCAACTGCATATTAGCCTTGCAAATACAATTGGCACAGTCCCACGTAATGTAGCTGCTGGATAATGTGACCACCATAAAACTCATCAAACAATTACAATCCTACGTTCAGAAGTACCTATTAGAGAATGAGTTCTATATCAAGTGTTAGATTTGTTTAACACCATCTTAAATTCACCAAAATGCCTCACTGAAGATAGAAAAATTGGATGTCTGTCTTGAATTTCTGAAGTGTTTATATACTAAGTTATAAATAAAAATAGTAGAGAAGCTATTAAAGTAATAAATAAGTTCATTTCATTTTTCTCACTTATAATGATAATAATAATAGTTCATTCTCAGGTAGCATGTTGTACATGGGAGCAAACCAGTTTACAAGCATGATCAGAATGATATGGATTGATTTTAATAGGGATGTTATAGAGAGTCACTGATGTGAAAATCACGCCATATGAAGATATTAATTATTTATAAAGCTAATTGTAACAAGGTTCAGAGTTTGCAGTGCTAAGGTATTAGAGATGTGTTATGTATTGTAGAACACTTTCAGAAAGCAACAACGCGTTTTTCGACCGTGGCGCTGTAATCACAGAAAATGGCTGGGGCTAAGCAAAATGGACAATACAGACTATTTAGAAACGGAAAAAGGCTGAGTATTTGATATCAGGTTAAAAGAGACAATTCATGTGGGTTGGTTTCGAACGGAGACTTATTGATGCGTTAATTGCGTTCCTAGCCAGCGTCTGGAGTAAGTTGCTTAAAGGAGACCATTACCATACGACAGCAGATCACAAACTCGGGGATACAGCGATATAGAAGTATATATGAAATAGAAAGAATATAAACGAATTTTAATTAGTGGGGCAAAATAATCAGTTTTAAACCAGGATTTTCTTTCGAATTTGAACAAAGAAGGGACAACAATGGTTGAAGAACAAGATCAATTCATTTTTTCAGAGATTCCTTCAACTACTATGCAACCTAGAAATAATTTATATTCATCAAGAAAAACAAGTATGCATTCGTTATATCAGCAGAGAATTAGAAATTTGAATGAAAGTGGGTTAGTGAAAGATCATCCCAGAGGATGAGTTGTAAGTAATTCTAAACATTATTTATTTATAGTATAAGCATACAAACGTTCTGGAAAAAAAAGAAGGTTGGACCTTGAACACAATAACATTTTGATAGGAACAAAACCAGCCAACAGACAACATGCTTCAGTTATGCAATCGTTATGAAGATGACAAGAGTTTCAATAATAAAATGAAATATAAAAACTTGAGAGAGTTACAGAAGAAAAGAACTCAATAGAAAAATTTCACCAAGGTAGAGCAAGATCTATAAGAAGGACTTTTTCCACATGAAGTTCTGGTTTGAAATCTTTACTCGAAGTTGTGTGTGTAAGCTGAAACATATTGGGTATCTTTTACTTATGGATTGTCTTAGAAGGATCAGCTATGCATATCTTTTATTCACAACATAACTTTACAACCATAATTCGGAATGATCATGACATTAGTGATGCCTTAACTCTTTGACCATACTCTTCGTCTTTCGTCTTATGTCAGAGGCAGTAAACTACACAAAACCAACTTTTAGGATGTCCTACCGAATACCTGCATACCACCTTCTAATACTGATAGTCTTAACAAGTGACGCACGATTGTCTATCACTCGTGTTTCAGTGATAAGTTGTCAGAGAGGGAAAGAGTGATTTAGAGTGTTTAGGAGAATAGTTATCGATCGAGGAACTTTAGTCCTGTTCCGAGTCATGTTTGACAAGTTAACAGTATGCGCACGCAGACCTACGAGTTGTGTGAGCCACGATTTATACAAGTCTAGATTGGTACTACTTGAGGCCTGTGTATGCCAGCTACTTGAATGCCATCCACTCAAACTCAACAGCCTCCGAATAAGTGATAAGCTAAGGGTTGAATGGATGCAGTGATACTCCACAAAAAATACATTGGAAATGGATTGTGGACTTAACTCCACTATACATTATAATACATTAGGCTTAGAACCACTTTGAAAAAGACGAGCTAAGCTCAATCTGACATTCTATTTAAAGTTGTGCACCGTTTAGCATACTCGCCCCCGACCGTAGTCTAAGATTTGTCGATGCATCTAAGTACAGCCTCAGAAATCACACAGGTACAGTGTGGTTAGAACATTTTATAACTAGAATATGATATAACTCACTGCCATTTGAAACAGTTTACCGGCAGAAATGCAGCAACTTACTCCTAACAATGACTAACGACATAATTAATGCATCAGTAACTCACCATTCATAAGCAACCTACATAGATTCCACCACTACGGAAGAATACCCCATATATGTACCCCGTTGGTGCCTTAATTCAAATTCTAAATACTACTGGCCTTATCCCGTACCTGGATATACTGTATGGTCCTTTTTGTTTACTCCCAGCCGGCTCTTTGAATCGTAACGTCATAGACGTAAAGCTCGTGGTTGTTTGTCAAAAATGCACTATGCTACAACACGCAACTCTGGCACCCTAGTACTGTGAACTTTGATGTCGTTGACCTTGCTTTTGATTAACTACCTTCATATAGTGTGAATCCTGTATCAATGACCCAATAAAAATCCTTGTATACAAACAAACCTATATTATGCTGACCATGTCTGTAAACTGGTATGCTCTCATGTACAAAAAACTACTTAAGAATAAATCTATTATTATTATGTCACAATTCCTGTGAATGCATTCTAGAAACTATGTTTGGAAGTCGGTATGGAGTAAACGACACACTGAAGTGGTTAAGACTGTAGCTTGATATGCTGCTACTTATGAAAATATGCAGGACACTGAAAGTGGGAGAGTACTGCAATCTTCCGACTTATTTCCAAGCAGCTTTTTATCAGTGAAGTAGGGAAAACTTAAAATTCCTGAGCTCAAGGTTGTTTTTTATCACGATGCCAAATGCTTACTTAATATACCGACATAGAGAGGGGATAGGCGCTTCTCTACAACATTTTATGGATTTGAAAGGCTGAAAACAGGATCAGAAAAACCGGACAAGATTAATCAAATAGACAGGACCTAATACTAAGTAACGTGAGCAACCTCAAATAATCTGGGGTCTAGTGAACGAGCAACTATCACTCGATGAATGTATTAAAACTGTGAATTATTAGGTAATAAAGATTAAGGAGCGAATAGTGCTGACACCACTATCTGTAAAACACGAAGACATTTAAGTAAAATCTGTCGCTCAGTAAGCCTAAATTATATGATTTTGAAGAGTTCATAGACTGCCCGCAATGTACTACTTACGTATTCATATAAAGGTCTCCTGATCTCTGAAAAACAGCATGATCCAGAATAGATTACTCTTCCTTCATAAAACCACTGCTATCTCAAGAAAGCTAGTGTGCCTCAAGGAATAAAGGGATATATATACCATAAAGTCTAAGCTAATCAATTGTCAGTGGTGTGTAAGATTATAGTCTAATAAACACCAAATATGATCATCGAGTTAATTGCCAGTGGCTAACTGAAGGTAACTTAGACAAAGTGATTCCTAATCGGAGGTCATAAATCATGGAAGAATAGACAATTAAATGTCGATATAAGATTGACGATTTACTGATAATATAGTATCGAATAGGGGGTGATCGATAAAATATTTTGATAAGGAATCGAATATTAATATCAGATCTATAGAAGTAAGGAGAATGAATCGCATTCACAAAATAAAGGTGAGTTTTGAATACACGAATTGTTGAAAAATTGCTGGCAGATAATTTTTTAATGACGGTTACATTAGAATATAGAGACAACTATTAATATAGTTTATTCTAAAAGCTTGCCCAACTCCTTGCTGTATCTTGGCAATTATCACAGATCATACCAAAGTAGTTTTAAATGACAAACTTTCCTAAATGATTTTCTCACATTTTTCCTGGTTCTCCCCAATTTTTCATGATTATGTATTTATATCTGTCAGTGGTGTTAATTTGTATGCTAAAACCATGAAATGTAAAAAATTTCATCTTACTTAGATTTTCATGGAAGCTCTACACTAATATATTTATATATAAATATATAATAAGTTTAAAATTAAACTGACGTAGCAATATGAATGTGCATTGGTATTTTAATTGACTGAATATGTCACAGATTGATATTAGCAGGGTTCCACTGAAAACCAGATAGCACTGGACAGCTGTTTTGTTCTAGTATGTAACTCCTTAGCAGTGCGCTTTCAGATTTCGCCTCAGGGAATCAGTTTAATGGTAAACGCCTAACCCTCTGCACCACTGGGTCGGCATCCAAGGGTAAAATTCCCACTTTCATCAATTCGTGATATGTAGCCCGACGATCATCCATCGTCATTCGTGATATCTGTCTTACTTTCGACAAGTGTGAACTCAACCAATCACCAACTTTATTAGAGCTTCAGGAACATCTTGGAGTTAGATGATTATTGTACTTTAATTAGGATACCTATTTTTTGGGTATTGGTGTTCCAAGTGAACTTCGTTTCAGTTTTTCTAGGGTTACTGCAAGTCCTAACCCTGGGTAAAGGAGAAGGGTTAGGTATGGGGCTAACAGCTATATGAAACACCGAAGAAACTGGCAGGGAAATACAGTAAACCAGAGCTATCGTTCAGGAACAACGAAGGTAAGCTAATCACTGAGATTCAAGAACAAAGGAACAGATGGGTTGTACACTTTGAGGAACTCTTTAATAGACCAGCTCCACCGAACCCACCAGACATCGAAGCAGCATCTACAGATCTACCGATAGATGTCACTCCAAAACGTTGGAAGAAATCAAGATGGACATTAGACAGATCAATATTGTGAAAGCAGCAGGACCTGACAATATATCAGCCGAAGCACTCGAGTTAGATATAGATGTAACGGTGAGGATGCTCCAGGAGGATTGGGAACGAGGAAGAACAATCCCTGGAAGATCGCAAGGTAGGGTACCTCATCAACATACTAAAGAAAGGAGATTTAAGCAAATGTGGGAACCACAGAGGGATCATACTGTTGTCAGTACCAGGGAAAGTCATCAACAGAGTGTTGCTGAACAGAATGAAAGACTCAGTGGCTGCTTAACTTCAAGATCAACAGGCTGCTTTCCGTAAGGATAGGTCGTGCACAGACCAAATCGCAACACTATGGATCTTCGTTTAACAATCAATCGCTAGAATTCGTTACTATACATCAACTTCACTGACTATGAGAAGGCGTTTGACAGCGTAGACAGGAGATCACTATGGAAACTTCTTCGATACTACGATGTACCAGAGAAACTCGTCAATATTATCCGAAATTCTTACGATGGATTTCAGTGCAAATTTGTGCGTGGAGGACAGCTAACAGATGCATTCGCAGTGAGTTCCGGAGTCAGACAAGGGTGCCTACTCTCGTTTCTTCTCCTCCTTCTAGTTGTTGTTGGATCATGATGACCTTCACATCAGAGATGAAGCACGGAATTCAATGGACAAGTAGGATGCGATTTGATGATTTGGACTTCGCGGATGATTAAGCTCTTCTATCTCATACGCATCAACGAGTGCAAGTTAAGACAACCAACGTAGCGGCTATCTCAGCATCAGTAGGCCTGAACATACCAGAGGGAAAGAGCAAGATTCCTAAATACAACACATGGAGCACTGATTCAATTGAACTTGATGGAGAAACTATAAGAAGTGGATACTTTCACGTGCCTGGCAAGCATCATCGATGAACAAGGAGGATCCGATGCAGATGTAAAGGCAAGGATTGGCAAAGGAATGGCAGCATTCCTACAGTTTAAAAACACATGGGACTCAAAACAACTGTCTATCAACCTCAAAGTCAGTTTTTTCAATTTGAACGTTAAGATGGTTCTTCTATATGGAGCTGAAATGTGGAGAACTATTTCAAACATCACCAGGAGGGTATAGGTATTTATAAACAACTGTCTATGCAAGATATTAAATGTGTATGGGCCGGAGACCATCAGCAACAGCTGAAGAGTAAATCAGGAGACGACTTGGAAATGAATAGGAAATACTTTGCAAAAATCATCAAACTGCATCTCCAGACAAGCACTAACTTGGAGTCCTGTTGGGAAACAGAAATGAGGAAGGCCAAATAACACACTGTGTCGAGAATTAGAAACTGACATTAAAAGGATGAACAGCAACTGGAATGGATTGCTCAGGACAGAGTTAAATGGAGAATACAGGTGGATGGCTTGTGCTCCTCTGGGAGGGTGGCGAGCGTAAATAAGTAAGTAGGCCAGTGAATGCTTCGAAGTACACTGTGACGCCTATTCATCACAAAGCTGCAAATATATACACGATAAAAAATATGGCATTAAGTTTCACAGACTACAACTATGAAAAGAATGTCCAAAAGTGACATTCAGAGTCCCTTCCATGCCTATCTTCTGTAAGCATTATACTTCCGATTCCGTGATATCGTATGACGAAAATGTTCTGTTTGTTCAATATTAAAAAACAGCACCCCACTGGGATCAAGATTGTGGGTTAAAAAATATAGAGATGGTACTCTATGTGGACATTCTTTGACATCAATACCGGTTGGGCGAAAAGAGAACATGAAGACTAAGGTTTAATAAATATCATTATGTTTCCTGTTGTCCATACTCATATTGGCCTATTCGTCAACTTTAGCGACGATTTAAAAAGTACCACTGGCAGACTTAGGCTTTGAAGGCCTTAGAACTGCTTCTCATATATGTAGAGCCTTCATGTGTCCTGATGCTAAAACATTTCTGATTTTGCATACTGCTAGCACTTCTAGAACTTGAATACTGCACACAAATAGCCATCCCCTATCTATAAACGATTTTCAGTTACTGAAAAATCCAAAGAACATAGACTAGGTTAATGATCGAAATGTCAAGATCTCTGTATGAACAGAGATTATAAAATTAAACCTAACTCATTTGTCAAACTAAAGAACTATAGGGGATCTAGTGATAGCCACCAAAATGCTTAGTAACCAGCGATAACTTTGCATTGTGTTATTTCTCTCACCTTTCACGCCAAGGATATACAGGAACATTCCAGAAATAATCATATGACTAGAATCAAACATCTCCCAGCTGACTACCTGTTATCTCACAGAATAATCATCTAGTGCAACGCTGTGCCTCATTAGTGTTGTAACTCCACTTGTTAATACTAATAAATAAGGTTGAATCGGCTAAAAGACTATCATTACCTTGTCAAACAAAGGCAATTCAGCTTTTTGTTCTAACCGAAGTAAAAATCGGAAGAAAATTTACTTTGAAGTACGCCATATATATGACTATATAGCTTGAATAGCTTCTTACGATTTAGCACACAAGTACGAACAGTAGAAATCATGAAGACCGTTATGTATGAAAAGGGGGATCGTAAGTAAAATGTTAACGAAGCAGCAACGTCTAAGCTGGCTGACTAGAGGAGTTCTATCCTACATGGTACCGTGTCGTGGTCTGTTCGTGATGCCTGGCCAAGAACCTTCAGCTAGTTGTGTCTACTAAAACAAATTTTATTGGGTACAAATGACCAGAGCCTATGCAAATAATTGTTTGGGGAATTATTTATCACTACATTATCGAAAAGTTTCATTCGAAATAGTGCATTCGCTTATACAAACCACCTTCATTGTATATTACAAGGAATTTTGAATGCATACATTAAAATTAAAACACTAACATAAGGAAACCAACTGGTTTGTTTGCAAGGTGTTGTATATTGTATACCTTAGTTTAAACTTAGAGCGGCTTTCTCAAAGTTTACTCAACTGGGATGAAGTTTGGTAATTTAAATTATCGCCGTGGTGTTATAACATACTCATTATCACCGTACGAACAAAATGCTTATGCAGGATTCTTTTCGCATGGGTTTCCTAGCTTGATGAGAAGGTTTAGAGAGAAAGTGTTGGTCGTCGGAACTCGTAAGCTATAAATTCAATCATTATTGTTTTAGCTTTTGTTTTATGCTACTTGATAGTTGAATGGGCCAATGCAGAAAATAAAAGATCGAAACGCAAGGCTGCACATGCCAACCAATAAATTGTTGTTTAGTATAGGAATTTAATGTGTCCTAACACTATTAGAGTAAATAGAAATTCCTTTGACAGGCAGTTTCGTTTAACTATACGACTGTACACTCGCTATAGATAAGCTGGTGTTTTGTGCTTGGGAACATACATTTTGTGGTGATGATGGATTTTCAATGTTTTTGTACTTTTGCTTAGTGATTGTTTAATTGTCCTAATTTTTTTTCGTTGTGCGTAGTTCCGATTTTCACGTTTTGTTGCCCTTATTCTGACACAAAGCGAACATAACTAATTATATTAATAATATTTCACAATATTCCCGTTTAACACCCGAGTACTGAAGTGGGAGCTCTGTGTTTTGATGAGTTCTGTGCAGATCACCATTTTTAGTTGTTTGTATACCACAAGCATATATATAGTGTTTAGCTTACCGTCACTAAATCCCTACCAAGCACTTACACAATGTGACTAATCATGTGAATTACTACCAGTGACAATATGGAGACCGGGAATTCCCTAAATATTACTGAACTTGGCTATAGAAACTAGGAAAGTATTACAAAATTCCTTATTTGTTACAAAATTTCCAGTTAGCTGTTGTTATTGGCGATGGTGGTGATTGAACTCCACGTTACTGTAGTGTAACCATTAAGAAAATTATTGTATCGTTTCATGTATTCAGCGATAGATCTCTTCTGTGCTCACTTATACGTCACCTGGAACCTCACATAAGATGATTTATATCTGCTTGTCTAAGTAGCGTGTATATATCTAGATCGGGGTCGTATCTAGTGTTTCACATAATAAGAAAGCACATGCCATAAAGTAAGCCGAAATTAGAACTGATATCCTTATTTCCATGACTAGTCTTATTCTCGGTTCGACTTTGAGTCTCTATCTAGGATAACTGATTAAGAACAAAACTTGGTGTCTTCATAGTTAGAGGTGCAAAATATGAGCTTAAACCACTGACAATGAATCCTACCTAAGCGTACTAAGGAAGTAAGTAAACTGTGTGAAGAACGACCACGACAAGTCAAAGCTTATAGCGAATAGTTATCAGGATTATTAAACTGGTATTTGTTAAGGCTGCTCCTTACCCGGTTTTTTATTTGGTGTAGTCACGGTTATTCTACCAGAAATTGTATCCTTCATATATTTCTTTACTGGACTCACTTATCAACTTAGATTATGCAGATGGCATTGTCTTATTCCAAAAAATGCTGGAAATATAATCTCATCAACTACATGTTTGGTTAATGGTTAAAGTCATTAAGTAGCGTAACTCGAAATCAGAGAAATAGTTTCTGACGACTGTTGACCATTTTGTAAGCCATGTTATTTATTAGTCCTAGTAGTGTTTTTTTTGGATAATACGATCTTATTGGTTTATTTGTTATGAAATAAACTCCAACCATTATATTTCATCTCAGTATCTATATGTGCCTACACTTATGAGTTTTTCGACTTATCAAGGAAACTGGTATTTGGAATCCGAATGTCAGTGAGACTGTCTCGGAAAAGGATGGGATTATAATTCATTCTCAGTCCAGGAGATCGGACCGATGGGCAGAACACTTTAGGGATCAGTTCAACTGACCCTCAGCCACACTTCGGTTGCCCACGATCCCCAGTCATCCTGAATGGCAAATCGACTTAACTCCTCCTAGTGTTTATGAAGTTGAGAAGGCTATAGGAAATCTGAAGCGAGGTAGAGCAGCAGGTCCTGATAGGCTTACCCCTTAAATGTTTAAGGATGGTGGTCCAGTTTTAGCAGCTAGATTGACTGAAATCTTAGGTAGAATCTGGGAACTGGGCGTAATACCATCTGACTGGTCTCAATCCCTGATTGTCGCAATTTATAAGAAAGGACAAAAGTCTTCTTGTGACAATCACAGGGGAATCAGTCTGACTAATATAGTTTCGAAATTGTTAGCCTCGATTATACTTAGACGCCTAACTAGAGCTCGTGAAGAGCAGACTAGAGAAAACCAGGCTGGATTCAGACCTGGACGTGGCTGTATAGACCACATCTTCACACTGCGACAGGTCCTGGAACACAGACACACATTTAAGCGTCCTACAATAGTTGTCTTCCTGGACCTAAAGGCGGCATTCGACTCTGTTGATCGTGAGGTTTTGTGGCAGTGTCTGTCATTGAAAGGTGTACCAAAAAGTACATTAACCTTATACAAGCTCTCTACTCTAAAACTACAGGTCAAGTGAGAGCTTATGGCGAACTGTCATCGGAATTCCTCACTTCAAGTGGTGTCCGTCAGGGATGTCCACTTTCCCCATTCTTGTTTAATTTTGTCATAGACATGCTCCTAGATATAACCTTATTTTCGTCTGACTTTTCAGGAGTTGACTTTCTACCAGGAGCCTCGCTTACTGACTTAGAGTATGCTAATGACATAGTCCTATTTGGTGAAGACGCTGACAAAATGCAGAGTCTTCTGACTACCCTGAGCAACAATGCAAGCATGTTCGGGATGCGGTTTTCCCCCTCGAAATGCAAAATGTTGCTTCAGGATTGGGTTGCATCGGCACCTGAACTAGTGATAGGGAGTGAAGTAGTCGAGCGTGTAGATCGCTTCACGTATCTGGGGAGTCTCATCAGTGCTGATGGCGTGGTGACTGACGAAATCTCAGCACGGATACAGAAAGCCCGATTGGCTTTTGCCAAGTTGCGTCACTTATGGCGCAGGCGAGATATCCGCTTGCTAACCAAAGGACGAGTGTACCGTGCAGTAGTTCGCTCTGTCCTACTATACGGTAGCGAAACATGGCCATTAAGAGTAGAGGACATTCGTAGGTTACTGGTCTTCGATCATAGGTGTCTCCAAAACATTGCTCGAGTATCGTGGGACAACCGAGTGAGCAATGCTGTCGTTAGTAAACGGGTTCTAGGTAAGGAGGGCAAATCAATAGATGAGGTATCGAAACTTCATCAGTTGAGGTGGTTGGGACATGTGTTACGCATGTCTAACTACCGACTGCCTCGACGAGCTATGTTTTGCGGCGTAGGAATAGGTTGGAAGAAAGCTAGAGGCGGCCAAACGAAAACATGGCAGAAATCGATGAAGTCACTGACAAGCGGACTAAGTCATGTTGGTAGATGTAGGCTGCGTGGTTGGGGTCCGCGAGACGAAAGTCACCAATGGTTAGAGACCTTGAACGACATGGCTCAGAATCGTTTGCAATAGCGCAGGTGCATCCACTCTTTGTGTTCTCTCAAAATCTAACCTTCTGAATTCTCTATCTTTCTCCTTTCAAATTTATCTCACTGAATTATACTTTCAAATCATATCTTCGCTCCCTAATTTTCTGCATTACTGCTAATACTTCTACTATCGCTATCACTCTTGGATTTGAATTGACAGTTGCGTCTCTGTGCTGATGTGGTATGGCAACCTGAACTAATGTACGTACGTACGAAGTTCTGCGTTGTATCTGTCTGTCTACACTTATGAGACTTTCGATGTTTAGTATCTCACTTTTTCATAGTTCAACCCTCCTCGCAATAACTTTGTAGACGTAAATGATGTCTCGTATTTTGATTGGTAAATATGATAACATGTTTTCTAAACACCTTTCTTGACCTATGTTCAGTTGTCACCTCTTTAATGGTAAGTTTCACCACGGAATATTTTTATCTGTGCGTAGTTCATCATCAGCAAGTAATTTGGTCCATTGACCGTTTAATCTGTTGTATGACCCACATTGGCGACAGTACGTTATTGGTTAGTGATACCTTAACAGACGGCGACGTTTATAAAGTGTTTAACAGCTTTTCAAAGAGTAACTGCTTATTTGTACCACTTCACTTTTTATTACTTTATAGTCGTTGGAAAAGTGTTCTGAAAGTATGAATTGTGGACAGGCTACAAGTATACAATCGTAAATATATATGAAGCATTACTCATTCATGTCAGAACTATTGAGCAACCAACACTGATTTCATATTATAGGTGATTATTGAGAACTATTTAGTGAAGTTGTAACACTTTGTTTGCTATAGAGATTAGGGCAGTATCCAGTCTAAATTGTCCACTTCAATGTAACTTGTGTAGGCTTTCACTGGGGAAGGGCTTGTATCTACAAAATCAAGACATAAACGCAATATATGATTCTCTACGCTGTCACCACTTTCTTTTATTGAGTATAAGCATTGCTGCTTCAACCTGTTCATATTCTCACCTGTTTTTATTTTGTTTATCATGCCAGACTGGTGTATATAGTTAAATGACTTAGACACCTACAGTCATTTTCTTCGTATGTTTCTTGAAGAAAGTATTTCGTATTTTTCCTGATTTTGGTATATTACTTCGATTAGTATCATTTTTGTTTTAGCGATCGGTGAGGCAGTCACTAAATTGTGACGATCTGGCTGTGTTCTGTTCACGTACACTCACTTTCATTGTGATAAAATAAAGGGTTATAATCATACTTGATGCAGAATGTTTCCTTAATTTTGTTGTTATTTAGTCATGAGTGCTCAGAAACTGTGCATATCAAAAGCCTTTATGAAATAAGTGCCTTTCTGAATAAAACTACATATCCACTTATTTTTAATAAAACCGAAGTGAGAGTGGATCAGATTGTCCGGCAACTACCTTCCTACTTCCATGTTACTCAAGCAATATCTGTATTTGAAATGATATATCTCATCACCTTTTTTTATTATTTTTTAATCGAAAGAAGTTTATACATATTTAAAATGACAACACAGAAAAATAAATGTATAGGTATCTTTAGGGCTAGTTTGGATCGATTAGAGTTGCATAATCGGCCTAAATTATTGATACTGTGACAATGACTGTTTAAACATACCATATAAGCTTACCATGCTTTTAGGATTTGAAAATAAACAATTAAGGCTACTTATTGTCATTTAGTATGTTAATATAAAATATCTACTGTGGTGATTGTGTCAAATAATATCTGGTATCACGATAATGAGTTGGAAACTAAGCATTGTAATTCGTTGTTTATAGTACAGTTCTTAGTAGTTTCGTATAATTGGGGTAGGTCGATTGCATTTTCTAGGTCGTTTAGAGGAATTGTAAAAAGCTGAATTCTGCAAAAATGTTTTCAAAACAATTCATTTATCAACTATTTGTTTATTTGGTTGCAATTTAAAGACTAACTAGAGAGACATAGAAGTAGATTGAAGCACCAACCCGATGTTTCCTAATAAGGTGTTAGTAAATTGGTCAACGCCGATGGATTTCAATTACAAAGCAGTTTACTTAAAATCCCGATGTACAGGCAGTGTGTAGATGTGATATGATTTAATCCTTCCATTAAGTGACATCTTTCTATTTTTATTTTCGCCGTTATTTGCAGTTTGATTTTATTTCCTAATCATTTCCTTACTGACAGTTTACTTAAGACAGCTCATTGCATTAAATAATTTTAGTTGTACTACTATGTACTTAATATTCAAAAACATATGCAGTCGATTTTGGAAAACTTTATTGCCCATTTACTTTTCTATCTTTTAGCTACTAACGAAACCAGAGCTTGGTGACTTATGTCACTATTGATGTTGCCGTTCATTCTCTCCGCGATCGATTTACTTGTCGGTACCTCAGCGCGAATATAATACCTTTTTTTTTTAATCTAGCCACCATAGTTAATGCTTCGACATGTAAACGTAACAGCTTCAAACCGTAGGATATTTATCACCTACTATCCTAGAAATTTTCGTACTCCCAATGTATGAAGTATGTATAGGAAGACAAAATAAGGTTCCAGTTATTTTGAACGTCCAGACAATGAATATTTCTACATTCTACATATTGCTTTAATTATTAGCTATGTGTATTGGACACAGTTACCTTGATGACTTATTGGTCTTAGCTTTATTCCTGCTGACGTCTAACGGAAAGATGTAGGTTAGGATTCCGCACATATCAACCTACTCCGCGGATAGAATTGATAGTTCCAGAGACTTATATACGTTGACTGGTGTGGATTTTTCCTTATTGGTAGATTAATTGATGCATCTAGGATCTCATAGGTTTTCTTAGTTACATAGTGAAGATCCTGTCGATAAGTTTCCTTGTAAACATTTTACCATACCGATGTTTAGGGGCTTAATAGTTCTGAACACATTTTTTAAATTAATAAATGCCAATCCAATCATGCCGTAGTTTTATAGATTCACACACTTGTATGTAAATATAATTTATCTAACCGAACACGAACTATGATTTTAAAAGTTAATGATTCTACGTATAGTTCAATCCTAGACGAACAATGTGAAGTCCAAACCGACAGCTAAGACCAGTCCTCAAATCGAGCCTGCTAACACAAGAGGTGATATTATATGTCTTAGAATCGACTAGATGTTGAACCAGTATATGATGAATTGATACAACCGTACTGGTACTCAATCATGAAACAAATCAGAGACTTTTTGAGTATTCCATAGATGGTTGCAAATGACACTCCACTATTGCTAACCTACAAGCATGCATCTGTGTAACAGATTGTTGGTTTAAGCAAGCTTTTACACTGACAAGAAGCTCACAGTCAATGAAATTATAGTTTAAGTGAGATATTTATAAAATTATATCTGTACGACAAGATATCGTTTTTGGCTAATCTTATTTAAATAGATTGGTATTAACAAGCTAGCGAGATTAGTAATGACATCTTTTAATTTCAGAAGCAAAAATAGGCCGTCACTGTTACCCGATCTTGTGCATTTCAGTTGCATGTTGGAAAATATTTATTGTTGCAGAGGATGGCAAATAATCATTATGCGTGAAATCTGCATCCTGTTAATTGTCAATTAAAAACTTGGATTCATTTGATTTTTGAGTAAAACTATGTATAACAAATTTTCTTGTGTTGTGTATACAAACACTCAGAATTCTTCCAAGTTCGAAGGAATTGCGTAATATCTTGAGGGTTTGGGTTAGTTTCGACTTTCAAAGTATGACATTCGCCAAAGTTTCTGAGGCTGCTGGGAATGTCGTCAGTAATATACTACACTTTTTCAGAGCAGTAGCCGGTATTGTATTCAGCGAAACGTTAAGGCGGATCCCTTATGAATACAAACATTCCTTTACCTGTTACATTTCACATTTAAATTACTGGTTATTAAACCTTAGTTGTTCCAATTATTTGGTACGTGCCGAAGTAGGAGACTAATACTCCCCAAGCTGCGGGCTTAGTATTTTCTTTCAGCCCGCTTACGCCGTAGTGTAAATAAGAAGCAAACGTTCACAGCCGCATTTGTGATCAGTACTCAAAGAAAAGTTTAAAGGATAGTGAGAGTCCCCAGAAATTTGGTTAAAAGTTATCCAAACAACAGGGTCTCTTCTGCTATCAAGCTATCCCATTGATTATTGTGTTTTAAGTGGTATCATCAACACTAGACCGGTATAGAGATGTAATAGAGCAATGATGTGTATTATGATTTAGATATATAAACTTAGGTGATGTTGGATTAATGAGACGTTTGGTTGTGGGTTTTAGTGACCCCTATGCTTAAATTGGAGTAGGCCTGTATAACTGAGTGACTATCTTCAACCAACGATTGAGTACTTTGCTAGACTCCATGCGTAGTATTAATAGCTAAAGATTAGGTGGTACGATATTAATTATTTCAGCAAGCAAATAGGAACCAGAGAGTTCGGGTATAGTAAGTTTAGCTATCCGGTCATATCAGCAACATACATACCATGATAAGAATGTACAACAAGTGAAATATTGTACCCACGGTTATTGGTTGCTGCCACAGAAAACCATCAGGAGTAGTTTCTCAAATTTATTAGTTTCTTTGCATTTTGATCCGAAATATAATGGACTGTCAGGTAAAGTTTAAAAAAAACCACAGTTAGGTTGACCTTTATAAGACGAACAATTATCTAAACTTAGTATCCTTGCCAAAAGATTCGGATTCGACCAAATCGTAACCTTCAAATTGCTTTGTTTTAGATTTTCATATGGCATGTTCTCCTGTTTCTTGCCCCCTAGGACGTAGAATTTTAGTAAACCATCCAAGGCCTACTTTATTTAACCCAATGGAAGTAGTTGCTTGTCGAAATGAAAATCAATGCGCTAGATTCCTATTTAGTTTGAAGTATACCCGGGTATATGACTAGGTTACGCTTGTCGTATAACCAAAGCCACGTCTATCGAATGGACCCACTCTTACGAATGTGAAATCTGAAGGCTGGGAGAGAAATTATATTTGATCGTATACAGAGCTTTAATGGGATAGCAATGTCTAGGCTGGCAAACTAGAGAGAGATGCTACCCACGGTGGTTCGAATCGTGATCTGGTGGTGATGCGTGACAGCGCGCCTTCAACTAGTAGTGCCCGCTAAAACAAACATGGTCAGCATCAGTGTCGAGAGCCTATGCAACTATTTGTTTTGGGGATTATGTGCCGCTACAAGTTTGTGTGTGTGTTAACAGATGCAGAGTTCCTCACTAAAACTTAGTAAAATATAAGTTTTTAATGGCTATCTAATTGCAGTTGGTTCATGGGATCAAACCTTCACACCCAACAGTCTACACAACACGGTAATTACAAGTAGGATATTGGACAGTTTCGTGCTAGACAATTTTGTCAATCAATAACTATTACGTTTCGAATGTATGCAGGTCTATATTTCCTGCTTACTATCTAACGCAACTTGGTCTTTCGTTCCCTGTTTGTAAAGTGAAGAAGTCATAGTTCGTTATCGACAAAAAGTGGTGATCAGCAAATCTCGTTTTTCTAAAGTTTTAAACAATATGAGTCGGATAATTAGTTAAGTAGTTGACGCATTATGCAACAACAACGCCATATAACAATCAGAGATTTTCGGTTTAAAATTTCATTAGTTTTTGAGGAATCATATTTTTTAAAAGTACAAAATCTAGCGACATATTATTCTGTTTTGTTTTGTAAATTGAACGTGAAAGTAAAATGTTTGATATAAATATGTCTACCATAAATATGAATCAGTACGCCTTAACAAAAGAATGTAGTTTAGTAAGTCAGGTATTTTGTTTTATATTCTCACATTGTCTACATCGTAAATGAACAACAATTAAATGTTATAAATAAATAAGTTCTCCAAGTTTAACAGTGTTAAGAAACGTCTGTAATGCATTCAAATACCTACCAGTATTCTCATTAATTAAGAAATAGTGCTTCACTTTTTATTGCTAAAGCAAATGTGGAACATATTTTATAGGATATTAACACTAACGATGTATAATTGTTGTCAGAATCAATAAAGAAATATGATGCAATCATGTTGGAGTTAATGACATTTCTGGACTTTTATTTTGAGAAAGAGCTAAAGTCTACCATTCAGAAGCGCCAAACTTTAACATAGTCTGTCAATACTTCCTGGTGTTTAACTATTTTCTGCCTATTATTATGTAAGTTATAAATACGAATTTCCTAGTCTTTTGTTACACAAGTAAGCTAGTACTTTCCTTCGTCCATCAAAGTAAAATGATAGCGAGACAATATTTCTTGGTTTATAATGACTTTTGGATTAGAAATCACGAGGGTTGGAGCGTTGATGTAACGCTTATCGTTGAAACTAGAATTTGATCGTTGTTTAAACAGCTTTGTTATTGTGCAACGTATAGTTCATGGAAATAAAAAAACCTAAAGCACTCATGGTTATACATTTTTACGTGTTTATATATTTTATTCGAAAATAAATAGCGTGGGTTAGGAGGCCATACGGAACAAACTTTTTTAATTACCATAGATACACCTTATTGGTAAATGCCAATTAGAACGAAATAAAGATCAACAGTTTTTTTCTAACTATCTTTAACAAACATCGCACATCGAGACGAAATTAACAACTTCCGAATTACTTGGACTGGAGACAGTGTACGAACTTGAAGAAGACTATATCGTCACTATTCATTAACTAACCAATTTACTTTGGGCTACTTTAAATTTTGCGCATACGACTTTACGTTGATATTGGGTCGTGTCGTTGCGTGCGCTTAGTGCTAACCAGAAGTTTGAAATATTTAAACAAGTTGTGAGGATCCCAAACTGGTGCCTGCTTTGTAACAGATCTGATAATTTCCGCAATGTGTCCTATTCACCTCCAGCGTTATTTCCTAATTTCTTCGTCAGCTAAAAGTTGGCTTGTCCTCTGTCACAATAGGTTATTGCCGATAAGGTTTGACCGACGGATCTGGGTTATCTTACGTAGACAACTGTTTATAAATAGCTGTTGCTTCTGAGTGATGCTTCTCGTAGTTTTTACAAGTTTTATCTCCGTACAAGAGAACTGTCTTGACGTTTGTATTAAAGATTCTGACTTCGATGTTAACTGACAGCTGACTTAAGTTTCAGATGTTTTCCAGTTGTAGAAATACTACCCTTGCCTTGATAATTCATGCCCTCAGATCCTCTTTGTTTATAGACGGTGCTGCTCAAGTATGTGTAAGTTTCCACATCCTCCAGGGCTTCGTCGAGTGTGATTTGGTTGGTGCTATCTGTGCTATATCTAAAGATTTTGTTTTTTTCCTTTGTGCATGTTGAGGCCTACTGCTGCCACACTGGCCGTCACCAGCATTTATTGCTGAGTGTGGGATAAATAGCTAGGTCATCTGCGACGTGCTATAATTTGACCAGTTACGACTTTTCGTTCAAACTAGGATTTTTCACAACATCACTGACTTTTTAGCATATTATTATCTGAATAGGCAAATCATGAAAATTAATTTGATTCCTACTTCTCTGTTTATATTATGTTTAGTGATAAGCAGTTCATAAATACCAAGTTGTGCATCTGTGATGTTTATGTTTGAATATATAAGTTATTACTTTTGAACATGTATCGGCAACATTTAACTTGAAATATTGGTTTTACTTCGTTATTACATTATAAACAGCATCTGGTTCTTCACAAATATGTCTTGGTAAATGTACATTTGAAGGCACGTTTGAAATTCCACACTGTGCCGTTTCAAGTGATAATAAACCTGTTTTTAATTTGACAAGTAGTTAGTTTTGCTATCCAAACTCTACTGGCAAACTGCTATTACTTTCCTGTTTTATAGTTCGTTATTATTTAATAATAACTTCATTTTACTGGTATTTCATTCGCAACACCAAATAAGTGATGAAATGCAAATAGAATCATTACAAGTATTTCTAAGTTATTGATATCAATTAATTAATGTTGATTTTCAGACGATTAAATGATTACACTTGAAGTAATATGTACAGCAATTATTCCATCTCTTTTTTCTGAATTTTGCCTTTCGTATCGGATGGATTCTCGGATACTAAATCACAAATTTGTTTGATGTTTCACCTCTGTTAATAATTATACTACTTGATAGTAGCTGGGATGGAAATATACATTTTACATCCTAATCGTTCGAATCAATTGAATTAAATAAAAAGAACAAAAGGGACTTGAATGTATAACAGAGTTATTTATAATATAATTTACACTAAAGAGACACAACTCTAGAAGACATATACATGAAATCATAGTAGGCTATTTGTTTCGGAAGTAAACAATCAAACTGAATGATCTGTAGATACAAATGGTCTGTAAACTTGGCAACATAATTTTATCCCGATGTTTAATTTGTCTAAACATTAATAACAAGTCTCGCCACTTACCGTGATAGATCATAATACGATAATGCAATCTCTGATGACATCACTCAACACTGGATCAATTTTGTAGTTTATATCATTCAATTAGAACCATTTTTACATTTAGTTAGTTGCTCCCATGTAATTTCGAGACGCATTTTTTTCTATATTTTTATTATCAATTTTCCAGAAATATTATTTTAGTGAATGATTTCATAGTGTAATCAATGAATTTGAAACCTGAAAGAAAAGTATATTTAACTTCTGCAGACGAATCAAAATGGATATATGGAACCAATCAGTTTTCTCTAACTATTTTTGAAAATACTTTAGATCTAATATTGTTGCATTCAGAAACTAATCTTTTTTTAAATCGATAGTTGTTTGCGATTCTCTTTGTGAAAAATGAACAAATGCGAAACTGTTTTGAGAAGTACTAACGTTAACTAATAAACAGCTGAAAAATAATATTGTGTTAGTTGAATATATCATATGCAACTAATGTTGATGACAATCGATAACTCAGTATCGGCTGTTGAAAATAGTTACCATAATAATTATAGCTTGAACTATATAACAAAGTCCAAGTTGTTGCAAACGAGAAGAGAAAAAATAGTTTTAAAAATTTTATTCCGAAAACTTAAATGACAACAATGAAAATAAACTAAACGGGCAAAACATCGGAAATACTAAATGCGAAAGCAAGAATACAAGATAAATCATTCGTATGCAGTGTTATTTATGTCTATTGTAGTAATAATCAAAAGATTTTACAAATAATTAAGATAGTGATGAAAAATACACTTAGATCACTAAATAAGGTAATAAATACCATATCTTAAACTTATTGTAGTATTTTTCAACTGATTAATGATCATGGAGTATTAAGGTTGATTCATATATTTTATAGTAAACTGAGGAATCGTATAGGCGCTTGTCAAACCGTAACATGGCGAACGTTTGAACTGATATTTTAAACATTCTAAAACTGGCAATTTATAAATTATGAATTAAATATGGGCTGATATTTAAATACCTTTAAAAAATTTTATCATCAGAAGACAGTAAAACTCCAAATTTAGAAATGGAAATGAACATCTATAGCATATTAGCATCAGTTTGTTTCACCATAATTTGTCAATTAGCTAGATCTAGTCAATGAAGGTACAATATTATTTTTTTAACAAAGAGCAAAATATCTTAGATAATTTGAAAACATCAGCTTTTTATTCATTAGAAGTAGTCGAGTGTGTTAGTCCTACTTGTTTTTAACCAACAGTAAAATTTAGACTTCTTGATAAAATCTGTATGGTGCTATAGCTTGTAATAAGTTACTTAAATAATGTGTGCATTCGTCAAGCTAAAATGTTGTATTTAATTTTAATGTCATAACAATTTTTACTGTATTTGAATGTTATCGGCCCAATATCCCTGGTATTCATCCAATTAAGGTCTGGAAACAGTATTCTCATTGATATTTAAGTTGTAAACTGACACTGAAGTGCTTCACCACAAGTTGCCATACACTTGCAATAGTTTAAGATGAAATAGAATTTCTGCATTTTGTTATCAGTTAGGTTTTAACTTCAAGATTTTCAACTTAGTCAATCATGACATCGGAAACTATTTGACTTTCTATGAAATCATCCAAATGACGGTAGTATTCATTCATGTATTTATTACCACAACACAGCATGAAAATTTCAAAATTTATGAATAGAAGCTGATAACAACGTTTTCAGATGCTTTGAGACGATGGACTAACAGATTGAGAAGCGATTATCGATAGAGCGAATCAACAACGTCGTTTATAATTGATGTTTAAAATAACCTCTCATATATTATATTTAATTTAAACTGATTGTCAGCATAAAGCAGATTTACCTGAGAAAAACTATCAGTTCAAATCAAATGGCTAGTTACAACGCTGCAATAAGTCTAAGTTAGTCAACATTACGATTGTGTAAATATAAGTACGTCTTAGAGAATGTGTAAAATTGAACGAAACTTACTACCGACTGCTGTCAACCACTTAATATAGTTTCAGAATATATTAATAGTAGGCATCAATAGAATAAGCATTTTACATTGTTGGCTTCATTATATAAATTTAGGTATGAACTGAAATTATTGCAACCTACATAACCGGTAATCTAAGAAGATCTTATAAAACTTAATGAAGTGGTTAAAGAAAGGAAAAATATGAAACAAACTTGCTTGATAATCAGAAATTTTATCAATTTATCCAAAGCGTTTCCAAGAATTAATGTGTTAGTGATAAGATATTTTATGAGTTTTTATAAATAAGGATTTAAAGTTGACTTTTCTATGAACCATAATTTATAGAAATACACATTTAGTAGTGGGAAATGAAAACAGATGAAGAAACTGAAGTTAACTCGTCATATGCGTAAAATTCAAGTGAACACAAAACTGCATAGTGAATGCCATTTCGTGAGAACGTGTTTCTAGCTCGTAATGGTCTATTCAGTAATCTAGAAGAACAATATTTAAAATTTAATAAAGGGTCGAATACCCGTATTTTGAAAAGTGACAGTGTAAAATCAATTAGGATTCTTAACAGTTAAATTCAAGTTCACATATTTTGGTACTTTCATTATACGTCATTTGTCGATGTATTCATGGTTTTTTTGAAAAGTAATATGGTTTCTAGTGGTAGGTAAAGTGGGCACGTTTAACGAGTAACAAAAGAATACTGTTACATAAAACCGACAATTTTTCACTCAAAGTCATTTTTGTTTTACAAACGGTTACATTATTTTGAACACGATAAATAGGAAAAATATTTAGAAGATGCATTAAATTCATAACACGATAAAATGACAAGGAGTTGAAACAACTACAAATACGCTTCAGTTACGTAAGTCAACTTTTTATTAACCCAAATTTAGAAATTGAATTTCAATAAAGTAGGAAAGTAACTAGCTTTACTTAAAATGTCATGCAATTCACCGTTTCTTTTTGATAAACTAAATTAAAATGTCATATTTTGTGAAATTTTCACAGCGGAAAAATCTCTTTGAACAAATAAGATCAAAAATATCAAAGTAAATTAATACATTGTATGTACCAGCTAACGAGTCAACAATGAATTGTCACCAGGTCAGTTAGTGAATTTGCAAAATTTTTCAATGTATGTCAGTTTGTATTGTAACCACAAATCACTATTAATTACATAATAATTCTTAAAATAAGAAAGATATATTCAATGATCGGTTAGTTTTTCTGAAATTTCATTATAAAATGTGAACCATGGTTATGAACAAACACCTTATTGGATTTTATTGTAAAACTGTAGTTTATGCATATTATCGTAGATGCTTGAAAGTGTATTAGCCGAAAACAGAACTCTTTATTGAATTAATCTTTTTGTATTTTATGTCTAAATGAGTGCCTTATGTATAATTTGTTTTACTTTAGGAAAAGACAGAATATTTAAGCAAGTAAGGAATAGAATCCGTTTTTCTTCAACGTTACCTGGAAGTATTTGGATTGATTTTTCTGAAATGTTTGTATTTACGCTTACTTATTTATAAACTGATATTATTATTTACCTAAAATTTAATTTGGAAATGCGAATTATGCATCCTTTGTCTAGGTTGGTACTCTGTAACATAAACATATATTTAGATAAAGGTTTATTAAAATGTGATAGAAAGCTGTCATATAAATGTATATGTTTGGTTCTATCACAAGATGTACATAAGAAAATGTAGTGATAACTTATATCTTTATGTAGACTTCCATGAAGATATACCTTGAGACTATATTAGAGTAGTAAATGATTGAATCTCCAGCTTTTCTTTCATATATAAATTCTTTTAGTTAATAAGATAAGACCGACTACGATGCAAAGTACTCCTTTTAATTTTATTTAAATATATTAAAATGCATACTCAAATAGTGTTGGAAACTGTTAAAAAAACACAGACTAATGCGAATTAAGTCGTTGTCTATTGAGGTTAATGCTCTGAATTATGTTTCATATGAATAAGTTGAGTTGACATTTGCTATACAACATATCAATTTTAGAAATTTAGTGATTGGTTAATGCGTATATGAATTTCGTTGATAGCCAGAGATTTTTCTAACTGTCAAAAACATATTATTGAGATCCGATTAGTTGAAAATACTACTCTTTAATGCTAACACATAATCTTCTATCATACATTTATTTAGGATTGATTTAAGTTTAGATTCATTTATTTTACTAATTACGTTTATCAACTAAACCAACCTGATAGCACAGACTGCTAGTCTATAAAAATTCCGTCTGCCTTATACTGTCACTCAATAGGGCTAACAATTACTTTCGATTTCAAAGTGCATCACTTGATTACAGTTTGTTGAATAGAATATTTCATATTATCTTGAATACCTGACTTACAGAATTACTATTCAAAAAATGGATAAGATTCATTCTGACAATTCACAGTAATGCGATCTGTGCTGTGTCATTTCACTTATGGTTTTTTAGCTGTCTGACGTCATCTTTAGATAACGGTAAGGACAAATTAATTGATCATATAGACTACTTGCGTGTCTTTATAATTATCAACTTCAACGACTATGAAATGGGATGAAAGATTACAAATGTACATCATATGATAATTATGAGCTTGTAAAAAATGTTGCAACATTTTGTGAAGGGAAAAACTATTTCGACTCTTCGTCAACCTCGATCATAGTTCACCTTAGACACCATGAATTGTTCATTGTCCTCTTTATCAGTAAATCAATCACCAGTATCTATTAATATTGTAAAATGTGTTGGCTGAGTGCTGGGAGATATATACATAATATATATACTTAAGAAATGTTTATTTCACAGTATGTTGGCTTATACGGCGTAATATGATTTACTGTCTACGAAAGTTTTCCTAATACAAAGATATGAAATGCATACTTTTGTGATATTTTAATACATTACCACATTTTTTATGCCTGATTCACTAGACTATAAGTACAGCTTCGTCTGTTTATCACCAAAAGTCAATAACTACAATTACTACGCAAAACTTGTGGGCTGAACCCAAATGCTGTTAATTTCTCACTGGACAAATTGAGACAGAAAGTAGGCTAAAAAGCTTAGGGAAAGGGATCCGAAAATTTGTTCTTCATACGAAAAATTTGTTGTGTACTAAAGGATTATCAACAAGTTGTGCCAAATTGTAAGTGATCTCTGTAAATGAATATCAGATTTTTTATGAGCTTTCAGAAAATGTTTATTTAGGAATTGATGAATTTGATTCTGTAATTCACCTAATACGATGGTTCTCATCACAATATTCTATTTAAGGTAAATGCTAAGAAGCTGAAAACAGAAATATTATTGCTCACATATCAATACACTGCATATTGCTTTCATAAGGTGGATAGTCGACATTTGAATTTATTTCTGGAACAGCAATAACTAAATTAAAAAACCATTAAAATAATCACTAAGTCTAAATGAATGTATTATTTGTTAATGCATCTAAGTAGGGATTTATCGGTTTGGATTCCTAACTACAGTAGATTTGTGATATTATGCAACCTTACTCAATACTATTTATTAATAATTGCCTGATGCTCGATGCGACTGAAATGTAAACCAATGGTTGATTAGTCAGTGGTCTAAAGGTGAAGTGGCCTCTATGAAGTCTGAAGAAAATAAATTAGATATCACATGGTGTTATAAATGCTTACTGCGAAAGAACTTCATACTACATTTATCTAATGTTTCCTAGGTTCTTATAGTTGTTTAACCAAAATAAATTTGAGAAGCAGAACTTCAAATTCAGCAATCTTCATACTATCAAATAACCGTTAAATCACTTACTGTTGTTAGATATACGGCGTTTATCATGCGTTTGTACAATTTACTCATCAAAGTGATTTTCTTAAATAGCAGCTGACTATTTTCTTGTAAACGTTTAAATTTTAACTTATTTATTTGTTAAGTTGCTACACCATTTGATTGGCTATAATGTATAGAATTTGATATGTTATGCAACAGACATTGTTCAGTCTTAAACTGTCATACAAACAATTTCATGTTGTGTAAGCAACCATTACTGACTGTCAATATTTATATCATCATTTTTATCTGTCATTCAGTAAGTTAGATAAGTTATTCACTATTGATATTATAATAACTTTTCTAATTTTTCTACTGTCTATTTTAATAAATTTTATGCTAACATTGTCGTAACCAATTTTAACATGAGTTTCAAATTAAAATACATACTGCGAAATGATATACAAACATACACAACAATATCAGTGTGATATCACGAGTTGATCTGAATTATACAACCATTGATCACCAGAAAGTAGTTGTTTTGTCTTTGTTGGGGATGTTAGATCCCCAGAATTCTCTTGGCAAACCTGTTATTTCTGTGATTTAATTGTGTAAATTCAAGTTTCTTGTTTTCGCGCCGAAAAGTTCTTTTTTTACTTTCACTTTGTGTTTCCCACTTAGCAAGACGCTAAATCTTATTGGTTCATTGTTTATTTCAGTACGCTATTTGTACCATCCCAAGGATGCTCTCTTTTTTGTATATATACGCATGAGATGTGTATTGTGATACGTCTTCCAGGCTGCCTGTGGAAATAGACGCTTCTTTCTGACTTTGGACTTCTTGTTCTAGTTAGCTGGGCTGGGACGCTGCGGAATAGCTTAGCTTTCTGATGTTGTGCCTCTGGTGTTACGTTCACTGGCAGTTATCAAAGTGTCAACTTAATTTACAAATCCTTATCAGTCTTAGTACACAACAATAACTTGTACTTTTAGTAAATTATAAAAGTGATCATAGTGTTTATTCATTTTGTCTAAATGAACGTCAGTTGTTTCAAATGGCGCAAGTATTTTGTTTAATACTGGAAACATTGTTATCAAGTGCAGTAAATTGCTGATGCTTTTTCTAAATTTAAAACAATTAGTCCCTCTGCAGTGTTTAGTAATAATATAGTATATTTATATGTAGTATATTTGTAATAATCCATTACATGAACATTAAAGTTTCTGACATTTTGCAACTTAGTGTGACCCACTTTTTCAATGAATAATAAATAACCGAATTACATTAATGCAAGTTTAAATCGTATAATTAAACAAATCAGAATCAAGATATTTTTTACAATCAAATTACAAGTCTGATCGTGTTAAAATCATGTCGTTATAGTTCAAGGTATTTCGCGCTCCAACATGTTCGTATGTATTTGTTAATTGATAAATGTATGGCAAATGTTGTGAGTGAAGTAAAGAGAATTTGGCGGTAATTTGTGTGTTAAACATATCAGAAATTTGAACCTATTTAAGTGTTGTTGTTTGAATAGATAATCGAAGTCGGATGAATAATATGCCTTCCTTTCTATTAAATGCAGTGGGTTGTATCGAAATAAGGAATGCTTACGTAAAGGATTACTACAAATATACTACTGAATTCCGCAAACTACTTGTCTAGTTCTTAGTTTGTTTGAAATTACTATACCTAACTTTTGTGATGATGCCTGCAATTAATTCCTTCTACATAGTTTGATAATATGACTGAAGTGTTATCCACAGCGTTTTTCCTATTACCTTTTTTTCTCCCATTTTCTTCTGACCTTTATTTTTTATATACCAATGTTTCATTCGTGTTTATATGTAATCAGCTTGTTCAAAATGTTTTACGCAAATATATCACAGTTTTGATAAACTTCATCTTCTTGTCGTATTACCAAGAGTATATATTTCTATATATTGGAAATTTATTAACATGAAGTTTGTTGATACTACGTTTGGTTAATTTGCTTGTGACGATATTGCATAACAAATGTATGTGGGTACGTAACTACAAATGTTGAAATAAACATTAAATCCTGGTATATCCATAATTCGCTTTTGAAAAGATACATTTTACTACGAACTTACACTAATGATCAGAACATCTAAATGGATTTTTTTTAATTGCTTGTGTTCATCTTTGTTCAAAAACAAATGACTTCATTCAACTTAATTACTCTAAGAGTAATTTTTTACTTCATGCCTATTAAATTACAGTTGTCTAATCAGTGCAAACGCTTATCTCAGTACACTGTTCGATATACGGTTTGTTTTATTGATTGGTAATGCAAATAAAAAATACATTAAATTACCCCAAAGCTATGAGTTATCTAGAAACGGTTGTGAGTTTAATCCAGATAGAAAACGAGTAAGTTTGAATCATCATCAGATGAGGCTTTCTTAGATAATTTTGACTGTCAAAGTGTTATCTATGTAACACGTAGCAATAATTAGTGACTGAGCAAATTCATTTACTACGGGTTTCATCACAATCTTCTTCCACCTGATTGTCCATTTAAATAAAATGTACTAAATATTTTTGATCAGAATCTATGGTATATATTTTTTGTTCCTAGATGGATAATGACCCAGTAAGTGCACTGCATCTATAATATATAAATTTCATTAAATTAATAGCAATGAGTATCCATACGTTACAACAAGCAGACCAATATTATATCGCTATATGTTTAAATATTGTTGTTTTAAATGTGTCAACTTATAAGCCGGTAGTTAACAAGACTAATGACATATAGAGAATGTAAGGGTTAAATTATTATGGTAACATAGATTCATATAACTAGTGACACGACCAAACAGGCAACAAATAATCATATGTAATTGGCTGTTGTGGAGATTGTTGAATGCCAATCTGTTATCACGAATTAGTCTGAATTATACAACTAGTGACCACGAGGAAGCACTGAACAGTCTTAGTATGAAACCCGTCATCAGTGAACATTCACGACCTCACCAGGAATTGGACCCACGACCTTTCGGATTCGAGGCGAACGTTTTATCATTAAGCCACTGAACCGGCTCTTAATGGTTGACACTTTTAACACAGTCAACTCGCGATATATTTGAGCGACCTCATCTACTGCCGTGTTCAGAGGCTCCTTTATCGGCTCAGTCATAGCAAATTATCGCGGCTAATTTGACATAAGTATTTAATGATTTACATAATTATCACTACCAGTTCTTCATCTACTGTCACTTAAAAATAAAAATCATTTTTAAATAATAAAACTATGCATAATTAGTCACCACCTTTGTTTTTACACAAGATTCGATTTGAGCTGAAGACTTAATATTGATTGTTTACTAACAAAATTGAAATGTTTTTATAAAGTTCTGTACTAGG
The DNA here is from genome assembly GCA_025215515.1 of Schistosoma japonicum. Taxonomy (NCBI): domain Eukaryota; kingdom Metazoa; phylum Platyhelminthes; class Trematoda; order Strigeidida; family Schistosomatidae; genus Schistosoma; species Schistosoma japonicum. The sequence goes on from CM046064.1 coordinate 16,786,105, forward strand.
TTTAGTTGATTGGATTTGTCACACATTGGTGTTAGTAGGGTAACATTGAAAATCATTGAACATTAGACGTTTGCTCCTTCCCTAGTATGTAGCCCTTCAGCATCGGGAACTCTCGATTCGACTAGGAAAATCGTACCCATGATCTTCAAGTTGGCGCAAACCTAACAAGTTGCATCACTGAGGCGGTATCCAATTGTAGCAATCGCACTTTCATCAATTTATGGTATAGTGCGACGACCATTCATTAACTACGGTGATAACTGCCTCACTAACAAAAGTCTGAACTCTACCAGTTACGATTTCCAACTAGAACTTCAGGCATATCCTGAGGTTTATCATTTGTTAGCTGATTACTGTAACTAAATCGAGGTGCTTTTGTGGAGATTGGTACTAGGTTGAAGAATTAAGTAGTGAAAGCATTCATAATTAACAATATTTGTACGTTTATTGTGTCTCGGTTATCAGTTTTAAGTTGACACACATTACGTTGCGAAAACTATCTTGACCATTGGATAGTTTTAAGAAACAATTGCAAACACAAAACATTTACAAAATGAATCAATTGACTCAGGAGCACAATCGCCAATGCTTTAAAATAATGGAGAAATAATACTACAAAATTATTGAAATCATGATCTATATCTTATCAATAACAGTCACTATTTGACTGGTAACTATACATACACCGTTTAAAGTTCCTAAAACTTATTAGCTTTACTTATATTCATTTCTTGTGTATTTAATAAAGTCTATCCGCTATTAAATTCACATGCGGAGAATAAAAAGAACATACGCTGGCATTTTTTGATGTTCTGTATATAAAAAATATTTGGACTACTAAGAAGGAACCTACTTGAACAGCGCAACAGGCAAATTATCGTAGCTTTCTTTCTCTACAGTATAAAGGAAATCATTCAAAAACCTTAGATTATAGGTTGAAAACAATATTCTTGTTGTAGCCTTGTATGCTATTCTTAGAGGAAATGGCCATTACTTAAAATTTATAAATAAACACAAATTGTTAAGTGGATTGAAATGCTATCCATATAAGAAGCAAACAACTGATATCTATGCGGCTATTAGTTAAAGGTGATGAACCTAGCAGAACGTTAATGTTGAGTTTAGGCAGAGCCATCCGAAGAATATTAAGCTTAAGAAAACTTCAATTGATGTTACAAACCCATTTAATGACACCACAAAATTATGGGATAAATTACATAAACCTGCCACCCCTTTTTACATCAATCAGTTTGCTTCTTATGTGGAGCAAGTTACACTAGTAAATTTTATAGGGATTTACTCCTCTGTACATGCGTGCACCTTACACCGTGGCTAAGCAACTGTATTATGATAAGTCAACAGTTTAATCTTAGTTAATTTAGATCAAAGGGTTTGTGTAGCCAATCTGAACCAATAATTTACGGTGATCTATAATGTCAATAGTCCTTCGCCAAGATTAGTATCCTTCAAACGGCAGGAGTGATAGCCGTGTCTGTTAAAAGGCCAGTACTTTGTATACATAAGAAAGTTATTCTACCTCTTCGTTTCCCATACCCTAAAGAAGATCCGAAAAATCAGTATTAACCTTAGTTTTAGGATGACTTATCTGAATAATTGTACACGTAAACTTGTCTTTTTGTATTGTCGTAGCATAAATTTATCTTTGATAAATATTTTTTTTTCTTTGATTTGTCATTCACAAATTTCCACACAGCTAATATTGTTCGTATTGTCTGTTATATTTTGAATAATCAGGCCAATCACAATATACAGAGAACAGCGTGACCTCTATGGTGCCAATCAGTGCGCGTATACGCCTGCTTCGTGACTGCCAGTCTCTGAACCTGAGTAATGAACACAAGACAACCAAGCCAACTAGACAGTCAAATAATATTTTACTCATCCATTTATTTACATGCAGAACCTGATTACACAGCGTACCAATAGGAAGAATAACATTTATACATAACAGGAATAATAATAATAAGAGACTAGGGGGGGAGTAGGGGAGAGTACAGATATACATTTAATTGACTATAATTTCTGAACGATACAAGATACGATAACAATTTATGAGTCTAATGGAGGTTACGGACGTGGGAACATAGTAATAGAAATAAAGTATTCGAAGTTCATATACTGAAAATAAACGAAACAATCTTCTGTAAAACAATTCGGAAAGTTAAATGCCCTTCTTAAATCGCTGATACAACATTGTCATTATTAATTTCATAACCACTTAGTGGATATGAATGTTACCCATTGTACTATTTCATTTCATACTCAGTTCGCACTATTTCGTGTAATGTAATTTTTAAAACAAACGTTTAATCTGACTATAATTCTTTCTATTATTGCAATTTTGTCACTCATTTTACTTATATTTATTGTAATTAATAATTTTTATTGTTTCAATTGTTCTATAAATCTATACAAGTTAAACATTACATGATTACCATTATTATTTTAACATTAAAAGTTATTATTTACAAACAATTCCAAATTCACGTAAGTTAATCTTATACCTAAATGTTTTATTTTCTTTAAAATTTCTTATTTATTTGTTGTCATTGATTTTGTACTCATAATTGTATAAACCAAAGAGAACTTATCGCAAAGTGGATCCATTATTCATACCTCTTATATTCTGTATATTTATTAATGAATCTTCAGTTTTGTTTATCACTTAACATTTATAATATTGATTTAAACAACGAAAGTTTCACTTAATAATAACTAATGGAAGTAATCTTAACATTTTCTACATATGTAAACAGTTACTCATCAAAATACTGAAAATGACATTAATTTTATATTCAAAATGTGGATGAATAACTGTCACTTACATGGCACAATGTAAACATATAGTGGTTAATTCAAATGTCAATAAACATATATGCCACTTAGCTTGATGTTTATGGCAAACAATTTTAGTTCACTTATTGTAATCATAAATCAATGTTCGTATAAATGTCTTAAACATTGGGAATGCCTATAGTTGTACAACATTTTAATCCTATTAGTTGTTTTACATTCTATGCTTGTCGACGACCCACAATTACAGTATTAAAGTGACTATTTTCAAAACGTACATGCACTATAAAATGTTTAAGCTTGATATCAATATTATAAAATCTATTCCTGAATGACTGTCTTGTAGTGGTACTATAGATACAGTCGACTAACGAGACTAATCTTCATATTATTTAGGCATGATACTAGATAGGCACTTTAAAAGGTGTTTGAGAGAAGCTTGATATCTTCAGTTATCAAAGGCAATACTTCATAAATATCCAAATTATTGATAAAGAAAGGAACTAAATATTTGAAAATGGGTTGGAAAAAATGCAATAAAACGAATAAGGCAATATATCATTTTTAATTATAAAATAATAAATGGTTTTAATGAAGGTAAACGAAGTCTTTCATCAGTTTATTTATCTTGCTACTAAAATCAGAAAGGTTTTTACTGTTAACCGTTTTTAAAAACCGGCTCGTCAACAGTCGAAGAAATCAAAATGGCCATCAAGAGTGGCAAATCATCAATGCATGACAACATATCAGCTGAGGCGCTGAAGTCAGGTATAGAAGCAACTTCAAGGATACTCCACATAGTCTTCAGGAAGATTTGATAGGAATAACACGTGCCGAAAGACTGGAAATAAGGGTACCTCCTCAAAATGCCGAAGAAGGGAGATCCCAGCAATTGCGAGAACTACAGAGGCATCACCCTTCTTTCGGTCTTCAACAGTCTTCAACAGAGTGCTACTGAACCGAATGAAAGATCCAGTTGATACCGAACTTCAAGATCAACAGGCCGAACTCCGTAAGGACCGATCGTGTACCCACCATATCTCTACTCTACGGTTCATTGTTGAACAGTCAGTTGAATGGAATTCTGCACTACACATGACGAGAATAAATAACACTTGAGAAGAGCTGGAAAAAAAGCTCAGGACAGAGTTAACTGGAGAAATCTGATCGGCGGCCTTTGCTCCACATGGAGTAACAGGCATTGATTGATTGGTCGATTGAAATCATAATCGAATTTACTTGGTAGTTTCTTGATTTAAGTGATATGTTTGCTTTCAATACTTACCCGTCGTTATCATATTTATATCTATGAAGCCAAAAATATTTATAAGTTCTAAAATAAGATATGTATACTATTTTCGAAACAGAATAGTCGGTTCTTGTTGTTAAGACAGTTTGATGTTATGTAGCTTTCTTTCAAATATCAAACGTTCTTTGTTAGCATGACGTTGAAATATTAGCTGACTGTAATAAATTTTAAGTTTATTTGTATCAATGATGAGGCAACTTATGAATGACTAATAACTGTCAATTCAAACATCAATATATTCTACTAACTTATCTTCGTGTGTAACCTAGTCTAGATGGTAAGCTTTCTGAGACATCAGATTACCTATACAGTCAACAATTCTAAAGTATCATAATCTTAAGAAATGAAGTTTATTTTAAAACAGATTTTGCTAAATTTTTAGTGTTCAATAGATATTTAGGACAGCTCTTGTCGAATTCTGTCATATTCAACATTTTATTTATAGAAGAAAATCTTTTGACCAAATAGGGATTTTATACAAAAGAGACTTTTTGGAAGTATTATCTCTGAAAAAGCCTGTTGCATTTGAAGACTGCCGAACCCAACACTATTGGATGCTGCTTTTTTACGGTATGAAACCAGCAGTGTAACAATCTGATATATATATATATATATATATATATATATATATATATATATATATATATATATATATATATATATATATAGTGAGATTTCAAATCGATACAAGTTTATTTACGTTACAGAATGAATGTAATGCATATGATATAATTGGTGATATTTATTGACTAGACGATATTTATACATGCTTGAATTATGTATTTCTCCTGTTATCAGTAACCTCAAATTCTGGTTATACTGTATTGTATTACACCAACTATACTGAAGTCGAAGTTGTATAAATTATTCAAAAAAGAGTTTTCACTGTCGAACTGTGCATAAGATCTGGAATAGACTCTTACATACAGATTGATCGATTATCTAAGTTTATCGAATATTTCTTCTAAGGTATGAAATTCAATATTTCCATCTACGTTAGAAGTAATTTGTAAATGAGTCATATCAAACCGTTTTCATGTTAATATCAAAGTAATCTCCATTTAAATTTGAAAATATATGCATTCTATAGACGAACACTTTTGTTTTGCTTTCTGCTTTATCTAACATAATGGATTATTCATGATATTGGAAAATCAAGTTAAGTGTATGGAAAAACGTCCATATCATTCTTTATCAATGTATGAGTGTTATATTGCTTGGTTTAAAATTAAAGTATGTTGCAGATTTATTAGCACGTGGTAATAAATGCGAAATGGTTAATTAAATAAACGCACATACAAGTAGATCATCTTTCTTTCGTAATATCACGCAACGATTCTACATATTTATTTGGGTATTTTAAGAAAGTTCTGATTTGTAAAAGAAATAAATACATTTCGTTCAGATTTACTGTGTGGCTAGATTGTTTATTTTCATTAAAGCTCCTACCAAATTCTTGTTTGAAAGATATATGCAAACTCACTTATTAGGTTTATATTAAACAAATTTAATATGAGCAGCTAAAAGGGTTGATTTATTATACCTGTCAGTCTAAACTTAAACCCATTATCTTTAGAAGACATGCCTTTGCAAATAAACCAAATGTCGATTAATTAAAATCTAATGCAATAGACAAATGAAAAACTGATGATTCATAATTCTTTGGAAGTTATTTTGCCTCCACATAACATCGAAGGAGTTCAATAATTTCTAGAGTTTTGGTTAAATTTATGAGATTTTTGATATTAAATATTCTTATGTCGGACCATTAAACAAGAATGAAAAATTTCCAGAACTGTGTTTTAGAGAACTTATTTATTTATTTTGGTCATCTATAGTGTAAACATTACATTCCTATTATTGTTACGTTCCTCTTACCGTATCCTCACGTTTAGCATATTTACTGTTATTATATTGTCTCTTATTATGGACTACAGTTAATTAGTTGTGTACAAGTTGTCCTTATTCCCTACCACTATTGTTTTAGTTTTGTATTAATGTTAGCTTCTTAATTGGTTCACTGTGTGGTCTGATTTTGTGTGTATATAAAGGCATGATTGAAATACAATTCGATCCGATCCGATTCAATTCTTTCTGCTTGGCTCATCAATCGTTGTTTTTCCTTTATTCCGGCTTGGGGACTGGTAGTCGCAGGGCAGACGTGTCTGTGCAGTGATTAGCAATCATCAAGGGCACTGTGTATTTTTAGTAACATAACAGTTGGTGACAGGGCTAATAGTGGATCCAACTTACGTAGTCATTGGTTATAAGTCGTAAAACATAACAAATATGAATTCTTTTGATTCGTTTCCATTTCGATCACTGATAAACTGATTTATTCACAAGTATATACAATGATTTGAAAGATATTTTGACCAAAGTACAGTATATGAACGGGCGAACGCGATACATGAAATGCCAGCGTTGTTTGAGAATGAGCCAATCATCATTTTGTCTTGCTAACCACTTCACACTAATAAGAATGCAGTATTTATTACTGGAATGTTTATTGGGGAAAAGAAATTATATTACAGGGTATTTAAATATGTTCATGTTGAGTAAATGAATCAGTTTTACTGTGATGTATCCGTTGTTTAGCCACAGAAATGAAAAGCTATTAGGTCATTTTTCAAAGAATTTAATGTGAAGACGAATTACATTAAACAACCTTTATTAAAATCATTACTAAAAGTCAAATATCTATCAACAGATGGTTACACACCATAGTATTTCTAAACATAATTTGTATATATTTGGTTCTCATCATGAATCTCGTTTTAATCAAGGTTTCTATGAGAAAGGTAGAAGTGCTGTAGAACTGGAATATGCGTAATGTAAAGTGGGAGAAAATGTTAGGTAACGTTGGGCAAAGTGTTAGAAGGCATATTCTTTGCATATGCTTTTCCCCAACCTGACACCAACTTATTGGTCCCCAGGGTTTTAGTTTCAATATAGATAGGGTGGAATTTTGAACGGCCTGTGTTATTCCTGAGGATAAGTCTCTCAGTTGGTTCAACTTTTATTTGAATCTGTCTACACATGAAGATGCAACTATGCATGAAGGTGGAGACATTCACTCACTAACTTTGCTTACTACAAAACCTGTCTTACCTTGAAACCTGACGTAAAATCATATTTCTATCACCATGAACCTAATTTTTAACAAGAATTCCTATTTCTTTAGCTTATATTCTAACCCTACCTACGGTATGTTATCTTAGACATATATCTCAAGATCAAATTCGATGCAACCTTGATGTCAATTGGAAAATTTTACTCGATTGCTGAAGTTCAGCGTTTACTTGTTCCTATATCGTACTTTAGCAAATATTTTAGTTCTAAAACTAAGTTATAAGCCTAATTTCTGCAGATGTTTATGTTACTAAGTTATTTTGTAAAAGTTTGCGTGTATTTTACTTAAACTTGGTATTTTCGTTTTTAATTATAGACTGTTGAGTATGACACATACATGCATTGTAAATGTTGGCGACTTTTATCCTGATTTGAATAATGTATGCATAATATAATAATTTTCAGTATTTTCGAAATCTTTACAACTCATCACTTCCTAATTACGTGTTATTATTTTAATTAAACTAAAATCAATCATTTCTAAATACAGGATAATTTACTTTTACGAATTTATGAAGAATGTCAATCTCTGATTAGAATATAAATTTCCATAGTGAAAAGCATAACTGATCACGAGTGGCAACATTAAAAATTGATTTAGCTGGTTTGAGCTGAAAAGTGGCTCCAAAACACATTCAACAGTAAAAAGTTACGCATTTGTTATTAGCCTAAAACATATACTGCTGACAATTAGAAATCCCACATTTTTTTAACAAAAGTAACTAGACAGTACTAAACAAATGAATGTTACTTTATATATATATATATATATATATATATATATATATATATATATATATATAATTATGTGATGAATTTAACGTCACCAATATCATCCTACTATTGGTGACGTAGAATTCATCACATTGTTTAATAAGACTGAAGTAAATTAGTGTCTAATTTAAAAAATCACTGACACAGCATGAGACTCATATTTTCTTATCTTCAAGTAAATCAAACTTGCACTGATTGTTGACAGAAAAACAATCAATATTTTAATAATCGTAGTTCTTGTTAATAAATAGAAGCCTACTAAGATGAAAAATGAGATGATTTTGAGAGGTTAGTATGTGTACTTTCCATAAATTACAGCTTGTTGAATGGATAATTTCTAAATACCAATGAGTACTAATAGGGTATAATGAAATGAAGCTGAACTTAGTAGATTTTGACAGTATATGCAAATAATGATTAATTAAGTAGTATGAAATGCTTACTAATTAAAGCAGAACTTTAATAATATTGCTAGAATGTCATTGTTAAAGCTAATTAATCTGTTATTTTATCCATTACACCTGTTTCCGTCTAGAACCGAACTCCTCGGCGTGCACACCCTAGGTTCTGCCCCAAGGGCTTTAGGTTTGCAGACGATTAACTCTCTGTACCACTAGGCCGGCATTTAGTAGTAGAATTCCTACTTTCACTATTTTGTGATATGATGTTATGAGTATCTGTTGTTATCGGCGACAGGTGTTCTACTCTCAACAATGGTTACGAATTCCCACTAGAATTTCAAGAGCATTCTGAAGTTAGTCATTACTGAGCTGATTAGTTTGACTGAGGTTAGGTGGTTTAATGAAGATGGGCATCGCATTTTGCTAATTAGTTTCGTGATAGATTAATGTTGGAAAAACACCACTGAAAGCCAGGGAGCATTGAACATCTGTCTCGTTCTAGTGCGAGGTTCCTTAGTGATACACACCCTGGTTTCACTGGTGCCTTACCGACATCAGTCTGTGACTAATCCAATCAATAAAACTTAATACACATCTTCTTTTAAGCCATCAAACTTTAATTATCCATCACAGTTTACTTTCTACGATTTCGCAACATACAGAAAGTAAAGTGGATACATACATAGTTAATTTCTCTTATCACAATAGTTGTTATTTGAATCAGTCATTCGTCCACATTCATAGTAATATGGTGTTGCATAAATAACAAGACTCTTTAATATAAAAATTCATACCACTTACTAAATTTTTATAGGCTGACACTACGTAACATTTTAAATCGGTAGAGTTTAAATAGTTCCTCATATTGTCATTACATTTATGCGAAGAACATGGAGATAATTTATTATTGTAGAATATGCCTGAATAAAATTAATTTAATTCTTTTCGACCTTGGTGTACTGCTCGTTTCTACTCTGAATATATTTTTATAGATAATAATAAATTATTAATAATTAATTGTGACCAATATTAATTTACTAGTTATTAACTCCTTGAGGTAATTCCTAGAGTTCTAGTGAGATGTAAACAGTGGAGTAAAACCGTATCGAGTGTAAGGCAGTTACCCACGAAGGCAATGGATGAGGTAGCTCAAACCTGTCACGAATTGACTGAGTTAGAAAAACCAACCGTTGAAAGCCGAATGAGTGGTTCAGTAGTAAAGCGTTCACCGTGGAGCTAGAGGGTCCTAGGTTCGATCCGTGATGAGGGGAGGGGTCATGGATGTGTACCGCTGAAGAACCCTGAACTAGAACTAAACATCTGTCCAGTGTTTAGAAGGGACCAACGGTTGTCTAATTCAGACTAATTTATGATATCAAAATTGAAAGTCAACAATCTCCACAACATCCAATTATAATGATCAATAATTAAATTTAAAGAATTGTTTTTATGCGTATACTTGAAAACAAAACACATACTAGGCTTCTTCAAATAACGGAAGAAACTGCTATTTAAGTAAAACTGATACTACCATACAGGAGATAGCTGAATATGGTATCAGCATGATATAGGAGATGGCTAACTTTCGCTTTAAATTTGTACTGATCATTTTAATATTAAATACAAATTAACTACTGATATATTCAATGGTATTTCGGTAATTTTGCATTCACGTTTTAAACATCTTAAAAAAAAACCTGCACTGCGAATCCACATACACTAGTTATTGTAGTCAATAAGGTTTATTATTTGAAATGTTTTCATGTACGACTGTTAATCTAATTGTAAATTGTTTAGTATGTACTAAGTACCTAATTTACACTCAGCTTTATTTACATTGACTGATCACATTGTTGTGACAAACCTAATGTCTGTCTAGTTTGTTCTAGTCCTAATCGAATTCTTTTAATTTTAAAAACTCAATATCCTAGGGGACTATTTAGAGATTGATGACAATTTTAGGAGGTCAAAAGGAAACCCTGGATCAACGTTTCGTTCTATTAAGCACTTGTCAGAAAAAATGTATTTTCAATCTTGAGGTAGGTGACGACTCTTGAAGAATTCAATTAAGAATCACTTGGTATTAAAGCTTGCATTCAAATTCCCTGAGCTGTTCTGGCTGAGAAAATTCGAACAACATTACAGGGTATTAGATACACATCATATTGGTTACTACCCTGTGATAAATAAAAGTAATCAGATCAGTCGGTGTTATAGAGAGTCAGTTTCAACCCAAATATCTAAATGTCAGCAGTTAAGCTGTGAAACTGGGTGACTTGATATTAGATTCGCTAAGCAGTATCAATTCACTCAGGCTGATAAGTATCAAATGGAGCGAAAGCTAATCCAAGGTTGGCATTTGACTACTCCCAACATCACATTCAGCTGATTTGTAGACTAACTATGAGGACCGTAATAATCTTTTAATAAATCAGTTATTTTCTTATATATTAGTAATTGTTTCATACACTCGAACTGAACTAAAATGGACATTTGAATAGAATAATACGAATCCATTTACTTCCTTTGGTTTACATCAGCTACTTATATTTTGTAGTGTTTAAAATCAAAATTAAAAATTAGAAAGCATAGTTAAAATCGTATATGTAGAACATTTACTTAGTGAAACAATTATTTAGGTAAAATGTAACAAAAATGCAAATAATACAAAGTTGCAGAATAACATATTGCAAAATTATATTCCATATATGGAAGAACCTGATGGATTGATGATAGAGACGAAAGATCACGGAACCAGAAACAACTGGTTATGCAATTTGCTTACGCTAATAATTTTTCGCAATAAATTAAATAATTATAGACTAGTGAGTTAAGAATGCAATTATTGAAATGAAAGGAAGCAGTAAAACGATACACTAAAACTTGAGAAACAAAACCAAATGGATGATGATATTATAAAATGATCCTAATTTCATGTAATTTCGAATGTACAAATTTGGGTACTTAAATTATGACAAAAACTTTTGAAATTTCCGTCGGTTATGAAATTCCAGAAAACAAACATTTCATGAGCCTCAAAGCCATGTAGACACATTGCAGTTAATGACTGAAATGTGTGCATTATTTTGAAATAAATACCATTCTTTTAAGATAATGGAAGATTTTGAAACGTTTGTCAGCATTCAGAAAATATAACGTAATCATTAGTTAAACGAATTTGAGCTGTGTATATATGAGATAGATGTTGTCTACGATAACTTCATTTTGATCTTACTACATACTATTTATAGTAGGGAAATGGTGCTTAGTCTTATCTGAACTATGCATGGTATATCACTGGATGTTTTCAAAAATGTCAACTTAAGATGCACTGGAACTTGATGTAACTTTAAAAATATTTTCAAATTATTCTGTAATAAAGATGTTTTTAATAGATTTCCTATTAAATTATTATTCTTCAATAGTTCAGCATAGATTTTCACTACTCTAAATGTTGCATCTAACGTTTTTTTTCTTGAATAACGTTGGTTTTTCATAGAAGATTTAGATTTAATAGATTAAAATTCTAAACAGAAATTAGTTTTCAGATGACTACTTAATCTGTACTGTTAGTTTCCAATCAAGAAACTATTTATTTATTTTCATTGTTTCTACAACTCAAGGATTTAGTCTATTTTTACTAAATCATTACTGTCAGCAGTAAATAAAAAACACAAAGAAATTCATATATATCTCTATTTACTTTGCATATCATTCAACACTGTAGGATATTTAGAAAAGCTTTAAGTTTAGAATTAATTTTAACTTTATTTGACTTTGATTTATTTAATGATTTGTTTATTGAGACTGAGATTAATTTGCTAGTCTTTATGTTAGACTGTATTTTTCATCGATTACAATTTTTCCAATATAATTTGCATTTAGTTAAACTGAGTTACTTCTAGGAATTGATGAAATATGATTAAATTAAATAATTTTGTTTAAATTCAATAAACATTTGATATTATGTATACCATTTTGATTGTTCTTTTTCCAACAAAATAAATATTCACTTGAGAATAAGCGATATGGAAATGGGATTAAATGAAAGTGGATATTTGCTGTAAGCGAATAGTTTTTTTTCTACTGAAACATTATTGTTAGAATTGTATTCAGTCTCTATTCATGATATCAGTAATAAGAATCAATTTATAACTAGTTGTAAAGCAAATAATAATTACGATAAAATATCATTATTGATCTATGAAGAAATATCCGAAACTCACAGTATGTAACAAGGCTTTGTTAGTTTTGATAAGTTTTAAGAGTGTAATTTTCAGATGAAAATATTAAATAGAATTATTGATTCTACTGTAAGTGTTTAATATACTGAAAGGATAAATGTGTTTTGACAGTTTTAGAAGCACTTAGATTTGACATAAGTCTAAATGATAATGTAAGCTTTTACTAGACTTATTACGTATATGGAATAGATAATCCTAGTGAAATGTAGGTTTACATAAAATCTTTTTTTTCTAAGTGTATTTAGAAAAAAATTGAATATTTCTTCAGTTTACGTAAGCTACTAAATAGACAGATAATCAAAACATTGATGTTGTTTGTTTTTTGATTAATAAATTATTAGATTAGCTTATACAGGAATATAATTACTTACTACATTTTAGTTAATAACAAGTCAATAGTTTTAATTAATAACAAGAAATGTTTTAGAAAACAACATATTTAAGTTAAGTAACTATTACTGCGAACACCATACTTTGGAGTTTGGTGAAACAAATAATTCCTTTGATGCATCATTACTCGTAATTAAACCATTTTAAGTAGTTTTATCAAATGAAAATAATGTAAGTGATTCAACATTTGTTGTATAAAATAAAATAATATGTCATGTTGTTCAACGTCTTTTGAAATATTAAGAACTCAGTAGTCTAGTGGTGTACGCGGTGGCGTATGACACGAACCGGACTGAGTTCGAATCCCACTGTGAACATCAACATTGGGATGCAGGTACATTCAGCCGATGAGTCCCAAATAGGACGAAACGCGCGTCCTGGATTCCACTTGCCAGTCACAATACAAATTAAACTAAAAGGTTTTATTTGTTAGCCTGTAATATTTGAAAGGTTTGCAACATTCTCTTTTAGTAATCACAAGTTACCGAAACTTCTAATGTTATTAGTCTTAAATGAAAATGTTATTCAAATGAATATCCGTAGTAATGTTTCCCACTTCAAGATGGTAAAGGGTTGATAAGATACTGGTGCCATTAACGTCAGTACAAGTATTAGTTAATAAAATATGAAGTATATTTCTAAGTGCAGTCAGTATTTGTTTCATTGACATCTAAGCTTGACAAGTTGGTGGACCTAAACTCTCATGTTGAAATCCACCAACTTATCTAGGGAATTTCGTACAGTATGGAAAAGGTCTTGCTAGGAACGTTTGTTAAAATATGTAGGACACTTAGAAAATATCATATAGTATTCTACTGACAGACAAGATATTCATAGATTGCTATAACAGTATGCAAAGTACTGTATAACTTTATATCACTTATTTTGAAAGCTTCTAAAGTTTTAGTTTTAAGTGATAAGTTTGTATATCTAGACAAACGTTGAATTTACTGAATAACATTATTACGCATTTGTGATATGTTTAAAGAACTAAATGACTAAACGTATTTACAGTCTGGAAAATTTGTAGTCATAGTCACTTCAAGTTGATCTTAGTCTTTCAACATTTAGTAAACTGATGTTTTTAGTTATTTTGAAAAATTTGTAACATTTTGGTGAATGTGAACCAAAGTAACCGTCATTATGTGCTGAAAATTATATTTCAAAATCACTATGTTATAAAATGATCAGAGAGTTAATAAGTCATTTCTACTGTTATCTTGTTTCTACATTCGAAATTAATAACGATATATAATTCAGAGTTCAAAGTAAATAACATTATTAATACGGTAACTTAAATGGGTAAGTGACATACATTCTAGTTTGTATCAATATACATACTTAAAATACATGCTCAGTGAAATGAAGAAATAATAAATAAAACAACTTAAATACAGTAAAATTACATCGAGCCATAACTATGTTATGATGAATAAGCTTTAAGATAACCGACAAACTATGGTATTTAACAATAATTAAACGATTTAATAGAAGTAGATTCATGAAGTTTATAATTTCTTTTGCAAAATGACAGTAACAAATGTTTAATTTGTCAACTAATTTGTTATATATATAAATATAATTACTAGAACTTCTGATTACCAATTTGATGAAGGTATATGCAAACATAGCTTATTACTAGGGTATATTTCTTAATTTGAATTATTTACCCTCTTTATAGTGTTTTCTTCACGGTAATTTAACTAGGGTTGATGGCAAGCGCCTAGCTCTCTGCACCCATGATCGGCATTCAGTGATTGAATTCCCACTTCCATCCCTTTGTGATTAGTGGAGTTCAGACTTGTCGGGAGTGAGATAGTTATCACCAATGAATGTCACGCTACATACATATATATATATATCACAAATCGGTGAAAGTGGGAATCCTACCATTGGATGCCGATACAATAACGCAGAGGGTTGGGCGTTCGCCGTCAACTTGAAGCTCCTAGCGCGGAATCTTGAGTGTGCACTGCCAAGGAGTTCTATATTAGCATAAAACAGCTTTTTAGTGCTACCTGGTTTTAAATTGCACTCTACCAACATGAATCTGAGACTTATTCAATCAACTATATAACCAATCTCCACAAAAATAACCATCCCAATCGAACTGTTGTGTTTTGTTAAAAATAAGTCACTTGACTAAACACAGCTAATAGTAAGCAAAGTTCATTGGTTAATACTAAGGTATATACTCGTAATTTTTGTAAATATTAGTTTAATTCAATGTCTGAATTCGGTAGACATTTAAAAACTATCATGAATACGTTAACTTTTCTTTCAGTTTCAATTGTATAATTGTGATTACATTATTTCAATGTGTTCTGATTATTGATTTGTATAGATATTCTTATGAATTTTTACATTTGAAACTAGAATTAGTTACATAGATATGTCATTAAAAAAAAAACTCTTATTAAGAAAGTAGAACTAAACAAGTTGTAACATTGTTCTTCAGTTGAAGTATGGAAAATACGTTCCTTTTATTGACATAATGTCAGTTATTCAAGAAATATGATCTACTCCCAGTTTTTATAGACAATAGATTAACTTTTAGTAATCCTAAGAGATTAAATGTAATAATGACACTTATTTCACTTTGTCATATATAAATTACTAAGGAAATAAATAAAGGTTGTATAAATTTGGAATAAAAGTAAAGGAATGTCTATTTTGTAAAATTAGACATTCATTTCATTTGTTATATAATTTTATGATATAATATACAAATTATATACTTTCTGATTAGTTATCTTTTTAGTCTACAATCTTTAGTGAAGACGACTACTTCGTTACATTTTATGTTAAATGATTCTATAACCATAAAAAGGATGAAAGTTGTGACGAGGAATGCTGAATTTCTGGTTTTCGAATCAACCTTTGTCAACGTATAAATGAGTAAACTTTTATAAATTGATATGTAATCTAATAACATTAAATGTTTCAATACAAATACTACTAATAAATCTAGGTTGTTGAGATAGGCTAATAGGTCACTTTGAAAATAAATATAATTACTACTCATTGATTTTTCCGAAAATTGCATCTTTTGATAAAAAATAATGTGCTTAGTGATCAGGTTATAAGCAAAAATTATTTAGTTTAATAGTTCCCTACAATTTTTCCGTTATTTCATAAATCTGCACTGACAGAACTTAGTTTATGTGTAGATATCAAAATACATTATTACATGGCTAACTCAGCTTAAAAATCATTTCAGTCATTGATCAGTTTCAAAGACAAAGCTATTCATGATTACTCAAAACTATTGGCTATATATGCAATCAAGTTTTATAAATAAAACAGAATGATAATTATATAAACTTAAAAAATTGGAAATCTGATGCTGTATAATAACCACATTTATGAAAGCAGAGGTCACATTTGATTACTGCTGGTAATGCATTTTGTTGTATTCATGCTGGAAACCGTAAATATGTAATATGTCTCTACAGCAAATCTGAGGTCTAATTGTTCAGCTTGCAATTTTGAACAAATTTTATTTTTAGATACTATTGACCCTAATTTTATTTGATTTTTGCAATAAACAAGGTTTATTTAAACTTATAATCGTCCTCCCACTGATCCATAGGTGGTAATTAGTGTTATTTCTTTGTTCTATCAATTTACTAAAAGAAATACCTGTCAAAGATGAAGTCTATATGCTTTGTCTCATAGATTAGGTTGGAATGATATCAACAGAATCTTAGACAATAGTGTAAATTTAAGTGAACTGCTAAGTTATTAGGAATTCAGTACAAATGTATGGTACTTTATTACCTAATATATGAATTATATATATTGCGTGATTACAATTTCATTAATTGAAGCTTATATAAGATGTGTGTATTGTTATTCACTTTATTAAGTAAATATTCAGTTAGAATTATTTCTTTAAAGACATCAAATGAATAAGTCACAGTTAATGGCAAGTGGAATCTACGACACGCGCTTCGTCGTTTTTGGAACCCGTCGGCCTGGGTGTGCCTGCATCCCAATGTTAATGTTCACAGTGGGATTCGAACTCAGTCCGTTCCGTATCCAATGTCACAATCCAAATTAAATTATACTTATGAATATTCGCTAAATCAAGGATGCACATATTTCAACAAGGACTGATCAGATTCAGTTTATAACAAATCAATGGGAATATACAAATTCATCCTACTAACTATATGATAACTATTATTGTCAACAGGCTTATCGTCTATTGAAATTATTCTTCTTTTAAGTCATATCATGTCAAATAAACTTTATTTATATTACTTTATTATATTTAAATAAGAAAATGAAGATAAGAAATAAAATAATTCATTAGTTTAAAATTTTTTTCTCTTATCTAATATTAATGTTTTACAAAAGAAATAACCATGGGAACAAAATCATTTTTGTCATATTCTATAAAGTATATATATATATATATATATATATATATATATATATATGACAAAAAAGTAAATGTCATAGAGAGGACAATGAATATGTTGTCATTCAAAAAATGATTACTATTTTATCTATTATATAAATATTAACATTTAAATAATAAAATAAATCATGAAATATATTTTATGCAAAGAAATTAAAACTTTATAGTAAGAACAAAAATCTATTGTTTTAATTTGTTTTTCTTTTGTTGATGAAAACATATCAGGTTGAGAATTTATAATTTAAATGCATCAATAAGATGCATTGTAAACTAGCTAGAACTGTATTGTCACTATGTAGATGATACATTTGTAGTATTCAATTAAAAATAAAGCAAGATGAAGTACAAAATGTATCAATTGAATTCATCAATATTCATATGGTAGTTATGTTTATAACAGAAAAAGTAAATAAATGGAACATTTCATTTCTAGTCGTCTTACTGACGAGAAAGTTAGATAAAACAATTGAAATAAAAGTTATAAACCGACCTTGTTAGACTAATATACTCATTTTTGAGGATTATTTCATTACAGTATGAAAGAAATTTAGTTAAGTCCTTGGTCTACAGAGCTAAAACTATTTACTTTGCAGATGCTGTTGAAGAAAAAGTGGAAACTATGCACGAGCTATTAAGGAAAATTAGATATCTGTCATAGTTCTTAGCAAAATGTATATCTGTAGGTAAATCAAAATTAAAACTATTAATTACATAAAAATAAACGTATATTGTTGAAATTTCTAATTTAAAGATGTAATTAACAAAATTACTTCACAAGGCTTAAACAATCCACTAAGAAAAACATTTAATGCTACCAGATTAATACCTTTGTTATGCACCTAATTTTTGTCATGGATTGTGAATAGATTACGAATGTCCTCTACCTTAACAGTTATTCATCATTTTAACCGCTCGTGTAAATAAAGTCATGCTGGTTGTACGACGAGGCAGGTCCGTGGTCGTTTGTCGGCACATCCTCTGCCATGGTTTAGCAAAGGACAAGTAAGAACGATAAGAAGTCCCATCCTAGCGCATTTAGTCGACACAGGACGTCGGATTGGCATTGATGTAACATTTAAAGTGACATATTAAATTCTAATAAGTTTTCACATCACTTCCGAATATCGCCTACTACCAACAGCAGAGGCCATAGCTATACATTTAAACAAACCCAATCTTTCCATTCATAATTCATTTATAACGTCATTATCTTTACCCTGATCATCAAACTAATTTTGACTGTTACGCTCTACTCTAATCAATACTCTTGTTTCCATTCCAGTTTATTGTTAACATTTATTTTTAATATTCATCACGTGTTTCCAAACTTTCCCGTCTTTATTATTCCAAGGTAATCGAAACCAGTACCTAACTAATTTCTAAATATCTCCTTACATTTTTTCATTTCATTAATTTATAAGCCTTAGAGACAATTGACTAATCATTTTTGTTTTGTTCAGTCCTCATGTAATTTGACTTTTCTATGTTACTGTGTGATAATTATTTATAGTTGACTGAATATATCACAGATTGTTGTTGGTAGGGTACCAGTGGAAACCAGGAAGCACTGGACAGTTGTTTCGTTTTAGTGTGGAACTCCCCAACAGTGAGCACCTAAGATTCTGCACGATGACCAGGTTAACGGTTAACGCGTGAACCATTTGCACCACTGGGTTGGCATTCAATGGTAGGATTTCTAAGTTCCGTCAGTTCATGATGTAGAGTGCAACAATCATCTGTTGTCATTGGTGATAACTGTCTCACTCCTTAAAAGTCTGAACTCCTCCAATTACGACTTCTCACTAGAACTTCAGGAACATCCTGGAGTTACTAATTTATTTTAATAGTTTACTCACCGCCAATTTATGGGTATTGATTTCGTATTCCAATCTCAAATTAGATACATTAGTGTTAAGCCATGATGATGAGCTAATTGAAAAAAGATTACTTCGTTTTACTTGTGGTTTTATTTTATTATTTGTTACCAGGTGTGAGAATACTTTTACGGAACGGAGTTCTAATCATCCGTCATGGGAGTGAATCCATTAAACAAATTTAATTAAAATGCAATATGCAAGGTCATTTACAAATACTATGTAGTAACATATATAAGCGTACTTCAGTGTTGTGGAGTTCCTATCTTGTTTAGATATTGTTATAACTTCATAAGAATGATTGAATAGAACTATCAATAATGTCTTTAGATATATAACACATTTGGTTCATTTCACGACACCCTTTAAGAAACATCATATATAATTACTAACTCTGCATTTCACAGATTTTGTCATCAAATCAAAAAGAGCAAAAATCTTGCTTTAAAATTGTATACAATACGAAGCATTGTAGCATAAATGTCGATGCACCAATTATTTTACTTTACATTGTTGTTTTTTTAGATTGTCTTGATATGCTTTTAGAAACTGGATGTATTAGAAGTCTGAGTTTGACAGCATAATCAACACAGGTCAGAAAACGAAAGTACTAGTCATTTCTTTATATGATTATGGAGTTCTTCAGAGCTATGCATCAACATTCATACAGTTGATCCGGCCCAGGACAATAAGGCTTGTCAATTAACGTTGAAATATTAGACCAACTGAAGGACGCTTACTATCTGATATCGTTAACTTTAGTTAGTAGTAACGGACGAATTCGTGTAATATATTATGGGCTAAGTAAAATTGAAATAATGACTTGAAGCTCTGGGAGTTATGCACTCTCTGTAAAACCTGGTGACTGTGGCATGAATTCTTGAGAAGAATATTCAGTCAAAATGCTGAGGCATTTCATTCTGGGACTAAAAGCTGTCTAATACTTTCAGTTTAACCTGAGTCATTTCATGATATTTGATTTAAATTCAACAAACTCTACAACAAACGGTTATTAGAAGTTTCTCGAATTTCGTATTTATGAAATTCAAGCACATAGATGAAGGCATTTACACATTAAAGTATTGCTTGATAGATATGATCTCATGGAGTGTTTCAAGACTGGCATCATACTAAATTTCCAATTGGAGTTTCATTTCAACACCAGGGCAAATCTATCGAGAATTAATCAAACGGTTAATTAATTTAAAAAATTTAAGTTGTTTTCCGCTTTCTTCATTCATTATTCTAAGGAGACTTGCGTGCATAATTAACACTAATTTAAATAAAGAAAATAGTAAAACATTACTAAAAGTAAGCAAGCATGTCTTTCTCGTAATGACTGAATCTGGTAACTACTGCATGTAAGCTGTTCTAACATATTAGTAACTTGACGTACACGAGTAAATTATGCACTAAGTTCCTTTTTTAATTTAAAAACAGTAAAAAGGAACACTTTAACAGAATAAAATGAATCAATTTTATTTGGTTTGGGGATTGTTATTTACAGAAATATATTAGAATCAATAAGAAAACTGAAGTTAACAACATGTAAGTAGCTTTAGTAAACACGAAACACGTTTTATTCAGTTGCATTTCAAGGGTGATGCTGTTGCGGAGACAATCATTCAAAACCTTAGAAGTATGCTTGACAGAACCTACCTGCTTCTAAACTAAAAAATTGTATACAAGACAACATGTTTACTGACTCAGATAGACTCTCATTTCATATTTCTGACTATCAAGTCTACAAATTTACATGTACCTACCATAGCATCCACTTTGGCTGGATAGCAAGGTGAGCTTATCTTTCCGAAAATGCTTTGTTTAAGTGGATGGTATACCTTTGCGACTTTTTGAAATTTTTTAAATTGATTAGCAAACGGCAAAACCCTAGCCTCTCAAATTTTACTAAAGCTATTGTTATCAAGCATCAAAAATCTAAATTGTGTTACTTAAAGATAATTGTTGTAATCATTTCTTTACCTCGGTAACTTAAATTTTATTCTTTACATCAAATGAAATGTATTTAAGAGAATTTCTTCATTACTTTTACGTCACTAGTTTGTCGTATCTTGACCTAACCAATTTTTTTTATTAACTGTTTTAACGAATTTTAGTCTTTCTAATCATTGACGTTTTTTCACTACTTAGTAACCTACTTCTAGTCCTTCAGTTATCTGTTATCAGTAACGTTACTAGAACGTTCTTTGAAATGTGATACAAACAGGGCTTTATTTTGTAACATAATTTTATTTATTTCTCTATTACATCATACTAATGTCAAGTGTCAAGACCAGTTTCCAACCAAAGTATGTTCAAATTTTTTTCATTTTTAACTTTGAAATATTATGGATTGTAAACCGCTATTATTTTACTTAAATACTCGTTCTTGCTCCTTTCAAACAAGTAGTGTAAATAGAATAAGCTATTTAACATTTAAAAATAGTAACAGGTACTGGATCAAAGGACGGTAAATATGAAGAAATGTAAATTTGACGTTTAACTAGTAGCAAAGTTTCTACATATTTGTATTTGATTCATCAAATGCGCTGATTGTATGTTTAATGCAATAAAATTTCGATCAGTTGTAAAGGGGTTGTGTTTCAAAATAGAGTTTTGAAAGCATTTTTTTCCACTGGAACTTATGATATACTAGAATTGTTACCAATTAAAGTTTTCAATTTCATCAATATTTTATTCTTTAACCTAGTATTTATCAAAATGTGGTTACTAATCTTTGATCTTTATGATTTACGGCTTAAAAATGACAGTTATAGCGTGTCAATTTGCTTTTAGTGAAACAACTGTTTTCATTTATCATTAAACATTTTTATTTCGTAGGAAGGGTGCTTTATAAAGGGTTTGATTTTTGTAAATTTTACAAAGTTTTTATCATGTATTTTTTCTACGCACATAAATATTCACGGTTATTTTTCTGAATAATGACATTTTACACTAGTATTTGACATGTACACCCAAGTTTCTTACTTCTCATTTTCTTGGAATAATATCTGTAATTTCTCCAATGTCTTAATACGAGAGGATAATTGACGCTTATCGACTAGAGATCATTCTATTTTCGAGAGAGACTGTAAATATAATATAACGACTATTTATTAAGTAACGCGTATGAATTTAGGGCCATAACCATTGTATAGAGACAGTAACCGTCCAGAGAATAGCACAAACCGGAGTACCTCTTATGAAATGTAGACTATCACATTACTAGGTTTTACGGTAAGAAACATAAAACAAACCAAATAGTTGTAGGGTATTAATAAAAGTATATTTGAAGTGTCATTAAAAACTGAATACAAATATTTTAAATATCTAATGAGTTTATCAGCCTTTATTCTTCAGTCGTGTCGTTTATCACTTATCAAAGTATGCCGAATTAAAATGAGAGCATGAATTAAAGCGGATACGTAAAACGAAGACCAGTATATATTTAACATCCATTTAAAAATATGAATCTTATTCTCAATCCGTTGTCCAAGATTTCGTGGACAACTGGAAGGTAATTCTTAAACGGTGACCTTGAATATAAGTGGAATTCATAACTATCGTAACAAGTATAAGTATTGAACACTCGTTGTGTTAATACCGATTAATTTACTTGAACATTTTCATATGACTAGTATTCATATGGACATGTCTGCCTAATTCGTAAATATGTTATGTCTCACTCTTAAGCCATTTTATATTCTGAATATTTTAAACATTTGGGTTCACAACTAGTCATATTGGTTAAGATTACCATAAAATTTAACTGACAACTATATATATATATATATATATATATATATATATATATATATATATATATATATAGGATTGCAAATTAATGCATCAAGTAGTTATATTCAGTGTTTAACGGTTTTCTGAATCCTATAATATATGCATTTACTCCATAGAGGTTATAATATTTAAGCAGAAGGCAGTCTTGAAGAAAAGAGTATTATAAATGCATCTGTTGTCACCCATTCTACTCATAAAATTAAACTGGGTAGATTCCAACTCAACAAAGGTAGCAACTATGATTCCTTTAATCAAAGAATGCTTTGTAGCATATAATATTTATAATAAGGTCAATGATATTCAATCTCATCAAATATGACCTTGACCATCTAATTTTAATGAAATGTCAAAACATATTATTTTGTAACACGCAACTGAAAAACATTTCCAAAGCCATCATTGCTTTATTTATTCTTTAAAAACATTTTGCCTATGTTAATTTATCGTTAAAGATGTATTTATTGATTATGTAGAATGCAAAATATGTAGAGAAAGAGGAAACAACTAAGGAAACATCTTAAGTTTTCACTTTGATGGGGTTCGCATTACTAATAATCTAAATTTTAGTTACAGTATAAGGTACAATAGATGGTTGTTTACTAATATTTCATACATGCGATAAACAAAGCTTACTTTGACTGACCACTAAGAACTGACCAATATCTTGTTTGTCTAGTCCATTTATTTGTTATCGCATTATATCGATCAATAAGAAGTGTCATCACCAGTCACAGTAGTTCACCAACGTATGCGTTTATATTCTGACAATTTGCTGTTGAAGACGGTCGATAAGGTAAAAACAGATAACTTACTGCTAAGCTTACTAGTAAACTGCACCTAATGTGGTCGTTTCTAAAAGATTTATGAGATAATGAGGATGAGCATGAGATAACAAGTACTAGTTTACATAACGTTATAATAACAGTTAGGTATTGCCAAAATCATTCGGACTCCTTATAAAACAACGAGAGCAAAGTTATGTCACGGAGTAAGTAAAATTAAAAGCGGCTATAGCACGAAGATAAGCCAGTCTTAATTATTGTTATTGCATGATCTCCTGTGGTTAAACTATGTCGTTAGGGCATTTTCAAGTAATAAGATGCATTTAACAATTTGATACTTGAAAGCAATAAGTGAAAGATCATTCAAAATAATTGAATTTTCAGTGTGCAATAAAAATTCATTTATTTGAAAGGGAAAATCTGACATATTGCAGAAAAGATTTGTAGTTCAGGAGCGCGATTTTGTTAATATTTTGATCACTTTGCTGAATAATAATCTAATAACGGAATCCTCATCGTCATTCTGGAAGATTTCTTCTGTGCAGAGATTTGATTGCTGGTCATAGATAAGTAATGCAATCAATCAACTAGCTAAAAAATAATAAACATCTATGATTTCATCATTCAAATTAGAGGGAAAGGAATTAAGATTAATATGCGAGTAATGAGTGAATAAGTGTTAATGACAACCAGTCATATTTAAATTCAATAAAACAAAATTCTAGTCACTTGTGATGGAAATTTAATACTTCAGTTTTATCAGGAGTTTATGTCAATAAAGTCATCAAAAATGAAGGTGGGAGCTTTGTGATTAAACCATCCATCCCAGACTAAGCAACATAATCAGTAACCGATACACATTGAATAATCGTCCATATAATTAACAGAAGATATTTTGTAAAAAATAAACGTATAGTGTAAGAAGCAGCAGAAAGTGTTAATGAGCATAAACGACTTCTCATGATATCAACTTGAATTAATATAGCAGTGAAATGATTTCCTTAAAAAGCTGCCAGTTAATTAGTTACATCGTGGTGCTAACATCCCCCCATCCCTATAAAGATCTGTCAAACAACAGTGTTGCCTAGAAAGATGTATTGAACATACTCGTAATGGTTTTCCTGAACTGAGTGCTATTTTTTAATAAATAGAAAAGGTAACACACAAAGTATTTTTATGAAACAAAGTTATACTTTTACTACCGTTTTACACTGTTAGGAAACTTCAAGTAGAAACAGTTGCATTACCGTTTAAGGAAATGGAATTGTTAGTTTGAACTTAAACTTGACATTTTTAATCTTAGATATATGCCTTGACATTAAGCTTATCTTAGTTTTCTTTATGTTTGGCATAAAATTCATTTAAGTAGACTTATTAATTTTGCTTGTTAACTGATGGAAAAGATATTGTATTGTAATCTATTTGTGAAATTCTTACAAGATAGAGAATATCAAAAATACATGGAATCCTGTCACTTGATCTTCTAACTTATCCAGTAGTTTATAAAAACACTGAACAACTTTAAATAACATAAATGATGATCACAGTAAGGAAAGTTAAAAAAGTTGTTTCTAAATGAACCTACTGGTGAAAGAGTTATATGTTTTAACGTTATTTAATTTTCTAGGCATCAGCTGGCACCATTAGCAAACGTTATAATTCTATTTCCACTAGAAATTAGAAAACCTAATGATGATTATTACACAGTAATTAACTAATCTAAACACCTTACTTTCTTAAAAAGTCATTTTCAACCCACATAACTCTCTTTAACAATGAATATCACACGTATGAATAACGAGCATGTATTCACAATAATTCTAGAACAATTAAACACTTTACTTGTTTTTATTTTTCAACTAATTAATAAAAATATCTTATTCTGGCAATTATTATATAATGTTACGTATATATTTTAATTATTAGTGTACACATAAAGTACAGCATTCATTCAATCAATATTTTATAGGTATTTTCGTTCAAAAATGAACGAAAATATTTACAAAACTTGGGCGCCAAATGTATGTAAGACATATGAATAGAATATATTTGTTAATAATCTCAGCGGATGAAATTAATGAAAAATTTCAACGTTTCGCTCAGCAAACTGGTTTGAGTTTCTTCAGGGAAATAACCAAAATCAATAGTTGTCACTAGACTTTATAATGAAACTAGTCTGTTAAATTAAACTAATTTTAAGATAACAAATAATTAATTTTAAACTTTTAATCAAATAAATCTTCTTAAATTCATAACATATAAATCTTTTATATTGAATCTGAAATTAATTTAGTTAATGTAAAGTAGTAAAATTGTTTTTAATTGAATTTTTTTAAAAAAAAACATAATGTATAGGATGTTTTGAAAATTTCCTATGTTTTATCATTGATTAAATCATATCTGAAAAATCCCAAATGATATTTTATCAGGTAGAAATAAATTTTCATTAAACATATAAATAATATGAATAAAAATTTAAGTCAACAATTAATGATTACATCATACATTGAATCTATACAAAAGTTTAAAAGAATAATTATAACAAGTTAATAACAATATAACATCATTTTATCTGTCAATAAAATTATTACTGGTCATATAAAAATAATATTTCAATGACAATGAAGTCAATTTTCTTTTTTTTTTGTTTTTGACAGGAAGTTCCTGTAATATTCTACATTAAATATGATAATCTTCAGTTTTGAAATTCAGAACTTAGTAATTGATGTAATTAATAGAAATAAATACAAAATAGGTATTGACTAGCATTTAGAACATTTTATCTGACAATAACATGGTTATTTATACATTGAAATTAATGATTATTGTGTTTTGATTCAGAGTTTTATTTTAATTCTTCCAAAATATTATTTTATCATTTAATGAAATAAATTTTGTAAAGTCAATAGACTAAATGAAAAGATTTTTGAAAATCTGAAAATTCATTCAAATAACTAAAATATTTAACTTAAGTGTAAATTAATGAAGTTTAGAAACATTTAGTAACCCATTTGTTGAGTTTTAAGAACACCTAAATCCATCATAATGTATTATAAATAGTTATTTCAAGTGTGGAAAGATATTTCATTTGAATCAAAAGAGTTGAACGATGTATCATAAGAAATTTATGTAGTTTTAATGATTTCCGTATAATTTTTATCTTTTATATAATAAGTGCATAGTGAACACGAACAGCTCTCTACTGAATATTATCTATATGAATTCACATGTATTTTATCACAGCTTTTTGTCGTTTAATCACTCTGTATAAGTGTGGACTTGACTAAGATAACAATGAATCTCTCAGTTCATTATTGTCCTTGGCTTGTTTAGTATGATTGTTGACTAAAGGATTATGCATCGGCCTCGTGGCTTCCGAAGAAACTCGGTTTACATCGTGAGGCGTTGTAACTCTTCGAAATGAAGACCTTTAACTACCAAAGCAGGGCTAAAATGAATAAAGAGGTTTTTATCTGGTTAACGTTTTTTTAGTAAGGTTGTTTTTTTAACGGGATGGGGTTGTTAACTCCATACCCAACTCTCCTCCTTTATCTGGGCTTGGGACAAGCAGTAACACTAAGGGGATTCCAGACTGAGTTCTCAAATAATTAAGTACAAGTTTGAGTCGTAGTTTCAACATCAATACAAGAGAGATGATATATATCTACCCGAATAATAATAATGAAGACGGAATGCATGTTTTATATTGCACTGATAGCCAAGATTTAAAAACGATATTTAGCAAAATAAGAAAAAGTAACATGGTAGTATTTTGATCATGATTATTAAATAATATTCTTCTGATATAGTTGTACAGCATCGATTGTGATAATATGTAGTTAGAAAACACGATGTGAACATTCTATCGTGAATGATTAGCAAAATTTTATTACAAAAAATAAATTATTTTAATCGAAATCCAAATAGTAATTTTATATGAATTGTTGATAACACATTCGCTTACATAGTAATTGTTGGTTACTAGGTAAGCATGAAATAAGAGTGAATATTATATTCACCTTAATGATTATAATAATTAAACTGGTGTTTCATTTTAGTCTGAGAGTTCAATGAATTTGAAATAACTGTTTTCCGCTTCAGTAGTAAATCATAATGATCACATTAAAGTAAGCTTCATTACATATTTCAATTACAAGATTAAACGTTTCCATATGTAACATGTATCGTTAATACAATTCTTACTTACTATGCTGAAGTAAATGAATCTTATTCTAAAAGGTAGAATCGAATACATTGAAGTACTTAATGACACCTACTTGTAATGCATACTTAGTTTAATAAGTTACACCTGTTTTGTTTAAAAATGGAATTAGAATTTAAATGTATATTAGATTCAATGGTCTGATATATACCTACTCTAAATCTAAACGCAGTGTCTACAAATGAATAGTAATTTATGTAAGAAACGAGATAATATCAACTTATCTCATTTGACTGACAGAAAAAATAACACTTCATTGTGTATTGTTTTTAATCTCTATAGGAATGTAGAATATTTGATTTAAGTGATATCATTTAAGTTGATTTAAAACAACACAAATTTAGTTGGATGTTACAGAAACTTAATCAACTTATTAATCTGTTGTTATTAAGTGATTCAATCTACTTCAACTATAATCTGTTACAATAATCTATTTATAAGATCTTTTTTTCCCTTCATAGTTCCTGTTTATTAAGTATCATAATTTTAAAAAGCCCAATCTTATCTATCAAATTATCTATCAATTAGAAAAAAAATCAAATGCTAATCATTTCATGGATAGTAATAATTATCATTGTTTTTCTTGTTTAAGCAAAACTAAATGATTTATGTTATTTCTGTTTCTACCCTAGATTTTTATTTTATTATTTATTATTATAACCTACAGAGAAATCTGGCTTAGTTTAACTTTATTTTAATATGATTATTATGTAATCTGTTTAGGTAGATTTTATAATTTCACATAATCTTTCCTAGTTCTTGCTGTTCATATATACTTGAAATTCATTGTTAGAACGGAATTATAAAATAATATTGGGAAGTATTGATATTCATCTTAGAATAGTACGGACATTTAAAAATGTAATGCATAAATTTACCTTCGAGGAACTTGTATATAGTTTTAACACGACATTTTTTTATTGTATATCACAAATAAGCTTGAATTAGACAACTGTTGATCACCAAAAAGCACTGAACAGCTAATTCATCCTGGTATGGGACTCTGTCAATGAACATCCACGACCCCCTTCATCACAGATCGAACCTAGAACCCTCAAGCTCCGTGATGAATGCTATACCACTGGACCACTGAATCGGCTTCCAACTGTTGATATTTCCAATTTAGACAATTCGTGGTAAGTTTGCGCGACTTTATTCATTACTATCGGTGGGTAACTCCCTTACACTCGACACTATTTCACTAGAACTCCAGGCAAATTAAAAATTCAACAGTCTTCATAACAACCATGTACAAATTATATTTTGGCTTCACATATTCATCTTCATATCATATTTCACAAAGTATTCAGCACATGAAGTAGTAACTGTAGACATTTTAGTAACTGACTTCATTTTGCCAGAAAAATAAATTAGATATTTAAAATTAAAAAATGCCTACAGTTAACATACGCAATTAATTTCATGTAATTTGTTTATTCAATAAACAAAAAACAACTCAAAAAAACACGTTTCTTTTTCTTCAGGTTCCGTACTAGTTAACGTATTATTTTTAAGCGACTGTGAACGGAACTTCTATATTGTTTATCAAAAGATATGTGATTATGTTACAGAGATGAAACAGAGAATTTTATAAATGTTTCTAGGAATATTTATATGAAATTTGTCAAAATCTGATCAAATATGTTAACAGAAAGTGAACGTTGAGTTAACAGAAGACATTAGAAGCATAAATTGTACATGTAAAAATTTCAGTGACTAAAATTTAAAGATTAAAACTTTTCATCTAGTAACTGTATTGAACATGAGAACAAATTGGTTGACCTTATATATAACACTGATAATTTTGATTTTCATTAATTTACATTGAACAAGCTCCAAGCAGATTGATTAATGAGACGCTGAAATCTTTAAATTTCAATTGCTGTGATTTTTCAAACATAATTTATACTTACGTTGTTTCTAGGGACAGTTAATGAAATAGATTCTAAAGGGATGATTGTGTTAAGTGAAGATGTATTCAGACGGATCAGAAGGAGCTATCATGAATAATAATTCTTAACTATTGATTATTTTATTAGGTAGTGTGATTAAAATGGGGAAGATACATTTGGATTTCCACTTATTGACCAACAAGTAGTGATCAACAGTATGTTTTGTCTGTCTCTTTATAGTGGTGATCGAATTCCGTCAATTACTTTGCAACGTAACTAAGTAACTAAACATCGCCAGCACTATATTATGATGAAATTCGGCATTGCGGTTAATCGTGACCCGAACAGGCCATTAGTAACTGTCGCAGACTAAGAAAGTCAGTAACCTAGAATCGAGAACTCCAATTTCGCTAAAATCATAAGCAAATAGTCAAAGGCTTAGCTTATTAATTGCCGTGGCTTTAACAAAGTTCTATACTGTGGAGTTGTGTTTTTTCCAACTATTTCAAAAGCCAATTGCTTTTCTATTTCATGTTCCTCAGCAGTCATACCACAGACTGTTTGGAATGTTTACAAAAAATGTGAAGAATTCCATCTATCTGTTCTTTCAGCGTCCATTTCAACTGGAATATTTAGCTAGAGTTTCAATCATCTAGTTTATATGATTTTTATCATTTGATGTTGACATAGTCAATATACTTTCGATAAAGTATTATTTCACTGATAACAATAATAGATTATTTCATTTCAAACTTGGCGCGAAAGTAACATTAAGAAGTAATTTCAATGATTATCCCGTAGTCCTATCATCCGTTTGATGATATAGTTTATTGTTGCATTCTCTTAAAAACCGTTCCAGTTTTGTCTATGATATAGATATGCTTTTGAATACCGATATCGATTGTCTATTCTAATGGCTTATTTGTGAATAATAATATCATGCTGAAGGGACCACAAGTTTGTTTGAAATATTTAGCCAATCTACTAATATATCAAATGCAAAGAAATCCTGTAAACTACACAAGGACAGTTGCTCACGAATTGCTTTAATGAATGGGAATAGTGACGTTGATTTCCCTTTTATTAATAAGTGACCAATATGATTCACACTTACAAATTGGAATCGAATTACACGAAAACCGAGTGGTTGGCAAAGTGAATGATTTACAAGAATTCTTTTGTTGCATGAGAAGATTTAGTGCATCGAGGAGATAAGAGAGTTATTTAACTAGTGCGATAATCATATGATGGATCAATTCATAAAGTTAAATGTATACCACAGGAAAAAATAAAGCGATTTGTTATAGGAAACAGGATAAGTTCAAGTAAGATTACACCAACTTAAGAAAGGAAACTACAGTTAATTAGTTTGCAGAAAATTTACAAATTTCGTATTTCAAATGCTTTACTCCTTAAATGTTCGGTAAAGACAGTAAAAGTTCATGTAACATAAAAGGCAGGCTGTGTAGATTTAAATACCCAGTTATTTGTGACGCTGTAACAGATTTCAGTTTGTTTGCTAATCATATTAATAGTTTATGACATAGTAATTTAATCATATATATGGTCAGTTTCATAAATACTTCACATTCATGTAGCTTAGCACGTTCAAGCATTATTGGTATCATGCATTCACAACTACCGAGACAACGTTTCATTTCACGTATCGATTGATTATCATTTAAATATAGAATTCTAAATACTCTGTTAAACTTTCCTGTCAACCTGTTAACTCTTAATAATAATAAGTTCTGATAACATGTATTACTGAAAGGCTACAGGAAGATTGATATGTCTACATAGTAAAATAACATGCCATATAACATGTCAATTATGAATATAAAAACTTTACTAAATACACAGTAATAAGTTAGCTCATCAAATTCAGCATGAGGTTTTCTTTGAGCATTTGTTTTGTTAATTGAATTTCAAGAAGTACACATAATACACATGATATTTATTTACTAATTGCAGTTTCGTTAGAAGTTTCTTTAACATCTCTTTCCATGATACCTCATTAACCACACGTTCGATGGATGGAACAATGGAATGAAGAATACTCAAAAAATCTTCAACAGGGCAGTGCACATACTTTCAGCGTTCGTTAGGACTCAAACGAGTTAGTCTGCACTGCTCAGGCTAGCAGTCAGTGATTTTATTGACTGATGCCATTTTGTGTTCTGGTCACTACTAAATAGAATATGTCAAAATTATTTGTAAGTGTTTGTAAAATCAAAATTGTATCAAATGTTGAGGAACTAAATTGTGAACATTTTATAATTTTGTTCTTTAATTAGTGATATAAAATGAAATGGCATTGCTTAGTCATGTAGACACAAATCAGGAAATCACAACAAATGAATTCATCAGGAAATAAAAGCATTATACCTGTTAAACCTTGATATCTCGTATTATTGTTCTAGAAACCAAAGAAAGTATAAACTCCTAAGAAACATTTGATGGGTAACTAGCATACTGATTACAGGATTTCATTGTTAGTTTGAGTAAATTCAAGTTATTAAGACATGTGTAATTCATAACTAACTTTCTGATAGTTCTAGGCGACCAGTAATATTACTGTGTTTCAGTGCGTTCTAACTTTGTAATATTTAATAATTTTCTCCTTGATTCATTAGCCCTAGAATACTTTTTTATTATCTGACGCATAGGAATCATATCAGTCTCCAAATATACAGAACTACATTAAGTTTATGAGTTTGAATAATAATTAGTGATTTAAGTAAACTTGAAATCAGTTAAAGCAGAAATCAACTTTCAAGCGAGATTTTGATGACTACCTTTCAAAAAAACTTAAACGTTTGCTAAAGATTTATCTATTTATTAAGATTAATTTGGTCTTGAGATATCGGTGACTGACTTCAGTTGTAGGATACCATAAATCTATTTTACACATTATATAAACATACGTTTTACAAAATTTTATCATAAAATTAGTGTTAGTTACTATTCTCTCCCTTTCAATATAAACCACAATAACAGCAGGACCCTTCTAAGCAAACGGTTTGGTGAGTAGGTTCCTAATTTGACCATTAATTGTTATATATATATATATATATATATATATATATATATATATATATATACATATGCGTATGTAGTGAAATCCTGTAAACTATCTGTAACGAAATATATGAAAGCATAGTACTATTAGTGAAAAAAAAATTATAATATTTACTCAGAAATTACTATGGGATACTTCTTCTGACAATGGGTCTATAAGACATAATTTATAAAATAGCACTATCATTTCTTGGTTTTGTGCATCTTAGTTCCCTCTTAATAAGGCAGATCTTGTCGTCATTAATTTTCCTTATTTATTTATAATTCTCCTATTTTGTTGTTTTCTTCATCAGCCTTACATATTACAAATGTTATAATTACTTTATTTTTCACGATTTTTTCTCATTAAAATGATGAAAAAAAACAAACAATAAACAATTATAAGGTGAGTAATGCTAAAGCCAAAAAGAGAAAACAAACAGCTTACAAGTGGCAAATAATAATAAAATTAGATAGAGAATTCCCCCATATAAAACATCATGTTTTCTATGCTTTAAAGCTTTAAATAGATTTAGTTGAATTGATCGAAAGTTATAAATATATAAGAATTCGATAATCTCCATCTTAGGTGATGATTAGGTTTATCAATTAAATGGATGCAAGTATAAAATGGGTGTTGTGGAGATTGTCTACTGTCAATATGATAACACGAATTAGTCCGAATTAGACAACTATTGGTCACGTGGAAGCATTTGACAGCTAGTTCGTCTCAGTATGGGGCTCTCCATCACTCCACATCCACAAATCCTTCAACACGGATTGAACCCAGGACCCTCTAGCTCCGCCGTGAACGCTTTACCACTAATCCACTGAGTCAACTTTCAACAGTTGGTATTTCTATTCCTTTCAATTCGTGATACGTTTGCAAGATCTTATCCAAGGCTATCAGTGGTTAACTGCTATGTCGTCTGTGAGGCAGACTGATTCGTGATATCAAATGAATATAAGTTTGTTAAATAAATGAATACGTCAAAACAAAGATAGTACTATATCAATATAAATGAAACTTAAGTTACCATACAGTTACGCATGCATATATAAATATCTATGGAATAAAATGTGTGTAATCTAACGGAAATTGGTAGCTTTTACAGAACAAAAGCTATTTGTGAGAACTATACCTATTCATTACTAATAGACTAAAATTTTCAATGGGTTGAGTAGTCGTATGTGATCAGTATTTATCATTATAATTTGTAGTTAATTTTATTACTACCTTTTGTACATATAACATTTTAGTTCACTTCACCGCTAACTACAACTTATGATGTGATAGCTTATTTAGCTTGTGTGTATACGGAGAAATTAATTTTTGATATATCTACTTTGGTTATTATATACATGTGTATGTATACATGCATCAGACTACTTATTTTTAAGCTATCACATAAAGAAATATGTAGTAACGTAGTTCAAAATAAGTTGTCTTCTTTATCCTATAACTATTTTGTTTACCAACTAGCATGAAAATTCGTCTAGAAATGCAAATTGAATGATTCACATGTAAAACAATATGGATACCTTTGAACGTTTATTTTAAAAGCAAATATGCTATTTACAAGAAAGTTGTCTGATAGTAAACCAGTGACGATGTATTTTTTGCAATAGAAATGAATATTTTGACTATATTCATATATTCATTATACAAATGAATGTACGAGTTATTTCGATGTTAAAATCTATAAAACAAATTTTAAAAAAATGATGACAACCTTAATAAAACATGCATTTGATATATCATGGTGTAGAAAATAATCAGTGAATCAACAATCTAAATTTGTTTATTCACAAGCAAACATTTAAAATACATATTTTGAGAATACAATAGGATGCAGAGGATTATGAATTTTATAAATTTTAGGTAACCCATATAAACGTAGGTAATCACAACCAAAAGGTTTTAAGAAATGAAATTCCTCTTTGTTAATAATATTCATGTTAAGTAGTTTCAGTAAATGTGAATTTACTTTTCTTTCCAACTTATTAATTCTTTCAAATTTAACATCAGCCATGAATTAACTTCATCATAGAGAATGGTTAACATTTTACTTTTGTAATCACATTTACTCATGACAAAAACTCCAAATCCTAAATCAGGTTTTAATAGAACTATATCAAGATTTGTCCATAACTCTTTCAGTGCTTTGGAATGAAGAGGAGTTAATATGCTTTTCTGCTTTGTTCTGGAACCGATGACTTGATGAGCTATATCCACTAGCTTATCTATTCACCAACTTTGATTATCAAACAATGTGGGGATAAACGTATTCAGTTGGTTATATAGGTTCTGAAGTTGGGCGCTAACTGCTAGTTTAGGTATATGTGTTATGTGTGTAGAAAAATTAAATCCAAGTGAGAGTCTTCCTTTCATGGCCCGATAACACAGTCGCTGATAAATTCGTCCTATATTGATCGAGATTGACTGGAAACAAATCAACGTGTTTCTTATCATTACAAGATATATCTAGCTTTTTCCAAACTCTATCTTTAATTTTCCCGATAACGGTACTGTGAAGGTATATCAATTTAATGTGACAAACTAGAGATATATCAGAATGCATGAAGCTAGATTTCTACAAATCTTGTTTGTCGAGTCACACATTTCCCAAGCATGTATACACGAGTTTATGTTCTAATAAATTGCAAGCAAATGTTTGAAATCTTATCCGACTTACTAAGTCACATATTGAAAATGGTCGTGAATAATTAAATGATTTCACCGAGATTCATCATCATACATCTACTGTGCAGGAAATCTAGATGAACTGAGCAGTATCAGGTTTCATAGTTATTGTCCAGGGCAGTATAAAAAGGGTCTAGTAAAAGTTTTATTTAGTAGGTCAACCGTATTTTGTACCAAGAATACTATTCAAGAAAATCAAAATCTGTTGACAGAAACGCTATTGTTGAACGGATATCTAAGAAAGTTTATAAATCGACAGAAATGTTGCAGTTTGGTGAAACCTACTGTATTTCTAGCATCTAAAATCCAGACCACTTACCTTACGTTTCAGAGGTGACTCAAATAGCCTTGTGTTAAAACAAAAGTCGGTTATTAACAGAACATTTCATGCAGCTAAGAAATTTATTATGGAGAAGTCGAGTTATTGATTCACAATAAACCTAAACAGCATGTAAACGAATGCGTCACATCACACTGTGTCAATCATTTTGCGTGTATGTGTAGGAGAAGCAATTGTGATCTGCATGTAAGGATAGCTGAACATATACAAAAATGGCTCCCAAAACAAACGAACTCGAATGGCAAAATAAAAGTACAGGATAAACTATGTGGGAGCAAGCGTATTCAGTTAATCATAAAGATTTTCACATTGGGCATTAACTGCTAGTTCAGGTATATGTGTTATCGGTATGGAAAAATTAAGCACCTAGTTGAGACAGACCACATAATTAATATCAAATCATTTTTTGTGGTGTTTAATAAAAGTAAATTAGGACGTATATTAAGGTATGTTTAAGGCCTTAGCTAAATGGAAGTTCAACCCCTCCCCCCCCCCGTAGGCCTTGTGTGTTCAAAACCATTTTGTACTTTCACACAACCTACTTTGGTAGGGTATGATTCATATTGTTCGTTTTATTATCCTTGTTTACTTAGATTGTACTCTAATTTGTCTAGTGACCTTTAATTTTTCATGTTTAAACGCCTTATATGCGATGAGATTGTTCGAAATATATTGAGCGAACATGTTACATAGCCGTGATAAACTTCGTCTTCTTGTTTCATTCTCAAAGTATATTATATTTATATACTTTTTTAAATAGAATCTATATTCTATTGCAAAGTAGTAAAATTACTGAGACTAATGTTTTCACTGAAATATTTCAAGGAACAATAGACTTGTTAAATATTAATAAGAGAACATGAATATTACTTTTAACAAGTAAAGTGATATTTTTACACGAATGAAGCATGTTCATTTTAGTGGAATTTGACTTTTGACAGACATTGTTTCTAGAAAAAACTGAGCAAAATGTTCGTGTTACTACTGGTTGTCATTGTCATTCGATATTGCAACTCAATTTATTCTGTTTATATTTTATTAAAATATTTCATAATTTCTTTATTCCTGTTGAAAATAGTGAAGCTGTCATTTGCATCGTGTCAATGTTTTCTTTTTCATTTTGGTGTTTACGAGTAATAGTTGTGATCAAACGTTTTTCTGGATTTTAACCTTGATCTAGAACATGGCATACATAGTGTTTTGAAACGTATGCAAACTTGACAAACAACTGAACATTATTTGTATATATAGAATTTCTATGCTACGTTTATAATGCATTAAATTGTTTACATAACCCGAGATTAAGGATACCTAAGAGATACATTCAGTCGTTTATGTGTTATGCTGGGTGATTAAAGAAGAATGGCTAACTTTAAGTACTCTCTTAAAGATCATTTCAACAATTTTAGATGTACGTAATGTAAAGATATTTTATTCCTTTTCTCATTATGTGCTTTGTGCCTTATCCTTCCATTATCATACTTACTGTTAATATATTACCCCGCATTTGTGAACTAAAGTTAATTATTTGTGTACACGTTACTTATACTTGCTACCACAATCTCGTTCGTTTAGTATTAATGCCAAATTCATTGTTGGCTAATTGAGTGGTCTAGTTTTTTGTGTATATAAAGGAATGCTCAAAATACAGTGTAATTTTGTTGGATTGAATTATCAGTTTGTGTTTTTTTTATTTCTAGCCCGGAATTGAGTGGACATCAGGCGAGACATACAGGGACTAGCTTGGGACTCACTAGCACTTGTTATTGTAATCTCATACGCACAAGATCGTATCAACTGATTGGCCATACGCATCAACAATAGCACATTTTAGCGGTTGTTATCAATCTTATTATAAGTACATACACAGATCAACATCCCACTTGACAATATCGGTCGTTTTGGGAAGTAAGTTAGAAGTATGAAATCTTGTATTTATTGCAGTCAAAGATGACAAACGCTTGTATCTTTAACAGACAGGCATTCAAAATAGTCACTGTTCTGGTCACATTTATAGTGTTCAGGTTTTGGCAACTAGGATTTAACTATTTTAACTATTGAATATCTTTTGTTATTCGTCATTAAACAAGAATACCATATTTCTTATATTTGACTTAATTATTCTATTCTGTTAACTGAATAAATGACATGATATAATTTCTCTATCACCAAATGATGAAATAACATCTATCAAATAAATATGATTTATAATTCATTCATTCATTCATTCAACAAAGGATAGAGAGTCAACAACAAAATGCAGTCTCTTCTAACATTCCTATATATCATAAAATCTATTTTAGTTTTTTCCATTATCGTTTTATAAGCATCTGTATTTAATTCACTGGTTAGAAACATTGTTTTAGCTTATATGGGAGTTGTAGTTGGTTGTTAAGGAGACTATTGAATGTTAATCTAATGTTACCAATAGTTCCGAATTAGACAACCACTGATCACCAGGAAGCACTGGATGACCAATGGAGTTCAACAGTGACTGGTACGTGGCAGTTACTCACCTATGGCAATGAATGAGATCGAATAGGCATATCAGGAGTTGACTGAATCAAAAATATAAACTGCTGGGAGCCGACTGGGTGGTCTTATGGTGAAATGTTTGCCGCGGAGCTGGAGGATCTCATGTTCGACCCCTGATGAAGTCATGGATGTGCATTGCTGAAGAGCGTCATACTGGGACAAAATAGCTGTCCAGTGCCTCCTGGTGATTAATTGTTGTCTACATCAGACCAATTCATGATATCGAATTATAAGGCAGTCACCAACAAACTATAGATTTGTTTGTTATGAGGAATAAAGATAGTGAAGTGATTCATTTTTAGACATGAAAACTAAATGAGATTTTTATGGTAAACAGTATAAATTGAGCAGGAAAATTCTTAAACGTTAAATAGAAGAATGTAAACTTAAGATTCAGTTTTGATTATGAGATAGAATGATTATTTACCAGTACTATCTCTTCCAAACATCGTATTTTATTGACTTCTACTTATTTTTGAGCAAGATATTTGAATTATAATTTGCCAATTCAGATAAAAATTTAGATTTGGAGAGTTCAATGTACCATTTTTTTTCAAACTACAATGTAATTGTTTATAAGCATTAAAAATAAAAATCGAACAAACTATTCTGTACATTCAATTATGAATTCATATTGATTGTGTGTGTTTACTGTTTACTTTTCCAGAAATCTTTATACTTGTAAATTCGTTTTCAGATTTTTTTTAAAAAGCAGCTGCAACTGTACGTATAGCATGAGTAATATAGATTTGTAAAATTCCAATGAGTAGAAATTAAAATTTCTGACATTTCGCGGCTTAGTGTAAGTCGCTTCTTCAGAGAAATGAATAACCGAATTGAATTAGCACAAGATTAAATAATACAATGGAACAAATCAGAATCAAAATAAGTTTGTACAATCAAAATTACGAGTTTTAATCATCTCATGTCAAGTCATTTGTTGAACTTGAAAAATTACAAATTAAATCAGCAATAGCAGTACATGCTATCTACCATAACCATAAAATCGATATTAAAAATATCCAAATTATTCAAAAAGGTTTTTCCAATTATAAGGAAAAACGAATAGCTGAAGCACTTCACATTTTGTTAAATCCAACTGCACTTAACAAAAGTGAAGGCCTTTCTATCCACCCAACATGAACTTTCTATCCAACGGATCATAATTAAATTACATTCACATTTCATTCACATGAACATACATACAATTTATTTTCACATAATCTCATTTCACATCACACTAACATATGCATGCACAAATGTCTCACATCAAACCACCTTGACCCAAATGACTTGACATGACATGACATGATTAAAACTCGCAATTTTGATTGTACAAACTTATTTTGATTCTGATTTGTTCCACTGTATTATTTAACTTGGTGCTAATTCAATTCGGATATTCATTTCTCTGAAGAAGCGACTTACACTAAACCGCGAAACGTCAGAAATTTTAATTTCTACTCATTGGAATTTTACAAATATATATAACTCATTTTGTAAACAACCTATCCAATGCTCAATTTGTTTGAAATTATCAAAGTTAACCTTGGTATTGATATGTACGTAGAGCAGTTCTGTTTAAATAAACTGATGAGTAAAATATCTTTATACTAAATTCAATTAAAGCAGTA
Source organism: Schistosoma japonicum (assembly GCA_025215515.1). Lineage (NCBI taxonomy): Eukaryota > Metazoa > Platyhelminthes > Trematoda > Strigeidida > Schistosomatidae > Schistosoma > Schistosoma japonicum. Next base: position 16,826,436 of record CM046064.1, read on the forward strand.
AATTATAAAATAATGTAGTACTATAGTGATTAATAATGTATATCACAACATGATTTATTGTATGATAAATAGATTTTATTTGATTAGAAAGATAACTAATAACAACTAATCTCTACAATCCCTATAACAATAAATTACATAAAAGGTATATATTCATAGCATAATTAACTTTTTTATATGAAATGGTATAATCCTTATCAGAAACATCAATAGGTCAATTACTAATTTATATCACAATATAAATGGTGAGTAGTAGCCAAAAGAGAAATAAAAAAGCTATGAATTCTATCCTTTAATACATTGAATATAAATACATTACATTATACAACAGTCAATCTTTATCCATGATTATCTTTTAATTACTTTTCAGAGGTATTGATTTTTTTTTAATACTTCCTGTAAAATACTAATTGCTGAAAAATTCTTAATTCCCCTGAGTTGATTTTATTTTGAAATTCAATAACATAATTTACTCACAAAATTTAAAATTCCTTATTAATGTTTATGAATAGTTAAAAACATAATCTTTAATTTGAACTTAGTTACTAATTGAATGTTTATTACTGGTTAAACCATAGAAAAATAAGCAAACGAATACCATAAATTGATTGTTTATGAATCTTTAAAGAGAATAAAATAGTAATCTGACATTTATTTGATACAGTTCTTTCTTACAGTTTGTTCTGTGAAATGTGATACAATAACCTATGTTTACAATGGTCCTTGATCTACGACAGTTTGTTAATTGATGTTATTGCATTATGTAAGCCAAGTTCATCTTTCTGATTAAAAGAGCATTATTATTTTGTAGATAACATTAAATTTCTAACTGTCTTGAACAATCATAATCGTTATTTTGACAAGTCCTTTAAATTAGGCTATAGGAATGAGTTAGAAATTTTAGTAATATCTAGGTAATTCAACTATTATTATTAAATAAAGCTAATTATATGTAAACGACTTTACATCTTTTGACATTCCTTTAATATCATCACATTACAGATTTATCAAACTTAGTTTAGAATGATCCTGTGCATACACGCTACATAAATTTTTTTCATGTGTTCTTTAATGTTCCTCAATTATGGTCAAGTATTCATTTCTGGATTTCATTCTAAAAAAATTGACTTCTTCTCCCAATAAGTATACTAAAATGGTAATGAGTTCTGTTTGAAAACTATGAAAAGTATTACATTACTACATACTCTAAGTTTCCCAGGTTGTTGATTTAGTTACCTATCACTCGTTATAATTTATATATATACTCTATATGTATAAATAATTATTTAGCTATAGTCTTATTTTTCAAAGCAATACGTTGAGCTTAACAAATACAACTATTAATTATCAGTCGGATTATACTGACTAGTTAATCGGTTACAACAAAACTCACTTATCCTTCTTATGTCATATCCTTTATGTTATATATTTATGCATTCATAAAACTTAGAAATCTCACGAAATAATGAACGACACTTTTATTACTATAGTTATAAATGTATTAAATCTACTTTTATTAATAAGTATCAAACGTAATGAAAGCTTTTTACTTATAATTAATAAATGACTAGATAGTCAGTGATAGTAGCATAACATTCAATACGTTTTTCATTAATTTTAAGAGTGGATATATGTGAATACATTCGAATGTAATAAATGATAATTTTTTTATATGAAATAAGTAACAGAATTTATGAAAAATAAATTTATGATTATGAATTAATGATGTCGATTATTGTAAAAATTTACAAAGAATAGTGATATATGTGTAAGGTTTCTAACTGTGAATTTGCTAATGGAATGTTAATCAGGTTGTTAATATTACAAATCTTTAAGCTGTGTACACGGAAAATGTTCACATAAGCACAATCATAAACAAATAAAAGTAAAACTATAACACAGAGTGTAAATTGTATTACAAGGGCCATTTAATATTGATTGGTTTGTTATTTAGGAGTAAATATGACAGACAAATTTTAATCATTTGATTTGTAACCATAATAACCATACGTTTTTACAAATATTTAAATTTCTTTATATTATTCATTATTTCAAAAAGATTCATAATATTTCATGTAGTCATCTAAGGAAGTGTTGCGTCATACAACAAAGCTTTTAAAAATTAAAATTCCCAAGTATCAGGTGTAGTAAGTTTGAATAACAATCGTTAAAATCTATTAGGGGGTTTGTACAAGGATAACTATCAACTTGACAGAACATTAAGAAGATAGAGAGTAATTGGTGATAACAACTTGTAAGAGACAGAAGAAAAAAACTAAACATGAAATACAAGGGGATTTTGAGTCAGTGCGGAAGTCAGGGATTAAATAAACTTCTTATGAAAACAAAGATCAGGCAGAAATCACGGATTTTCTAACGACTCAGCTATATGCAAATTCCTGACCTATATCTTTTTAGAACCATGTCTTTTAACTACACGGTATATGATATAAACTGACTAAGAGTTCCAGAAATAAGTTGTTGACAGGTTTGCAGCATCCTTTGGATAACCAAGAATAACAATACTTGGATATTTGTTTGGAAAGCGCGTGTTTTGTAAGGCCAAAAATATTTGCCTTACAAGAATAAGTAAATTGGAACACACACAGAGTTGGTCCATAGTGGCATTCTATCCTTGCCACATCCTCGGGTAAGATTCCTATTGGAGAAACATTTCGGAGTTTAGTGGGATAGAAGCTTCTCTTCAGAGCTCTTGTGAACCGGTTTTTAAGGATTTCTGCAGCGGTCCCCTTTAAAGTCTATATTCATGAATAATGTGTTATTCTCTACAGTAGCGATGCTTCTAGTTTGTTGTTTTGTTTTTATATTCTTCATTATTTGTCAGGCTTTCGGTTAGTGGCCATAGTGATGCTTGATTTATTTCATATATCGGACTAGTATTAACCTTAAAATAAAACAAAAACTGAGAATTATTTTTAAATGACTACAATTTTGATAGCTATGCAAAAACAATTGATAAAAGTGTAAAACAACGACTATTAAACATACCATGTCATAGCGAATAAAGTAAATATTTGCTACTGTATTGCCTTGACAAGGAAAAGATACTATTACATATTTTCATTCGCTTATTGAATAATTGTAATCTTTTCTTGTAATATAGAAGTATAGGGTGTTAATTAGAAATTTCATTAATACTTTTACAAGTAGTTAGTTCGACGCCTTAAATACAGTAAAAATGTAGAAATTAACTCTTTTTCATAATACAAAGTAGTTCAGTGTAAAATATACCATGCATGATGCTACTTGTAAAAAATAGACTAAATTGCATGTGATGCAATTTTCGCTTAACAATAATACTAATGTACTAATAAATGTACACTAAAAACCTACTGTATGTAATTTCAGTTTCTTTTTCTTGTATGTATATGTTAAGTTTACTCAAGCTAACCTGTTAAGCTCTTAAATCGAACCACAATTTTATTTCTATAGTCAATAATGATACGGTTGTAAACACTTTGAATCATTCATTAAAACAACATTCATTTATTTCTCTTTTGTAAATTTCAAATTCTGACAAATCTCATAATAAAATATCTGAAGCGAGAAAAGTTCCACATGATAAAGTTTTTTGAAACAATAACAGAAATCAATATTGAATTTTGTTTTCAAGTACAATTACATTCTGCTTAAGATAAGATACGTAAATTATATTCGTTTAATTCAGTCATTGGACAAAATGCTATTTTACACTTCATATATCATAATTTCGTATGACAAAATTGAAAGTTGTTAGTTTCACGTCAATAAATCAATGTGATGCATACATTTGTTATGTTTGGGAAATTCTTTCAGGGAGTTTTTACAATGACTTAAAATATTATGTAAAAATTAGATTATTTTATAGTTTCTTTTGTTAGGTTAAGTTTTGATGTTGTGTGGAGATATGCGATGTATATGAATTCAGAAGGAAAAGCTTATTATTATTATTATTATTATTATTATTATGCAGCTACATACCAATCAATATAGTTTTCTAATCTAAAATTTCATTTAATACTTATAAGACCCATTCATCTTTTTTCAATGGATACATTAATTCAATACTAATCTTCATACAATGGAATATGCCAACTATTTTATATGAGAAACTGTCTAAAATTATTTGATACGTAGTACATATAACTGTAGTTTGTAATAATCCTCATGCAGAAGTGTAATAATTGATAAGATTAGTTAAATAAAGATTTTACATTTTGTGACATCTTTTATTTATGCTTGCATATTGACATTTATTACGTAAAATTTTACCGGTTCTTAACACTTAGTTGACTGACAACTCAATGTGAGCATTGAATAATTATAATTTCTTGACGTTAATTAAATATTCTGTAGCAAATGAGATGTACTTTATCTTATTGCTGTAGTAGAATAATAATTTTGTCAGATAAAAAACAGTACATACATGTCATTTATGTAGTAGTTCCCCATCGATAGAGACAATCAAGCATGTTAGCAAAGACTTGTAGCCCAAGATGCTAGTTTTGATTTGGTAGCGATCTTTAAAAGAGATGGCTTATTTATAATGGCTTCATCGTCATCCCAGACGACTTAGCATAAACTTCTGATAGATTTGAGCTATGAAAATTCCTCTACAAATGATTAGCAGATTGTTTCGAAAGAAATGAACTTGATTACCTGCTGTTAAAACTTGTTGGTTGTTGTACATTGACTCTGATTTTTATCCTTCTTTACCTGATTTGTAGCCTTGTAGTTCCTGAGGATCTTTCCAACTTGTTGATAAAGTGGATCTATTGCGAGATATTTGATGATTAATGATCAAAACACACGCCATATGTCTAAAATTTCTATAGTTTCTTTTGTATTTCTTCGGTCAAAAATTAGAACTTTTCACAATTTCATTGAGTGATCGTGATTGCTCACATAAATTGAAATAAAAGTAGATATATTGAAGGTGATTTCATTAGCTCGAGACAAGAGCCTACTCCTAGAGGTTTCATGAATCATGTAATGTCCGATACAGAATTTATCATCCGGCTAACAAACTCATCAGCGACCACAAGACTACAAACCAGCTTAAGAGTCAAAAGAAATGTACATAAATTGACAAGTATTAACAACATGCGATCAAGTTTAAGTCTTTTAGAATAATCTGCTAATCATCTGCTACGAAACTATTACAGCTCAAATCTATCAGTAGTTTGTGCTGTCGAAAGTTCTGCCATTACGATATCTCACTTGGTGATCGTAAACTAACAGAAAAACAATCAGGTGTTCTAAAAAGTATAAAACGATAAGTTTCGCTTATCGTCATATTTTGTTACAATTCCCATTTATTCAAATTTAAATAAGTTTATTCTCAACAAAATAAATAATCATTCAATGAAAGTTTAAGTCGAAAAGTTTATCTTTTTACTATTCACTCAATTATCATTCTCATTTGTTGTGGTCAATTCATTATTTCGATTACTTCATATACAAATAACTGAATTTGAAATGAATAATAACAAATTTATTCAACAAAATGAAATATACATTTATTCAATCTTTTATTCATTATTGGATTACAAAAGAAATTGAATTACTGAAACTAGTCAATTTGATATTTTTAGTTGCTCAATAAGCTAAATACTGTTTGTTAAAGGTGTGTTTGTTATCTATTTAACTAAAAAGAAAAAAACCATTTTATAGAACAACGAACATAAGGAAATTGATTCAATACATTACCTGCATCGACTGTATATTTATTTTATGGCTAAATACTATAGATATTTCTTTGACTTCCAGTATCTATACAACTGAGAACATGAATAATCAATTTATCTTTTAATAAAAAGTTAACATATTCCAGTTTTTTCTATGAGTAATTAACAAGATTATGAATCTACTAGTTCATAAGTTTAAAATGTGTTTCATTTGATAGTATACAACCTTAAACATTACGCAATGGGATAAACATTTAATCAGTACGTTAACTACATCGCATTTATATTTTACAACAGCACTAAATATATGTATCATGATATTCGTCATAAAAAGTAAAAACTAATAAACTATTTTTTTAAAGTTTTAAAAAGACTGAAATTATGCTGTAACATACTCCAGCATAAGAACAGTTTAATCGTTTTACATATTTTATCTATTATGTCTTCCTAAAGTCTCGTTACAAACTCATATTTTAAAGTCTGACTAATTAGAAACAATTAAAAAGAGTTGCGATGATTAGTTAAGGCTGATTACGTAACATTAACATGTTTTTATCAAACGTATTTTAGAAATTCAATCATATTTTCAATTGTATTCAAGGCTTTTACTTCAACTTTGCACTTTGTTAATTTCTTAGTGCTCATTATTTCGGTTTTCAAAAGAAGTCATTAAATAATAAGTATGTAGATTGTGAAATACTGTTTCCAAGAACTTTCTGTCCCAAATTACTATTCTCGTGCCTTTTTGAAGGCACGCTGATTTATATAATCACTTGGTTTGTAGATGTTGAGTAAAAAAAGCTCTTTATTCAGATTGAAGAGAAATAAGTAGTTTATTCAATCAGTATAAATATTATTGCAAAATGAAGTTATATTTTTATTATAAAAATATGCTATAGTCTGTAGAAAATAGACATGGAATACAGCCTTTGTAAATTTGTTACAGTAAGTATATCGATTGAGTAAACAATAATCTTAATAATTACCAGAACAGGTTTCCTGTTCTAGCAATCAAAAATGATGTAAGTGGATTTTCCTCAAATAAATTAAGCAGCTAAAATATATTTTCGTAAATTATTATTTGCGAAACCGTACTGGATTTATTGCAGATAATAAAATATTGCTTTTGATAGAGTGGTTACAATTAAAAAGAAAACAGAGAAATAACATAAACTGAAATTAATTTAGAAGTAGCATAAAAGATTACTTACTTACTTACTTACGCCTGTTACCCCTCTCGGAGGAGCATAGGCCGCTCACCAGTCTTCTCCATTCAACTCTGTCCTGAGCAATCTTTTCCAGCTGTCTCCACTTACTGTTCATCCTTTTTATGTCTGCTTCCAGTTCTCGACGCAGGGTGTTCTTTGGCCTTCCTCTTTTCCGTTTTCCAACAGGATTCCAAGTTAGTGCTTGTCTAGTGATACAGTCTGATGATTTCCGCAGTGTATGTCCTATCCATTTCCAACGTCGTTTTCTGATTTCCTCTTCAGCTGGAAGTTTGGTTGTTCCCTTCCATAGTAGGCTGTTGCTGATGGTTTCCGGCCAACAGACATTTAATATCTTGCGTAGATAGTTGTTTACAAATACCTGTACCCTCCTGAGGATGTTTGCAGTAGTTCTCCACGTCTCAGCTCCATAGAGAAGAACTGACTTGACGTTCGAGTTGAAAAGTCTAACTTTGAGATTGGTAGACAGTTGTTTGTAGTCCCATACATTTTTCAACTGTAGGAATGCTGCTCTGGCTTTGCCGATCCTCGCCCTTACATCTGCATCGGATCCCCCTTGTTCATCGATGATGCTCCCCAGGTATGTAAATGTATCCACTTCTTCCAGAGTTTCACCATCAAGTTCAATTGGGTCGGTGCTCTCTGTGTTGAATTTGAGGATCTTGCTCTTTCCCTTATGTATGTTCAGGCCTATTGATGCTGAGGTTGCTGCTACGTTGGTTGTCTTCACTTGAATTTGCTGTTGTGTATGTGATAGAAGTGCTAAATCATCCGCGAAGTCCAGATCATCAAGTTGTATCCTACTTGTCCATTGAATCCCGTGCTTCTTCTCAGATGTAGAGGTTTTCATGATCCAATCTACCACTAGGAGGAAGAGGAAGGGCGAGAGCAGACAGACTTGTCTGACACCGGTTCTTACTGAGAATGCATTTGTCAGCTGTCCTCCATGCACAATTTTGCACTGTAGTCCGTCGTAAGAATTCTGGATGATGTTGACGAGTTTCTCTGGTATACCGTAGTGTCGAAGAAGTTTCCATAGTGATCTCCTGTCTACGCTGTCAAACGCCATCTCATAGTCGATGAAGTTGATGTACAATCACGAGTTCCATTCAATTGAATGTTCAACGATGATGCGTAGTGTTGCAGTTTGGTCTGTGCATGACCGATCCTTACGGAAACCAGCCTGTTGATCTCGAAGTTGAGCATCCACTGAATATTTTATTCTATTCAACAACACTCTGTTGAAGACTTTCCCTGGTACTGACAATAGTGTGATTCCTCTGTAGTTCTCGCATTTGCTCAAATCTCCTTTCTTTGGTATCTTGATAAGGTATCCTTCTTTCCAGTCTGCCGGCACTTGTTCTTCCTCCCAGATCCTCTTGAATAAAGCGTGAAGCATCCTTACCGTTATGTCTATGTCTGACTTGATTGCTCCAGCTGGTATATTGTCAGGTCCTGCTGCTTTCCTGCTTTTGATCTGTCTGATAGCTATCTTGATTTCTTCCATCGTTGGTGGATTGACATCAATCGGGAGGTCTGTAGATGCTGCTTCGATGTCTCGTGGGTTCGGTGGAGCTGGTCTATTCAAGAGTTCCTCGAAATGTTCTACCCATCTGTCTCTTTGTTCTTGAATCTCGGTGATTAGCTTGCCTTCTTTGTTCCTGACCGGTCGCTCTGGTTTACTATATTTACCTGCCAGTTTCTTCGTTGTGTCGTATAGCTGTTTCATATTTCCTTCTTTTGCAGCTTTCCCCGCTGTCGTTGCAAGGCCTTCGATATACTACCGTTTGTCGGCTCTGATGCTCTTCTTTATTTGTTTATTTGCTTCTGTGTATTCAGTTTGTGCCTTGATTTTTTTCTGCTCTAGTTCGGCTGTTGTTGATTTCTGCCTTCTTGTTCCTCCTTTGTTGAATTTTGCTCAGGGTCTCTGTGGAAATCCATTTCTTATGATGGTAGTTCTTGCAGCCCAGAGCCAAGTTGAAGTTAGTGCCTCTTTGATTCCTTTTCAGTCGTCCTCCATAGTGGTTTCTTCCTCGTTCAGCAGATCTTGTAAGGCTTGGAACCTGTTGTTGAGAGTTATTTTAAATTCCTTGAGTTTGTCAGTATCTCGAAGAGAAGTTGCATTAAACCGTAATGTTGTTACTCCAGTTATCCATAACTTCCCTTGCTTCAGTTTCATTTCGGCAACTACTAGGTGGTGATCTGAAGTTATATTAGCTCCTCTCCTGTTTCTCATATCTTCAATTGATCTTCTGAATTTTTTATTAATGCATATATGATCAATTTGATTTTCCGTAGTATGATCCGGTGAGATCCATGTAACCGTGTGTATGGGGGAATATTGTACCACCCATAACCATTTTGTTGAAAGCGCAAAGATTTGTAAATCTTTCACCATTTTCATTCTCTTACCCCCAGTCCTTGTCGTCCCATGATGTCTTCGTAACCAGTGTTGTCCATTCCGACTTTGGCATTTAGGTCCCCCATTAAGATTGTCAGATCCTTTCCTGGACACTTCGCTATAATTGACTGCAGCCTATCATAAAACTGATCTTTGTCCTCGTCGTTGCCGTCGTTGGTGGGTGCATAACACTGGATGATGTTCATTGTAATCCCCTTCTTCACTGTCTTGAAAGATGCTTTGATGATCCTGGGTCCGTGTGTTTCCCATCCTACAAGTGCATTGCGCGCTTTCTTAGACAGCATCAGAGTAACTCCTTGAGTGTGTGGGGCATTTTCCTCTTCGTTCCCGGAATATAGTAGCACCTCTCCCGTGGCTAATGTTTTCTGTCCAGTTTGAGTCCAATGCGTTTCGCTGATCCCGAGCACAGTTAAATTGTATCTCTTCATTTCTGCTGCTATCTGGGCTGATCTTCCCTGTCTCCCACATTGTCCGAACATTCCATGTACCTATAAAAATGTTTGCTCTTGTCATTAGAAGGGGTGGCATCGGCCTCATGACTTTCCGAAGAATCTCGGCTTTCATCATGAAGCGTCATATAGATTCCTTCCACTTCCATGCGCAGAGTTTAAATGGTTAAGTTTGTTTATTCTGGTTAGCGTTTTTTTTTAGCAAACTTGAGTTTTACGGGATAGGGGTGCTAGCCCTACTGCCCAACCCTCCTCCTTTACCCGGGCTTGGGACCGGCAACAACCCTAGAAGAGCTGCGGGCGGAGTTAGCATAAAAGATAGTTGTGGAAAATGTTTGAAGGGAAGTATGAATCGAAATTAATTTAATTGTATAAATTTACATGTATTAATATACTTATTTACCTACTGTTTACTTGGTTTATGATTTACTGACTTAAGTTACCTATTATTAAAATATGTTTATAATACTATAACTTGAATATGCTAAATAATCCATCAACATTTGTTGCATATGGTATAATATAAAACTTATATAATGAAGTGTCAACAACATCAATAGTTTTCTTATAGTGAAAACACTAAAATCGGTTAATTTCGAGGCGAAAATTTGTCACTACAGAAGTGTATAATGCTACTACTTTGAATATCGGTAGATATTTATATGGATCCGATTTTGTGTTACGTACTTTTCAAAAGATGGATGAATTGTCTGAATATGAGATATCCAAAGTCTTTGAAACAAGTATGTTTTAAACACTAACACAATTTTTTACTTAGCTACCTTGTAAGATTAGATTATCAACATAATTATGCTTTAGCCCATTCAGCTGCATCTTTTATAACTGATCTTATCAAGCAAATCATTTAATGATTTAGGTTCATGATATAAAATTATATACGATATACTTCTGTAATTGCTAATTTACTAACAAAATAACTTCAAACATACAATCCGCACAAAGGACTACATTTTATAATTAATAGATAATAGAATGTAAACTTATTATCCAGCAAATTCCTTAGGTTAGAATTCATTAAAGTTCCTTCGACTTATCAACTATTCTAATAAAGGCACCTTTCAATAAAAATATATGAATGTTAGAAATAATATTTATGTATTAAACTAGAATCTGCCGGTTTAGTCAAAAATAACATTGAATGATAAGATTGTCATTTACATATATTTGTCAACATAGAGTATTCAGCAGGTAGACTTCCTTCTTCGTAGAGATTTCATTTCATGGTAAACAAGTGATCAGGAGATATTGAACACTGTTGAAGGGAAGCGGTTGTATTTTACATTTTAAATAGCTTCCATTAGTTTGGACAGATTTTAAAACTTATCAACTCATATAGGCTGAGTTTTGGTAATGTTATCGGTTACTTGTGATTGAAAATACATAAATTCTCATGTTTAAGTTAAGAAATTAATCATAATTCTTTAACTAGAAGCCATTCATTTACAATTCTTTTTTAGGTTTGTATTAGGTATCCTGTTCGTCTTGATAAAGCTTGTCAAAAATTTGTATATGTACGAAATTTTTCTGTTAAAGAAATTTATATTCATCAAATACTTATTTATTATATCGCTTTTTAGTATGGTAACTTGTTAAAATAGTCTGTTCCCTAGTATGTCACACGTGGTAAATCTATTTACCATTTTGGATTAAAGAACTCATCGTTACATTTTAAATGTATGCACACTTTGGTTTTCTAGAATTCCTTGAAAATGCTTTCTGGCCTGCTATTTAATTCATTTTTTGATTAAGTTTCTTTGTAGTAATGCTAAGTATGTTTTAAAGTTATGCTCATTAAAAGTGAAAAACCAAGAAGAATAGGTGCCGATTTTACACTGAAAGTGTTGTACCTCTTTTTAATGGCACTACCAGTATATGTATATGTTCTCTCATTGTCTTAAGTGCTTTTCATTTGTTTTTGTTCTACACTGATCTGTAATGATATTCTCATTCCAACATCTTAATTAGTTGCTATGAAAGATAATCAAAAAGCTCAATGACTAAAGATCATATTTAAGTTTTAATTATTAGACAAACATTTTGCTTTCATTAAATGAAGTTTATTATATTTCTTACATTGTGAAACAATTTGATAAACTACGTCAATATTCTGTTGTATGCATGATATTAACAAAATAATTTAAAAATAAATATAAGTAGAATGAAATTTAAACCATTGAATGATTAATTTCCTTCAAATATTAAGTCAATCAAATGAAATTGTATAAATTGCATTAAATCAACTAAATAATAACATACACTTATGTCGATTAATTCAACCTTGACCAGCAAGAAAATAAATATCAAAGTGAAATATTCTTTTATACCCGAAGGGATGTTCGAATAGTAGCAATAATATCAGTGATTAGGTATAAATCAACTTTAATATCACTGAATAGTAAACAATTTATTCTGTTATCTTTTATAACTTACTTTAGAAATAAAGTCATGTTCGTCAATTTTTCGCTACTGAATTATACACAAACTAAGAGGCACATAATGAACTGTATATCAAGGTAATTTTCAGAGGACTTAGTAGGTACTTGTACTGATATAATGGATTTCATTACGAACGCGTCATAGTCGTCTAAGTTGATGATATTTAAGCAGTCATTGTTTGAATGAGTGTTAGAAATGTTACTTGTACCAGTTGAAATGAGTTAACCTTCAAATGATCACTTCAAACTAGATGAAAACTCATATTCTGACCTCTCACATTTTGGCCCTAGATCGACAACCTTCATTTTCAGTTGTAACATTGTATCGATGACCCAGTCTTTCTTTTAGCTATTAAGAACAGGAATTTAGTTTGTTATGTTCTTACATTTTTATTTTATTTCTTTTCTTTATATATTCATAGCAAATACGTATTCATAATTATATAATCGAAACCCCTTTAACTGTTTACCAGAACTCTTATTCTTATGTGACCTAATGGGCTATTTTTTGAACTTTTTTTCATATTATGGGATTAAACTCTAAAATATTTACCTAATTTATTTATTAATACTCTAGATTCAATTTCTTCACAGTTTCACTAGCTAAACAGTCTAATATTATCCGTTAAACATTTCACTTAGCATAATTGATATATGTAATAATAATTAGCGCTTTCACAATCATTAGCCATTATAACTGATGAGAGTGCAATAAAATGCATTGAATTCGAAGTGTTCTGCAAATGTTGTCGCTTTTGCATTATTCAAATTTAATTTTTTGATAAAACATTACTATCATATATGGTAAGTTCATCATTAATAAAGATGATATTTACCGAGTATAGAGTATCACTTTGAAGCTTCAGAGACTACCTACACAATATATCAAATCTGTTGTAAATTCAAGTGCATCTATCATTTACATTTCATAGGTATTGAAATGTTTAATGGATAAACAACATACTTATTACGTGTAAAATGATTACATAAAAATTGGGCGTCATCGAATTCTAACAGAAATTAGTCAAACTCTAAAATATAATAATTTTCATATATATAATGAAATGTTTTATTATTTCTATTGTAACTAAATATTTTGGAGTTAAGATTAAATTATTTACACGTATTCCACAGATATAATTCAGGAATCCGCAACATCAATTGAATCATGTAAATTTTACACCTTATTCTTTTAAGAATAATATGAATTTAATCTTGAATGAACGACATTGTGTCGCAGAAAACTTTAGTCACTAAAGTAGCTATATAATGTTATCTTTGTTTATAAACAGTTTACGACGCTAACTTATTAAAACTTTCATATGAAACGAACAAATCACAGTTACCAATAGCATCAGTTCAATTAACGAATGTATTAAACAATCTTTTATGTAATATCGAAGCAAAAAGTTAAATTGCATTCTTAATAAAGTCGTTTCTAAACAGGTGTATGTGTGCTATATTCATAGATTGTAAGTAAAGAATTCGATGCAATAATTCATTGAATACAACGTTTATCTATAGTAGCATAACAAACTTTTTAAATTTCACTTTAGTTAGTCTTTCCTTTTTTATATATTAGGTAACATATTTTCAGTCCTTCTTTCATTATGTAACGGCATGGATCGTTATTGATAAGCCTCCACTGTAATCACTAAATTCTATACAAGTATTATCATTCATTTGCGTAAGAGATTTTTGTTACCAGAAAAACAAAACTTTTATTAGCATTACTTTTATAAACACTTTCGGAGAACGAGACTAGTAACAATTGTGACGTTTCATTTTGTACATTAGTAAAGGCTTCATCAAAGGAATGCTAAAATTTAGAATGAAATAAGTATGAATAAAAAGTAGAATACAACTACAATTTTTCAATCGTATGTTAAATGCCAGTTTTGTTTTTTAGGACTGAGTTATGAAAAGCAGAACCATTGTTAAAAATTTAATGAACAGAAGAAGATACATATTTATATGTAGGTTATATGATGCAGAATTATTTTTATATATATGGCCCATTGCAATACTCATGAATATAACTAAATTAAAAATTTTTAGTCTAACTCGTAAGATAAGTGTAGGATTTGAGACTAACTGAAGACAAGCATATCTCGTAAGATTTCAAGCCAAAGAACATATTTATATTTAAATCACGATGTTTACTTTTGTGGATATTGATAATTTAGTTGAGTCAATGTGACAACAATTGATGTTGGCAGGGTACCATTGAAAACCAGGAAGCACAAATCGATGGAAGTGGTAATCCTACTATTGGATGCCGACCAAGTGGTGCAGAGGGTTCCGTGCTCGCTATCAATCTGAAAGCCCTGGTTCGGAATCTGGGGTGCGCCCAGCTGAGGAGTTCCACACTAGAACGAAATAACTGTACAGTGCTCCCTGGTTTTCAATGACACCCTGCCAACATCAATCTGTGACATATTCAGTCAACTATATTTATATTTGTTGAGGGGTGAATAGTGAGAGCGTGTAGTTCAACTGTGTAATTCGAAAAATGGAAAGGTGTTTTAGTATTTGCGTAATCATGCTAGGTGAACTTTATAATAACGATTAATCTAAGTATAATGACAGGGAAAATAATTGCTTATACTTCGCTGTAGCTCACAGCAATCGATGACACATTAATATTGAAATTGCACATAATATCTAAATTATTTTCCACTGATTATTACTGCGTATCTAACAGCACCCCTCCTGTTCTGTTCATACAATTTGAGTTTATCCATATATATCGGGTTGTATTTGTAGGTCAATGCTAATGAATGCCAAAGGCGTTGTAGGGATTATTTGACCCGATGTGGTCGATGCTGTGTTTGGTTTCTTTCGTATGTACCGCTGATCTTCACTAACCTTTAAGTTTTCTGTGATCTTTGGAAGATCACATTTCAAACAAAGTTTGCCTTTCGTCACCCTTACATTAAGCTGTTATGGGACCTTACTTAACTATAAAGCACTACACTTACTATATTTGTTCATTAGCTTATGGTCTTTCGAGAACCTTCGTAACGTATTCCATGTTCACTATTTGAGGCTTCAGTTGTTTGCTTTTTTGTTAATGTTCCTTTGCATACTTAGTGATATTTAAGGTATCAAAGAGAAAGTTTTTTATCCTGAAAAACACGCATTAAGTAATTTTTACGAATATCCATAATTTAACTATCTTTCAATAATTGGCTCACCTAGGTGTGTTGTAGAGAAATAGCATTTAAAATAGTTTTAACTGTTATCACATAAACACATATATTTCTGTTGTGTAATATTGGTACTCTTTTGGATCACTGATAATGATTAATTTACATTGATAGAAGTACTCAGTCACATCGGTTTACTAAATATGACCAGATTAAATAAAAGAGATTGTTGTAGATGTTTAAACTTAATATACCTCATTTTAAAGTTTAATTTTCATAAGAACCTCATACTACATTAATGTTTTGAGTTTTCCATAAGCGTACGTTCTTATTACTATGCCAAGAAACTGGTTTCCAGAAGGCTATAATTATAGATTAACGATTTCATTATAAACTGATATTGAGCAAATACTAATATCTATCAAAAAATGTGTACTATTACTCAACTAAGTAGACATAACTTCTGGGATTTTCACTGCATGTTACCGTGGCTTTAGTTTTAAAAGTCAAGTAGGTAAGCAGAATGAGTGTAGAGATGCGTCATTTGGATACAGAAATTAACGTTACAAGAAAAGTTACTATATAACAAAATTATTCATCATAAATCATTGGCCTACTCATTGATATGAAAATAAAAATATTTTAAAGTACAGCACGGTGTGGTGGTTAGAAATTTTAATGAAAACGCCTGATGATTTGCTATTCTTTCAGTTAAGCGACAATTTGGTTGGAAAAATCAGTATATAACGTAATGATAATTTGAGTTCTGATTGCAAATATTCAGTGTTTCTTATATGCAATTTTTTCGTTACCGTCGTTTATTGATTATAAATATTATATTTACATTAAAATGGAAAATATTACTGAATTCATTACATTCAAAGTAAATTGACTTTCTATACAACGATGTCAATAATTAAAATAACTAAATTTTCAATTGATCTAGTTAACAGAAATTATAATAATTTTAACAAATCAAAAGGAATTAATCAATTACATTAACCATAAATACATTAATATATTACTTGTATAGTAATTATAAGTAATCTATGTAGTAGCCTTTGTAAAGTTTACATAATATAATTTTAATATAGTACATCATTATGAATTTTAATCATGTACTATTAAATCACTGGAAAAGAAAAGGTATTTTCAATTCATATTTAATGCACATATTGTTTCCATCTATCGTAACAGTATATTTTGATAAGTATTTGTTAAGTAATACTAAAACAAACAAAAAAAAATAGTAATGAATAACTAAATAAGTATTGTCTATCACTTGTTCTCACCTAACAAAAAAAATGTAGTCTTACATTATATTTTTCTTTTGGGGAAATATTTCTCCTGCATTCAGATTATGTATATGTAGAACAGACATGCATAGTTTAACAATACTGATGAGAGATTGGTTTATACATAGTTTTCTATTTGTCTAAATGGTTCATTTGGCTAGTGAATAATGAATTGAAAAGGGAACACCAATTTACAACATTTGTAATATCAATAGAGACATAGACAGAAATAATGCCTAATGTGAATGTGTTTGTCTTACTTTAATATATCAAGCTGTATATTCTTATGAATAATTTTAATGACAATAGTACAGTTAGTAACTAATGCATTATCAACGAAACTGTCATATTCAGTAGGATGAATTTAATGAGTCCCAAATTACAATGAAATAATTTAGTTTATATTATGAAGTTGTAGTCCTGAAGTAATTAATTATTCTCATGTTTATATTGATATGTTAAGTAAAACAAATTAAACAATTGTAAATTTCAATGTTGACATTTGTATAAAAAATTATCACAATAAAACATATTCAAGTTATACACATCTACGTAAATATTGTTAGGTTTAGTGAAATATTTTAAAGTGTACTACACAAAAATGCAACAATTTTCATTGAATTTTACATGTAAAACAGTAGGTTACTTTATAAATATTACAGAAATTTAATACAATACACAATTACATGTATGAATAAATAAATGAACAATAAGTGGAATTATCATTGTAAATAAAATGACCTTGTCCAAATATAAATTGACCATAATAAAAAGGGTATGTTGGATGAAATTGTTTTTTTATTGTTTCGTTCTTTATGTTGAATCATAATATTGAATTGTTATAAATGTCAAAAATGTCGCATATAGCACACTGCATAGAATTGTATCTTAGACTTTAACATCTCTTAGTAATCAACTTCAAATTACTAGGAGACAATGCATTGCTTAGTTGATAAACAAAAAATAAACCAATATGTATAATCATACTAATTTATTATTTACTTAAAACGAATAACTTTTATTAAACAGAAATGTATCACAGTGTGACTATCATAAATATTTGTGATGTGTTGTATTTTACATAGTAGAAGTTTCATTTATAAACTTCATTAAACTCTTTAATGTATATTTCAGATATAGCAAGAAATTAACATTTGAATGAAATGATAAAGTTAGCAAATTTTATCACAATCAGTATGATATGTACTATCTTTGAGCCGGTTATAACACATACAAATAAATCATGCTTAATAATTAT
Organism: Schistosoma japonicum; assembly: GCA_025215515.1. Classification (NCBI taxonomy): domain Eukaryota; kingdom Metazoa; phylum Platyhelminthes; class Trematoda; order Strigeidida; family Schistosomatidae; genus Schistosoma; species Schistosoma japonicum. Next base: position 16,844,378 of record CM046064.1, read on the forward strand.
TTAAAATAACTATTGAATCACCTTGCCTACTAGACATAAGATCGTTTAATTTTAATGATAAACAACAAAGTTTACCTGCTGAATTAATATTAAGTTAATTGAAACAACTATATTTCCTACTCTTCAATTTTCATGTGAAACAGCACAACATTCATTTTCATTATATGCACAAAAGGAGACGAGAAGGTAAAAGTGGGACAGCATAAGAAGCTACCCTAAAGGAAAACATGTATGTGTTATGTAAAGCATGGCTAAAATATGTAGTCGTATATCGACGTTTTACGTTGGTATCAACAACGAAACTTTCAAGTGACTATTCGATTAATTACAAAACTAACAAACAGGTTTACTTAGATTAGCTGAATTCATCGCAGTTGGACCTACTGAAGATTCAGCACTTAAATAATTTCTGTGTTAACTATTATTAACAATTAAAAAGAGCTAGTAAACTAACTTCAAGGGACCAACATTCTATTGAAACACAGAAAACTCAAAAGGTAGTTTTTCATTAAAAACCGTCATCACGACGCGTATTTTACTTTGTTAACGTTTAATAGTTAATTAAACGTTTAGTTATTGCTTTCACCCAGAACCTTTTCTTATTTCAGTAGGTTGTTAATAGGTAAAGATTATTGATTCGCTAATGCAATCGTATTTATATTTCTGTTGTTAGACAAATTGACTTACCTTATTATTATTACAAAAGTAAATAGATTTTTAAATACTTAATGAAGGTGAACTATGAACAAAGGTGATATGAGACATGTAAAATCAGCCATTTTAGTTAATTTAAAATAGTGAATAAAAAGTTTAAATGTTTCTATCATGGGATCAGTCGTCATTTGTTAATCAAGTAAATAACGGTAGTAGTTTTGATTCATAAGATGAATGACATAAGTTCGTTTGTTTTTCATAATTAATGTAATTTTGGTAAATTAAAGTTACTTTATAGAAATGATACAATGAAAGTCACTAAATATGATCGTTTTAGATAATGTTGAATGCATAATAAAAATTGCATAACACAGTTTCCTGTAATACAGTAATATATTAAAATAACTGAGTTGCTCATTTCTTGATTTGTCACCAGTTTAGTTAATTGTTTCAACATTAGTTGCAATCAGTTAGGCATTTTGCAACAAATTATTCACAGTAATAGACTTTCATTAATATTTACAATAAACTACGAACTACTTTATATGCAGATATTATAATACATCATAATACATCAAAAGTCAATACATCTACATCAATTAATGCAGATAAATAGTTTGGCCAATAAGTCATTTTCAGCTACTTTATTTACAAAAATATATAACTTGAAATAAATTTTTGCATAGATTTTAGTCATTGTATTTATGGCTTGAAGGTATTTTCTTTATCTTATTATTACATCTACATTCCATATGGACTAAATTGTTTAGGTATTGAACAAGCTGATGGCAAATTGTTTAGGTGTATTCCTTTATAAAGATGTACGAAGCCACAATAAACGTCGAATTATTTAACAAATATTTTATAATTTTTCTCATTTTTTTAGCTAGTTCATGGTAATAGTAATATACTTCGTGAAGTCAGTATATTTAAATACAGTATATACTACACTCAACTGCATTCATTAATAGACAACAAGACCTTGTGATTTGAATTTAAATCATTTTAACATTGTACAAAATAGTAGGATAGAACACTTCTGAAGTCGTTTGAGTTAACAGCACATTTCATAACAGTTAAGAGCCGTGTTCATCGAAGAAATTAGAAGTGAAATTGTGGTTACAAATGTAACTTAGAAAATTTTTTAGTCAACGATCTAGTTTCGAACTTCTTAAGGAGAATATTCAAAATAATTATTAAATTTTTTTCAAGTTAAATTTGGCATATATTTATATAATACAAGTCATTTACTCCGAAGTGTGTTCAGCTTATGCTGTATACTAAATTGTCACTTTTATAAATTGATGGTAGTATGAAATTCTATGTGTAATCCTTCTGATAGACAAAACTTATTAGATAAAAATTAATAATTCGATGATTCTATGTTGATCCATTGCTATGAAAATTGATGTAAGGTGATAACATAGCTAAACATGACATACCAATCAACTAATAGTACGCTGTTGCCTGTATTTGACTGTTAACTATATCCAAGAGTAATTGAATATCAAAACAGATGACAATTTTCTAGTGTCATTTAATTCATTCATAGATACAGATAATTATCTCCAGTTCTATCTAAAAATATTGTTCAGTTTCCTTCATATAGATAGAGGATCTGATTATCGATCCTTCTTTATGGAATAACACAACTTCACTAAGTATTTTGTTAACTTTTATGTTTTATTTCCGCAGAACTTAATTCTATCATCAACAAGTTGTAGTAAATCTATTTATCATCATATAGATTAGATTTTTACGATAAAAATAATATTCTTTTTCTTTTTGAATTTCCACTGTATGATAAGTTTAGTTTTAAAAATGGAAACTGTAATCTCTTAATTGCACATTGTTTCCATCCCATCATTATTCTATTATACTTACTTTTGTATCATTTTGTTATACACATACGAACCTAAACTTTAAACATCAATGCAAATATACAATCTATAGCTAAAAAGTTCAAGTATAAATTAATATTCCTTCAAAAATGTATACATACAAACATTCAGTGAAATTTCAAAAGTAGTATTTTGAAAACAATCAAATACTTTTTTCAAAATTGTATAACTTGAAATAAGCATTTTGTTTCATTTGCATTTGAACTTTATTTCAACTAGAACAGAAAAACAAATAGCAAAGAAAAAGTAAAGAAAAAAATTAAAATACTAATCTTTTTATCAAGTCTTCTAAACTTATGATGAAATACCAGCGAGTTAGTTTAATGTTATTATTCAAGAATGAATTTTATGATCGAGAGTAATTGTTGAAATGTGATATTTTAGCCTTAATTTATTTCATTAATTACAGATAAGAAGGCTGACATTTGTTCGTTAACTCACTGCTGCATTACATAAATTTTCTATTGTTTATATATCATAACGGAGTTATATGGAATTTAAATGTGCCTAGTCGTCGGACACAATTTCACAGGATCTGTGACTACGCATAATGTTTTTAGTGAATTTCGGGAATCCTTTATTTTGAAGGGCGTTATGAAACACAGTAACTAATTGTATGTACCATATGTATATTCTTTTTCTTTGAATAAAATTTTTTTAATAAAACATAATTTAGTGACCAATTTTTCAGATTAATTCACATTTCGCTTAGGTGTTAAATTATATACTTTATGAATGAATTGTTAAACTGTTAGTGTCTAGATTGCGTTGCATAATTATATTGTTTACAGAATTTTTCCACAAACTAGTGTTACTACAAACTATAAGTACCTGTGATCAATGAGAATTTTTCCATAAACTGACTGGTAACTTATTCGGATAACGTATAATTTGATTGACTAGTATCATTGCACACTTTTATTAACGATGGCAAGAAATGATTCTAAACAAATTATCTTCTTGAACTACAAGTACTCTCCATCATTTCTAATGAATGCTCTTCGAAAAGTTTGTTATCTAAATCCACAGAAAACATAATGCTAATTCGAATTCACCACAAGATTAATTTGTACAATGAAAGAAATAAATAGGTTGGTGAGGAGTGATTCATTTTCTATAATAAGAGAAAAAAGCATAAAATCTGCTGGACAAATAAGAATGGTCATGCTTCCCTGAAAACCTGAAGCAACAAGGAAATTTATTATTTGGTTATGTGGTCAAAATTTAGACTCTATTATCCACTCTAAACTATAAAATCTCAAGTTGCATGAGCACTTTTATGTTTATATTTACTTGGCAGCGTACTTTGAAAATTTACATTTCATAAGCATGCTCGTTAATGATCTACATAAAAGTATTAACATAGATTTATTTGCTAAGACTTTAAAACTTATGCTAAATTTGCAGAAAATTCAGTAATTTGTTCGTTTCACAAGCTCGATGTATGCAATGTGTCGTTTATCAAGCGTAATATAAAACCTAGCACCCATCGGCTTCTGTAAATATTTAATGTTTTAATAATGAAACATTTTCAATAGGTTTCTAGAATGCATGCGTAGAGAATACATTTTAAGGTTATGTGTTCTTAATCCTTAATTTTGGTTATATTGCATGAATAGTTTAGCTGCAGAGCTTACATTATCATTCTGAACAACTACATAAATCAATCTATACTTCTGAGCTACAAATCTCCACTATCTCAATCCTTAATTTAAATGAATCGGTGTTAACTTCAAACTTTCATTTACCTTATTAAATTCAGGAGATTTAGTATTATTTTGTCCAATGAACAGTATTACTGGATAGTTTTGTTTTCAACAAAACGACATAAACAGAACTCATATGAAACAATTTACGCTATATTTGGTAAAAACTAGTCTTATAATATACATAACCTGCTGCACTGGATGATAAGTTGTAATCAGTCTAAAAATATAAACCAAGTTTACTCTTTAAAAAGCTTATTTTGACTGTAGCAATTTACCATCCTCTGAATTCAAACATTATAAAAGCTCGAAGTACTGGAAATTGATATGTCTTAATTTTGAAGTAATCAAATACTTCAACAAACCACTATAGTTAATATGAATATATCATCAATTAAAAGATGAAACGTTTATACTAATCAAATATTACTACATTGCATACCATTTAAGTAAAGAATGTCAATGCATAAACATACTACTGTTTAAAAGTGTATTTACGTGAATAAAGTTTATAATAAGTACAATATATTTTCATAAATAAATGTATTATTTAAATAAAATTGTAAATTTTAATAAACAAATAATTCATTACAATATTACTATGAAATTTAGCGCCAAATACTTTAAATCTAGATTACACTTTCTTTTCAAACAAAAAAACTTTCATAATAAACATGATTATCACAATACTCTATTTTTTTTTAATTTTATATTAAAACAAAATTAAATAATAAATTATCTTGAAGTCTGAATAGATTTAAATGTTCATCTAGGAAATCACGCAAATGATGACATTCATCTTTAATTAACTTATTTAATAATAAATTGTCTAGTGTCTGTAGTATTTTCAATAAATTATTATTTTATAAAATCAGTTAAAACAATCAATTTTCCACATTGAATATATCAAGAAACAGAATTCAACTTTTTCAGTTGAAAGTTTGATATACTTTAGCTTCAATAATTCAATTTCTCTATTGTATTTCATTAAGTTTCTTTTTGATTAACTATTCTTTAAAGCATAATGACGATAGATTAAATTTGTGAGAAAAAGAAAAAAAGAACATTACAATAATGTAGTCCAAAAAGTAGTTTATTCTAATAATGTAGAGTAATTAAAAGATATCTGTTGAGTATGAAGTCTTTCTTACAAAGAAGTAATCAACAATAATTCAATATGACTGATTATTCTCAATGGAATTATGTAAGTAGTATTAACAGATATTTATTTAACAATTCTTTAGTCAAGATACTGAGAAATATGAGTTTTGTTTAGAGATGAGATTTCTTTTTTAACTATTTCATTTTTGTAACTATACAATCACATATATGTATGATAATGATTTTTATTAACAACAAGTGGTTAAGCATGCCAACAATACAAAGTGTAAGTTAAATTAATAATGACAATAACTAAACTTAGTAAAAAAAATCAAGAATACATAATTTTGTTTTCTTATTCAGACTATCCTCGTGAAGAGAGGAATCGTCAAAATCAGGTTAAATAAACAACAATAGAGACATTTTAGAATTGATAAAATTAAGATAAGTAGACCAAAATTAATGATTTTAAATTTTTTGTTATCTACTAAGCTACATTAGAAAATAGAACGTATTTTAAATGTGAAAGAAAAAAGGCCTAAAATATGGTCATTTTACCAAATAGAGGGAGAGATAAAAGGAACGGATATGTAGGAATTTTACAAGATAAATTTAGCAAATCACGATCTAACGGACAATGAGTAAGGAATTTAGGTTGAGTCCATATTAAGACCAAGATTTAAACAAGTTTGTTTTGTACTTTACTCTGACTTCCTTATGTGTATGTCTACGGCTTTAGCATTACAAAGAAGATGAAAACGTACTAATTTTGGTAGACCCCTGTTAATTGTGTCGATATTTTTAAATGAAGAGTCAAAATTTTTTAGTTGGTCAGTAGTCACGAGATATTTTGTATTAGCGCTTCTATTGATACTTTTGCTACATTTTTTGAAACCACGTTAAATATTGTTCTCGGGAAATGAATTTGTGAAACTTAGGTTCCTTCGTTGAAGGAAATTTTTATTTTTTCTAAGTCAATATACTGGCAGAATGTTATTAAAAAGCAATAAAAATATTTAATGACAAAGTAAATTTTTACCAGTTGCAGTGTATTTCCCACCTACGGGTGAAGCGTTTCAAGCTACTGGTGAATATCAGCTAACAATAAGATCATCAAAGTTTTCATATTATATAATCTTCATATGAGGTATGCACAACGTTTTACAATAAACTGTGGCAAACGAAACGACATTGTTTTCTTTATTCATTGTTGATTGAAATTTTATTTCTTAAATCTTTAATTGAACTTAAGGTAAGTACTATACACTGATAAAATTTATTTGAACCATAATACCGTTTGGTGATTATTTTAGCTTATATTATTCTACTAATACTGATACTAAAGAGGAAAATGTGGAGTATCATATTCAATGTATTCAGTAAAGCATATTTTACTTTAGTGTTTTGTTGCTGAGTGAATGTTTGACACATAAAAATCTCAGAACCAATTATTTTAGAGTTTTTAATCATTAAACTATATTGTTTTTATGTAGAAAAATAATGCATATTGAAGTCATTTGAACAGAGATATCTGTCACAAAATATTTAGTATTCTAATCACGTAAATTTAAGGCATATATGATCATAATTCCGATCACAACTAAAACTTTACTTCATATGAATTATTAATAATCCTACATCATGAGATAAGTTAATAAGTAGCATTATTTACAAGACGCAACATGCTTATATTGTTCATGTAGTCATTTGGAATACTCAAAATAAACCAATACTTACTGCGTCATGCCTAAACTTAATTATAGAATGTGTATCATTTGATTTACATGCTTCATTTCATTCAAATATGAGAAAGACCCTATTGTAATTCAATAATATATAAAAGATACATATTTACCCCTTCTTTACTTACTTAAGAAAAGACAAATTATATCCACTATATAATTGTGTATTTCAAATCCTACTAAGAAAAGAATAATTTTCTTTGTAAGTAAACGAATTAATCCTTTTCATATCAGCTATTTTTTTATTACGGACATTTACCGCGTCTTTTTAGTTAACTTACACCTTTGGCTACTACACTTTAAAGTGTAGACCGAATGACTGTTAAGTGAACATATCATGCATCAGAATGTTTGGACATATTTCCTTCGAATTATATATCTAAAATATAAATTATGAACAGGCTATAAACCATCATGTTCATAGAAGTGATTTTTCATCATCTCTGTCATTTCTATTTGCTATTTTGTTTTAGCTCAGTCCTATGATTATTCATAGTTACAAAAATGCTATTTCAACTCACAATGGAATAAGTAAAAACAGTGATCATTCAAAAAGGAAAATCATCGTCGGTATCTCACTGATGAAAGTCATTCCGCCAATGAGTATTTTTTTTAAATATGAATAACAACTTAAAATTAAAGAATCATCACATTTACAGATTGCATCAATAAAATTTTATTCATCCATACTGTCTCACTTTCTCTAAGAAAAAAATATATTTGCAATTTTAGTGTAACTGTTCTCTCCGTTTCTTTTATTCTTCACAAAATAATTTACTTGTATCTATGACATTTTTATGCAAGAAGCAAAGAAGATTACTGATATCAACAGACAAATATCTACTCAAAATGTATGCTTTCATAAGTAGTTAATTTGGCAAATAGTTAACATATGTGCACTACAAGTCACATGAATCTCTTTAAGTAAAATTACCACACCATGTTGTAACAATTTACTGATAATAATCAGTATACGTTGGTAATGGAATTGTGTATCATTATTTTCTTAAAAGTAACCTGGACAAACATATTTAAGTTACAATCTTGCCTTATACTAATCATAATATGTTCATTTATTCTCCAATAATTCGTGTTATTCGTAACGCTGAAAGCTACAAAGGATAGTATGGTTACACCACACTATGACCTACAGAATAATAAAAAAAATTGCTGTTCAGTAATTTATTAATAGCAGTGATTCTTTAATTAATACTGTTGTAAATAACTGATAGGTTGTGAAAACCTCCTAAAATTTACCTTTAGAGCAATATTGTTTATACCTGAATTTTGAGACTTCGATACTTTTGTGTTTACAATAACAGTACGAAGTATTACTATATTCAATACAAATGCTAAGAATTCTGAAATTCAGTAAAAATTAGATACATTTAATTATTTAGATCATTTACTTGTTGGAATCATAAAGGTCATTGCAAGCGTCGTTAATAATTGCGTTTATTTACCAATAAACAATCAGATTTAGACTAAATTCCTCACCTAAACTGCGGATAATTTTTAAGACTCAATATGTTACTATGTCATTCACCAAATATTTGATGAAAGTTATAATCACCTTTAAACCTTTAACCTGAAGAACATTTAATCATTAAACTAACTGTGTCTTGTAATATATTAAATCAGTTTCTACTGACAGTCTATTAAACGGTACTATTAACTTCGACTATACGAATATTTTGAAAATAGATTCCTGAAAATTGAATATTTATATTATATTTAATATTAATTGTAAACAGTGCTTTCACATCATTGACCTATTGTGACAGTAGGACTAATTCTTATAAAAATCCTACATCATATCTATTCTTTAATATTCTCAGGTCACAGTTTCTTCTCAGGTTAACTGAGCTTTTTATAACTGTGATTAAATGTACTGTTTATTTAACAAAATTAATAATAAGATACTTTCACAAATAACTAAAACTTTAAAAAATATTGACAGAAAAGAGACTGACAGTAAGAAAAAAGTTTCTGTTTTAATCTGACTTCACTCAAAAGAAATATGCATTTCAACTCTATACTCAGTCAAACTTAAAATGTTTCGTCATCTTGTAAATTATGATACCCTGCATGTAGAATTTATTCACTAAACTTCAGATTGATTCCCATAAATTATGCATAAAAGTTAAGTTACGCCCGATTCTAGATTGTATATAAATAGTTTACAGTATATAATTTTAATGATGCCAAATATCTTTGAGATGATTTTGATGTAAAGTGCTCTTACCTAAAACAAGAGAATGATGAGATAAACCTAATTTCTTAAAAAGATGGTCAAATAATGTGTTACTAACCTGCACATATTTAAATGCTTTGTGCTAATCATCACTTTTTAATTTAGAAACTTGTTGTGTCAACTGACAATTACATATTATTTTCATAATGTTCAGCCATTTCAATTTACTGTGACAGAAGGATATGTTAGCGAAAGACTTACAATGTATAACGATTAATTTTAAGTTTTGTCACTGATGACATTCAAAGATAATGAAGTTGGTTGTGTCAGTGAAATGTGAATAAAAAATAGCATACGTAATAACATAAAATTAATTTCAAAATTGGATTCAGTCAACCGTTTTCCATTTTTGACATTCATCAAGGTTCTCAAACGTTATTTGTCTTATTTTAGACCTATACTAATAGGTAAAACAGCATAAAGTCATATTGTACAATTCAGCTTAGTTTAGGATTACATAAATAAAGTGCTGTACAATTTTTTTCACTGAATATCTACAAAGGCATGGCATTTGTTGACCAAAACGCTTAGCTGAATAATATATATCATTAAATGATATACGTTACAGATAATGATATTAACAGTAACTGCTTCCTGAATATGCGATATCCTAAGCAAAAATTTGTAATTTCTGTTGAAAAGCTAGAAATATTTTCATCATGGGTAAATACATTAAGTGATATTTCTGGTTTTTTATGTATATGCTAACAACAAACAACAATATCATTGTAAATCTCTGCATGGTCAACTTAACTCATAAATGGCAATCACTAAGGTAACATTGCTTTATATGTTTTTGAAGCAAACATAAATGATGCCATGAGTTAACAAAATACGGAAATATACACTTTAAATAAATTGATAACATAAACTATTGTAATGTCGTATGATAATAATTAACAAGCAGAAATTACAATCATTGTTTGGTATGTTTTATGTGTGACATATGATGTAACCTGCGACTCACATCTCATCATACATGGGACTGCTCCGTTGGATATACTTGAATTCAAGTGATCCTAATACTACTATTAACACCCTAACACTTGTTGAATAAATAAGTAGCATTCTAAATTCAGTAGCGTAATAGATAATTCGTTAATATTTGTAGCAAAATAAACTGAGATCAAATTAATACATCAAGGTAGGTGTGAATCGCAAACAAGACAATAACCTGTAACTTAAATTCCACTGAACATTTATTTTACTCAGAATTTGTCAGATGACGATACCTAAAATCAATTCTTTCATGATATTTTCTAAGAAACATTGACTAATCAAATTCTTGTGTATTACAACACAGACATCTGCATACCCTTTACACTAAATATTCTTAGAATGTATTGTATGAACTAATGGTATTCATTGTTCAAATTACAATAAATTTCTATAATGTACAGTTTACGTTTCAAACTTATATAAATTCAGAGAATAAATGACGTTTAAGGATAGATTTTACATAAGTTAAACAAATTTTACTCCACTGTCAGATTAATTTTATTTCATTTAGAAAAATGTTAATAACAGTCTTGACTGAATATTCCAATTATCATTTAATTTTCATTATCAACATTTGTTTTAATCCACTTGTGAAAATAATATGATGTCCCTTAGAATGTCATTGTCTGATAGTATCTGTTTAAACTAATTACAAATTGATGCGAATACTTTTAATTTTGCCCAATAACTGATTAAATATGGGACTCCTTAGGAATTCTCACCATTGATTCTTCCAGAGAATTGAATTCATGGCCTGCAGTTTGGCGAACGATCAACCCATTAATTACAAATAGTAGCATCATCTTAAAAACTGATGAAATTAATAATTTTACTATTGATCGCCGGTTTAGTTATTCAGAGGGCTAAGCATTTATCAATCTGGAGGCTCCCTGATAGAATCACTAAAGGAATCGAGGAAAAGAGCTTTTGAGAAGTCTTATGCTAGGACAAAACTGCTGTCCAGAGCTTCCTGATTTTCCATTGTGCCCAACCGAGATCAATATGTGACGCACACAGATGACTATGCTTAATACTTATCTCTGCAAATCCACTTCAATTCAACTAATCAAATGATAATGAAATCAGTGTTGACTTAGTTATTATAAATACTTAAATAGGATTATTTTTACAGATAAATTTAACTACTGAAAATGGTTTACTAAAATATTTGTTTGAATTCATGTTACCATGTTTAGCTAAAGTTGGTTCTAACTTCATATCCATAAATAAAACTAATCATGCAGATTAAATAATCTGCAATATCTTGTCGGAAAATGTCTTAAATATATTCTTGTTATAACAGCAGTGTAAATGAAAAACTATCCATTAATTAATAGTATACATTTAAATTTAACAGTGAATGATAACTCATGTGCACAGTTTCCCACAGTATTCTACATTGTGTTTTGCATATGAAGTTAGTTTCAAATCAACACAAGGACACTTTGAATACTTGCATTTTTAAATGAAACATATACTTCATCTTGAATAAATAACCTTACTGCTGTTTTTTGTTAAATTGTGATACAACCACCTCCGATTGATATCACCTCTATTTTGAAAGTGCCATATATAAGATATATTTACAATGAGATGTCGTTTAGACACTAATCAGTGTTTAATTTACGTTTTTGGTAAGATAACTATCAATTAATATGTCAGTAATCTATATGTTAAAAACTAAGTAAAATTCAGTATATAAATCGCATAATCAAACTTAGTTATTTGGTGATGATCTATAGATTTTTGCGTACTTAAATGTTAGGATATTAGCTATTCACCAAGAAGGCGTATTCATGGGAACTAATTCACCTTATAATTAAATGGGTTAAATATAAAAATTCTATGTATAGCCCAGGTTTATTTTTTTGTTATCTTGAACCTTGTTATACAATATTTGCAGAAATTAAATCATCCCTATTACATTCCTTGTATTAGATAAAATTTTACTTGTTTACTTATTTCTATTGAATACTTTATTATTAATGGATAAAATATTGTACTTTAGTTTACTTGCAATTTTACCAATCGTAAGTATCGTTTCTACAAGTATTTCATCAATATATCTCCTGTTTCTCTTTAAAAAAGATTTTAACTTCTCGTATTCTTTTGTTTCTTTCAGATAAACAAATGATAACAAGGTGAAAGTATTCAAAACGATTCAAGTTACGTCTTCTATTAAATTCATAAAGATGAAATATTCGTTATGTTTTCCTAGAGATATATTATATTGCATTATAGTCATTCATTATAAGTTTTATAATGTAAACAGTGAAAATAAATTATCGATTCTCAATGACGGTGTACCACTGTCACGAATTAAATCATCTATTGATGTATCTCAAGATTATCTTAAATGGTCAGAAAAACAGCGAGCGCAATTAACCCTAGCCACTAACAAATCAACAGCTTACAAAACAATCCACCCTTTGAATGATTTAACCAATGCTATAGAACATTCTTCAGTACCTTACAGTGGCTCAGCATATAATACGAACAAACGAACTTCAAAACAAGCACCTGATGAATTGACGCATAAAACAAACACTGAAAATGTGGAAATAAATTTTACTTTTGTGAACACGTCTGATGATGATAATATTACTGTGTCAACTATTGTCTACTCAGGAACAACATCAGTTATATTAGCATTATTAACCGCAATAGTTAGTTTCATTACAGTTGTTGGGAATATACTAGTTCTTATTTCATTTTTTGTAGAAAGAGCATTAAGAACAGCGTCAAACTACTTCATAGCATCTTTAGCTGTTACGGATGTACTCATTGGAGTTTTTTCGATGAACTTTTATACTTTGTACCTTCTTCTTGGACGATGGCCACTAGGAAGACTTTCATGTGATTTGTGGCTGAGTCTGGATTACACAGCTTGTTTAACCTCCCAGTACACAGTGCTGATCATCACTATTGATAGATTTTGTTCTGTTCGTATACCTGCAAAATACAGAAACTGGAGGACCGAAAGAAAAATTCTTATATTAGTTGCTATTACGTGGATCATACCATCATCTGTATTTTTTACGACAATAATGGGTTGGCCTTACTTTCATACTGATAGTAATCCTAGACCTGATTATGAATGTTATGCAGAATTCGCTACAGATCCTGTATTTAACACTGTTTTTACTGTATGCTATTTTTGGGTTACATTATGTGTTATGTTAATTTTATATGTTGGCATATATCGTGTTGCGGCTGCTTTACAAAAGAGGAGTGATGAAAAAAGAAATCGTGTTTCAGGTCTCATCACTGACAATGGACAAAAAACTACTAAGTCGACTCAGTTAAATAGCCAAACAGAATCTCGCAATGTTAATCAAAAAAGCTCAAATAATCACAGTCATCCATATAATAGCAGTATTGCGGCGTTAGGAGATTCATCTGGGTTCGATTCTGATGATGGTAAGTCAGATTCTGGAAAACAAAAGAATCCAACAAAAATGACTAATTATACAAAAAGTGAAAACAAGTTTGTCTCTAAGAACCCAGCTGGTTTGCAAGAAAGAAAATCCTTTGTTCCGTTACCAAAAATTGAAGCTCGATGTGATATTATACCCCATGAGTTGAAAAAAGCTACTATTATTCCTGTTAAGCCAAAAACGAATAATTTGCCGAAACTGAATTCTGATTATTTTAATGAATGCCCAGAAGCTGAGCAGAATTACATATCCCCAACATCTGTTATGACAAGTAGGAATCTTGGTCTTGTAATCAACTCACCTATTTTGACAGATGATGATAGTGGACTTGAAGTAAACGAGTGTCACTCAGTTGTACCCAAAAAAATACAAGAGCTACCTCTACCTATATCATATGGTTGTTTGAATGAAGAAGAATCAAGTTTCACTTCAGAAAAGGAAAATCGGTCGATCAATTTTAAGACAGAATACAAAGAAGAAAATAAATGTGAAGTCGCCAATGACTCGGATTATCAAAGCCGTGTCATGGAACAATTTAGACAAAGGCTAGCGGCTTTAAGTGGTCAAAAATCAGCACCCAAAATTATAGATCACACAAAAGTAAATAATCTACCATCTAATCATAGTTTGTTGATATCGAAACAAGCTAATAACCACTCTCGATTAACACTGAATACTTCAAATTTATCCGAATCGACATCATCTAAAGGCACAGAAAATGCTACGAATAACGCTCACATCAATGATGTTCATACCGCAAACTGTCTTGTAAAGCAAAAATCACAGTTCTGCCGGAACAACATAGATTGTTCAAACTCTACCGAATTAGACACTAATTTTCAAACTCCTTTGTATGAAAACAATTCATCTCCTATTTGGAAATCTAGACCATTGTGCTGTGATGGGATTGTAAGTGCACCATGTTCAGTTAGAAGTTACCAATGTTCAAATAGACAAATACAGTCTGACGAATGTATGAGTCATCAAATGTGTGTAATATGTATGCGTCAACAACAACAAGATTCTGATACATTGCAATCGAGTTCCAGTTTTGGAGATTTCGGTAGTCCTGTTGTTTGTGATGAAAAATGTCTATGTCATTCTCAAGTCTATACCCATAGAAAACCATCAACAACTATTTCTTTTGGATCTCGTTTATTATTCTATATTCAATCACTTAAATTAAAAGTGCCTAAAGGAAGTATTGTGGAACATATTAAAAAAACACTAATTCATAGAAAATCCGAACGCAAAAATATTGAACGCGGTAGACGTGAAAATCGTGCACGTAAAGCGTTAAGAACAATCACATTTATTATGGGTGCATTCGTTATATGCTGGACACCATATCATATAGTAATCATGATTAAAGGTATATGTGATGATATTCAAAATAAGTATACATGTGTAAATGATATATTTTATAGTGTAACTTATTGGTTATGCTATATGAATTCACCAATTAATCCATTTTGTTATGCATTAGCAAATGCACAATTCAAAAAAACATTTCTACGTATATTTCGTGGGGATTTCAGAAGATTATAAATTATTTTTAACAATATATTTATAGGAAATAAAGTTTTTTTTACTGGTTAGCTGTGTTTTTAGCAAAAACGCACTTCGAAAGAGTTGGCAAGGAAAGCTCATGACATAGTTGGTTGAAGTAGATTAGTCGGTGGCTTACACTCCACCTGGAGGTAACAAGTATTTATTTTGATAGGCAATAAAATGATAAGAATATACAAAATTATTGATAATAATAATAATAATAAATATCATTTTCATTAATATTCTAAGTTAATATCATAAAATACTTTTGATATTTATTTTTTATTATTTATTCATAGATGTTGAAATTTTTATTTTTGATGAAATATTCCTAAAACATACAGTTAATTAATGAATATTATTATTTCATGCTTATTTATGAAATAAAAATTTAACATTGAATTGTATAGTAAACATGGTTGTTTTGCATTAATTGTACACTTTTCATTCTGTATAATCTGTATATTTATTAGTTTATATTTATGTATTAATTGAATATTTTTAATAATTATGTATTAACTATTAATAATTCTAAAAATGAAATGCAAAGAATAATGTGTATGAACTGTATTTATGTTATGATGCGATAAATTTGGGTTGGGTGATCAAATGCTAAATTAGGTGTGCCTAAGTCGATAATTGTCGAGTCTTCCCTATGCTCACTGAGTACCACAGCGGAATAGAAAGAACACGAGCCGATAAACTAACCAGACATGAAGTAGAATTATATTTCATACATTCCTTTATATATACATAAAACCAGACCACACAGCGAACAAATTAGGAAATCAACATTAATAAAGAACTAAGGAAATAGTGGTAGTGAATAGGAATAACTTGTACACAACCATTTAAGTGTAGTTCATAGTAAGATGACAATAAACTAAGAGTAAAAATACTAATCAGGAGAATAGGGTAAGAGGTACGTAACAATTATAGAAATGTAATGTGTACACTACTTACAGTCAGAATAATTATAATAGTGTTTTAAAACACAGTTCTGAGAGTTTGTTACTCTTCTTTAGTGGTCCGGCATAACAATTGAGTTTCATCTTTTTTCAAAGTTCATTGTATCTTCAAGTACAACTTTTGTTTTTTTTTTACAAAAAATATTATTTTCTTTAGTAACTTGTATATAAACCATCTTAATCTTAACATAGTCAAGATATCAATAGACAAATAATATACATATTGACTGCTTATTGAAAAGTATAATCTTTACTGCCTAACAAATTCTATCCATATAAAATGCTTTGATATTGCAGGTACTATGTTACTATGTTAAATAGTTGTAAATAATCAACAGGAAATCTATCAACATATTATCTTTATCAAAATATCTATATGAAAAATAAATATATCATTTAGTCTATATTAACCTAAATCACTCTTAACATTAAAAATTAAGGATTATATTATCATGGCATGATGATTGTAAATATAAATTGTTTACAAATACCGAAAAAAAGATTCATAGAACGTTAATAAATCAATGCCTTAACTGTTTCTATGTACTAATATAAAACAGAATGAAAAAATAATTTCCAAGGTAGTTTTTTAAAATATACCTGTTTATATTTATGTTTACAACGATGAAATTAATTATTTGACCCAGTTTATCAATAAATTAGGATAATCTCTTCATTTTCCATGTATTTGCACCCATGTAAACTAGTAATTATAAATATGTATAAATAAACATAGACTATTATTTTTAATAAATCCTTAATATTTCCTACAATTATGAGTTCACAATAATAAACATAAGGTTTTTAGAGATTTAAGGGGAAATAGTTTTTTTAAAGGTTAGTTGCTTCTTAAATAAAATCATCTAATCATAAAGCTACTATTAGCCTCCCAAAAATCATCAGTCATATCAACTGGTACTGCAATTTCAACAATGATCTCGGAATATACTATTTTTTTAAAAGGAATAAGAATTATGAATTATGCAACTAGTTTAGCTCTTCTTATTGTCATTCTGTTGACTGTTCTGGTTTTCACTGAACTGATAGTGATTCTATACATGTTGTAAACTGTAATTAATTTGGAAGTAATCGATTCGCTAACAGTAACCTAAAATAGTAGAACACTTTCAGGTATTGGGTGTAAGTAACAAAACTGCTACAGGTAGTTCAGAGTAGTATGGTACAAATAATTGATAAGAGAAACATGAAAAAAAATTGTCAGCGCAACAATTATAATGACTAGAAATATTGGTTTAAGCGCCGTTGTGAAATCAGTGATTGAGCTATTTTAGTACTAAGTTTAGGCAGTGTATAAGTTTCAAATAAGAAAGAGTTTCTCCCCCTACCGCTCATAAAGCCAGTTACCTAAATTTTTTGGAAAATTTCAAAGTTTTACTTTTTTGAAGGTAGATAGTTCCGTTTAAGAATGTGGTTGTTGACCGACCTGTGTTCACCTTTAGGTGTCTGTATAGCGCAGTCCTTGGATATACATTTTGAAAATGCATGGTTTGTATGGTCAACGTAATCCGCTTCTCAAAAAGAAATAAACTAAATAACGATATGCGATGGACGGATGTATAGCTGAATGAAAGGTCATTCGTAGAGAGCTGTGGAGGATTCTGGCTATCGTACCAATGTTTAATTTAACTTCCATGAACAAACTCTCATTTGCTGCCAAAAAGACAAGTATTTTAAGTTTAATATTATGGTGTTAGCTTACTGACCGTGCGATTCAACGGGAAACTCATTCTCCAAGAGTTTTTGTCAAATCTCTACAAGTTCCCAACAGTTAAACAAATAACCCTAAAGAGTGGAAAATAAATAATGTAACTCATAACGCTCAATGACATCCAATATTTGATGTTTGCATATTCCCATCCTACTTTAACTTTCCGAATATCAAACTTAATGGCAGACTGTCAAATTTCATTTTTCAGGATACTTCATGAAAGTAAAATCTCGAGTTTAACTCAGACACTGTTGTGAATATAACAGATCAGTGAAAGCTATTTAACTCTTCTTTAATAGCATTATGTTCGGTCATTTAGTAATATCAAGTGAACGAATCACCGTTATATCTCTCTTAAAAATGGACTAATTGGATTTACAGTATTGTTTAAACTGAGTAAAAAATAGGGTGAATTTGTATATTCCAACTGATTTGTTATACACTAAAGCTGGTCAGTCACTGTTGTTAAATGCGCATCCAGAGCGGATTGCCCCAATATAGCAATTAATCACAAGTATTATTTAAATCTAGTGGTGAACGCGGTGGCGTTTGACACGAAACGGACTAAGTTCGAATTCCACTGGGAACATCAATATTGGGATGCAGGTAAATCCAGCCAACTAGTCCCAAATAGGACGAAATGCGCATCCTGGATTCCACTTACCAGTCACAATCTAATTTAAATAATAACTAAGAAATAGTTCTCTAGAAAATATTCTTAAAGGATTCCATCAATTTATCCATAAAAAACATCAATGAATAACACCAACAGCTTAAGAATCATGTGGGACAGAAGATTATTAAACCGGTTACAAACACTGGATTATCATTTTAATTGTGATGTGTATGCTAGTTGAGCATTAGGTGATTACTACACAGAATAAACAGTTTTATAATTTCAGGCCGTTTTATAATTGCCCTGTATCATCTAACTTCACAGTGAAAGTTAGAATCGAAATGCCAATTCTTGGTGTTATTGATTACGAAAAGAAACTGCGTATCATTATATAAGTATTGTCTATATACGAAACCACTGTAGAAAGGTCAACTGTAGTATTCTTAAAGTTAGGTTTCATTTATTAAACAGGGTGATCTAATT
Source organism: Schistosoma japonicum (assembly GCA_025215515.1). NCBI lineage: Eukaryota > Metazoa > Platyhelminthes > Trematoda > Strigeidida > Schistosomatidae > Schistosoma > Schistosoma japonicum. The sequence goes on from CM046064.1 coordinate 16,863,519, forward strand.
CATTCGCTCTGCTTGTCCTCACAGAGTTTTCTCAATAGATTATTTTAATAATCAGTTAATGAACCCGTTTTGTTATTCTGAAAAAGTATTTATTTATTAACTTATGGTATGATATATTTGTACTATACTAAAACCTTAAAAATGAATTCATTGAGAAAGGCAAGCTGAGTTAAATTAATTGTTTCATAGCCTTAGTAACTAATCGTAAATCTACTATCGATTTTATGTTGTCAGTTAGATGTATAAACTGTTGCATAGCTACAAAATTAAATGGTTTTCTTCTGTGGATAAATAAGTCATTGATTTAACTTATGACCTTCTGCTAAAGTGCAAAGTGACTGATTCCTTCTTCAGAATGTAATATTTTTACTAATAATCTTGGGATACATCAGTAAAAACGTAGAACGTATTTGATTGATTTTATCACGATTAAAGATTTGTAAAACATCATATCTATTTTATAGGGTCGTATACTGATCTGCCTGTAGAACATTTTCTCAATACACATTCAAACGTTTTGTCATCTGTGTATATTTATTTTGTCTAGTAGACACTATCAGATTTATTTGTCGTCATCTATCATGAAAATGCATATATTATAGTGATAGTATATATAGACGGTAAGAGTTATGTGAAGGAAGCGAAACAACGTGATATTTTGTAGTTTTATTACTAGGCATGCGTTTGCATGTCACTTACATAAATAATGTTGATTACGCAAATTATGTACACGTAAATGAAAATAATAAATGTTAGAACTTGATCAATTCAAACAATAAAATCTATGGATTAAGCACAGGAAACATAACAGGTTAGACAAAATCAAATTTCATTTAAGATTTGTATAATTCGCCAAATGCTACCAGTAACTACAGTGTTAAAAGTTATCAAAGTTAAAATGAAAATGATACATTAATAATGCTTTATCTGTAACAAAGAAATTATATTGGATTAATGATAATGAAGACTAATAAACAATCTCAAGCAAAACAGGAGTATCACATCATGTACTTAAATATATTTGTCGTAAATGTGAGTTAGTTGAAGAGGTTAGAGGCTCATAACAGCATAGTACTTCAGCACATTGTAGTTTTGGGAATAGGCAAACAGATATTCAAGCAAACATATGCAATTGAATAAGTACACAAAAGATCCCATGTAGTAGTCTTCTGAAGAGTCAATCCAACTAAATGACTTTGAAATCATTAGACGGTCCGAACTTACCAAAAAATTTCAACAAAATTATCTTATTCCAACAGGCACTCTTCATAGGTCTCATAATGAGCTAACAGATAATGTAATCATTATATCAGTTAGTTTATAAGATATGAAATTTATTCTGTTTTCATCAACGTAGTATTCATTAATAAACTACTGTGTATGAATCATATGTATGCAAATAAACAGAAAACAATAATGTGTTTCAGCAATAAATGACTTAGTTAACGATTATACTTTTAGTAAAATATTGTGTAAAATCAGAGACTTCAAACCAAGCGTTTTTAAATGAAAGTATCCTGTGGGAATACAATTAAAATTGACGGTCTTACAAGATTTTCCTCTGAAGTCTCTTTTCATTAGCATTTATTTAATATTAGTAAAATGATCCTTAATATATGGATTTGTGACTAACGAATTTCAGTTAAAACCAAATTAGATTATGTGACATTATAGAGGAGTATCAAATTACATAACTTGTCATAAAATAGAAATATGACAATTTGTTACTAAACTATCTTATAGAATAATACTGAATATAATGCAAATAAATATACAAAAGATAATTAGTCTATTCAAAGATCAATTTTAAAGTTTATAGAACATAGTTACCACTTATTTAAAAATGAGAAGTATACATTTTATTTATAATGATTCCAGTAATAACAAAATAACAGTTGGTCAATATTAAAACATCACAATTTAATCAAGTCAGAAAATAAATATTTTCGCCTTCCTAAAGTATACGACATGACACCTAAAAATGTCTTCTTAATATTTTTCTATTAAATGAAATGGAGTAAATTTGAACGAATGTTAATTCATAAAACATGATATCCAATGTAAATCTATTCAAAGAGTTCAGAGGAGTAATGTAGCTTCACTTTAAGTACTTAAGCACTGTTATATGTAATCAATGTATAGAATCAAACTGACAGAGATTACAATGAAAGTTGATAAATAAATAACAACACTGATTTCATTATTTGTAAATAATGAGTTATGAAATGAAACATAAAAAGATTATTACAAAAATACTACTGTATATTTTGGAAAATAGACGAATACGTTATTATTGGCACTTACCAAATTGTATTTTTAATATGATCAAAAGACTGATCTTAGCCTTCAATTCACTACTTAACAATGTTGGTTTTTATTTAATAGAGTCAAAAACTCAAAATGCATGTCTAGAATGTAGTAATCATCAATAAACTAGTTTGCTTGTTCATGGTTACTGATCACTGATTTAAAAATTTAAAAATGCCAAATATTGAACAATTGCATATTTTGAATGATGTATTACTATTTAAGAGTTTTAAAGGTAATAACCATAATTACATGTGATATTCATTCACTATTATCTTGGAATCTATAAGATAAGCAGAATGCTTATTTAGTAATCTCAAAATTTTAGTAATATTTTACAATTTTACTATTAGACTAGAGTTTAAATTATATGATATTATTTAGTTCACTTGATTGTTTAAACAGGCTACATGTTTTCTCCTATTTTTCATATTTATAAAAGTAGTTAGTCTTGCATATCAGGTTTTCAGCGTTTTCAGTAAACATATGTTTATTCCATTTCACTTTGAAGCTAGGATGTTAATATGTTATTACGACTTCTTTTTAACAATCCTTAAGCTCAATTGGACATGGAAAATGTTTGACAATGTTGAATAATTTAATGAATATTACGTCAATACAACTGTTCCTTTGCATTTTAAAAATCAATTCTCAAAATAATTACTATCCGTTAACATTGAGATTCATTTTGTACTCGTTTTTTTCCTATTAATGTAAATAATTTTCAAATAATGAAAAAGATTTGAAGTTCAAGTTACTTTTAGTCGTGTATTGTTCTTTGAGTTTGTTGGTCTGATCAATATCTTTGAACGAAGTGCATAATTAGATTGTTCTATTAAAGTAGTTTGTGTATGGTTATCTTCATACATTTATTTGCCAACACTTGTCATTTTATATCTTTTGACTGTTTTGTATACTATTTGAACAATAAAATGGTTGACACTTCAAGTATGCATCAGTAAATAGTTTATTTTTAAATTCAAAACGTATTAGTTCAATGTTTAGAAGATAAGGAATATTTATTATCACATAAAAATAAATGAAAGTACAGTTGACAAAGTAAACTCACTATTAATTATTAATAGATAAACTTTCCGTAAACTTTGTCTAGTAAAATATGAAAATATTTTTTTAAGTTTTTATATTACTGAAGTGATGAAACCATTAATACATCTTTATTACAAAAAAAAACTAACTGAACATTGATTTTTACTTGTCTTTTCTTAATTGATTAATTGAATTGGATATCTGCTTTACTTATCTTGGGAGCCTCATCAGTCCTGAAGGTCTGGCGTTTGTTAAAATCTCGGCTTGTATACACAAGGCCCAATGGCCTTCTGCCAATTTGCGTCACTTATGGCGTAGGCAAGACATTTGTTTACTGACTAAAAGACGTGCTTACTGCGCATCAGTTCTATCAGTTTTAGTTTATGGATGTGAAAAATGTCCATTAATGATAGAGAATATTCGTAGGCTTCTAGCATTTGATCATTGATGTCTTCGAAGCATCGCTCGTGTTTGCTGGGACAACCGAGTAAGCAATGAGTAAGTTAGGAATAGAGTACTTGGTAAATACGATAAGTTTATTGATGAAGTAATGAATCTTAACCAGCTAAGGTGGTTAGGACATGTGTTACAAATGCCTGACCACCGCCTACCGAAACGAGCAATATTGTCTGGTGTGGGAGTAGGCTGGAAAAAAGCTAAGGGAGGCCAAACCAAAACATGGCATCAGTCCATGAAGTCATTGACAATTGGGCTGAGCCATGTTAATAAATGCAGACTATACGGTTGGGGCCCACGCGATGATCGTAACAAATGGTTAGAGACTTTAGGTGATATGGTTCAAAATCGTTGTCAACGGCACAGGTACATCCACCTCTTGTTTCCCTTCGAATTCTAAGTTTTTGAGCTTATCATAATTTTCTCTTTACTGAATCATATTTTATTAAATCTTATTTCCGATCTCTATTCCTGTCCATGAGTACTTGTTCTGTTACTACCTCCCCTACTCTGGGATTCGTTCCGACAATATAATCTCTATCTGTTAATAGAAGCATGGTAACTTGAACTGATGTACTTATGTACCAAGTTCTACGTTGTAACTGATTGACTGACTGACTGATATGAATTTAATAATCACTCAATACTGTAACATTAAAAAGAAAATGCAACATTCTCTTCAAAATGATTCACTTTAAGTTTGTATTAAAAAAAACAATCACAAAAAATCATCATTTCAAATACATAAATTTGCTTGAAAAAAAAAGTATAAAACTTGTATATTTGCATTTATTAATCGTTTACATTTTTTTAATTAAATAAAAGAAAAAGAAGAAATGCCGAAAAAAAAAATTTAATGTTTAACTATTCTTTACTAGTAAAAAAGTAATTTTGATTATTGTCTTATTATAACAAATTGTTTTTTCATTGATTCATTGAATCATTGTTGATCATTATTGAATATTTTATGATTACAATGTTTATTTAATATTTGTAAATTTAATAGTGAAGGGGGCAGTTCTTTCTTTTTTCACTTGTTGTTACTATCGGTTGCATTGCTTGTTTCTTTGCTTATCATTTATTATTATTAAAAAAATAAAAGACAAAATATTCACTAATGAAATGTAGTTTGAAAATGTTATTTCAACTAGTTGACATTTATTTTGTATATTTTGTTATGAGAAAAAAAACAAGACATTAAGTTATATTTCAAATAATGAAAGATTAGAAAATCTTGTTAGATCAAATTTTGTTCTTATAGAAAATTTTGTTATTTCATAATATTTTCTTTTTGAAGATATGACGTTTTCATTCTAATCATTTACGAGTGTGAAATATTGTTTTTAGAATATTTCTCCGAACATTATTTCAGAACTTAGAACATCACCCGATTTGCACTAATGATAAAAGTCAATGATAGGGTTTACAGTGCTTATATTCGTCATAGATTGATTTCATTTGGGTATTATTAAAAATTAAAGAGCTTTGAGCAGGAAGTTTCACATCACTTCCTACCCTTAACTCTATTAGGTGGTCGAGATTAAGACCTGAAGATCTTGTGGCTTATGTCTAAACATCATTACCACTTTACGGATGTCCAGTAGAAGGATTTACATTCAGTGCATTGATCATCTACTGTCACTGATATTAACTGACTAATTCGTAACACGTTCGAACTTCACTAGTTATAAACTTTGGCAACATCTTGAAGTTAGTCACTAGCTAGTTCATTATCGCGGTTGAACTGATATTTGATAAACTCAATATTCCTATGTATACAGTTAAGTAGGTAAAACGACTTTGCAAGCCGACCGACGTTTTCACCAACACTGTTCACAATGTGTAGGTAAATGGAAAGCATATTGACCAACAGCTCCACGATGCTTCATTAAGTAAACACAGAATACGAAATTGACAAGAGTCTGAAATTGGTTTCATACACAAAGTGCCAAATAAGCTTTTATGTATATGTGTCCCCAGTTGCTTAGCTTAGTTAAGAGGACAACCGATACAATTTACTAATTAAATCAATCCATACAAAAATCTTTTATTTTGTCTATTTCCCTCCCATTGCATTCACCATTCACTGGGTTATAAAATTTTTACTAATACTTACATTCATTTGTGTACACATATTATATTCTTATTATTGTTGTTGGCATTCTATTTGTATACACTATTTATAAAGTTTACTGTTATTTACTAATTCTCTATCCCGTCCTCATGCACTCAGACAAATTCTGAACAGACTACATATACATTTCCATCACTTTATCATAATCACTATCATCGAATCTATTCATTAATTTTTACATACATGAATTATAATTCTTTAAATTCTATTAGCTCAAACGCCCTGAATAACTACTTTTATTTGTAATTATTAAAACTAATAAAAAGCTACTAAATATGTGAATTATTTCCCCAACTTATTTTTGCTCCTTTAAAGTCAACCTTGAGTCCTATTTCTGAGGAGTGCAGTGAAATCCCTGATCTACTATTACTCTTTCTGAGGCTTTACAAAGATTTAGGAAAGTACTTTAGACATAGGTTGTGTTCCTTTACCCTGACATTCAAGCTGATAAATGATTAGCCCATTACTCATCACAATCACTACGCTTAATTCCATAGATATAATTTTGCTGTTTATCTTTAGGTAACTTATCTTAGATTTTTATTAGTGTTGACCTAATGGTTTCACTGGGAGGAAAATGAACTTTTATGTTACTCTTGTTGAGTATTCTGATTTCCTTTAATGTTCCCTTCTATATGGAAACAGTACAGTGAACATGAACTCTCTACAAGGATATACTGATTTTGTATTCTATTACTGTCAACAATTTTGGAAGGGAGGAGGGTGTTTAACGTTGTGTTCCGCTTTAAGAGTACCCAAGATTAAATTAAATTCAGTATATTTGTCTTTAGTCTATGAAACAAGATTTTACAAGCTACCATTGACCCACAAAAGTAATATACCAATCATATCAGTAACTGACTGTACAAATTTACCAGTTTGAAATCTAAAGAACAATGTAGTTAGAATATTGAAACCTTGCGAAAATAGTATTTTTCATTTTATGATAAGACCATTCTAATTAAACGATGAAGTCAGTGAATCTGCTATTGAAACGAATCAAATGATTGCGATTTTTGTCGTTGCCCCCCACCATTTATTTGCTAATGTACTTGTCAAGTGAGCTTTGAAGATTATGTAATAATGCTTGGCATCAAATACTAATTTAATTTAACTGAATAACTGAAACAAACAAATACCCCTTAGATAACGGCCTAGTATTCTAATTGTAAAGCTTTCGTAACCCAGCATGAAGATTCATGGTTTGAGTCAGCGAGACTGTAGAGGGGTCCCATGCATGAACATAACTGATTTTCGCTACAATCTGGCTTTTCTTGAATCCAACTCAACTTGTTATACCAAATTAAAGTCATTTTAGGAAATCAGTATGATACAGTCAGTCGATAGTTGGTCAAGGTTTAATTTTTGATTGTGCAATTAGTAGACTAATTTTATCAGAGCTTCGTCATATATCTGTTTAACGCATTTCGAATAATTTGATCACATATAAACTTGTTAAGACTCTTATATACGAAAGATAAAGGAATGACTAGACAGATTAATAAATAATAAAGCAAAGACTGCATAAATTAATGCAAATCAAATCCTACTCTGAACGTAATATCATGATTGCTAGTGTGCGTTTAGTGTAAGCACAAATTGTTTTTAAACAAACAGAAGAGGATTGAATTGTCATATAGCTAAGACTTCGATAAGCCTTAGTGTACGCCCCAGACCACACTTATACAACACCACAAAGACTAATCTGACATTTGTTTTATGGCCTGCTTCAATTAGATGGTCAGCAGTAGAAGATAATCGCTGTTTATCCTGGGCTCCTATTCTGTCATTAGAACTCATTTGTTCGAAGCTATTCAGGTATATTTTTAACTACCCTTACACACAAATCACAACTAGTTAGTAATGTGTTTGTGTGTCCACGAATACTCGTCAACTGATTGACACATTAAAATGTGACGCAACTATTCAAATGCTGTTTGCGTTTGCTAAGGATCATAGCCATGGACTTTTTAATTAAAATGACGTTGGCAGAATAATATGCTATGTTTATGATAAATTTAAGTCTTTGTTTAAGTATAGGACTGTTTGGGTCACCTGTGATTGGTAAGGTGACATAGACGGGTATCATGGACGCTAGAAATGCACTAGGTTTTATCATACTATTACTGTTACCTTTACAGCGATCTATGGACATTTTTGGGTACTCATTCAATATCAGTGTTTCTGTTAACAGATTTTCATAAACCTCAATAGTATTCTTCATATAAACACGCTTGATTCCATTAAATAAACTCATTACTAAACATTTTAAATACTGTACCGGACAATAATAATGAGAGCCTAGATACTACCCAGTTCATGCAAATTTCTTATAGATATGACGTTTGATTGAATCATCTTTCCTCCTACTGATTATTATATCTAAGAAACGAAGTTGTTTGTTCTTCTCCCGTTAACATGATAAATTAGTGTAGTTTTGAGAAGTCACCACTTTATCTGGTAGACTATTTGGATCATAAAATTTGCCACAAATGATCAATATATCATCAACACACTTGTAAAGACACATTATCTATTGAATCGGTAGCTAAATTTTCAATATATGCTATCCACATAAACTATTAATGGTCTTAAAAGGCTACTTATACTAACTCCATCAGACCGGCGGTAGTGTTCATCTGCAAATGTGAATTACTCCTCAGCAGCACATAGCAATAATGAATCTTTGAGAATTGTAAAGGAAATAGGCAATGAAAGGCTGCTTGTTGAGATATAGCCACATAAAATATTAATAACCTTTTTAATAGTAATATTAGTAAACAAAAATTTACACCAAATGAACACACTGATTTTTTCGTTGATACTAATATCATATAGCTAACAGATAAGTTCAAATGAATCTTCAACAAATACTTACGTAATCTCCATCAAATAGGATTCAATAGTATTTTTTAGCAACCTTACTAGGTTATCCGCAGGTGATCTGGACATAAATAAAATTAGACATAGATGATTGTTAATTTTATGAATTTTAAGCAATCAATATAAATGCGACTATTCAGAACCAATAGGTTTCAAGAAATTGAATTTCTCTTTATTAATAATATTCATGTTGAACAGTTTTTGCTAAATGTGAATTTACTTTTCAATCAAACTTAACACCCAGTAAAAATTTACTTTCATTACTTAGGGTGGTTAACATTTAACTTTCGTAATCTCATCTATCCATAAAAACCATTTTATGTTCTATATCACGTTTTACTAAAATAACATCAGGATTAGTTCGTAACTCTTTCAATGCCTAAAAATGAGAATTTTGTATACTTTTCTGCTTTGACCCGGAACTGTTAAATTGGTGAGCTATTTCCAGTAACTAAACTTAACTCCAGCTTGATCTATTTAGTTATGGTGGTTCTCAAATTGGACATTAATTGCTTCTTCTAATTGTTGAGTTATGGAGTATGAAAAATAAAATCTAAGGAAGAGAGCTTCCTTTTCTTGAGTAGATAATACAATCGATAATAAATTGTTATTGTTTTCTAATCTTCGAATCTGCCTAGTAAGCCTATTTATTTTTCGTCTTAACAAGTTTGTGTGTGATCAGATTATTCGAAATGTATTGTGCAGATATATAGCATATCTCTGATAAACTTCGTCTTCTAATAGCACCATCAAAATTTCTAAAAGCGAGTAATTGTTAAAGATCAAGGGTTATTCAAATAATTTGGTAAATTTTGAACAAATAGGTTGATAACATTAATTTAGACATACTATTTCATTCCAGACATGATATTATAAGTTCTCTCTAATTTATCTTTTCTTAATGTTAACTCACTCAAAACTTCAGTAATTACAACAACAAAAAATAATACAGTGTTTATAATTTATATTTTGAAACACTTGTCTATAAAGTTATTCATCAACATAGTTAATCATGAAGCATTAAATTGACTCATTATTACATTTTACCATGACAACAGAAATCTCTCTAGTTTGTCGTCATAGCAACGATGATTTTAAAGAAATTATTAGTACTCTAGTGAAATGATTTCCTTTATTACACATAGACCTAAAGAAAAATTCTAAAAAATTATATTAATCGTTGTTAGATACAATTTATGGGATTTTACAATTAATTATAACACCATATTATAATATCTGCAAAAAGTACTAATAATTATATTGATAACAGTTTAATTGCATGTAGTGTTGTTGCATATTTGTAATTGGTAGGTTAGTGTTGTTATGGTTTAGGCATTACCCCAGTGGTGTTTCTTTCTTGTATATACTTTTCCTAGTTGTTTCGACATTATTTCAAAGTAAGCTCAGGTCTAAATATTGAATTAATCATAATAATCGTGTTCCATTTGTGAATCTACTTTTTTATGAACACTGCTTAGATCAAAAAGAGTGTGAAAAGTGTTATTCAGATCATTGTAAATACTAGAGGTGTTATTAACACACTTGAAGTTTTAGGTTGTAGTCTTGATTTTGGTGTTAGCCATACGATAATAGCTAGAATAAGCCCAGGTTTCATTCACATAACTAATCCATTGGTTTCTTTGTACAACTGGTTATTGAATTTGAAGGAAACTCTGTTATACAGAGTAATGTTAGATTACTTAAATCATTATGTGGTCAAGCGTCTCCCTAATTTATAATACAGCTGGTTTATCATAGACATAGATTACCTTGATCCTTATGCCTTTACATGTACTTTCAATAAGTTTCTTTTAAAAGCTATTTGATTTATTTGTTGTATTTGGCTTCGAAAACCCATGTGATGCATATTATTAGTATCCAAATCATTTATAACAAATAATTTATATTATTAAGAAATTCAAAATGCAACCTATTTAAATATTGTACTTTTCTTAACAAAAATGGTAGAATTAATCACTAACTGATTAAATGAAAACTGGATCTTTCTATCTGAACTTCTACAAACGATTTATTGAATCATTTGAAATAGTTAGAATGATAAATTGCGATAAACGATAAACGAAATTAACTAACATGAACTATCATTAAGTAATTGTTTGATAAAACTTTTTATAACTGACCTGAAAATTAAAAATTTCCTAGTTTTTCATTCACTTTAGATATTAAAGATTCTTCACAGTATGAATGTGAATTTTTTAGTTATTGCATCATCAGTTGACGGATGAAAAGAGTCTCTGCCGCTTTATCTCTAGTTAACCAACCAGATAAAAGTCTTTTGGTTATTAGGTTGACTTACCTACATTTCCATTTATCGACTAATGATTTCAAGTGTAGTCGAATGTGTACGTTACAATGAGACTAAGGATATAAAAAAGCGAATGTTGCATACTCCCTATTTTATAATCCTTTTATAATTATTACTATTTGATGTATATGAGTTCATAATAAACTCGTTCGAATAACTAATAGGTACGTGTTTACAAGTAATCAGCTACAGAACTTTAAAATGTTATGTTTAAAATGGCCACAAAAATGTTTACGGTAATGAAGCTACTAAATAAGGTCTTAGTAAGTGAATGAAATAATACGCAATAAGAAACAGAATTAGGCTAAGCTTAACGATGTGTGAGATTGTTTAAGAGTAACGAAGGTTGGTTACTGAAGTTACCTTTTAATTCATAGTTATCAATGATAATTTTGGAAATCACCTGGTTGCTATTGAGTACACGATGAAAAGTAGTTATTTGTCTCAATATTTATTACTATATGTGCTAAGTAAAGTTATCATATACAACCGATTAAAATTACTCAGCTACAGACAAAGATGACTAACTGTTCATATGTTAGAAAGAGTAGCTACATGGGAAACATGTAACTGATTAGTTTTGTGAATGGTGTTTCAATACCTGATATTTGTCCAAAGTGACAGAGAAAATGTTAACTGTTTGCAAGAAAATCTGTACTGAATTAAATAAAACTGCTACTACTCACCAACTACCTTCATGCATATACTCCGAAAGATTGATTTAATTAGTTATGCTACGAAGTGTAGAGACTCATTTTGACAGCATAAGAGCAGTGGAATGAATTTTTTTAATCAATCAATGCCTGTTACCCATTGTGAGGTATAAGCCACCGACCAGTATTCTTCAACCAACTCTAACCCAAACCTTCCTTTCCAGCTCTTCCCAAGGGCTGTTCATCCTCGTCATGTCTATCCCCGATTCCCAACGCAATGTGTTCCTGAGTCTTCCTCTTTCACTTTGGCTTTCAGGATTCAATGTTAATTATTGTCTTGTGATACAGTTTGATGATTTCCTCAATGTGTACCCTATTCACCTCCAAGTGTCTTTTCTAGTTTTCTTTCTCGGCTGGAAGCTGGTTGATTTGATCTCTGCCGTAGGAGGTTGTTGTTGATGGTATCCGGACAACGGATCCGAAGTATCTTTCGCAGAGTGCTGTTTATAAATAGTTGAATCTATTCGAATGGTACTTTTCGTAGTTCTCCAAGTTTCAGCTCCATACAAAAAAACTGCCTATTAACTATGAAATAAAACTCTTAATGTTTTATAAAGTTACGAAGTTAACTAGATCAGAAAATTGACATCGATGAACTGTTTATTATTCAGATGTTAAGAATCTATTTAAAGCAGTCAAACTATTATATCGATCTTGCTATATCACCGAAACACAAATACAAATATTGTCAACGATTCACTTTTTACCTATTAATTCAACTTTCATTCATAGTATCATTTAATTTGAATTGTGACTGGCAAGTGGAATCCAGGATGCGCGTTTCGTCGTATTTGGGACTCGTCGGCTGGATGTACCTGCATCCCAATGTTGATATTCACAGTGGGATTCGAAATCAGCCCGGTTCGTGTCATACGCCACCGCGTTCACTACTAGACTACTGAGCCCAAACAGTCACACTTGTGCAATGAGCAAATTGGTAGTAGGATGAATCAGTAACAACAGTGACTGATCAAATTCAGTCTATAACAAATCAATGGGAAGATACAAATTTATCCTAATTTCATTCATAGTGTTAATAAAATTGTTACTATTCAGTTATTAGATTATAGTTATCACATATTTTATTTTGTATTAAAGACAAAAAGTGAAAATTATTATATTAATAAATGAATAATAAAAATATGATAGTTACCAAACATTTGATTTTTTTTTGTTGTTGTCTAAATCATCTTTATTTTAAGTACAATTTCATTCTTCAGTTGTTGTTGTTTGTTTGTTTGTTTGTTTGTTTTTACTGTTTTTCTATCTAAACAATCATTCAAACATTTCTATATCGTTTACATGATATCTATGATTAGATAATGAAATTGAATTATACACGAAATAATACAATAAATTTCTTTTTTTAGGAAAAACAATTTAAACAAATCAACATTGAAATTTTAATTTGTTCTGTTTATTTAAATTCATTTCATTTGTATAATAATTTTTTTTACATATTTGTATTTAGAGAGTTTTATGTAAGATATCTGTTTGTATAAATCAAAATATACAAAGAGTCTAATGCATTTTATGAATGAAATTGTTTTATTAGTTACGTTTACATCAAATTATCAGTAAGTTTGCACTATCAGTCTACATAATTCAAGGTAGACAGATATGAAATACTTGGATTCGTACAAAAAGATTTTTCCTCTTTTTATGTTGCATTCAAATTATATAAATTCGATTCAGTTTTGATTTTCTTTCTGAATGTTTAAAGAATTCTAACAAAAATTGATTATCATCTAACTTGTAATTTACTAGGGTAGAAAACAGAAAATCCTAAACGTAAGCAATCTTCAATAAGTCTTTTATGAAATCTTAAAGAAACCTTTAATTAAAGGCAGTTCTAGTCTAACATTATTCTGTTTCATGGTCTAAGCTATTTGGAATGCAACGCACCATTTGATAAGCTGAGTTGTCGACACTAGTTGATTACTGACTTGTGGTTAGTGAGATATTTGTCTATTTCTCTATAGTGTTAATCGGATTCCAGCGGTCTGGACTCGGTATAGCTACTAGTCTAAGTGACTTTACTTCACAATCATCAGGTCGGGATGAAAGATGTTGTGAAGATAGTCGACAAAAAATACCGAATTACGTTTCTTCTTACACGAGGTCAGTCGAAGCCCGAACAGCTCAGTAACAGCTATGAAGACTGTGAAGCCGATCCTGCAGAAAGAATAAATTCTTTTAAGATCTTGAGTAAACACTGCTAGCAAATTCAAAATAATGTGAAATTTAGATCAAAAGTTCCATCTCGACATAGTGAAAGTAGTTTCAAATTATCATACAGTATATAATTTCGTACTGTCAATGCTCTTTATCAACATTCTGTAAATACCTGAAGTAACACAATTAAGAATTAATGTTTAGAATTGCAAATCATGTTTGCAACAGAGACATAAAACATAGTAGTCTGGTTATAGCATTGTGAAGATTGAGACTCACCTAAGATTATATGACGTAAAATAATTTACGCAGAGAACTGACGTTGGGCTCTAGTTTATGAAAAATATATGATTTCTTGATCTTGGTCAAAGTGAAATATGTACAAATCAAGAGTAATAAGCTTTTCAGAACACACTGAATTTATTACATTTCATTACTTCTTTACCACAGGAAAAAGACTAAATTACAAGTAACACTGGCACCATAAATGAATATATAAATACGATTGTCTGTAATGTCAAGTTTAAAATAATAGAGACACAAAACGAGATGATAACACTAAATCTGCAATGTTGTAGTTAAACTTAAGGGAAATTTCTAAGTTAAAAAGTGGGATAGTATAGAAGAGTTGGATAGTGTCACTAATGGAAAGAGAAGCCTATCGTACACAAACCTCTCGTTGGTAATTTTTCCAGATGAATGTCTGTTTACGACTAGGTAATCAACGCGTTAATTGATTGTCGAAAATTTTGAATGATTCACAAATGTCCATATTTTATCCACTACCCAGGTGTTTGCAGACTGCATTTCTGAAAAATGTTACATTACTAAGAACGTACTCACAAAAGCCTTCTCATATACTTGATGCAACAAGTAAATGCCTAAATACAAATTCTACTTTGTTGTTGAATTGTTCTAACTTTGAACACTAGCTAAAATTTGTTACTAAAATAGTGATGCAATTACAATTAAAATCATCTGTCTGACTGAAGATTATGTAATGCATTACATGCTATGAATTAACCAAGTAATAGTGAACTAAAGTGAATGCTAATCAAATTACACATGTGTACTGTACAGTTTTGTTAATACTCACTTGTTTATCATGTATGTTGTTTAGATGAAAGGCAGCAGTTTGACAGGAATTGTCAAAAAGTAAAAAAAACCTAAATATTTATATCTTTACTAATGTCAACAGTCAAGAAAAATAATTAAAGAAATTGGGAAACATAATTTTTTGAAATGGAAATTGATAACACATGCTATTTTATCAACTGTTTTAAAATTAATAAACAACCGATCGTAAATGAGCAAAATTCAAAAATCAATCAGAGATGAGTACGTATTTGAAAGCACCTACTACCAAGTGACAACTAATAGTTTGAAAATGAAGTCATCATATCATCAGTGAGCTGAAAACTAGATCTTTATGAATAAAGAAAATAAATATTTTAGTGTTTATGGCTTCATCGAAACCTAATAAATTTAGTGTTTTTTGCTTATTCATTATACGGATACATTTTTAGATGACAACGTAGTGTCCATTTCCAAGCAAATGACTCGATGGATTTAGTCTTAGTTGCTATTGTATATGCTCAGAAGTGCCGACATTAACTCTCGTTTCAGGTTTTTCAATATAAGTGCTTTGACCCGTGCATGTTAACTGGTAAACAAATGGAGTTAATAATAGGTTGGATATCGTCTACTTTTATCTACTCATTGACTAATTTGTTCGATAATCAAAAAGTAATTCAGAAGCTCAATTTGTTCTTAGTAAAATGAGCAAGAACAATTATGTATGAAGAATAACATCATGAACTGTTTTATTTCGTTTGGTTCTTATCAGCACTATAAAACTTACATTTTTATAAGTCAAAATTAAACCGAATTGTAGCATACCTATTGGGTAAGTTTGACTAGAATTTAAATGGAAAGAATATCACCTAAGTGTCTCTGGGATGCTTTGAAACTGTGTTGCTGAAAGTTTTCATTCCCTTTTGGCAGAGAATTAGGGATATGTTCGTTTAAACAGTGGTAGGCCCTACTTTCATTTCTATTAGTGTACCTATTTTGGTAGATACGCTTAAATCTGGACATGAGAAGGGTATCTTTTTAAAATAGTACATTACATTCCTGTCATTCTTGCTTCCCATTCTTTTGATGAGCATTTGTCTATAAATCTTCTCTAATCGGACCATGGAAGTGAGGACAATTCAGCTTATTTGTTTTGTTGCAGACACAACTTTGGCATATAGTTAGATAACGATAAACTGAATCTCCTTTTAAGCTTCTGTATAAAAAACCGCTATGGTTCAAATATAATCCACTTTGAGCATCTTTTCTGATTAGTAAAACTATGCATTTTACCCTTTTAGACCGAGTTGTATCATGTTATTGTGTTCATGTCCCATTGTAAACTGTAAATGTAAATGTTCTACATTAGTCCTAATTGTCAAAAATAAAATTTTCTTTGATAAAATATCTTTATTTTTTTAATAATCCGCTAATGTTCTGTATGAAAAATTAACATAAAGGCTCCTAATAAGTTTTTTTCGAGTAGATTCTTAGAAACGTACGTAACAGTTCTTACAGGTTTAGTCTCCAGATACCGAAATGGTGGGCAAAATGAAGACATTTCTAATAAATTTCATCCAAGATAAAACGGAACTTAATAATGATCTTCTTTTGATTCATTAGTCAACTGTCAGTATGACTACCTGTTATAGTGAGTGACTCAGGAATAATAACTAACTTCCGAAACTATGTTCTAGGAAACTTTTTTAATTATCTTAGTTGAGCTTAAAGTAAGCATTTTATTTCCTATCACTATTATGTCCCTCTCGCATTATTTTTCCCTTAGATTTAATGACCGCTAGTAATGTCGTTTCCCATTTAGAAATCACTGCTACTTATTTGTGTACGCTACTGTAATTCACTACCACCGGTCTCCCTTATTTTGTATTAATGTTAATTTCCCTTGTTGATTGATGGTGTGATCAGGTTCCATGTATATATAATGGTATACTTGAAATACAATTTGATTTATTTGCTTGGTTTATTGGCTTATATTCTTTCTATTCCGGCTTGTGACTAAGTAGGCTACAAGGCAGTCTGTAGGCATTGAATAGTCTGTCATATTTGTCATTGGTAAAGTAACTAGTCGTACGTTCTCTTTATAATAGTTCAGCATCATGACGTTATCACCAATTCATATTACACTACGCATATAATATACTAAACAAAATAGGTACTATTGTGATGCCTCATTTACACCAAAATTTACAATAAATATTATCTGCAAATATAAGTCGTAATGTGTAACATAAGGTCACATAACATTTGGATAAATATTAACGATGTACGTAAACTTACCAAAACCTAAGTGACACCTTTTTATTACTAATTGTACATCCACAACTTAGTGATAAAGAGAACAATGAATACTTTATATATTCGAGATCACAGATGATCATTATGCATGTCGAATTTAAATAGATTCTTATTATTGCTGTATGTAATTTTTTGTAATTTTAGGTAAACAAGTGGACAATTGTCTTCTTTCTGGGCCTCATTTGTCGTAATCAAATTTAGTAAACTGCTCTCGTTTAAGTACAGTTTAGATGTTTCCATGCAGTTTATTTTATAATAATATCATATCGATAATGATTTAAACAGTCAAATAATAAGTATCGTTGAAAAATTTCCAACTACCGTGGTATAAAGTTCAAATGAAGAAATTATTTTAGACGGATAGAGAATCTTAAGTGAAAGAATACAATATAAAATGGAACAATTACAAATGTAATACTATACTAGTAGGATTTCGTCATTGCGATTATGTCTCCATCTTTGTCAGTAACTTAATATCATAAACCTTATAAGTGTTGCATAACAGGCGAACTAGTAAACTACGAATCCCCAGGTAAGAAGATAGATTATTCGATTCCAAATAACATGTGAAGCTCTAAAAATTATCGGACAGATCAGTTTGTTTATTGATATTTACATCTAATTAACCAATAAAGTCTTTATTTGAATTGTCATTATACGAATCCTGTACTTCAGTTGACTCATCTTCCGTAGACCGAAAACTAAATGATGTCTGATAGTAGCATTTGTATTAATTTATAAATAAATGTAGATTACGGTAGATGTGATATAAAATGAAAACAATCCATTAAATCAACATTTAAACCATATTCAATGGAAGACACCCACGGACAATTCACGAGATAACTAGATATGTTGTAACATTCCTGTTACATCTATATCAATCAATGTACCTGATGATTCAGTTACCTCGGGAACTATTGAAAGCATATGATACCTTAAAAACTGACATACAGCTGGGGTTAAACATAAATATATGAAAAGAAATACTAGACGATTACGTATAGGTGAATCTTATCTGCAGTTTTTTAGTGTACCCAGCTCAAAATTGAATCCAGGAAAATCAGTGTGGAAGTAGGGTTAAAAGCGTAATGTGAAAGTGTATCGTGTTAACTTATTCAGCTCCAAAATGTTGAATTCAATAAAAGTTGGACAATTGGTATGAATGCATTTGGTCAATTCTGTTTCCATGGTACACATTGATTTTTTCCGTACGTGTAAAATGATGAGTCCATTTCTTCAGTCATGGATAAATAGTTATCAACACTATAAGGATAACTGGTTTGATTAATGAACATACGTTTACATGTCGACATGGTTACGTCAACTGAACGGAAATCTGCTAAGAGCTCCTTTCGTCCCCTCTTATGTGTAACATGCATAACATTTGTATTATCAAACAGGTTGTTGTTTTCTACTTTGTGATTAATATTTGATTTGTTTCTCTTTACCATGTAAATTTATGTTAGTCCAACTCTGTTATTTATCTATTTTATAAAGAAATAACTTTAATTACAGCTATATAACTTCAGAAATTAAAGGTTTCTACTTATTAGGATTTTACGGGTACATTAATACAAACATTTCAAAGCAATGCTCAAGATACTTAAAATTATCAATTCACTTTCTGTTAACTATATACAATATGATTATAAAACAATTGATTCAACGTAAAACTTGTTTCAATGAGTTTATTCCTGAAAACTATTGAGCTATGTGTTTATGTACACTCCAAGTCAATGAACATAATATATACTGATTAAAATATTAATATTGCAATTTATTGGCATTGCCATTTACTATGCTTATTTGAATAACATTAAATTTCTTACGTTGCATACATTCCATTTTCTACTATTACGTAATCAACTATAAATCATAAGTCATAAGAAAAAGGATATCTTATTAAATTCATTATTTTACGATGCATTTAGCATATCAAAATTATTATGATTACGTGAATGATACACATTTTTGGCACATATCCTACTGAACAAACCTAACAACATTAAAAAGAAGAATTTTTTCTAAAACACATTATGAGAATCATTGGGAAAAACACAAATCTAAATTACTTATTGCAAATAAATATTATTCTATAGATTTTTTAGTTCAATTGATATCAAACAAAAGCATATATTATACATTGAAATATATTACCGGTATTTTTATATCTAACGAATTATGTAAACTCAAGTCTATATTTGACTGTTATCACAAGTAACACTTTTCTAAAATCATCCATATAACTCATGTTTATATTTTAAAGAAGAATTCGATTCATTAAAACATTCTGTTATAAAGATGATTTATACGAACCCACTTGCGGTCAACATAAAGTATAGATAAAATTACTTTATCGTAAAGTTATAAAGTATAATTAAATTATTGACAATATTAGCGGTAGTAAGAAAGGCTCACTAATGAATGAAAATTGTTAATGATACATGGACAGATTTTAGAAATGATTGATAATTGACTGTAGTCGAGTGGGTTTTCTTCCGACTGCCTCCAGATGTAAAACACCAAAACGAAGTAAGCAGGGTATTTTACAGGAAATTTCGTCCAAAAGGAATGAATAGATTCACAAAACTTTGGCGCCGAGTGTATGTGTGACGTCTGAATAATCTCAGCAAGTCAAATTATAGAAAGTTCAACATTTCATTCGGTAACCTGGTTCGAGCTTCTTCAGAGAAATAACGAAATTTAAAAATTATCAAATATTTATGTTAATAAGGGGTTAAACTTCAATATGAATGTTCAATCGTATGCAGAATATGAAAATATTACATGAGTCATTATATGTGAATTAACATTGAAATGTTGTGAATGAAAGAAGTTACATGTTGCAATCATTTATGCACTATATTGTTCTGAGTTACGTTCACGGAAAGGGCTAGAAAATCTGAAGATTGGCATGCAAATTTATATAAATTTGAGTAAGAGTGAGTGGTTATAGTGACAATTATGAATCAAAGAGTGTATGTGCATTTGCACCCGGTGACATGTTGAATTGTGCAATTAGACCAAATAATTCTAAATAAATAAATGAAATATGTTTAAATGTTGTAGTAGATAATGTCTGAACTCATTTTTCAATAGTTGGTTACTATGATCCAGCTAACAGTACTTCGTCTAGTCTGTTTATATTAATGGAACTTCTCCATGTTAATCCTTTGAGTGGTTTTAGTTCTATTGAAATTAGTGCAGTACCCTATCACTTTAGAATGTAGTGACATTGCCAACTTATCGAATTTTTTTAATCTTCGGTGGATTTAGGAATATGATTTAAGCAAACTACTTGTTCCTTTATCTTTAAGTTCAACTGTCATGATGTTTCTCGTACGTATATAGCATTACATCAATTACATTTGAATCCATAGGCAGTTCGTTTGTTATTCTTTTGGCTTTCCATCGCTGATATTTACAGTTACAGAACCCACTGTATTATTTGTTCAATAGAAGACAAGCATACCATGTTCATCTATAATTCTTCTATTCTCATCGGATGTTCCATTTCAGTATGGCACAATTAGTGTCAATCCACTCATTATTCGATCAGTTTCTGATTTTGGTTATTTGTCTAAAGAAGCTCGGGTCAACTGGCCTAGCAAAACATCGGAATCTTTTTAATTTCTCTCACTGAGATCATTTGCAAATATATTCTAATCATAAAGTAAACACGGTGTCCAGATCAAGCCCACAATAGACACTTCCACGTTATCTATATAACTTGATCAACATTAATGATAGTAATAATAATACCTATATTCTGCGCCGTGTTTTGTTATAGAAAAAATCATTAGATTCAAATAAGTAGTAATTCAATATTTGTCTTTGGCGCGGGCATATACAAGTGGCATCTATAATTAGATTACTTAAAGAAATATAAAACCTTGAGGTTGATTGCAATATATAAAGGGTTGGGAAAAAGGTTATTACAACATTTAAATAGGCTGAAATTAACTTATTTTAGAGATTGTAGCTAAAAATAAACATACATGTGGTTGCTATCCAATCAGCAACCAGCTTTCAATTACTTACGCTTGGCTTTGGAAACGCTGACAATCGACTGCATTATACTATTCATGAAATCTAAAGGGGAATCCATGGGTAAACATAGCTAGGACAAAACTATAGTTTAGCAACTAAGCAATTCTTCATAATATTCAGTATTTTAAGAATTGGCATATGTTTGTGCAAGGATTTTATGTAAGCTTCCTCTTACTACTTCTTAGGGTCATCCACATCATTGAACAATCCCTAAAACGCATGATATGAATTCTTAAAACTCTTCACTTCACATGTGTATAATGGTTTATACTTGGTATTTGTCTACTTTACATTTTCTTGAAGGCTCTGTACAACTAGCGAATATGTTCAAGCATCTACAGTGTTCACTTTGTTCCCTATATATATATATATATATATATATATATATATATATATATATATATATATATATATATATATATATATATATACAATGATACCACCACTAAATAAACTATGAATAACAAGCAAATACTTCCTCATTTGAATACGATCAACATTTTAATCTACTCAATAACTCTATTTGTCAATTATGAATCTTTTCAAACATAAACATTCACATTAAATTATTATTTAATAGGAACTAAGAAATAAGAAATAAATTTTTTTTGGCTTTTATTTCATTACTTATATTTATTTATTTATTTTTAAATATTAAATGAATAAAAATGAGTTAAATTGTTTTAATTAAAATAGCTAAATTATATATTTTTTTTTGGGGACAAGTTATTCCCATCGGGATAAATGCTTGAATAATCGAGTTCATTTAACGTTTTGTTATACGTTGATACTTGTACATATACATATATGCATACAGAACATATTGAAATTATTTTTAGTTTTTAGAATACAGTGTATAACTATGTTACTTAAAGTGTAATTTATGAATTGAATAAGATATAAGGTAAATCAAATGAAATTTTAGGAGATCAAAGATAATGATACTTTCATAAATTTGGTTATACCATATTAAAGAATGTGACTGTATAAGAAAATATTCAAGACATTTATTCTAAATAAATTAGAAAGTATTCAAAATGTTATTATTATCTATGGATCTTAAAACTATAGATTGGTAATATCACACAATGGAAAAAAAATCTGTATATTGTTGTAATTTTAAAATAGTTAAGATAAATGTAGAAAATTGTTAGTGGTTGATAAACTGCATTTAGTCATTAAAACAAAGTTTGACCTAGTTATATAGTAGGTATTTTAGTATCGAGTAGAATATCTCTTGCAGTTTATAGAATAGTTATTGTCATTTAGAAAGCATGATTGATACTAATGGAATGAAACAAATAGAAATAAATTCTATGATTTTATGAGGTTAACAATTATTGGTATGTTTTCAGTTGATTGAGACAATTAAGTATCTCAGGTCTATAAACCACCATAAATGAAATTAGCATGTACCACTGTGAGATTCTTTGTTGATCATCTGAGAATAATATCGTTGAAATACTTACCATCCTTATTTAAAACTCATACCTAATCACTGTCTATTTGAAAAAGTTATTTAGATTCACGAGCTTATTCACACTTTTGTTGTGTTGTTTCAATTAATATCAAAGCAAATTATAGCATATAATGTTTAGTACAGAAAGTTAATTTGTAAGATTAGGGAAAATGACAATGGTTTCTCAATTAATCATTGGCTAATTATTCACCTTCATATTCTTGGTGTTTCAGAATATCTTATTCAATAGTAATTAGAATACTGTGGATATAATAAATTGATAAAAGCTTTATTTTATGTACTACACTATATTAAAAATTGCTCATATGACTTCATCTAAGCTTCCATCAAAATTTATTTAGTATAAAAATCATTAAAAATCTGTTGTCATCTGTTTTACAATCCTTTTATCTCTGGAAATCCTATGAAATGAATATCCTTGATATAAATCATCATTTAGGCTATATTATGTTTTTGACATTTGATTGCACACTATGTTTACAACAAACCTAAAACAGAATACTGGTAAGAACCGGTATTTGCATTCAAAGATATGTGGGAAACAACAAATAATTAAATGCCTGTTACTTATTGTAGAGCATAGGCTGCCAACCAGCATTCTCTAATCAACTCTAACCTAAACCTTCCTTTCCAGCTCCTCCCAAATGCCCTTCATTCTCTTTATGTCTGTCTCCAATTACCAAAGCAATATATTCTCAAATCTGCCTCTTGCCCTTTGGCCTTCAGGATTCCATGTTAGTACTTGTCTTGTGACACAGTTTGGTGATTTCATGAATGTATATCCTATCCACCTTCGGCTTCTTTTCCTAGTTTCTTCCTCGGACTGGAAGCTGGTTGATTTGTTCTCTCCCACAGAAGGTTCTTGTTGATGGTATTTGGGCAACAGATATAAAGTATCTTACGCAGACAGTTGTTCATAAATACTTGTATGTTTTGGATGATGCTTTTGATAGTTCTCCACGTCTCAGTTCCACACAACAGAACTGTCTCCACATTTATGTTGGAAATTTTGACTTCCATATTCGCTGACAGTTAATTTGAGTTCCAGATGTCCTTCAGACGTAAAAATACTGCTCTTGCCTTTCCAATCCGCGCCTTCACATCTGCGTAGATTATATCCTCTATGCTTATTGATGATACTGCTCAAGTATGTAATTGTTTCTACGTTTTCCAGAATTTCTTCGTCAAGTGTAATTGAGTTAGTGTTCGTTGTTTTGCATCGAAAGATCTTACTTTTCGCGTTGTGTATATTGAGGCCTACTGCTGCCGTGGCTGCTCTTACACTGTCCGTCTTCACTTGTATATGCTTCTGTGTGCGGAATAGAAAAGCTAGGTTATCTGCAATATCCAAGTCATCTAGTTGCATTGATGTTGTCCAATTGTATTCAAAGGTTGCCTTGGAATGTTGCGGTCTTCATGATCAAGTCAACAACCAGCAGAAAGAGGAAGGGTAAAAGTAAGCAGTCTTGTCTAGCACCGGTCTCCTACGTATGTATAAGTGTCCTAATGTGTTTAAATTTTGAATAAAAATACCTTTGAAATTAAATTTATATTACTTGATTTATAAGTAGTCAAGATGAAGGAAAATTAATTATTTTCAAGTTTAAATATGCTACGCAAATGTTTAGTAAAATAGCTATTCAAGGACAAAATCAATATTATCTACTGTACCTAGATAAGCAAGTAAAAGTTATTAGATTTCTCTTTATATAAAAAAAGCTAATTTGCCGTAATTCATTTGTCATAAATTATTATTTGAATAAATGTATATTAGATAAATGGATAGTAGTGACGAATCACAATCCTTCCAATTAAAAAATACATTTTAATGTCACATTTAGTTCAAATAAAAATATTCATTGTGAAAATGCCAAATAATTCAACATTGGTAGCTGATTCATGATAATAAAGTAACATTAATCTGGCATAGTTAAGGAAGAACAACGATTATTGTAGAATAACATGAAGTTGCTTTATTTCGAAGTTTCTCTTCAGTTATATGCTAACATAAAACATTCGTGGTCATTAAAAAGCTGAACGGTTGTACATGCTTCACATCAGAAAATATCTTAAATCAATTTGAAATTGATGTAAAGACGTAAGCCGCTAAGAAGACAATAATAGTACAAAAACTTAAATGGTCATTAACATCGTTATTAATCTGTAGATCAACTATAAAGTTTTAGAAAACTGAGGAGAGTATAGGATATATAATTCAAAATATAGATGACAAAAGCTACGTAATGTCAAATACAAATAAACGCATTAACCAAGTGAGTGAAATTCAGATAGTAGAAAATGGAAATCTCTAATTGAAGAAATGGTTATGCAACTAGATTTCAAAATGAAGTTACTATGACGCAATGAACAATAGTTAGACAGTCTTTGCACATATATTTCATCATATTTACCTCAATAAAACATATAGATCATTGTAATTGAATTCAGATGGTTTATGGAGATTGGTATTCACTTTTAGCTGATGAATTCGATATAGATTGGTGTTGGCTTGGGTACCACCAAAAAAATTAGTGTAGACAGTAGTCATTCTGTTAATTTTTGCAAAATATCAAATAAATTCATTGACTTATATGATCGAAACATTAACGGATACTAATAATGCTTACGCTGTGATGTACAAAATACCAACCTTTTGATAACTTTCAGTCTTTGGGTGTTTTCTATTCTTAAACTTTAGACAGTAAATAGAAGGCAAAATATTTAAAGAAAGCCTTGGATAGAAGATATAAATAAGTATTCAAGATGTGAGTAGGTATAGAGTCTTGTTGTCCAGAATCGATAATAAAGACAGTGATTCTACAGTTAGAATAAGGAAAGTATATTCAATCGTTTCATTAGAATTTCTAAAATGTTTTAATTTTCAGAATTATTTTCGTGGCTTTTAGAGACTTCTAGAAAGATTATCATGATCTACTAACAAATGGCTTATCGAAATATTGTGTACATATTAGACACAAGTATGCCTTCTTTACGCCATTCTTATTTCTTTCTTAATCAATTGTTAAGTGCCCCTATATACCCATTAACATAAGAGTGTTATGTTATGAGAAAGTTAATGGGTTTTGTCATTTTAAATTGAAGTCATTTGATTATTTTCACTAGTGATACTTTGCATACGTCAATCAGTCATTTACAGGAATATGATTGATATGTGCACAAGTTATTTTTAGACTTATATAAATAATGTAAATTGACTATCCGGATTGTGATTAAGCATTTTGACCATATTTCCTGGTGAGAAAAGTGTAAATTCTGGTTGAGAAGGTATTCGAAAGAAGTATTGTATAATCGCTACATTAGTTTGTTTCACTAAATTATAATTTCATTTGTGCATCAATGTAGGGAGAAAAAATGATAATACTTTATTAACTCTTTGCATACATTCCAAAAAAATCAATATTATGCAAATTAATCTTTCCTAAGCTAATTAATGACCTCTCATACTTCACATACTTAAAGTACATATCTTAGTGAAATGTATGAAGAACATATTATTATTGTTACCTATTGATGTGTAAGGAAACAATGTCTAAAGTTAAAAAATGAATTTATAACTTAATAGAATGGGAACTGTTTCATACTGAATAGATTAAAAAAAAAGTGCAATAATTTGCTTATTTAAGGTAATATATGTATACATATATTAAGATTTAATGTAACATTTACTGCATTGATAGGAATTAACATAAATTTTATTCAGGAACTTTCTTATCACTACTTTCACAATCTCATTTGCATAATACTCACTATTTTAGTTCATTAACTGAAATATAATTGATAAGTAATTTGTTATTATTATTATTTTTGATGCTGAAAATGAATAAAATAAACCAAATAAAATATTTTTAATAAAATGTATAAACAAAATGAAATATTTATGATTAAGTAATGACAAATAAAAGAGTAGTAGGTGATGAATTATATGAAATTAAAAATTACAACAAAAATAGGTTACAATTACTCGATTTACTTCTTAACTTTTACACTAAAATGAATAGTTACATGATGTAATTCATTTACAAACAAACTTAAATCATAACATGTTAAATTGAAAGTATGAACAACAAGTTACAGGAAATGTTTCCATAATTTAAAACGCTTATTAAAAACGCATAATTTCTTATCGAAGATATTTTATTATTTCATCTTATGTGTATTCTGCTGCAAGTACATATCAATTTGCACATTTGGACAAAGATGACGTGATGAAGGTATTTGTTCACCATTCTATGGTTTAACAAGCATTTAATGTTACAGAAACAAACCTGTTGAATTGTTGCATGGGATATTTACAGTATCTTTTGAATTCTATTATCAGTTTTTCCCCGACACCTCGTCTTCATTAAATGCAAAATATATGAAGAAAAGCTTTTAATAAAAGTCAGATATTTATGACTTTTAGGAAACTGTCGATATTTCCTAAGTGATTTCTTCTGATATTTAACACCTATAAGAATCCATTCGATTTTCGACAAACGACGTAATATTTTCGTATTGATTATTTGGTGTTTATGATATAACATGCTTGCAAATGCCAGAACTATGGGCTTAATTTCTTTGCATTAGTATGAAACGAATTAGATTACCATTTTCTGCATTTTGTTTAACACTAAACAGCTCTCTTTTAATTCAAAGAAAATAATTTAAAGATGATTAGAGGCACAGTAATTTTTTATAATAGTCAAAATTTACTTTACACAATTTTCTTGATAATAATTCCGCCAAGCATCTGATATTTCATAGGCAGAATTGTTAGTCAGTCGTTTTATTTGCTCAAAAAATTCATGAAACTTTACTGTCCATCAAAGCTGTGAATAGAGCTATACTCCAGAAAGCTTTCTTAACTGTTTTGTTTATACTCTATTATGAATTGTCTGCTATTCAGTAATATTCTTCAGATAAGATATACGAAATATAGGTTTCAAAACATGGTTCTATTGTTAAGATTTAGATTGCCACGCAACATAATCCTTATGTTTTCACAAATCCATACTTGGAAGATAACATCGTCTAATGTTTCTTGCCAGTATTTCAATGCCGCATAAACATTATTTTTAGATGTATAAAGTTCTGTCAAGTTACAATTATATTTTCAGTTACTATTGATTGATACTTTCAAAAATAATACATTCATTGATGTAAGTACAACATTTTTACATTTTCCTGATGCATAGCTAATTTACTTACTATTTTTAAATGTGTTTTTAACAAATTAACTACTGTTTATATCAGCCAAATGTAAAAATTAATTTTTAAATAGTAAACACTTTCTATAAAGAACAAACTATTTCTTATACATTTGAAGCTATAACATATTGAATATACTTTTAATTGAATACTTAATTGTTTGAGAAAACATATTTATAATAAGTATGTTGTTATTAAACTATTTTACAGAAGAAAAAATTGTAAATATTCAAACATCCTTTGAATGAACTTTTAAAAGTGTAAAAACTAATGAAACAAAACTAAAAGAACAGTTTATATTTGAAGATAATCTAAATTTGACGTTAAAGTGTATTCTAGCAGTAAGTTACAGAATGAAATTGACATAGTTTATCTTATCTTGTTGTAGTTTGTAAATTCAGATGACTAATTGTTTAAAGTGTATTCTAAAAAGACTAATAGTCTAGACAGTTCAAATGTCTGTGACGTTAGTTTAAGGCTTTAATTGAATAATAGAAATGTGTTTGAAAATTCTTATGCAAAAGAATGCTTTATTAGTGAAAAATACAGTGAGTATTTTATAATAACCCAGGAATTCAGTCAAAGATAATAGCATCTGAATCATAATTTTAGACAAAAGCATCAGGTAAGTTAAGTATTATGTTACAATTATCATGGAATACATAAATGTAGAGAAAAAAAGTCTGTCGAACGGTTAGGACAAATGTAAATAGCATGACGTTAACTTTTATTGTCATTATTTCAATTAAATCCCTTTATTCAGTGTTCAATAGTAAGAACATGAACATATACACTAGTCTTAAGATTATTATTTTAATTCATTTGCAATTAAAATTTACTTAAATTAATAGGTAATCTAAATAATATTTAATTTAAGCCAATTGCTACTAAATCTAAAGTATTTGGGCTGTAATAAAACAGATTAAAACTATTCCTAGATAATGATGTTAGGCTTTTTATCTTTATCAGTAATTATTTAGCACAATTAAGAATGATTGTCAATGTTTTTAAAAATAGTATTAAGGTTGACTAGATACAACAAAGCACTCAAAAAGAACTATGAAATAAGAGTAATTACTGTCAAAAAAAGTTCGTACCATCTGAATGTCTTTTCATCAGAGCAAGAACAAATATTTGTGCAGAATAAGATGAATTCATTTTATTTCGTTGGTTTCTCATCAGCTGCATACAACTTAGAATAATATTTTACAAGATTAATATTTGAAACAAGTTTTAACATACTCATGAGAATCGATGGAGTTAGTTGAAATCAAGATTAAACAAACATGTAAACATGGCTTAAAATGTTGGAGAAAGTGCTGTGAATGTATATGCGATCCAAGAGAAGGTACCAGAAGGCAAAATAGAGATCAGAGATCAAATGATTACACAATAAGAGGTGGTTGGAAATATTTGAGAATAAAGTGAGCAAAACTCAGTTATTAAACTTTAAATGACCTAAGTAAACACGAAAGTTGAACTTAACCACCTAAAAACGATGATGTAACCATAAAAGGAATTGTTAAATCTGATTAAAAAAGAAAACGTATTGAAAGAAACTTAGCGACAGAATAATAACTATGAAAACAATAATGCAAAAGCTAAGTTACCAGGGTAAAGAAAAGCTTATAACAGGATACAGGACACCAGATTGATATTAATGAATCATTTAAAGTGTTCAATAAGCAAAAAACTTCAAATCTCAAATATTCCGAAGCGATTGCCATTAAACGATTGAAACCAAACTTACGTGTTCAAAAAGAAACTGTTATAAGCCTTATTTACCCTGGTAACTTAACTTTTGCGTTATTGTTTTCATCTCATTCTGCACAAATATTTGTTCTTGCTCTCATGAAAATAATTAAGGGAACAAAGTGAATGTATTTTGATGAAATCATCAACAAATGTTATTTGATGTACTTTTACCTAATGTTTGTTCACATTTATTTAGGCTTAAGATAAATTTAAATGTTGTAGGAAAATAGATCTACTGTCATATTGACATTAGGATTATTATTAAATCGGATTACTAATAATGTTGTTTATGTTAACATTGGGATGTCAGGATCAAATTATTTTTTCGTAATTTCATTGTTTTACAATAGCAATATTATCATGAAATTGATGTAGGTGTTAATGGTCTATCAGAAGACATTTTCTTATAGTCTAATTCAGAATATAAAATTTACTGAAAAAAATAAAATTTTTGTTGACCTTTGAACTTTCCTAAACATGCTACAATAAGTCTACTTTTGTAATTCATAAGGGTTAAAAATATATATCATATTGAGTCCGTATAGAGAACTCACTTATGACCAAATCTTGATGACAGATAAGTGTGCTGAGAAAAATATTTCTATGTGATCATTTCAAGCCATGTTTTATTGTGTGTGGTAAGTGAATGTCTAGACTATAATTAGGAGTACAATTTCTGTTGAAACATCACTTATAGGGGGAAACATCTAGCTGACGTAACTCGGATAGGTCGATGACAGATTTCTGGTTACGAATATTAGTTACGACCGATTCATTATGGAACAGGTTCGGACTAAGTTTATTATATTGTTCATTTCACAATGTATTGTATATATATATATTTATTGCCTAAACTCTAACATAATATAAACACCGTTTACAAACAAACTACGTAATAAAATAATTTTGATATATTTCAAATAAGCCTGTTTCAAAAATGGTCTACAGGTAGACAAAAGAACCCAGTAATTTCAGTACCAAGAAACGTAAAGTATTAATCCTAATGAGTTTAATAAACTTTCAATCAGGTGAAGTAAATCGACTCAGAATTTAAATATAGTATATTTTAGGCAACAAGAACTTATAATAAGCAAGATATTAATGAAAATTTGCTTGTGTGTTATGTTAACTGATATGTTTTGATGCATTTAACTGAAACAAATGTATTTATGAGGCATTTAAACAGCTTCAGGTTAAAATCCGTTAATCCAGCTAAACGTCCATCAATCAGTGAAGACACTTTTTGGATCGATATTGGTGTTTTTCTTGGATTTCTAAAAAATGTAGAAACAATTTAGTCTTTTTTCAACTTACAATGTCATAACTAGAAATCTGTTATTAGTTATGTATTCGTATACATTTGTACATAAACGTACTTAGAATATTCTGAGTACACATTTACCTAAAATAGAATTGCCTACTATAAACTAAATATAGAGAAATACAACTAATTTTGTGTCAGAATAACTGACAGTTTTAAAAATACAAAATAAAACTGAAGTAGTGAATATTACTGTAAGTTGTACTATGTATGATTAACTTCCAAACATATTACTTTCAGAATGATCAAGCAAAAATAACTATTTAATGTATCTACGCCTCATTAGCTTAAAAAGGTAATGGTAATCACTTCCTAACGTTTCAAATTACTATTAGCCAGCAAACCAAAATAAGAATAGAACAACTATCGTTTCATTTACATAGCCATTAATATAGTAAAAATACCTCTTAAAAATGTGTTGTGGCTTGTATCACATTACTGTCTTTAGAAAACGTTAATCATAGAGATTTGAAGCTAATTAACATATTCTCTTATTTCATAAACTACATATTATCTAAAGTATTCAGTATAGCGATTTTTTCTAGTAAACTGTTTTTATTCTCCTATAGGTTTACAATTATATATTAATATAGCGAGATAATTTTCGAACTTTTACTCTAATCATCATTCCAAAAATCTTCTTCACTTTGCTTTTTGTTCTTTTTTTGCCTTAGTAAATAAACGGAAACATTCCATTTAAATGATTATGTGAATTAGCTTGCGAGGTTTATACGGACGCAATTTCATTCGTGAGTATATCAACCTCCATAATCTGTTAAGTCGATTTTTTCTTTTGTTTAACTAATAATACTAAACTATAAAATTAGGTTATCTAAGATTAATCAAACATTGGATATGAATTAGGCTACTTAAACCAATTTAAGAATATTTTTTGTAATACGAAGGGAAATATTGGGAAATACGAATATGATATTCCTGTAATTATTATTTAAATTAAACACATTCTGTTTAAATTTAAAGCTGTCTATGAAAATTTTGTCAAGGCTACTCTAATGATTACATTTAAACCAATAATGGGTCATTAGATAATAAGAATTAAAAGAAATTATAATAATCCTGATGATATCCTAATTTGTATACTGCACTGTCAGAAATACGATTTGAATTACATAAGATTTGTTAAACTCGTTTAAAACAACAGATGTCACTCAATCGATAGAGATAGTTTTTTCACAGATTTTCGTTTACGCCCTTTTCTAGTAATAAACTGACTTTTATTTTAAGTTCTTCGTAATCGTAGTTCATTTTCGCAAAATATAGACTGACTATTTTTAGATATACAAATATCTCTATAAGTCATATCTCGATTTTTATAAGGTGTTAGGTTACATATCAAAGTTTTGTGATTTACTTATGTTGTCAGAAATGAAATACTTCTTTCGTCACAATCTGGACTAATCACGGTCTAAGCACTTTGGTAGCTTGCTCAGTCTGCAGACAAATATTCTGTGGAGATACAAACCATTTAGAGAATAAATGTCCATTGTTGTCATCAATGTTTTATCAATCTCTGTATAAGAATGACTGGTAGAACGTAGTTCATGTTAAACGGTTATCAAATCAAACATTAAATATACGCATTTCTATTTTTTCCAAAAAGAAAACAATTTTATGGGAAATTAGTGATTCTGTTAGAAAACTCTTCCAAATGCACATCTAAGTAAGGCAAAACTTTGAAATAAAGTAAAATGAGTATGGTATACTTAATAAACTTCACTCATGCAGATAAAGTGATATCTGTTCCATCATAAAATCATTATTGTTAACTCACTACTCGGTAAGTCCAAAAAGTAATATAGTTTATCAACTTAACAGCCTATTCTCGTATATGTACTTGTTTGTTTATGTTTGAAAACGTATTTATAAAAGTTTGTAAGTAATAATAAATGTATTCATAAAGATTCTTCATTAGAAACTTGTCAATGTTGCCTCATCTGACGAACGTTAACATTAGTAATGCACTGGCAAAAGTTAAATTTCAAATTATAGACTAATACTAAGCTAAATCAAGCTTCAAATAGGTTACTTTGAGTAACTCAAGGAAAATAAATAACCTAATGTTTATTCTTAACATATCACTGAATATAATATTTGTAAATCAAACTAAGATCAACAAATTTAGTTTTTTTAACAAACACAGTGAAAGATGCCATAAATAATTGGCTGTTTCAATATTTTGATCATTCAACGATGATATGAGTTAAAATAAGTTTTAGTTAATGCTATTTAACCGTGAAGTTTATTTTTCTTACAATCTTTTATGAAGAGAACTCTTTATGAATTGGTTGAAATGGTAGATTAGTTAGCTCTTAAATAATAGTCAAAGTAGTGCATGTGAGCATATTCAGTGAACTTTAAAGAATAGTATATTAAGGTTTTGATTTTTAATTGCAATATGAAGCCAAACTTTTGATAATGCACAAAGAGTTTTAGAATTTCCGCTCATAGTAAGTATTACATAAGCTAAAGAACTTTGCCAATTTCTAATAGTTTCTGACATATCACATAATTTATTTCATTAATAGAGAATAATCAGAAATACGATAAGAAATTAAAATGAAAACTCTTGTCAATAAATTGTAATAATTACTTAATTTAGTATTTTCTCTAGTCTCATATATTCATCCAATTCATATTGTGGCAATGAAAATGCTAAAGTACGATAAGCTTGATAAACATTCTTATGAATTTGAAGGATTTTGCAAAAAGACTATGGTTGAATTCATTGTTATCATTCAGATATTCGTAGAATGTTGATTTGTATCTCTTAAATTGCAATTAAACAAATGATACTTCCAAAACCTACAAGATTCATGTTTACAATAAGATTAGAACATGATAAATACATGATAGATCGGTAGCTTATTTTTCGTTGATCATAAAAATCATTAATCCTAATATCCTTGAATAAAAAAAGCTTTATCAATAACTAGCTTCTGAGATGACTATTGAATGCATTAAATCTAAGCAACTGTGTGTAAAAATATACATTTCGCATTGTTTACACTTTATTTTGTAAACTAATCCGCTAAATAATTCTCACAAACATTTAAGTTTACTAAATATATACTAGTTGTTTACAGTTCATATATTGCATATTGGATTTCATAAGCACATCAAATATAAACAAATTATTATTTATGCCTTTGTGAAGGTCCTACTTAGTTTTTTTTATTAAAATCATAAACATAGGATTAATTGAATATGTCACAGATTGGTTCTGGTAGGGTACCATTGTAAGCCAGGAAAGACTGGAAAGCTGTTTCTTCATAATGTTACTGTAGCTCTGGTGATAGGTCGTGACTGGTGGAGTTTGGACTTGACGGGGGTGAGACAATTACCACCAATGACACTGGATAGTCGTCGCAAATTGATGGAAGTGGGAACTCTATGATTGGATGTAGGCCTAGTGGTGCAGAAAGTTAGGTATCTGCCAACCTTGAGTCCCTATGGCGAGGTCCGGGGTGCGCATCGCTGAGTGGTTCCACACTAGAACAGAACAGCTGTTCAGTACACCCTGGTTAACAGTGGTACCCTACCAACATTAATCTGTGACAAATTCAAACAATTAAAAATACCAGTCCCAACAAAAATAATCATCTCAATTTAAATATAGGATTGTTTAGTTTTAATTAACTGTGATTACTTTAATTAATTCTTTTTATTTATCTAGATACTTACACTTATTTCACCAGTACCACGAATTCACGTTTACGCAACGAACAGTGTATAGAAGATATGAAAAGATTAGGGAAATATTTCTTTTCAATTAGTTTTCCATCAAATTTCTACGTTAATATATACGTATAATTTACAGTAGTTATAAAATCATTGCCAAACAATTAATGGTGTGTTAGATAATAATTTCACAAATACAAAGGTGTTTATAATATAATAATAATCCCGACTAATTAACAAGGCAATCACAACATGTTAATGAATAAGGCATAAAAAATAATAGTTAAATGGATTAGTATATCGTCAATTACATTATACTTATTAATCAACTGACGAAGTAATTAGAATGAAGTCAAGTGATCAAGATAATTTAGCAATAATTGAGTGAATGTCATAGTTATGCAAACTTGACAGGCAACAAATTAGGTGTGAATATATATATATGTTTAACATACATTCGATTACCCATTAGAAAAAGTAAAACTTTAAGCATTCCGTAATAAAGTGTTTTTCTAGCTCTAAGTTTGAAAGGTACAAAATGTTTTGAACTTTTAATATTATTATACATTCGTTTGGTTTAAACAAGTTTCACGTGGTACAAAAAGTAGTCTTTTTGTAAAGAAAATTTAATAATATTGAATTCTACTTTTAAAAATTGTTGATATTGTGGGCTTTACATCATTTGGGTAAACTACACTGTAATCTAATCCCATACTTTTACAGTGACCTAAATAAGGACATTTTCAGTTTATTCTCATGAAATGTAAAAATCAATTAGCCTTGGACAAATAATCTAACACAGATTAATGAATTATGATCTTTCAGATTCTAGATAACTTACACATAGTTACGTATTATTAATAGATATTACAATATATGTATATGATGTATCACGTATTGACTAGTTTTACGATATGGAATTCTGTTATCACATGAAGTGGAGTGTTAATTAGTAGTCATTAGAGTTTAACAAAATTAAATTTTAATCTCAACTATATGACGTTAATAGTCAATTGTGAGAGAGATCATAACTATCAGATACGCTTTATAATTCCGTAACTGATATATTCGATTAGTTATTCAAAGGAAATAAATATCAAATTCAGTAATGGGACTTAATAATTTGTCTATTTTGAATGGTGCTTTTATAAATTTTCACATAATTTACTGGCATCACAAAGTGAAGGGCAGAAAATTGTCTATTTTGCTCACAGATGTGAACAGCTTTATAATTTCGAAGCTACTGACGCACTATATATGATACCCTGTAACTCAAATTTAAGAAACATTTGTTTTCTTTTCTCTCAACAAATCTATCTTTATTATGCAAGAAATCTCAAAAGGATTAAACTTTTCTGTGATTATTGGTAGAAGTTTTTATTTATTTACTACCTCATTATAAAACAATTTATAATTCTCAGCTTCACATATCTTCTGACACCTAGAAACATAAAATGAATATAAACCAACTGATGTGACCAGTTATGTTGTTACATAAATTTGACATATTGTAAGTTGATTGAACAATAAATGAAACCAGAATTTTATTAACTTACTGATAAACAAATTAAAACTAAATAATTAGAATGTTTTCAAATTATGGTATTTGTGATTATGGAGCATAGAAATTTTCAGAACCGGTAGTTGAGAACGTTTATTTTATCTAGAAAAACTTTATTGAATCAGAAAGTGTTTGTTTCTATGTATAACTTGCCCGTCTCTACCCCTCTCTACGATACATAAACAAAGAACCTTAAAAGCTTATTTGGTACATGAAAAGAGATTAAATATACATTTTAATGCATTTCTTTCATTTTTAATTTTTAATGTTTCGCCTATGATACCTACAAATAGTTATAATTAATCAAATGATAATCAAAATAAGCGTAGTAGCTTTATACATACGCTCTATTCTTTTTAATTTTTATCATGTACCAAGTGAAAGGTTGTAACTTAATATTGATAAGAATCGCCAATAGAAACTTACATACAGTGAGGAGAATGTCACGCAGGTTTAATTTTTAGATGTTCAAAACATGAGAGGACAAGTGTCAACAACAACCAGTCATGTTCAAGGTCGATATAACATTATACTAGTCATATGTAGAAAAAATCTCACAGGTCACTCCTGTCAAAAGTTTTTATCGACAAAACCATCTGGAATGGTGATAAAAGCTGTCCATTTTAGCTGTTTAAGATTAGGTTTACCAAATTAGATTCTTTTGAATTCCATAATTTGTGAACTGATAGCAAAATAAGCATATTAGGACGGTAGTTGGTAGATCTATGTGCACAAATAATAATACAGTTAATCGTATTATAGAAATACCACTCTTAAAGCAGTTGAATTAAAACTAAACTTAAGATATGTATTATCATATATCTGGAAGATTTTCTGAAGCTGTAAAGTAAGCTGTAGTATAGTATAACTGTTTACGCTCGAGTAGACTTTGCTCAAATCTTCAAAATGATCGATAAGAGAATGTGAAATAAAAAATTCAAACTATGGAAAACACTATTTCAACCGAAATATTTTACTGACTTTCCACATGGTTCGATTGTCCACTGTCATATCACTTTAAAAAATAATAGCCAGTTTCAAAGAAGAACTTCATTTTCACACCTTTCAACAGATTTACTAATGCCCAAATCTTATATTATGTAAGTCATTTCGAAAATATATATATCCTTATCATTTGTTGAACATCGCTTCACTTTAGTTAGAAATATAGATAGTTATGTTATGATTGTCGATTAATGAGTGCTCTACACTTTACACATCTTGCTCATTTTCTGAAGTTCGTCAAATGATTCCTAAAATACAAACTGACAATCTAAAATTACCTAAGTAATGAAATTTACATTCTTAAAAGAATGAAAAAAAATCGCACTCGTTCAATTACTACATTAGGCATTTCTCTACTCATTCAGATGAATCACGATTACTTATAATTACTATATTATTGATCCTTTATTTTTGTTCTGACTTATAGAGACATGTTGTTGTGTAAAATGTTATCTATAACTATATTCTAAACTTTCCCGTTATTGATTTATGTGTCTTACATTATTTTAACCAGCTACAAGAATTAATTATTAAAAATAAAATGTTCATTAGCCGATTCCGTAATGTAGTAGGAAACAAAATCAGGTTGATAGTACACAAATAGAGAGAAATACAGTTACCACTGTTACAACAATATATCTCGCTGAGGTATAAAATACCATTAGAAAACACGACCTGTGACAGGGAGAAACATTCATCTTTACTTTCAGTTAATGACTAGATATATGGTCATCAGATAAGTAGCCATCAAAGGACAGATTAAACCACAAACTATTCAGTTTTAAATATCGTAAAAATATGCGCTAAGACATTCATGTAATTAAGTGATTGAATACGCATAACTGAATCCTACTAACTTTCAGCGCTAAGTGAATTTTTACAGTTTTCACTAAGTAGTTTGCAAACAAATAATTCGTAGTTAAATAACGTGGTTAGACTGACTATGTTTGCTATCCTTAGCCCATTAACAATGAATAACAGTATTAAAAATTACTTTCCAAGATATTCTGGTTTGGCAGTTGAATCGTTGAATAACAATTTGATAATGTATCCTAATACCATAACCATATTTTGCAAAGACTAGAGAAATTTTCACGAGTTATTATGGACGACAGTATTCATGAGTTGCATAACACTATACTTACATTTCTTACCTCTAAGAATGAAGATCTTAGTTTCACACGTTTTGTGATGGCTTTAGGAATGCGTTTTCATAATTGAAGAAAAAAATAGTTTGATCAATGAATCATATTCATTTTCCGATTTTTCTATTATGCGAAATCAGGTAATTTGTATTTCTAGTACCATCCTGTGTTGAAGGTGTTTTATTCACAATACACAAACACATATGAAGAATAGATTGCAAGTTCATTACTAACCTAACAGAAAAATGTAATTAGGGATAACTAGGATAATTGCTGCCTAAATATATCATATGTGTAAGCAAATTATGCAAATGAACAATAGACTGGTGACCATAAGACTACAGTTTTAATAATTCAAGATATCAAATGATACGATTTTTCAGTGTGATATCACGAATTAGTCTAAATTAGACAACCATTGATCACCCGGATGTACTCGACAGCTCTTTCATCCAAGTACAGGATTCTTTGGCAGCGCGCATTCACGATCACATCACAGATCGAAATCAGGACCCTCTTGCTTCACGGCGAAAGCTATTTCATCAGACCCCCGCGTTGGATCCCAACGGTTGGTATTTCTCATTCGCGACAAGCTTGCATCACCTTGTCTATTGGCATCGGTAGGTATCTGTTTTACACCCGGACACAGTTAAACTCTACTAGTCACATCTTCTCACTAGAACTTCAGGAATTACCCCAAGGAGTTAGTCACTAATGATGTGATATTAATTGTAATTGGGACTTGTAGAGATCGTTGAATATTAAGTTGACATCATTAATTAATTTGAATTCGACAACCAATGATTACCAGTAAGCACTGAAAAGCTGTTTCGTCCTAGCATGGAACGCTTCAGCAGGTCTTGGGTTTAATCCCTGACGGGATTGTGGATGTGCATTAATTAAGAGTCCCACACTAGGACGAAACGGCCTTCCAGTACATCCTGGTGATTATTGGTTATCCAATTTAAACCAATTCGTGGTATCAAACCGACATTCAGTAATCTTCATAACACCAAATTACCATACAACTTTTATTCATAAAGATAGATTTGAAGATATATATCATCATTGTGATTGTTTTACTGATATCAAATACAACTATATGTTTTTATCGGACTGGATTCAACTTACTTAACTTTCAGTGCCGCCGTAGGTGAACAAGATTGTATCACAGGACAGAAGATTAAAAATATGCAAATACAGATATATTACTGATGTCGCTTTCCATGTCATTATCCCTCCCTATATATGATAGTGTATAGCTATACTATAGCTTTGCCATTTTGCTAAGCTGTATATCCTTTTATCTTAAGTAATACATGTGATACTGTTATAACTATTGACTATCGTGCATTTGCAATCGAGATGAGAGACTATTCAGTATATTTCGTTCAATTATGTCAATAGTCTATCTACTTTCTAACACTTCATTAGGAAAATAGGGTTTTATTATCGTTATACTTAAAGTATTGTCTCGAATTTATTTACTAAGGGTGTGGTGAACTGCAATATTGTTGAGAAATCAAAAAACGGTATACAAAATCTTGTATTTTTTAAGGAATTCATTGTTAATGCTGCTATGAGAATTTCAAGTTACAGACTGAAATATCATTAAAACACTGTAATTTTCTTCAGCTTGTTTGATAAACTAAAATGTAAAAAAAATTTTTATAAACTACTTGTTCTTATACTCAATACAAATAATTTCATGTTATCACAATTTAATCAGCAATAAAAGAGAGAATAACATTTCACTCTTAAATCAGCTGAGTTATAGTTATCAAGAAAAAATAAACAGAAAACAAACGTTTTATGCCTATCCGTATTATACTGATAAGAATTGTAAAGTGTTATTGCTAAGTTTAAAATAATTTTTAATTTGCAGTTATCTTTGTTGGCCACACTTACTGTTGCTTTGTTAAAAGGTAACTATTTTATATCTTTTTAAACATCCTTAGATCAAAATTAGATTCCTTGACTAAGTTTTTCCGAGATTTTCAAGCTTTCCATTTATCGACGTACTCATAGGTATAAGTGTATAGTTTAATCTTCATAGCTTTCGATAAATTTATATATATATATATATATATATATATATATATATATATATATATGCATATATAATTAAAATACACTAAACTCAGTTGTGTAATATCAGATCAAACATGCTTTAAACAGGATTTTGATAGAAATCATGATCATTTGCAACTAAGTTCATTGCTACCAGCCTACTTTATGACAGATCATCGCTTATTAATTACATAGTTTTGGACTGAAAATTGAAATGAGACTTGAGTTTGATGGGTATGACCCAGCTCATTTGAATAAACTTATTTATATTTAGCCTTGATTGTCAGTTATTCTAAAAGTAAACTTTTTATTTTAAAGCTACCATAAAAAATAAATAATCATCAAATGAAAGTACATTAAATAAATAAATGTATATGCCTATTAAAGAAGTCTAATTTGCTGAATTGTCATGGTATTGTCTATGTAAGTCAATCGATCTCTAAGTACATTAGTTTACTAGTGAATTTTAAGGAATCTTGTGAAACAAGTTGATTAACAATTTTTATATGAAACATGAATGATTTCCTACTTTGTAATACTACCATAAGTATACTCACGCAAACCGTTATATTTAACTTTGCTGGTGAAATTATGTGAACTATAAGAGGGTTGAAAATATCGCTACAGTGTATACTTATAAGAATTTGGTTCGTGAAAATATCTTAATATACTGATCGTGTTACAAGCTTATTTATAAACCTACATAAGCAGTGTTTATTTGTTTCCAAACTTTGTCCTATTCACATCACCCACCTCATTATTCGCATGATAGTTTATCACCATAATGAGCTTTTCGTTTTCGTCCTCTTTTGTTTAGTTCTAGTTGATTGCACGTGTATCATAAAATGAAAGCGGAATCATTTGATGCAGTGCAGTTGATAACGTGGTTGTCATGCTGACGGAAGATTTACTTTAAATTGCTGCATTTCATAGGATACTAACCATCCTAGGATGTCTGTAACTACAAAGAAAACTAAATACTTACATGACTAGTTATGATAATATCTTGTCAATTAATATGTACTCACCGCTAATTAAGCATTTCACTTAAGTGATGTACTCCGACTTTTTTAACAGCGTAGAAGTGAACTTTCAGTCAAGTTAGTTTACAAAAGGCATATTTTCAAATAATGAAATATTACCTTTTATAACAACTTAAACACATTTGTAATTTGGCACGAAATCTGTAACTTCAAAAAATATTTTTATAATTTTTTTTGTCTTTGCATATGTTATTTTAAAATAATTTAGTAAAAATATATAGCTAACTAAAAATTATAACCACCCTCGAGTTTTCTATTTAGAATACGAGTTTCCAAATAAATTATGCCTCTGTTAATTATCCTATACAATATGATTTTAATATAGTAAACGAATAATATTACACTGATTACAAAATAAGTAAGTAAAGTGGGATGAAGAGAGTATGTTCTCTAAGCCTCATCACTTGATCTATTAACACCTCTTAAAAAACTTATGACTACATCTAGACCAACCAAACGTCAATGAAGCTATTCACGTGTACACTTATCGGCATGAAATATAAATACTTTGATGCATACTGACATTAATAAAGTGCAATAAAACATGTTTCACAAGACAACAAAACCATAGATATTTAAGTCTAATCTATTA
Organism: Schistosoma japonicum; assembly: GCA_025215515.1. Lineage (NCBI taxonomy): Eukaryota > Metazoa > Platyhelminthes > Trematoda > Strigeidida > Schistosomatidae > Schistosoma > Schistosoma japonicum. The sequence continues at coordinate 16,905,882 of CM046064.1, forward strand.
AATTGTTATCAATCAAGTCGACATTTATAACAGCACTGCACAATCCAGTTGAAATCGTCAAAGAATAGATGAGTACAAACAAACACAATAACTTATATTAATCATTTTAAATACGGACAAATAATTACTTTTTGCACCTGAACAACAGTGAAAATTAAGTTTGTCACTAAGTGAAATGATGCAGTCAACAATATAAATTGCAATATGCCACTTGTAATGCCAGACTTCTTTTCCCATACAATTTCATATTTATTGTTACCAGTAAAAAATAACAGTTTACTTAGGGTTTATGAGAATAATCCAATAGACTATCTTTAGATCATTATAAAACTAAATATAAGTAAGAAGGAAATGTTACATTTCAGTCGGAATCAGTGGTAGATCAGTTTACTTTATAAATTTGAGAATCAGAAAGTTGTTGACTAACTACTTCAACTATCCGTATGTAAACCGTTTACATTTCACATAATCAGAAATTACTATTATAAAATTTAACCTGATATATTCAAAATCTAAGATAAATTAATGGAAGTGAAGGATAAGTATAAATGAATTTAGAACATTTTCATTTCCAAAAATGTTTTTATTACCAATTATATAATTTATAGACTAATTATTGACTATTTCAAATGATCTCAGTGATATTACTGGTAATCAGATATATCCCATAAAGAAAACGTCGTTAAGATCAAGTGAATGTAGAAATACATACCGATATACATTCATTACGGAAATAATTTGAGTTGAAAAATATGTAGTAAATAGATAATCGAAATATTTTCTACAATTTTTCATTGATTGAATTCGGTAGTATTCTGTATAGGCCATGTACAAATGATACTAAATTTATGTAACTATGTGTATTAAGATATAATTGTTGGCAAGTATATTTATCAGTGAATAAATTAGACAAATTAGTTCATTTAGGTTATATGCACTATATTCCAACTATATATGACAAAGACAAACAATATCATTGAAAGGCATCATGAAGCATTATTAGTTTTCCTGATTGATATTTATTGTAACTAAACGGTGGGAATGATTTATGTAAATATTATTATTATTATGGAGGAAACAAGGTATAAATTTACTAATAAATATTATCATATATAGTAAAACTTTACATTGTTTAATGATAATACAAATATTTTGGATTTAAAATACCTAGTACTGACAGGATATCTGTGTATGACAGGTTTCAAAATGCATTTTATTAATAGTCATTTTAAAATATCCTGGATTCAACATAACTAATGATATAAAGTTTACAGTTTACTGTAAATTTATTGTAAAGTTTTATGTAGTCTGATATGATTTATAGCATTTCAACTTTGAGATTGATTATTTAAGTTAGATTGTGACTGGTAAGTGGAATCTAGGATGCGCGTTTCGTCCCATTTGACACTCATCGGCTGGATGTACCTGCATCTGTTGACTGTTGAGGTTGATTATTACATGCTGAAGTCAATGGTCGCATATGAGCTATGATTGTAAACATAATCTCACTTAAAACTTAAATGCTTACTTATAGATGTTATCAATACTTACTGTAATAAAAAATTATTTATACTACTATTTCAACTACTACTTCTATAACGAAACATTATTAACTAAATATTTGTGGATTATGTATAAACATAAATTTTCGTAAAAATTTTATTGAATAGTCCATTATATGTAACATGGGTTTGATTGATTTTCGCCGACAATTTTGCATATATGTTGACTATATTTCGAAAGCTTTACTCACAGCTTTATAGTATTTGTGTATATCTTAAACGTACACAATAAGGTTTTGTTCAATGCTCGTCTCTTGTATAAACATTTAACAAAAGCATACTATTTATATTTTATTTATTTAAGTCACATCATTTACTGTGAAATAAGTATGTTAACAGTAATTTCATTTTTCTTTTTGGCAACAGATGATGTGACAGCTTTTAAAGCAATCATAGGTGAATATTATTATTTATGCATTTGCAATTAAAGTGAAGAGTGATATGTGAATGAAAGTAAATGTATTTGTTAGAAATGTTCATCAAATTCAAATGCTATATAGGACTGTTGCATGTTCTGTGAGTATCCAATAGTTACGATGCTGGTTAACACAGAAATGTCATCCACAAAATATTAAAAGCATACACCTAACCTTGACTTTATTTTAATTGATGATCTAAGTAAATGTTTTTCCACCATTCACAGAAGTTTTCGTTCAACAGTGTGTAGCAATTAGAGTTGTTTTGAATGCAGTCTTCTCTTATCCTTTGGTCACTTTAGTCTGGTCAATTTTCCTACAAGATATAAACATATGGATTTTACCAACGATACTGGAATATGAAGAACTTATAAACGAGCTAAGTATTCTATTTCTAATTACTCCAAAGTTTCTGCTTTAACTGAATTTTGCGTTCGAAAATGTTCATTTTTAAAAGACCAGAAAGTTAGATGTACTAACTACTCGAAAGAAAACACACTAAGCCAACAAACTAAAACATATTCGCAAATAATAAAGTTAAATACTTGGTCAATGTTATCAAGTATCAACATGAATTGTCCTTCGATATCTGCTGTCCCACTGAAATTGCCTTCATAATGCTTCATTGATTTATCTTCCCACAGCTGAAACGAAAGACTCTATAAGAAGAATCGTTTTAACTAAAATCGAATTCTAAACTGACTGGTATATCGGATAGCAAATGATGAATTTCGAGCAATTGGCAGCACCTCATAAGGTGTAAAAGCTTACAAATACAAACTGACTGTTGATGACATTAATTTCGATATCTGTTCCCATTAAAATAAGTCATTTCTAAGTCGCTGTTTTGATGACAGTCTCCACTTTTCGGTGTAATTTATCTTTGCATTTACTGAATATGATGACTTAAAATGTCTCAAATAATCTACCAAACCATATCGTTTAGAATCTGATGATATTTTGGACATTCTTTTTAACAAATTTAATGACGCTTGTCAATATGAAACCTTGATGAATTGTTCTAAATAAATTTTATGTAATTAATATACGGCAGTATTAGTCTTTTTCTCTATTGAAATAACGTTCGTTCTCAAAACAATAGGGAAAAGTTTTAGCCAACATTGTAGGAATGTATTAATGTACACAAGTGTGCTGCTGCATATTTGAAAGACGAAAACTGAATATTGAATTTGTCATTGATTATAATACACTGATCAAGTGTAATGAAAGCAAGCTTGTTGTACTTATTGAGATAACGATTCAGTCTCTGACTTCCTCTTAAATCACTGTTATTAGGAATGCGTTTTTCTGTATTAATATTGACAGCTGAATAACTAACTATTCTTATTTTTCTGAAACTGCACAGTGAAGAGGAGTGTTTCACTGTTCTATCTAACAAAAGTTAAGGTGCCTCATTATTCCTGTATTTTCTTCCTACTTCGCTGAACCTACTTTTACAAATTATGAATTCCTATTTACTCATTATTATTTTAAACCGTTTCAGAAGATGGTGAAGCTGTTGAAGTTATTTTGATTGTAATTGTCGGAAAATACTTGAATTCTTGCTAATTACTGCGAGTCTTATCATGTCAGATAAAAATATTAATTTCTTTCTGGAATTTTCTGTGTACTTCCGAGCAAAACTTTGGCAGCTACATTAGGATTCAGCAACCTAATGAAAAGAGCACACTCTATCTATTACGGAAACTGACATGGACACTAAGCAACGAAAATGTTGTCTGGGCAGAACTACTGAAAACCCACAGGCACATAGTTATCGAATTTTAAGATATATATATCCTTGACGTATACGGTTATTAAGAGTAGCATCTTGAAACACCATATAATGAGAATTCCGTATATAGTAACAAGCATATAGTATTAAATAATATCATTATTCTTTTGTGAATGTCTCCCATTTCGACTGTTGAAATTTTTGAAAATAAAATTATTTCTTACAGATGATTTCTGATTTTTGGTGTTCTGACAAAATAGTTGAGTGGTTTCGATTAACTTGCAAAGTTCCCATACAGACGAATAATTTTGTTGAATTAAAAAAATCAGAGCTTAAAACTTGTAGGTATTATCTAAAATATTCTATGATGTGTATGTAATAGTGTTATTGCAGACATTTTTTAAGTGACTATTTTGAGTGATGAGAGGCCCAAACTTATATTATTTGAAATGATTTGCGGAAATCAATAACTTAGTAATTACCATCTTAATTATTAGCAAAAATGCATGAACCTTCTTTGAGTTTGAACTATATCTTACGTTGTTTTATATTCAAATACTACAAAGTAAACATGATTCTGAAATTACAAAAGATACAAAATTATTTTCATCGCATCTTCATAAACTACTTTAAAATTTCACCAGTCCTATACTTACTGGCAACTAATTTTGAGGAACAGTTCTTTAAGCTCATGCTAGAAGATCTGATGAATAAAGTTCAACCATGTTCTATAATAAAACAGATCAATAGTGTTGTGTTACCTTATCTCTGATGGTCATCTAATCACAGTTAGCTTATGATATACAGTAGGAATTTTCTAAATTAAAATTTTAGCTTTGATTTATAGATCTACATATTTAAAATGTCCATTATACTTACGATTTAAAATATATTTACTATCAGAAATCAATTAATTATTCATACAAGTATGTACTAGACATTATATTATTTTATTCGTTAGTCATTTATCAACAATCAAATCATAGTGCATATAGTGTTTCATATTATGTAAACATATTAACAAACTGTGTATAGATGGCATTTACCTTTAATGAAATTATGAATTATTTTTTTAACATCAATTTATTTCCAGTAACTAATTTTTATCCTCACAAATAACATTTAATGAGTATCAATAATTCATAGTAATAATTCAGTAAACATACAAATTGATTATACATTTATGATTAAATAAAAATTAGGATAAATTGTCTCTCTAAATAAGTTACAATAGTAATTTATTGTAGTATTGAATATACTAAAACATTTACCTTTTTATCATTCATTCATTATCTATTTTTAGTAAGGCTAATATTACCAAATCAATTTAATGACATAAAATTATTTTATGCGAAAAGATCACAAGCACATCTATACAATAAGTTTTAATAAAAGGGAAATATTTATTTACAAACAATTTTGTGTACTACTCATATAACTGTTATGTATTCATTTAATATACACCTATAGTACAACATCATTATATCATTCTTAATGGCCATGTTTTACAAAATTTTAATGAATTTATGCTAATTCTCTACTTTTCTTTCTACTGTAAACAAGTTAGGTGCAAAATATGTATTCTAAGCCAAGAAAATTGATGAGACTTTCATTCTATATATTAACATAACCGTATAAAAAAAACTAATCGAAATTTTCAGTTAAATTTATTTGTATGTTTTATTCTCACCTACATTGAATAAATAACAGGATCTAACAAAAATTCACGTGTTGGAAGGCTCTTCAATATTCTTCTATCCACGCTGTCGAATGATGTCTTGTGATCTAGGAAGTTGATGTAAAGCGGTGAATTTCATTCAGTTGATTGTTCAACAATAAACCATAAAGTAGCGATTTGGTCGATGCATAATCAGTTCTTATGGAATCGGGCTTGTTGATCACGGAGTTAAGTGTTGACTAGGTCTTTCATTTAGTTCAATAACAATCTGTTGAAGGCTTTTCCTGGTACTGAAATTAGAGTGATGCCTCCGTAGTCCTCACAATTGCTACGATCTCGTTTCTTTGGTATCTTGATGAAGTGCCCTTCCTTCTAGTCTGTTGGCACTTGTTCTTCCTCCCGAATTTTCCTGAAGAGAATGTGGAATACATTTGTAGTTGTTACTATATCTGTTTATGCTTTGAGTATCCTAAATTGTTAATCGAAAATTCATGTGATCTAGAACTCAGATAACCAATAACTTAATAAATTAAAATAGTTTAGCAACAAAGCTTATATTGAAGGCCATTGTTTATAATAACTAACTTTGAAATATATCATTCTGAATTAGTAAAATTTACGAAGGCTGTTCTATTTAGGAGTTCAAAACATGAAAAATATATTCACAAATTGTCAGTAATCATATTCACTTGTCATAATAAATGTACGTTATAAAAACCTTAGTTTAAGCTTTTTATTTATTTATAATAACGGTTCACTAAGTTTAATTCATAAAATATTTCTTTTATATTTTTTCTCTGTATTATTGATGAATGGTAGCTACTTTAAGTAATAATATTATCACAAAGCAATTTTAAGCGGAGAATATTCTTTTCGATAACTTCTTGTCAGGTTTTACATTGTAAATCAAATTAATAATTCAAAATGAATAGTCAAATTTAAGGCGGAAATAGTCCGTGAATCTGGGGTTGTTACTGTCAATATGAATAGTTAATACGTTAAGTGAAATTGTCAAGGTGATCATAATCATAACCAGAATAAATACATATTAGAATGAATTATATATCAGCAAGTTGAATACAAAACAAAACAAATCAAATGTTCGAACGATGGAAGACTAACTGTAATTTATAAAATGACGTGAGATGATAAAATGGAGTGGGTGTTCATTAAAATTGTTCATATGATTATGCGACGAATAATATTAATAATAATACAAAGATACGAATAGTAATAACAATAATATTCGAAAAACTAGAGAACGAAAGTTATGAAGATAAAGCGGAGAATGGGGAATCAATGTATGCATTAAGTAAGCTAAATCAGCTTGAGATTACTGATTTATTCTGTCTGATATTGACCAGGTAAAATGAAGCGGTTAGACATATTTCTTCTGAACCCAAAGCTCCGGCTTTTTAGTTCAAATAGCAATCGTCTCTGTAGTTTGAAAAATTTTGAGTCCTAACAACTTCGACAGACATTTGTTAACACGGTGCATTATCAAAAGCGACTGGTTGATGCTTGCAATATACCCTGTTCCTACTAAATGAGCAAGTACTGCCTTTGCTCAGCCACGTAGGAAGATGTTCCGGAGCACGAAAATGTAAATTCCTTGAATAATCGCAGGTGTAACTTGCTCCTGAGGAGCAGCTAAATTGCTAAATGCAAAAAGAGAATATCGAAAAGAATATTCTCCGTTTATAATCGCTTTGTTTTAATACAAATTGGAATTTTTGGACATTAACGTTATCACTGAAACTATCATTCTAACCGCCTGATAATATTTCCTTAAAATTTTAATCTGTAGTTCATCACATTTTGTCGCTTTAAGTAAGTTGTTGTTGTATGATCACGGGTTGTTTTTATTTCTTGTGTATGTTAATGTTTCGGTCAAATTAAGCTTATCACCTTACATGTATTTTAGCAGATATCAATCAAATGTGGTAAATTACTAGTACTCCTCAAAGAATGACACTTTTAGATGAAATCTACGATCGTTACCAGCTTAAATATTTGTTATGAAGTTCTTTTCATCGTATAAAATTACCTCAATCAGATTAGCTAGTCCATCAACTGTTGAATAAGCACAACCTAAATATAAGAAATTATTAAATGCTTTTTCATCACTTAATTATTTTAAATTAAGTTTATCTATTTCAGATAGACTTTTTATGATGCAGTTATATTTACTTAACAGTCTATGCTTTCTTATAATATAAAGCAAATAGAAGATAGAAGCAGAACAACTAGTTTTAAACCTTTATAGTTAATGCAATCAACTTACACTACTTAAATCAAATGTAGTGATTAAACAAAGTTACATTAATGTAAACAAAATAATAAATAATTTAATAACATGAAAAAGCTTATGTTTCTCTTTCCAAATGAATAGATAAACAAATAATAGGTAGTTATTTATGTTTATTTCATAAGGATAATCATAAAAATCTACTCATCTGTAAATGGTTAGAAAACTATAGTAATAATAATTTACATGTTAAACAATCTATGATTAACAGGTCTTTGTTTAACTAAAAGATAATTTAATTTGTATTGTGACTGGCGAGTAGAATCCAGGACGCGCGTTTCGTCCTATTTAGGACTCATCGGCTGGATGTACCTGCATCCCAATGTTGATGTTCACAGTGGGATTCGAACTCAGCTCGGTTCATGTCATACGCCACCACGTACACCACTAGACTACTGAGTCCAGACAGCCACGTTTGTGCAATGGGCTAATTGGTAGTAGGATGAATTTGTATATTCCCATTGATTTGTTATACAAATTAAATGATACTTGTGAATAATCGCTATATCGAGGCGATTCGCTCAGGATGCACATATAGCTACAGTGACTGACCAGCTTCAGTCTATAACAAATCAATGGGAATATACAAATTCATCCTACTAAAAGACAATTATTTGAATTAAGTATTATTACACAAAAATGAAAGCATCTCTATTTAACAGAAAGACTAGTAGATCTTTGCATTAAAATTCTCAAATTTTATTAGATTTAAGTTGTTCGCTTAATTTAAAATTATGTCTTAATGATGTTATAAAATTTATATATTGTACAAGCTTTCAGGTATTAGCTTAATTCATGTAAAATTTATTGATTATGTAACATAAAAGTGTTCTTAAATATGATCATATTTATGCAGAGATTTTTATAAGTAGCTTGTTAGTAATTAAATTATATTGTCTAAAGATTACGTTATATATCATTGAGTATTTCTAATTACCTCATTTGTTTATTTCTTAATGGATATTATAATGATTATATGATTGGGTCAAGTAAATTTTAGATAAGATTGTAAGAAGAAACTACACATAAATCTAGAACCCAAATCGACTATATTAAACTAATTATACAATTTTTGTTGAAAAAATTTAGTCAATTCATACGATAAAAAAGTTCATGTCTAAATAGGATAATTATACCTATAAGAGGATTAAATATACTTTGGCTAGATAACTTTAGAATAAACACTATTCTATATCAAATAATCTAAAGTATCTTGAAATATCAAAAATTGATACAATTAGTACTTTTTAGAAATATTTTTATCTTCTGTCGATATTATTTATCAAGTGAGGTTGACCAATTTTCATAGCTATTTAATCAACCTGAGATGATTGCTTCAATACAGTCGTAGTTCATCAGTATGAATGAAGTTGAATCGTAGTAACGCTTGACACGAACGGACTAAATTTAAGTTCTGGTGTGAATTTCAATGCTAATGCTGGTGTATCCAGATGATGGAATTTAAACGGGACGAAATCTAAGTCCTGGATTCCACATACCAGCCATACTCTAAATTCAACTAGTTAGCTTAATTTCTCATAACGAATATATTATACGGCAGTTGATTATTAATGATTGTATAATAAGTCTTTGTGTAGTGATTAATTAAACGATTGCCACTAATATAGGTTTATTCTAAATGCAAATAGACCCAAAACAGATATTTTTCTTAGTTGACAAGTAGACCAGTTTTCCACCATTAATATGATGGCTAAAATAGGGTATTTTTACTAAGTTAGTTTGCTAAATCTTTTAACTGTAGCTGAGTTATTATAAGTCAAATTGCTTTTGCGATCAACATCCATAAGAATGTTAATTAAATTTGTCACACTTCTTCATAAATATTCGTCCAAATTATAAATCGTCTCAGTTTGAACACAATTGAAGTTAAGAGGCCAGTTGAAGTGCACTTGTGTTATTTCGAAAAATTGTGATTTCAAATGGTGTTTTCCATATATGCCTTATTAGACATACTAAACATACTAAATGTAATTGAGTGGCCGATTGACGTTCTGACACTCAAGCCTGTAGTAAACAGATCCTTTAATGATCCGGAAAAATGTCTACAAAGAAGACAACTACTCTACAAATACTTCCACGTAAATATCTATAGAATAGACTTACAAAATAAGAAAAATTAAAGAAATATGGACAACTAAGTGACGAAATCCTTTCCAACGATATCACTTACTATATCTGTGTAATAGTATATAAAGTCATTTTTACAAGATATTTGTCTCTTGTGAAATAGAGAATTATTACATAGTAAGTTATCTAGAATATTTCAGGCATCAAAAGAATTAGAAGATTGTTCGATAATGGTGCAAATAAAGAAATTTTCTAAAGCAAACTTAATCTACATGTTGAAATAATGAACAACAGTTGTTTACCTAATTGGGTAAAGAAATGACACGTAAAGAAGATGATACTAATTATGATAAGATGAAAAATGTCTATCGAACTGATTATACTGCGTCAGAAATAAAAGTAAACTTCAGAACATACCAAACATAACAAGTAAACGAAGAAATATTAGATCCAGGGTAAATTTAGAGATTCGCGTGCTGTTTCTGAACGTAATGACCAAGTTTGAACTGGCAGGTTGTTCAGACTTCAGCAGTGCATAGAATGTTTATTCATGCCCCTTATTTGATCCTAGTCGTTTAATAACATAGATAAAATTAGATGGCGATTCTGGAAGGGAGCAACTTAACCTAAGTTGATTAAGTGTTCCCGTATTGAGCTGGTAGTCTGTTTGCACTCACTGGACGATACACTTAAAAGCCTATGAAAAATTCACTTTGTGCTGTCAATGTAACAAGCTCCAGAGAAGTAGGCAAGTTATAAAATGTCTGTTTATAGGGAATGAACTGAAGTGCTATCGCTGTATGCTTAATGATGACAGTTAATGGTTTCAATATTGGTGATTAAAAAAGTAGCTAAGCGAAATGAATAATAAGACCCGACTTTAAAATATTTATTGTCAGTCGACTTTAAAACTAAACAGAATCAGTTTTGTTGTATGCTCCTAGTGAATATAAACTGAGTATATATTTCTATAAAATATGTATTTTTATAATATAGCAAGTATTTACATTTTTGGCATTAGTTCTTGATCTTGGCTACTACACTTTAGTAATTTTTTTAATTAGCATTTTCCTTATTATGCATTATCATTCAGTTCTGTCATTTACGTAAGTAGCACTAATTAAAGATATTATCTCTTGAATAGTCTAATGTAATTTTAGGTGAGTAAACAGGATAAGATTAATTCATCTTATTTTGTCATGTTCTCACTAACCGACTTCAATTCGTGTAATTCCTAGTTACCCGCCATTCATTTTCCTAGCTATATCATTGCGTAATTGATTAATTCGTTGACAGTATGACTGTTTGTTAATAAATTAATGTTCTGGAATTTTCCTTACACGTGTAACACGTGTTTCCAGCAGTCACTGAAAGGCGGGAAGGATCTAAAATCATAGCACACAGGGTTAGTTTAACACCTCGCACCAAGTGAGAACACGAAGTGGTTATCACGGCACTCTATATTTCAAATTAAAAAACGCGGGGTTTTTACAGAAAGGACTAGCTAGTTTTGCCACGTCTTATCAGTCATCCTCTAAGTTCATAGCACGCAGGGCTTGTTCTTCGGCTTTCAAAGCATTTATATTTGATCCCCCTACAATAGAAAGAAAAGAGAACGAGTTAGCGAATCATACATAGTGATTTTGGCTCAGTTACACACGTTATCTTAATATGTAGCACATATTCAGTTATTCTCACTTTTCTTGATTCTATTATGTCATCATGATTCTACGTTGCAATGGCTAACAAATATTACCTATAAATCATATTAATTGATATGCATAACTTCGAATATGAAATATTATAGCTTATACATAAGTGATAAGAACCTGATGAAATAAAATGAAAACATTCTGCTCAATTCATTGCTACTACTCTCTTCGAATTATCAAAGGGAATTATAGATTATGCGTTTTTATTATTAATTCTAAATATTTAGTAAGCTCTTTAAAATAAAATCATGAAAAAAAAGAAAAAAGAAAATGTCAGATGCAGGTTGTATTTGTAAAATAACCTAACGATTGTTAAATAAATTATAATTGACCTAACCAAATGAGTTAGAGATTTTTTTAAAGAAAAATAATGAAAATCAAAATTATCAAAGTTCATTGTTATCCACTATAATACATTGAATTCATATTTTGTACAATTGTGTTCATTCAAATTTAAACAAATGTTCATCTAAAATTTTTAAAAAAACATTGAAGTTTATTTTTTTATTTAAATCAAACAAGACAAATGCATAGAAGATTTCTGTTTATTATTGAACTTGTTATAATTTTTTTATAGGAATTTTGAAATTAGAATTTACTTGTACAGATGCAAATCTAGACACCTTATACATCTGGATTAGTGATATAAGTTAACTTAAAGAATTCTTATAAATACGTGTAAATTCAAAATAAATTTCTTTATTTATCTTAGATACAAAGAAAGCAAATTGGAATTTAGAATTTTTCAGACACATGGCCAGGTTTGTATTGTGTGATATATATATATATATATATATATATATATATATATATATATTGTGGTGCGTTTGTACATAAACTGAGTGGGTTCTATCATCACAGTCAATTTGACTAAAGAGATAAAAATAAAGTAAATTTTGTTATTTTAGTTACTAAGTATTAAGTCACATAAGCCACCCTTTTATTTCTGCATACATAGTAGAATTTCAAGTCAACAGATATATGCATTAATAACATAACTTTGAAAATACTACCTTAGAATTACAATTTTTAAGTTTTACACAACGGATTGGTCAAAGCTGAACAAACAACAAGACCAGAGAGCATAGGACAATTGTTTTGTTCTAGGATAGGATTACTCAGCATTACGAACTCATGAACCTGCCAGGAAATCCAGCCAAGAACCTTCAGTTAATATTCAAACAAGAATTTGGTTAAAACTTATAATTTAACTTATTTGGGTTAAGTATTACAAGGTAAAGTTATAGTGTTTATAAGACTTTCTCATCATCTCTAGAGAAGCATACGTGCATAGATGTTTGATTATATTCTCAACAATTTACCTGATTCAACGGAAGCTTATCTATATTCTAGGCTAAACAAAAGCTGGTCAATACGTAAAACTAAAGGGAATACAATTAACATTTGTTGTTAGAAATATCTTTCTTAAAGGTTTAACACGATGTGGATAATCTCTGATATCACCGAATTTTCGAGAACATGTTCTCTTCTATTTGTGTACTGATGTAATTATCTTTGTCAACAGATTATCAGCACCATACAGTATTTGAAAAAATTACGATAACTTGTTTATATGATTTATTCATAGTGAACCTATTGAAAGAAGATGTATTACAATAAAAGTTGAATAGATATTCATTACAATTATTTCGAACACGAAAAGCTTAATAAACAATACAAGTGAAAATTTCTGCGGTGATTATTTTACATTCAAATTATTGATTTATTTTTGGCGTCATATTATACCTTATAGAATAGTATGATTCTGGTCACTCCCATATGTTTGAAAAAACTTAAAAGGAATATAATCAGAATGAGTATTTATTTGTAACATAATGTGATTTTGTTTAACTAATAAACTTAGAAAAATTCAACCATTCCAATTGTCATTATAAGTCATGAAAAGTTTGTTAGTAACATTTAGAAACAAATACAGCATGATTAAAGTGTGTAACAGACATGATAATTGTATAAATCTATTTAATTTTATGTTATTCCACTTCATGAATGGTTGCATACCACCGACAATAAATCACTTTCTGAAATGTATTATTTCCTCACGAAAATAGAAAAGTCAAACATCATTTCATCAATTATTCTCATTAGGTCATCAACAATACAAAACAAACGAAAAAATATATGATTTAAGATTATTATTTTGTGGAAATTAATATATAATTAGTTGATTAAATACGTCACAGATTGATGTTGTTAGGATACCATTAAAAACCAGGGGGGCGTTAAACAGCTGTTTCGTTCTAGTGTGAAATTCCTCAGCAGTGTGTACCACACATTCCGCCCCAGGGACTTCGAGTGGAAATTCTACTGGTGAATGCCAATCTATTGGAGCAGAGGGAGCCCCTGCTGAGGAATCTAGAGTGTGCACTGCTGAAAAGTCCAACACTAGAACAAAACAGCTGTGCAGTGTTCCTCGGTTTTTTTAATACCCTGCCAACAACAATATGTGACATATTCAATCAAGTGAAAAAATATTTATTTAAATTGTCACTTCATCATAGCTAAACATTAATGCATATGGTTCTAAATTTGAATGTAAAGTCAATACCACCCAATCTCCGTTACTTTATTTCCAAATGACAATCCACTTGTGTAGTGCATGATGATATAACTAGGTCTTATCAAAAAGAAATAACACTCATATGATCTTCACAGTCATTCTGCACTGAATCAAATGTGAAAATTTACCGGTCTTTAAGGAAATTTAGTATTTCTAATACTTTTAAATGAAATTCAATACTCGACATTTTTAATTTAGTTAATACAGCTGAATTACTAACCAACGATTTCGTTTATGAACTTACTAACTGTATAACAAAAGTTAGCATTCGTTACCATTTTCTAAGTAGAAGTAAGTAAACAGTATGATTAGATGACAATCAAATTTCAAAAGTATGTTTAATATAACTTCCATATATTGAAAATCTACTTCATTCTTTGTCAGACTTATGATCTTCATATTATTTTCAACATTCTTTGTTATAGTTGAATCAATCATAGTGAAATAAAAAATAAATTACTTAAATACAATTTGCTGCATAAATATCCCATTAACAATATGCATAATAAATACATCAGAATACTAAATAATAACATGACTATATCACTTTAAAAAGTAATTATCTCTAGTTAAAATGAATGTTCTTATTATCAGTTTAATGTTTAATGTTTATGTTCATAAAAATCTTATTAGAATTTCCCTATTTTAATCAAATTTATTGAAAGTTCTCAAATTAACTGTTTATACCTTCTGTTAGTAATATAACTATTGAGTTTAGTTGTATTTTACTTTTAAGTATATTACATATTAATAATAATATTAAAGGATGTGATTATACTGACATGCTGTTGCTCTTAGTAACTGTCATTCATAATTGAAACAATGAAATAAATGATAGTGTGAAAAAAAATCATAAAGTTTCTTTTTAGATTGGTATTGTCTATTGAGTTTAAGAAAATGGTTATTTAGTTAAGTTAAACGTTAGCAGAAGGTATTGACAATGATAATTTTAAAAAAAATTGTAGTGTTTTTTAATAAGTCAGATTAGATTTACTTAGTTATTCATTTGTTATATCTCGTACTTGATGCTTGACTAGTCGCGGACTACCTTAGCACCCCGAACGCCTGAACCCACCTGGTCGCAGATCAGAAGACAGAAGACGAGTAGACAGGAACTTTATTCCAGTGAGATGGAGAGTAAGTTAGGTATAAAATATTCGTGTATTTATAGTTTTCTGAACGACAAAAATCAGTGTTATAATCCATCCAATCCGAATTAAAAAGTCTCAACTGTTACCCAATCAGAACGTGCCACATCAAGATTCTGGAAGGTTCTATTGATCAATGATTCAATGGAATGTCTTCGGCTCCTTCAAGGAATCTGGAGGCTTCGTTGAGTTTTCTGGGAGCCATCCCAGCATCATTATTTATCTATAAATAATTATATTATTTCCATTGTAATTTGTTAACCCCAGTATATTTACACGAATTTAGTATTAAGCATTCATTCATGCATTACAGGTATCTTTATGAAGGTTTGGAAACACATGTGTAATTAATGGGACTGTCATACATGTACTATTATAATTGCAATTATCTTGTTATTTCGATCAGAGTACGATACTTATATTGATTTTAATTATTATTATGACAATTTTAGTTGGTCTTTTATATAATTCAGATATAGAGTATACATATAAGTACATTATCGTATCATGAATTGACATAGATTGCACAACTACAATAAACCACAACCCTATCTGTGGTTCGAGCCCAAGATATTTAGTTTTCACAGCGAACACTAAAGCATTAAACTGCTTCGTGAAATATAGCTTAACCAACTTGATTTTTCAGTAGCAATAAACTTCAACAAACTTGTTTCATTAAAAATCTTTATTTCATATTTAATATTTTAAAAAGTGAATTTTGACTTTCTCTCAGGTTTGTTAAAAGTACAACCATGTCTTTGAATATAAAAATATTCCGCTAATAAAAACGATACATGAAAAATTGCAAGTGATTATTAGACATCATAAGACCTATATACAATTATTTTAATTTAAATCATTTTTGTTTTTGTTACGTTGGGTGATTAAAGAAGAGTAACAAACTCTCAGAACTGTGTTTTAGAACACTATTTCAATTATTCTAACTGTGGGTAATGTAAACATTTTGTTTCTATGATTGTTGCATTCTTCATACCCTATCCTCCCAATTAGTATATTTCCTCTTAGTATATTGTCTCTTACTATGAACTACAGTTAATTGGTTATGTACAAGTTATCCCTATTCACTGCCATTGTTTCCTTTGTTCTGTATCAATGTTAGTCTTCTAATTGGTTGACTGTGCGGTCTGGTTTTATGTATATATAAAAGAATGTATGAAATATAATTACATTCTCTCTAGTTGGTCTGTCGTCTAGTGTTCTTCTTATTCCGGCTTGGAACTCAGTGGGCATAGGGCAGACGCGCATTTATCCACTAGGCATACCTAATTAGCATTCGGTCAACCAACCCAAATTTCTCACGTCATAGCAGTTTCCATACAGCCTAAGATGTAAGGTAGCACAATTTACTATGCAATATCAAATCGTAAATCTATTTACGGTAAACTAGGGAATGGGATAATTGTAAAACTATTTATTTGCATATAAATTTCAGTATTTGTAACAGTTTCTCGGAAAATGCTTAGCTTCCATACTACCACCCTTTCACAAAAGCAAATAAATTTTAATTATCGACCAACAGGTATGATAAACTATGATATTTTGCAACTCTTAATCATCTGGCTAGGCTGGAGCATACGTATAGTATCAATCATACTTTGTGGTGTTTTTGAAGGAGTATTTTTGGGCGAATACGAGGATTTATTAGGGCCTAAGCCACTCGAAGATTTAAACCCGTTCTATCTGTCAAAAATTAGTTCGCGCATACTTGAAATCTTTCTCAGTTTTAATGATTTTAAATTTTACATCCAGAGCGATTTGTGTTTTTATTTTTCCGCTTCATTCCTTTCACTTCTAATTTAAATAACTTAAGAAGTTTGTTTGTGATCAGATTATTTGAAATATATTATACTATTATGTAAGATTTTGAATCTACTTATTGAATAGTCCAAGTTTATAAAACAAACGGATGTGTTCTTTTGATTGGGTGCAGCTGGATTTCTAACCAGCAGTTTAACCTGGACATCAAGGCAAAAGTAAAAAGGATACACTATCAACTTTTTGGACAAATATCCTCATAATTCAGAAGTTTTAACAAATCTTAATCTGCCGTTACTCCTTTATCATCAATAACGATTTTATAAAGAACTATTTGTGGGTAGAAGAGATTATATGAAAAAGATTAAATGTACTGTTTCTGTATATGTATGTCATCATAAAATGATCCTGTCACACAATTCATCTTAGAAATTTGATTAAGTATTATTTTTTAACATTGAAATATCATTTAAATGATAAGTTAGTAGAAACATTGTCATCCAAACATTCACCAAGAAATATGCCTCATATTCATGAATTGCATTTAATTAGTTTATTTACTTGAATTTCTAGGGACCCTTTTAAAACATGGAATTGGATTTATATTCATAGAATCTATATATTTTTCAGATAATTATCCAATATGAATTTTCGAAGACAGTAATCTGTCGTTTAATAATTAGTGGAGCATCATCCACCCAGGTTAAGAAAAGAACAATCGAGGATGAGTAAAAGTTTCATTTTGCCCACTCGATCGACAAATGACTTTGAGTTGACCTTAATGAATCATATGAAACAATTTGTCGAATCCTATCAAATTTTCTACATAGCTTAAAAATTTGCCTTCCTACATACAGAGGAAGCCATTGCCATCCAAATTTACAAACCGGATCTGTGCATTCAGAAGAATTTTGTACACTCACTGGCTTTATCTTGGCTACTGACATAAGCCATGAAAAAGCGGGTTTAAAAGTTGATTTTATTTAGTGTCCATTTTATTATTTATTCTTTAACTTTTCTTAGGTTTTTTAAACCTTACATCGTTCTGGGCCTAAATTACCTTAATAATTATCCTTTTACCGTTATTATAATATTTTTTTCAACTCCATCACCAGTTTGCCTTAACCGCCCTCCTCTACTGACAATCATCACTATTTGTTCAAACCTATTAGTGTGGCTGAAACCTGTTTGCCTCTTCTGTGTATGTAGTTCATCTGCTTTAATCATACAGATCTAGTATTGATATTCGTTCCGTTTGTTTATTCTCTTACTTGATATTATGTAACTAGTCAATTTATATAGATATATCCTTATTCCCATGTTTGTCAAAAAACAATGACGTTTGAACGAAGAATATTCTTCTTTTCGATAAATGCTCATCAGGTTCTACATTTATTAGTACAAAATTATTAATCACAAGTATAGCCAGTTGTTATTATTATTATTATTCATCACAGTACACAGAATGAATTTGAATATCACATTTTTAGATCAAATAAATGAATTGATTGTAATTATGTCGATTATTGTTATTGTTACTAATTGACGAATTTTGATTATCGTTCACTCCATTTTACAGACTCTTACCCATTCGGTTTCATTTTAAGTAGCATTAATCCCTTGCCTACAAACACTTGATCTAATGGTTTAAGCTTTATCAAGTTACATGATGATGATTAATTCAACACTAACATTCGTATTTTATAAGTAACCCGAAGTGAAAAAATTTATGCCTAATTAGCCTTGGTATCTATATGATGTTGTATCTGCCTCAGAACTGGCTATACTTGTGACGAATAATTTTGAACTAGTTCATGTAGAATATTCTTCGTTCAAACGTCTTTGTTTTTGATATCCTTATTCGTTCTTCCATTATTTATGACCTTTGACCAGTAGTCACTTTGTTCACCTGACCTTTCGCTAGTCATTTGAAATCGTCATCATAAATATATTGTTTCTTGTTTTATTATAATTTGTCACACTACTACTTGATTGGTACCGATTTTATCTTTATTGTAAATCATATCTATATTGGTGTAGTGCCTTGATGAAAAACTAATTGAAAACGAATTTCTCTCAATTGATGTCTTCATAAATGAGGTTTTTCACGATATTTTATTCAATACTTGTGTTTAGTCAACTTTATACAATAAAGGTACTACATAAAAACCTTGGTGAAGTAAATTTTCACAACAGATTAAATCTACTCATCAATTTGAGTTTAGTAATTATCAGGTTTTTTGTACAGACAAGAGGTAAATTTTCTAAGTTATCTTCTAATGGTATCTTTTTTCTCTAATGAGTTATTGAAGTATATTTTATGAAATTAATGTTAATACACTGTACAGAAAGAAACTAGTGGTCATTCAAAACTAATGAAATTTTTGCAGTTGTGTACAGTTAAGTACAAATACTTTTCTATGATTGACGAAACTACGTTAATATTCGTTTTACTTTCCTAACATCTAAAATCTTTATCTGATTCGTTCAACAACTAACTTAACTACAGTTGGAGGTTGTGGCGATAGTTGGTTGTCATTCCTGATATCACAAATTGTTCTGAATCAGACAACCATTGATCACCTGGAAGGACTGGACAGCTGTTTCGTCCTAGTATGGGACTCTTCAGCAGTGCGCATCTACGACTCCGTTGGGGATCGGACCCAGGACCCTCTGTTTTCGCGACGAGCGCTTTACGATTTGACCACTGAGCTGGCTCCCATCGGTTGATTTTTCTAATTCAATCAATTCATGATACGTTTGCTCGGCCTCATCCATTGTCACCGGTGGGTAACTGCCTCACACCCGACTCGGTTGAACTCCATCGGTTACGTCTTCACACTAGAACTCCAGGAATTACCTCAAGGAGCTAGTCACTAGTGAGCTGATACTTTAGTTACTGGGTTCAGTCCCCAACGGGGTCGTGGATGCGCACTGCTTAAGAGTCCCATACTAGGACGAAACAGCTGTCCAGTCCTTCCAGGTGATCAATGGTTGTCTGATTCAGAACAATTTGTGATATCAGGATTGACAACTTACTTAACATTGCCCTGTACCTGCGTATTAACATATTATATATTTCAGAAATCATAAAGTCTGTAGTGATTCAAAAATTAATCATATGGCTTTCATGTTAGGATATTTATCACATAGTTGAGATGCAAAATGTGACTATTTATCTGTTAATACTTTAATGATAATATTTCTTATCAACTGACATCAAATGAAAAGTGGAGTAGATTTTTCGTTATTAGATGATCAACTCTTAAATTATTACATTTTAATGAGTGTGACAAAAAACTATCACTGTAAACATCTTTGTTTAATAAAAATTTTCTACAGAAAGTAAATGAAATTCGCTTTCCAGATAATTGAAAGTGAAATAGTGATACCTATTAGGCTTTAATAATTCAATTAGATACTTATACAATAAGAATTATTTCAGATTTCCCCATTATTGATATAAAATTAAAGCCATTATATTAGCCGTCTGACCTCTTTTTTTTAATAATCATAAACAAAGTAAATATGATTTTATTTGTGCCAATCTATTTTTTATTTTCGAATTGTTTACCGGTACACTTTGACAAGCAATACAGCCCAGCACTCTTCATTCCGTTATATACACGAACAATGAATTTGGCTATATTATAGGTTAGTAACGGTCAATGCATTTGTACATAGACTTAATCCAAGAACCTTTTATAATAAAAAAACAGAATCCTATAAAACTTTGAAGGTTTATTGTTTGGTAATCACAACTAACCATATTTAACATTTATTGTTAGTTAAAACATATCCTACATTTTAGAATAAGTTTATATATTGAATTAAAAAGTAAACCTATTGCAAAAACTTCGAACGAAAGACTTGAATTTCTGAAATTTATTAAATAAATTAGAACTAACTGATGAGAACCCAGGGTCCCTTAAGTTTTAGAAATCCTTATGGTCAAGTTTAACTGGGAGTCCTATAATTAGAAGCAGTTAACCAGAATATTCAAAACGGTAACGAATTCGGGTGACTTTTACATATTTGAGTAATAATTTTTTGTAGATTTTTTGTAGGAAATCTATAAGATGATTGTGATAATTAAATAGAGAGATTACGTAAATTATCATAATCTCTTTCATGGTCAATTAAAGCTTAACAAATTGTTCCATGAACTTTTGCACATCCTTAGTTTTGCTTTGTTTTGTTTTCCCCTCATCTCCACCTTTCTTTTATTTTTTCCACCATTTATCTTAGTAGAAATGTCTATTCACATTCCCTTGACTACATAATTATTGTTGGTGACTAATTATTTAATGTCTTATTTGCTCAAGTTTTAATCGGCTTCTAATGTTGAGCTATTTATTCTAGCTCTTTTTATTGTTTGTATCACTACTAGTACACCTATCCCCTGACTATCAATTAGCACCTCTTACTTATTATAATAATTTATGTAATTCATCTATTTCATTATCACCATTATCTTATAAATTTCCTTCATTGGTTTAGCATTTTTCAGATTTTTATATTAATGTTGTTGTACATTAGATTAAAGTCTGATGACGGTATAATTGAATGTAATATTGTTTGCTTATATGAGCTATTCTACTTTAAATCAGAAAAGATTTTAGTATTCTCAAATTACATGGGGATCCTCATCAAGTCTTAGACGGCCATGAAAGGAACAAGAACGTTATGCGTTTCTTTTAAACGCATAGGTTCTGATTGTTAACTCGTGTCCCTGTAGCTTCCAATATATCATGGAAACAAGAGCAAATGCCACACAAAGAGCTTGATAGTTTACGATGTGCTACTCTGGATCCTTAGTTTTGTCTATCGCATGCTCATTGTCTACCAAGTTCGACAAAAGAGAACTGCCTAGAGACCTAACTGTACACTTCTTAAACCAAGATAACAGATGTTCGTTGACTCGTTAGTTAGATTGTCCGGCAATACGTCCAATACAGCTGTCGCCCAAAGAACATCTACATTAATGGATACGCATATATGTAGCAAAACCAAGTAACATGTCTTTTAGTTAATCAACCACTAGTTGTTGTCTTGAAAATTACAGGCTGAGATTTGCTGCATAAAATGTTCATTCTAACGGCTCAGGATAATATATCGCATAAAGTCCCTAGACGCAGCACTGTTGAATTCTAGTCTAATGAAGAGAGATTTCTTCCTGTCAGTTCATGTTTTAAACTACCTGTTTACTGTAGATATATGTTTCTTCTTGTGAGGTATACTTATGAAGCTAAAGAAATATATGTTTTAACAAGTAGAGGAGTTCCTTTTGTTTACACTTTTACTTATCAACCCGTCCTCTATTTTCAATGAGATAATTGAATTGTGCAACATATTATCGAAATCGTTCTCACAAGTGAGACATATTGTTAAGTGTACATCACTAGATTGATTTATGACATATATTTTATTGATACTTTTATCGACAAAGACACATGTCTCATCCATTTGAAGACAGCATAAATGTTGTTTCTCAATTACCCAATTTTCATTTTCTAAGGATATGGTAGCAGCTATATCATAAATTTTTCTATGAAGACAAAGTAGACATTCATTGTACACATTTAAAAGTGATTATTAAATACACTTCTTGGGAATTTTAAAGTTCCTATTTAATTGTATATGAACTCACTTGTCTTAGTTAATGGTACACTGGTGAATATGGATACGCTTTCTAGATATATCATGTGCTTAGCATTAACATTTACTTATTTCTCTTTGGAAATGAAAGCGATTACTTCTTTAGTATTTCTATTCACAATAAATGCGCGAAAAAATTCTACTGTACGAACTAATCACTATGACAATTAAATAAAATTAAATATACTATTGATCCTATAATAAAACTTAAAATACTAATCTAAACAATAATTCGTATTTAATATTTAAGCATACAATGAATAAATACAGTTTCAAGTACGTGAAATTTACGAACAAGAATATTACAACATTTTCATTTCTTTCATTGCTTTGTAATTAGTCCCATACTAGAACGAAATAATTGTCTAGCGCTCCCAGGTTTACAATGGTACCCTAACAACATCAATCTATGATTAATTCATTTAACTAAAATTTGATACTAATTTCCACAAACTACCTTAATTTAATGTTATATATAATTAGTTTTTGTTTGAATATTTATTGATTTATTCATGACTTCAGACTATGTCGTCTTATGAGAACTAGAATGTTATTACATAGAAATAGAAAAAAACGGCAATGTAGCTTATGACTATCCAATGTTTTCTTTTCATAGTTCGTTTGTATAGAGAAATAGAACAATAATGAAATTATTTATTTAATACGAAGTAAATTGCTTAAATTACGGACAAGTTGTATTTCATTAAATCTGTTATTGTAATATGATCAGGTATAGAATAATACAATCGGTTCAGTATCATATGTTCCCTGTTGTCACTCGAATGATGTACATGTAATTCATTTATACTCTTTAGTTTATAGACAATATATTGATGTGTATTAAAAACACATGTGTAACTTGATTGCATATGCAAAACTTGGTCAGTCCGAATACCTGTTTAATTTATCGACTAAAAGCTCATTTCTAAAGAAACGTTTATTGAACTTAAACTTATTAGTTACAATTACAGATTTATATCTTTCAAAATGCATATGATGTAACAAACAACTACCTTCATAATGTAATGTATTTTAAACTAAAACATTAACTATACTGCATACAATGTAAAGTAAACTACTTAAAGTAATTGAGAAAAAGACAATTTCCTCTCATTTCTATACTATTTAAAATATGACAAGTCGATAATTAGAATACACAATATCTCAACAACACTGGAATGTATCAATAAAATCAACTTCCTAAAATAACACAAACTAACTTATATATTTATTTCTAATTCGGTATCATGAATTAGCTTGAATTGGACAACCATTGATCACTAGGATGTACTCGATAGCTCTTCAGTCCTAGTATAGGACCTTTCAGCTACAAGCATCCAAGACCACATCAGAAATCGAAAACAGGACCATCAGGCTTCGTAACGAACGTTATAATCGACGTCAGCTCACCAGTGATTAACTCCTTAAGGTAATTCCTGGAGTTCTAGCGAGAAGACGTGATCAGTGGAGTTCAAGCGTGTCAAATGTGAAGCAGTTATACACCAACGGCAATAAATAAGTTGGCACAAGTGTATTACAAGTTGCTTCAACCAGAAATATCAACCGTTGAAAGTCGATTCACTGGTCTGATAATATAACATTTGCTGCGGAGCAAGAGAGTATTGAGTCCGATCCTTGACAAGGACGTGGATATGCGCTGTTGAAGAGTCCTATACTCGGATGAAAGAGCTATCGAGTACATCTTGGTGATCAGTGTTTGTCTAATTTAGACTAATTCGTGATATCAAATTAAAAAAATCAACAATCTCAGCAACACCCAACAACATGTATACATTTATGTTTGTATACTAAAATTAAACGATAGTTTCGGTTATTTTATTGAACACTTTATAAGTAATATGTTAGTCTTTGTAGCATAAAAACAATAAATTCATTAATTCAAAAATATTATGCATATTTTTCGGTGATTTACATATCAGATGTTTTCGTGTACATAAAGGTCTGTTACAGTTTAAGAAGTGAAGAATTGCCATTAACACTTCTTTTCATTCAAGACATATACGGTCATGAATTAACCTATATAAAAACTAAATGTTATCTTCTTGACAAGGTTATATAACTTAAAATGTAAAGTGGTCAGTGTCATATAATAAATAGTTTTGTTGTTTGATATTAATTGGATTTTAAACTTAAAACTAGTGACAGTACGTTGTGAACCGGAAATTTGTGACACAAGCAGGTACTAAATTGGTAGAGCAATCACGTTATTCAATAAAAGTATGGCAACACTTGCAGCTTACAGTAAATAAGCTGTACTCCACAGTGAGTTGTTTCCACTGATAACCTTTATTCATGTATTTGTCTTAACTTATTATAACAAATCTACTGGGAAATGGTCATTAAACTTATCCATATATGTGAAATTACCGTTTTAAAAATGTTATGACACGAAGTACTACAAATAAGCAAATCATATCTGAAGACAAATAATTTACCAGAATGCAGTGCAGCGTAACTTGTGAAGATTTAATCAATTAAAAATAATAGGTTAATTACCGGTTAGTGTTAGGTAGTACAGATTTACTACGAAATTTAGCTATTGTACAAATTATCAAAAAACTAAGTAACTCTTTTGCTTGAACTAACGTAATTTTTTGAAAATGAGACTGGTCATACATAAAAACTGAATTATTTCTTGATAATAAGTCCTATATACATATAATGCAGAGATTAAAATCGGACTTAGTGTCAGTTTTTAAATTTGATACTGTTAGAGGGGCAACAGAAACCAAAGGCCACTAAACAGACATTTTTTTCTTAGAATGAGACTTCAAAAATATAGAAATCAGTTAGGTCTCTATTTTCAATTTTTGCACATCATTTACTTCATCATGAATTTGTTTCAACGTAAACAGTTTAGAAGTGACATCAAAATATAATGACATTTTCTTTGTTGTTTTAATAATCAAAGTACTTTCTGACTACTAAGGCAAACAGTCGACTTTATGGTAGCCGTGTAGGGCATAAGAGAATTCTCAAACCCTCCAGTTTTTGAATCTTACTTTGTATTACAGACTGCATTAAAATGCATTTTACTAATAACAGTATTGTCACCATAGTTTAGATGAGATAATTGGAGAAGGATTCTAATTTCTTAAAAGTTATTTAATTCTCTAGGATACAGAACATCACAATTTCAAAAAATTCACACCTTTAATGCATTTAGGCAATATTAAAGTTAAAATCTCTGTATGTATATGATCATTCAACTAATAAAGAAATACTTCCAACCGTACAACACGAATCAAGTAAAATTCTACGTATTGATTACGAAAACCATTCAACTGTTTGTGGTCTATTATTTGACAATTCTTTAATCACATATTTGAAGCCAAAGCTTTAGATGTTTTCATGAGATTAACTTAAAAGGAAAAATCATATGAAATTACTATCAGAGTACAAATGACTTTGAAAAATGCGCTTTGAACGAAACTCTTAACTTAATAAGTTAATGATTCATGATACCTGCATTTACATTGCAATGAAATAATAATTGAATTTCTTAAGATAATCTATATAAAACAAATATTTTACGTCATCTCTACGAATATAAATGTTTACTTTTAAGTCATGATAAATAATTCACTTTCTAAGAAGTTAAGTTAGAAAAGATCGATAAAAATTATATGTATTTTTCATCACTATCTCAGATTACTAGTTAATAACTAGCTGATCCACTAATTTCATAAACAAACATCTTTTCTGATTTAAAAACTTTCAATACATTATTTTAAGTGCGATCAAACTCAATACTGGGTTATTGTTTGAGTTGACTGACAAAGTGAGTTCAGGACGCGTGTTTCGTTCTGTCTGGGACTCATCGGCTGAATGAACCTGCATCCCAATGTTGATGTTCACTTTAAGATTAGAACTCAATCAGCTTTGTTTCAAATGCCACTACTTTCACCACTATGCTAGTGAGTTCAGACAGTCATACTTTTGCAGTGGGTATGTATATATATAATTCAAATGTGTTTCAGTTCATAAAAAATTAACGGGAAGATCCAAATACATGCGAATTATCAATACTGAGTTACATTATAAATTCATAATGTACATTTGTAGTTTGATAGAAACAACATTAAAAATCAATCATTTCATAAGTCCGAAATGAGAATAAGACAATAATATTCTTCCGAAAAAAAAGACTTTTCATTATTTTTAACTGAATATAAATTAACAATATGAGAAGTCATAGAACCCATAAAAATGTCTTTAACAATCTGTTGTGTTATAATTCATGCTTAAATCAACATTTTATTTTATTCCATCTTATCTAATTGAGTATAATAATTGAAATAATCTTATTGATCATAAAGTAATGTTTAGGTAAGTTTTTTTCTAAACATAAAATTGTGTTAATTTGATTGATTATATGTTTACTTTTGTTTACTGAATATTTTAAGCATATTTTCTTTTAAGAATACTTTGTTTCATTTAAATGATGCATGAATTACTCTAAATACACACTAACATTTTCACCTAGTGACAATAAATGGCATTGACAATCTCATATAATTAATTACATTATATTTTATCTTTTGTTGAAACTAAAGGAAAAATGCAAATTTTTTAATGTTGATTTGTTTTTATATGTTTTGTTATTGTTATAAATATAAAGATAATTTTGAGAAACTGTTAATGTTTATCTTTTGTCCATGCGTATAATAACATACTGAATATTTGGAAATGATCATTGATTTTTTCTTTAAACGAAATAATGATACTTTTCACTAATTAGTTCGTCAATAAATTAATCATTCCGTTACATATATATATATATATATATATATATATATATATATATATATATATACATAAATATATATGTATCCTAAACATCCTGTATGAATTGAAATATAAAGCAAATCTAGAATTAGAACAGGGGTTCATTTCTGCGAATGACAACCGCTTCCTTTACAAGAAAAAGTGATGCCTAGAATACAAATATAAAAGGTAAGTTAGAAAGTGTTCAGATCTAATCAAGTTGATAATGTAATCATTGTTGAACTGGAACTAACCTCGTAACGTATGTTTTAATAAATGATCCAATTCTTTTTTATTTAGAAACTTTAAGCTCACATGGAAATTTACGTCATTTCATCCGTTTATCAAGCGTGAATTTATTATTGTTTTAGATTGCATACACGATCTATTCCGTATGCATGCTAGAAGAATATTCTTAACATTTGTGTAATCTCAATGAATCCATTCTGTTCATAAAATCACAAAATTTACCTGATGAAACAATAACATTGGCAGTTGAAGTATTCTTTGATAAGTTAGGATATTTTGGTCACTTCAGGGTAAAATAATGATATAAATGCTTACTTAAATTAGCTCATAAACACGTACTTATATAAAACGATCTAACTAAGTGATCGATAATTGTATATCTAGTAATGTTATTCTTAATCTTGCTAAAGCTAATAATAGGCTTTTGAATCAAATAGAATCTACGAATAGCGTTTTAAGTTGATTAACTGTGTCGTCTGTGGTCAATAAATTAAAATCACTTACCATTCCTAAGGCTAAATTCTGATTCATCATTAAGAGAGAGCTATGGTGATTTATAATTTATAGCATTTTATGACACTAGAATTGATGTCACTGGTTCAATGGTGAATAAGAATTTAGTCTTAGGAACGGTAAGCGAATATGTATCAACACAATTTCCAACATTTTGATTTGTGCGAAATCGATTTAAACTGAATAATAATAGTACGTGAACTACATGTTTTCCATGTATTATATATATGTACACTTTTATATTTGCGTAAATGAAATCCAAAATTAACATTCATTTAAAGGTCATTTTCAAAATGTCACCACTTTCGCTCAGAAGTCTTAGGGATATTTATCTGTTTGATAAAAGGTACAATTTCTGTGATGTAAATAGTTTTTTTCTCGAACATTCCATGCAAGTGTTTCACATAAAGAATGATTATTTCATGACAATAGAATACAACGCGTTAATTTAACTTTCTACTGGTTTTTTAAATGCACGTTAAAATCGAACTTAACTACGTTGAACATTGAAACATTATTTCATTATATCTGCATTATTTACATAAATAAAAGAGCCAGAAATCAGTGAAGAAATACCTTTTCAAGATTTAGATTTTATTATTATTGACTAATTGTTTCTTAATTAATAAATATATGGTCTACATTGATAATCTTAGCATCTTCCGGTATAATTTTTGAGATGACTGACTTACTATAAAAAGTTTTGCTGAAATATGAGTCGATATTAACTAGATTTGTTTTTTTTAACAATTTGATTATTCTTTTAATACTCATGGGAATCTAATTAAACTGGATATATCCTTAGGCTAACCTACAACAATGTTTGAACATCGGCAAGTTGACGTTCATTAAGAAGATTAGAAAATGTAGAATTTTATGTGAGATTTCGTTCTCTGAAACAGATAGAGTAAACGAACCAGTTAATCTAATGAATGTCGTATGTTAATTTTGTCCTACGGTCTTACGTCATTCCAAAACTTGTTGACAATAAAGAAGTGTTTTACAGGTGTTTTAGTCTTGATTTGAACATAGGCAAATTTCAAACGTTTATCAAGCATAAAATGATGCATGGTAACACTAGAAACTTAAAAACAGGCTACATTTTAAAGATAGTTGTTTTAATGCTGCATCCGCTTATGAGTGTTAACTAGTGTTAGGTCTCGACCTATTTTAAAATAATGCGATTCACCTTCAACCAATAAAATTTCTATAATAAATCGCAAATAGTAACATCATATATACTTACAGCTTAAAATTGTTATGACTGAATAACTAGTCATGTACAATCATTCTGTTTGTACATAAGTTACCTAAAATACATAGTTAATATAATGCTTCCAATCACTACCAAAATTTGCATATAAATGAAATGTTGCATCATAGCTTCCGTTGATATTAAAATATTTCTCAATATAAAAAAGCATTTGATGAAAAAACTTTATAGATACATTACTCGGCTAACGTAATATTGGTAGTCATATATATAAATATTTCTAAATTTAGTTTTTAAAAACCGGATAAAAGATTCTTTGTTGTTAACTATCTTATTACAAATGAATTCATAATTAACATTTACAATGAAGAGGTTTTTTATGAAAACTAATAATTTATTGGTATACACAAAATAACTCTTTTTGTTTATTTATGTAACACATTGCAAACTACGTTTACTAATAATTATTTCCATGAAATAATACAAATTTTAAGTAATTCATAGTGATTAACTTTAACCTACGAAGTTAATTACTTTACTCTTAAATATCTAGTAATATTTGTATAACGAAAATTAGGTTTGTTCTTGTTATGATGCCAGAAAAATTGGATGGTTGGTTGGCAGAGTGTCAATCACTAGTGCCTAGTCGGTAACTGTGCGTCTGCCCTGTGCCCACTTAGTCCCAAGCCGAAATAAGAAGAATGCGAGCCAATAGATCAGCCAGACAGAATCAAATCATCTTATATTTCAAGCATTCTTTTATATATACATAAAATCAGACCACACAGCAAACCAATTAGAAAATTAACATGAATATAGAACGAGGGGAATAGTGGTAGTGAATAGGAACAACTTGTACACAACTAATTAACTGTAGTCCATAATAAGAGACAGTTTAATAACATCAGTTGTGCTAAACGGGAGGATAGGGTAAGAGGAACGTAATAATAATAGAAACAAAATGTTTACATTACAGACAGAATAAATTAAATAGTGTTCTTAAAACACAGTTGTGAAAGTTTGTTACATTTCTTTGTGGTCTGGCTTAACAGTTCTTGTTTTCCTTAAAGCTTAAACAAATAACAGAAAATATTTAAAAAAATGAATTTTATATGAAAAAGTAATGAATATAACTGAAATAGGATCTTCTCAATATGATGTATCTAACTAAGTGTTAAGCATTTCAAGATGTGTTAAATTACGTAATTTACATAATAATTTCTCTTTTCCATAGGTTTCAACTTTTCAAACAAATATTTAAAATGATAAATTGTTATCAGTTATTACTGTGATAAACTAAAAATAAATAAACTGTGGGATATATGATTTCATTTTGCTAAGGATTCGCGAAATAAGGTGACATCTCGAAACTTGAAACAATGTAACACCAGCGACACATTAACAGAAAGTTAAACCATTCCGCAGCGCTTCAGCCCAGCTAACTAGAGGAAGAAGTGCAAAGTCAGCAAGGAGGGCTTAATTCCACAGGCAGCCTGGTAGATGTATCTCAGCACACACATCTCATGCGTATATATACAAAAAGGGGCGTCCTTGGAATGTCACCAATAGCGTACTAAAATAAACAATGAACCAATAAGATTTAGCCTCTTACCAAGTGGGAAACACGAACTGAAAGTGAAAAATGAACTTTTTGGCGCGAAAACAAGGACTTTAAATTTGCACAATTAAATTACAAAAATAACAGGCTTTTCAAGAGAATTCTGGGGATCTAACATCCCCAACACATTTTCATATTAAAACAAGTTATTTTTGTTACATCGGTATTGGAAACACTATCTCTTTTCCCTGTTAATATGCATAACTGAAAGTGATTTGTTTCTACTTACAAATAACTTTTGTCTGTAATGAGATGAAACAAGGAGAGCGAAGAAATACTTCCTTTCAATTAATTTTTCATCAAAGCTTTACACTAATATACATATATATCTTATAAATGGAATAAAATCATTACTAAACAATTGATGATGTGTTAGATAATAATTTTACAAGTTTAAAGGTGTTCATAAAATAATTATGATTAATTAACAAGGTAATTACGACATATTAATGAATACAGTAATTATAGATTTCAAATGTACATAAATAAAATAACAATTGAATAGATTGGCATATCGTCGACAATACAGTGCCGATTGAAGGGATTAATGAAGTAAGTACAAGAAATCCATTGATCAAAATTGCAACCTAAGAAAGTCAAGAAAAAATATCAAATTTATGATAATAAAAGTAAAAATAATAATAACAATGATAGTAATAATAAAAGAAGTTAACGAAATAAGTCATTTGTAAACCATCCAAGTATGGCTATTATGGTGACCAGAGAAATGAAGGAGGCCGTAAAAACTTCTTAAACATACAGGTCCACTTCGAACTGCTGAATACTGATGGTTTCTGTTATATGTAAATGATGTACACGTAATCAATAAAGCCAATTAAATAGGATTCGGTAAGTGATTTTAAAACCGTCTTTCAAATCCTTCCGATGTTCTGTGCTAAGTGTGCAAGTAAAGAGCTCTTTACTTGTAGTAGTTGACTCTCACTCAGCCATGTTGAATGATATTTAGAGATGA
This sequence comes from Schistosoma japonicum, assembly GCA_025215515.1. Taxonomy (NCBI): domain Eukaryota; kingdom Metazoa; phylum Platyhelminthes; class Trematoda; order Strigeidida; family Schistosomatidae; genus Schistosoma; species Schistosoma japonicum. The sequence continues at coordinate 16,937,895 of CM046064.1, forward strand.
TGAATTCGGATGTACATTAATTGTAGTACTGTTATTTACACAAAAATCCCATTTCAAAAATTAAAAAGTCGTGCAGTAAGACACTAAGTTATAATAGCCACCAATTCTTTCAACACTACTCTCCAGTATTATCACTTATTAAAATTTATAGCAAAATTTGACAAACCTCAATCAAATATTTATTTTATAATGGTATATGTGATCAACACAGAATTTGGCATATGTGTGCACCGGAAAAACTGCCATACTTCAAATGCATAGCAAGATTAATACCGTATTTACAGATGCAGAAGCTATTTCAATAATATTAATAGCAAAAACAAAGAATAGTAAACATATAAAATACGATTCAAAGAGAAAGAATTGGTGCATGCAAAGAAACCTGTGAAATAATGTTATGATTTGAGAAAGAACAAAGAGTTGATACACCTGCACCACTGTGACCGATTCTCAGCCATATCATCCAAAGTTTCTAACTACTGGTTATTATTATGTCTGACCACTATAGAAGAGTGAAAATCTTTCAGAAGTGTGTTTTAGAGAACTAATTTATTTATTCTGATTCTGCCTGCTGGCTCATCTATCGTTGTTTCCTCTATTCCAGCTTGGGAACTGGTAGTCGCAGGGCAGACGTGTCTGTACAGTGATTAGCAATCGTTAAGAGCACTGTGTATTTTTACAATATATAACAATTGGCGACAGACCTAAAGTGAATCCAACTTACATAGTCATTGATCATAATTTGTAAAACATTATAGTTATAGTATTCATAAGGACCCTAACTAGGTAGTTCCATCTACCTACATGACTCAAACTATCAGTCAATGACTTCATGGACTGATACCATGTCTTAGTTAGGCTGCCCCTAACTTTCTTCCATCCTCTTCCTATGTCAGTCATTATCGTGGGTCGAGGAAGACGATAATTAGGTATACGTAACACACGTTCCAATCACTTTAGTCGATTTTACTAAAAAATATCACTTTCAGTGGGAAGTATTGATATTATTATTTTAAAATTGAATGGAAGCAGTTCACTTCGTCTGTTGATATTGATTAGTTACAAAAAATTATATAGGACAAAATGTCGCGAATCATTTACGTACAAGTTTATAAAATTTAACATAGAAGAAAATGTCTCAGTATTAGTATTAAAGACACCATATTACTTAAAGATAACTTTATCAGGTAACATGTTACATTAATTATTGACGTTAATGATTCTAAGATATAACAAAACCTATGAAAACATTAAGAAAGTATTTTTAACATTCTGTCATCATTTCTGTACCTAAATGTTGACAATGTGATGAGAAGCAATGTTTATTCACTTCGAATTACTGAGAAGTTTGTAAAATTTTGTTTTAAACTATCAACTATATCATTATAAAAGAAATAAAGACATTTCAGCGAAGAAAATTTTCCTTACGATGATACCATTTAGTACAGCTGTAAAACAGTCCTGTAACACCGTCTATGTTGTTAAATGACTAGGTATGAAAAAGAGGGGGAGGTGAATGAACGTCCTATGCACTGCTAAAGCCTTAGCGATCCGGTAATTCAAACTAAATCATTGATTTCAGAAACAGTAAGTGCAATCTTTTAATTTGTCCTTGCCCTAATCATTCGGACAAACCTCTTCTATCTTTCAATAATTAGTGCTATTTTCTGGAAGTTCTGCTTTAATCACAGTCAAATAAGCAGTTACTCTTTATTCTTCCAATCAATAACTTAATATAATTTTAGAATAGTTCTTCATAATTTAGATAATTGCATAGCGATTTAATTTCTGAATAATTTATTACGTAACCCTTCACTATTTTTTAACAGACAGATATTTTTGTTGTAATTACTATATCTATTATTGTATGGCTTGAGTAAATGATATCGTCGAGAAGAAAATGTTCTTCCCTGAATTGTCTCTATTATTGGCAAGCATAAATCAGAATTGTATCATTTATCTTATTACCATAAATAGTTATTGTAAAATATCATCTGATTACAGTGTTTTCGATCGAATGTGACTTTGAATGTAATGAATTATGGTTTTCTTTAATCTACAAAAAAATACTAAGAATTACTTTATAAATTGCTTACAGTATATATCATTCATTAGTATTGATAAACCTAATTTACTGGAGCATTTACTCTCCATATTATTCATCTTCAAGCATGTTTGTAATGAAAATTGCTTTCTAAATGTGGTTGATAAAGATTGAAGTTTATAAATAGAACTTACATTTTCTAAAACCTTAAAGTATACTTAATTTTTGTTGTAAATATCCTCACCAATTTTTCTTTCTCTTTGTCCATGATCACTACAGTAGAGCTTAGAGTTCTCTTACAATGACTCATTCTTCAAACACTTTATTTTAACTAGCTTCTTTTCAATAGCATGAATTTTGTTGTTCTTAATGGAGTTATATTCTATAAAACAAGATCTTAAACTTTTTTTGTTTGTTTCAGAGTGACTTCACAAAATCCTTAATTTAAATTATTCAGAAATTTGTTATGATAATGATGCTCATAAAAATGCGTCTTAATTTACTGTTTGTATTCATTGAAGACTGAATGTGTCTGAGCACCACTAGGAATCAGGGAGCACTGGGCATCTGTTTTCTTTTTAACGCCCCATACTTGGATTACTTACTGATAAGCATAATCAACATATTCATAGAATAATTAATTATGCTTTCATTAAATGTTTCACATCTAATATATCCAATGGAGTACAAGAATTCCTAAATATTATGTATCACAAACCAAAAATGAATATTATATCTTAAGAAATCAGGTCCATTTAGTGTACTTAATAAAAAAAAATAAATTAGTGTTCAATAATGCATAATCAACGGTAACAAAGAAGTATTACAGAATTAATCAAGAAGTTGTTTTATGTGAGTTAACTCCATAAGATTTACTATCTGGTAGCACTTATTTCAGGAATATTAACTCTATCACCTATTAACAGACGATGAACGATTGGAAATTTAAATACTGGAATGATATTTATTCTTAGTTTTAAACTCCTTGGTAAGGCAAGTATAACAGCCCGCAGATTGTAAATAACCTTAGTGGTGGAGGCTATGCAGTAAGCACTATACTTTTACTCAACTAGGTCATAATGTGTAGCCTTTTAAATTCTGCGCACTAGTTATTTTGTAAAATAGTGCAATTACAACTCCGTTTATTTGGTGATGATTCAGTCTTACTCCAGGCATATTTGTCTCAGTCAAACATGATTCGAAACTTACCTCAGTAATTAGTAATTAGTGAACACAATTATGGATAATTTATAGAGAAAAGGACGGTTTTTAATGAAGAAACGACATAAACCTTATGTTCGTGATAAATTATCCATTTGTTTGTTATAGCTATTTTCATCAAGATATACTTTTATTATTTTACTTAGATTATATCTTTTACCGAAATTTGGTGATAAGAAACAAAATTAATTTCTGTCCGGTCATTGAGGTTATTTTTGAACTGATTACTTCAGTAATTTAATTAGCGATAACATGCGAACATTTCCTTTCCCAACCTTTTATGAACAAATCAGCTTCTTCCTTCCTTTTCTAAAAGAAATATAAACGATCTATAGGACTGTTGATTGCTTCATTAAGTATGAAATCAAAGAATGGGTTAAGTTAAATAAATAATCAGTGTAGAAAACAAAGTACACCCTTGGTGACCTTTTGTTATTTATTTAAATGCTTTTCATTGACATTTACTTTGTTATAAATTAGATAAGCAAGCCTTCATTGTTTAATACTTCTGTCTTTTGGAAGAATATATGTGAATGTTTTCTTGACATAGTAAATGGTTTAATATTCACATGAAATAATGGGTAACCAACGATAGAGTATATCCTTTCTAGTCCATTCAACATACCAATCACATAAAACTAAATAATGTGCATTCCTCTACTATTCTTAGTCAATTAGAAATAAATGATTACTTTTTGTGTAGACTATTACGACATCATTCTTTTACCTTGAATGTATTTATTAAATTCATGTACCAATATAATCTTTTATGTACCCCGACATATTTATAATCTTGATATTCTTTTACCTCCAACTAATCACCTATTCATAAGTTGATAAAACTATGAAAAAATTCAAAAAGTATTTTATCATCATCACGATGGAAGTGAGAATTCGATCATTGGATGCTGGGCCAGTAGTGAAGAGGATTATATATTCGCCAACCAGAAGCCCCTAAGGTGGAATTTAAGGTACTCAATACTGGGGTGTAGCATACTAGAACGAAACAGCTGATTAGTTCTACTAGGTTTTAATTGTACCCTACCAACATCAATCTGTGACGAATTCCTCCAACTAAAATTGAACAAAATTCTTCGATTGACAAAAGTACAATTCGGAAAAGAATATTAAAGATTCATTTAAACTACTCTTCAGGACGGTCCCACTTATATTTAATATTTCCGAGGAAGCTATCACGCATCGTAGTTACAATCTGAATTAAAGTAGTTTTGTGAAAATAGGTATTACGTTCATTTGTTTGCATTCGTCCCAGATTAATGTTGTTTTGGGTATAACTGGAAAATCGGGATCAATTAACAAGTGTTTTCTCCTAGTATGGGACTCCTTAGACTTAGGCATCTACGATTCCGCTGGAAAATCAACTCATCACCACCAGGCTGACGGACGTCTAGTCATCATGATCACTAAGCCAGTGTTTAAGATAGAGTTCTTATTTTCATCAATCTGTGACAAATAGCCAAATCTATCCAGAAACACTTCAGTTTAATTACAAAAATCAGCATTACTAGTGACAAACTTTAAGATCTTCCTCAAGTTCAAATTAGAAATCTTGATTAGTGAAGTCTTGAAGTGTTGTGACTAAGACAATTATCGCCAATAACAATGGATGATCATCGAGCTGACTCATAAACTGATGAAAGTTAGGATTCTATCAGCGATTATTACTGAGTAATTTCATACTAAGATGAATTAGAGGCCCAGTACTTCCCAGTTTTCACTGATACTCAATCAATATCAATTTGATATTAATACATCCAACTAAACATCATGGTTATATAATAATTAACCAAAATAACCCTACAGTAATACACTTTATTCTATTATAATTGTGAAGATTGTGATAAAATGATATTAAATCATTAATTCAATTGACTTTTTTAATATTCATAAAAATTATAATGACTATTATTCTAATACACTTACGAATGATCTTATTGTATAAATCATATATATATATATATATATATATATATATATATATATATATATATATATATATCCCATTATGTTAATTTGTTGTATTTCTTTTCCTACTATCTATACACTCTTATACTGTACTTAAATAATTGTTCTCTGAGTTTGGTGAAGAATTGAAACAGGAAGTTATCGAAAAGTTAAAAAAAATTCTGAATGAATACAATTTGCAGGAAGTGCTGAAAAATAAAATGGTGAATTATATTTCATAATGTACTATATTCTCTTCAATGATGCTTCAACAATGATTTATTCTACTATGTAAATAAAAGTAATAAATAATGATATAAAAAAAAGGGATGAAGAACAGAAAAGAGAATATTTTACTGGCTGCGCAAGAAGTAGATTATTTATTTAGATATATAAAGAAGATTATTTCATTATGGTGTACGATTAACTAGAAAACTAATGAATTAGTAAACACCGTAACTATTTTGTTTTATAAAAGTAATTCTCAGAAATGAATACCCACTATCAGTAGAATAAAACTGAAAAAATTCAAGTTGCTACGTAAGCGTTGAATAGCGAGAAGTTTTTTCTTGAAAATATCACAGTTACTGGTTCACTAGAAAATTGACAAGAATAAGCATTCTGATGAACGACATGGTTTACATGTTCTGAAAAAAAAATTAATACACGTTCATTCTAGAAACTAGGTAGTACCTGCTTCACAACTGCTACTTTTTCAGTCAAAATGTTTCAGAGCCTTTCGATTGCTAAACAAATCTGTAAATCAAGAAGTAATCTAGTGGTTATCATAGAGCTTATAGTCAACTGAAATCTATTGGTACGTGGACACTAACTGCTAAGTTTTACACTTTTTGAAATAGAATCCTTCAAATCTTGTACACTAACAATAAAACACTTAACAGACCAACATGCTTTCCACTCGGAATGATATTTACTATACCAGAAATCAATATGCTTGAAGATTCACCAAATTTTTCTATACACAAAAGAGTTACTTGATAAACCGTCCCGACTATCTTATAAATTAAAACAAGTTAACTAATCACTAGTTTATTATCATTTGTATAATTAAGGGATACAGAAAAAAGATCATTTGCTTTGCTATCAACAGGAAGATATGAACTCATCTTAATTAAATATGTACTAGTCGCACAAGTCTGATTGTCTAGACTCAGTGGCCTAGGGGTAAATGCTGTGGCGTTTGACGCGAAGTGGACTGAGTTCGGATCTCAATGTGAACATCAGCACTGGGGTGCAGGTACATCCAACCGATAAGTCCCAAATAGGACCAAACGTGAGTCCTAAATTCCGCTTGTCAGTTACAAACCAACTTAAATATTGCTTGTGATTTATAGTTATATCGAAGCAATCTGCTTAGGAAGCACATATGGCAACAGAGGCTGACCATTTTCAGTTCATGACTAATCAAATGGAAGATACAAACTCATCCTAACTAAAAAGGCATTTCGTTTATCAAAAGCCGAAATAACTTCTGAAAGCAGCAATTCCTCATTTTGATAAATTTTGATAATGCAATAAGAAGACGAAGTTTATCAGAACTATGTGATACGTTTGCGTTATACACTTCGAACAATCTGATCACACATACACTTGTTAAGTCATTTATATGTGAAAAATAAAGGTCACTAAACAATTAAGAGTATAAGCAAAGTAAACAAGGCTAATAAAGCGAACAATGTGAATCACACTCTACCAAGGTAGGTTGAGTGAAAGTATAAAATGTTTTTGAACACACAAGGGGTAGGGAGAGAATAAACTTCCGTATAGCTAAGGGTTACAAACCTTAATATACGTCCTAAACCACTTTTATACAACACCACAAAAGATGATTTGATATCAATTATGTGGCCTGTCTCAACTGTGTGTTTAGCAATAGACAATGAAGGTTGTTTATCCTGTACTTTAATTTTTCCTTTCGAGTTCATTTGTTTTTGAGCCATTTGTGTATGTGTTCAGCTACCGCTACATGCAGATCACGATAGCTCCTCTCTATGTATGTGTGTCCACACATACACGTAAGGTGATAGACGCAGTGAGATGTGACGCATTCGATTACATACTGTTTACGTTTGTTGTAAATCTATGGCCTATACTTTTCTATTACAACTACCTTAGCTGCATAAAATGTCCTGCTGACAACCGACTTGAGCCTTTGTTTTATCACAAGGCTATTTGAGTCACCTCTGAAAGGTAACGTGATATAGACTGGGTTTTTTTTTGCTAAAAATGAAGTATGTTTCACCATACTGCAACATTTCCATCGATTTATGAGCTTTTTTGGATGTATGTACAGCATCAGTATTTCTGTCAGCAGATTTTCATTTTCCTCAATAGTATCCTATTAATTAAGGTCTTTACTAGACCCTTTATATATTGCCTGGACAATCACTATGAAATTCCATATACTACCCAGTCTAGATTGATGCCAAATATTTCATAGACCAATGTCCAACGAAGCATTATACTATCTATATTTTAAACTACAGATTGTAATTATGAGTCCCTGCTCGAATATGTTGAAATGGATATCTAAATCTATGATGCATACTTAACGACTAAGGAATAAAACGGTAATTCGAATTCATCATACGTTAATAAAAACTGTGGACTTCCTCATTATTAGTCATTTTTCTCTGGAAACATGAATGTTGTTGAGATTTTCGAGAGTCATTAAAGAACGACAATTAGTCTGTTACGCTGTAAATGCAAAACCCCTGCCACCCGTCTATCCGCTCAAGGTCACAAAAAATGTCATATTGCTGGAAATCGAAATTGGATTACAATTAACTTATGCCTAATTATGAATGTATTACTGTCCACTACAGTCGAATTTAATGTTAGCAGGAAAGTGGAAATATGAACCCACTGGATAAGAACCAGGATAAAATTTCAAGGGCATCATTCTTCCAGTCAGTAACCATTTGCATGTTTAGATTAATTCTACCACTATTATTATTAATACCATTACTGTAAGTGCTAAAATTCCTGAATAGTTAAACAACTTTTTTGTAAAAATTCATACTACTTTTTACAAAATAAGTAGCTTAGTTATTGTAACAAATCACATAGCTCTAATTCATTTAAACTTCTGAAAGTACTTATAATTTATGTGGTTCTTTGAAAGTCAAAATAAACTAATCATAGAAACTGATATTTTCACAGAGGCATTTATGCGGAAGCTCTGCTTATAATGGCTTATATATATTATGAAAATTACAGATATTTAGTATTTGCATTCCCGAATCATTAGTTCGTTTATAGCCTATGAATTCATTACTAGAATTTTATAAGCCATGCATTTAGATATCGATGCTATTCCTTGAAAACGCCCGCCAAAATTTTGTGATTTATCATGTTGTCCGTCAGAAGTAATAATACCTATAAAACGGTAGTTTTGTGAACAGCGTTGTAGTTTAGCGATTCTTAGTATAATTTAATTCAACAATCAGAAATTTATCCGCAAGAAGTGAGATCAGACTTGATCACACTGAAGGGAGTTCAAAACCCTCTCTTGACTAGTCATGAATCGTCATGTTATCCTGTACAGCCATAGATGACTTTTTTTAACAGTTTCTAACTTTGTCGAGAAACCACTCTAGAGATCTGCTATTATGTATTTGCAGAGTCGAAGTCATTTCTCACGTGAATGTATATTTTGCTGAATTCTAAACAAGTTCAAACAATAAAAAGACAAGTGTATAGTATGTTGAAAAGAGTTATGAGCATCTATCTAACATCATCAGTGGCTGGTTTTTATCAAAAATATTCGAAATATCGTTCAAATTTTCATCAAATATTTCAGTAAAATATTTTTCAAGTCCCGTTTCCTGCATTTTTTTTTTCACTTAAATGCATTCGGTCAGTAAAACTGCCTAAAAGACGGTGAACCTGAAATAGTTTATTTGGAGGTCCTAGAACTGAAGCTAGTAGCCTTTTAAAATCAAGGATTCATGAAAACTCAATAATTGTCAATAATAGCTAACTATATCCGTTTGTTGAATATTTGATGATAATTAACTAAGCATTTGATTTTAGTAATTTAATGAATATTTGATATTTTAAAATGATAGATGACTCCATTTAGCAGAAAAAACATGTAAGTTTTACGATTCATCAGTCACTACTATCATAATAATCTCTCAAAGAAACGCATATTTATTATGTTATCATGAAGTTAACCGATTGTATGTTAGTTATTTTCATTGCTGAGAATGATGCAGCATTCAAAAGTTACTTTGTTTTCACCTGTGAAAGTGTCGTTATATTTTTACTGTTGAAACAGTTGCTATGATCAAGCCAGCTTTTTAAGAGTAAGGGAAAAAGCTAGCATTAACCTTTAATAGAAAAGATGCAACTATAAAGCACAACTCGTGCGTTTATGTATAAGAGTTGATGAATCGCCAGTTTGTAGTAAAGTGGTGATATGACCTAGAGTCACTGATAGGTGATTCCACTCATCGACACCAACTGCGTTTAGTTACATATATATATGAAAGCGTGGAAGATAACTACAAACATGCCTTCCAAAACAATTCACTTAATACATAATATGAATATGGGGTTTGGCTTCATTCCTGAATGCAATTCTTCGCCTTAAATCATTAAGCAACATATCCGAAATTTGATCGAAAAGTTGACTTACTACTTATTATTTATTTCAAAGTATTTTCCTCTTCGCTAGTAAATCAGCTACAGTTCTCGTTTTAAACGATGGTGAAAATAATACCATCCTATTAGTACTATATCCAGTAAAAATTCGGCATTTTTTGATTTTCATTATTTCCTAAGGATGATTCTTCACGGTATAAAGGCCACCATAGTGACATTCATATTAAAACACTATATTTAGTGCAGACTGTCATAGTTTAATCACAACTATTCATTTACACTTTATTATTAACGTGTTTAGCGTAACTCCCCACTATCCATTAGTTCATTTTAAATTTACTTCCATAAATCCCTAAGCCCACTCAGCCCCCTCTTATCTTCAGTCACTTTAATAGGGCTGATTTTAGTCCATATACATCAGTGCACTGGATTCTCACAATATGATATAACACTTGAGTAAAAATTTCACTAATTTAAATTTACTTATACGTACTCGTTTTACTGATGATGGTTAAAGACGATGGATTCATATTACTTTTTTATTAGAATGTCTTCATGTAATGGATACTATAAACACATGGAATATTATAATTTGAGGGTATATTTATACAAAGCACATTCATTAAGTACATTCTTTTATTTTTACTTAAACCAATTATTTTTTTAGGAAGATTTTTGCCAGGACAATAATCTCAAAAAATTCATGTTAAGTCTTCTAAAAGTTAATGTTGCACAATATCACTGAAACAAAATTCTGTCTTTTAAATCTCTTTCTTAAGATGAAGAATACAAAATCGTCCATCAGAATTTATTTCTTATCTAGTTGGCGTAAATTTAATTAGTGGTTGTTGTTCCCAAATGAAATCACATTCCATTCAGGCGCTTTGCAATTTTTCTATCAAATGCATGATAGGTACACTTATCATATTTAATATGTTTGAAGTACTTTTCTGAATTATGGTGTTGTTTTTTTAATAAAGGCTCAAATTTCTGGTAGAGTTACGTGTAAAATAGATTCCCTTATCTAGTATCTTTAATTTTTATTTAATACAGAATATTTCCGAAATGTCGAGTACAAATTTGTATGACATAAGTTGGAGACAAATATTCATGCATGAATTCACTAGTCTATTTATTAAAATCAACACGAAAGTGTCTACAGAAAAACTAGTAGAATTATGGATGACTGCTTTATAAACAGGTTGTAAAAAAGTATAAATCGTCCATAGTAATTAGCTTTACTTACTATTATCAGTCATATATACTAAGTCAATTTCAAAATATGCTGAAAGCAAACATTATTACAATTATTATTCGTCTGAAAACCGTTTCTAGTTTATGTTAGATTAACGCCCAAATTGATACTTGAAAAAAACGATTCTATACATTCATTCATTTACTTACATAAATCAAATTTCAATTTAAAATTATTATTTTTAACAGGAAATGAAGGTACTACTTTTTTCCTTAGATTTATTTTGTATTGTACCTGTTTAGTATTCTACAGAGTACTAGTAATTAAAATACTGAGGTAGGTTCAACTGTTTGAAATTCGTATTGGTGTAATAGTGTTAATGCGATAGTCTTTTGTTGTCTAACATTTCTTCTAGAGAGAAGATATGAACAGACGTTTCATGCCAAATGATAACAGTTTTAAAAGTTACATTTCTACTCTTAATCAAGGTTGTGCCTATTGAATGACTTAATGGCATACAAACCAATGTCTTATTAAGGAAGGTTAATACTCAGTTACTTCAATCGTCAGTAATTCCCTATGAGACTGAGATGGGTCGACCTAATTGTAACTTAAGCTGATCATGAAGTGTCAAAAGAATTTTATCAACCAAGTTGCTGTAGAGCCTGTAGATTAAATAAATCTTATGTGAGAATGCACTGTCGTGTAAAATAGTGGTTGAGTGGATTGACGTAACATCAAAAATTACTATTATTTTATTATTGATAGTCTTTTTTAATGCTTACCCTACTTAAGAATATCATTAATGTCGATTTTTAATAAGCAAAAATAGTAATTTTTGATTGTATTTCTGTGTTAACCTTATTAATTTTCAGAATCCATTAGCTCTGAAAATTCTTTGCGTGTATTTAGTCTCGCTTATGAATTTTAATAACGGATGTAATTTTGTCAGTTCATTAAGAAAAGAAAAACAAATTACATAAAAATGTATTTTTTTAACTAGAGATATACGGGTGATAGATCCATTTTTCACTTTCTTATGTACCATGGCATGAAAAAAGCACCTAATGGCTATCGCTACTAACCTTAGTAGTAATAGAAAATTACAGAATCATGCGATATGATTAAAATAATGGCTGACTAGACGAGCAAGAGTGCGATTATGTCTTTAAGGAAATCATTTTATTATAACTTTCGGTATCTAATTAAGTAAAGCTTTACAATCCTTTTGCATGCGTAGACAAGTTGGAAATGAATGATCACAGTCAACTCTGCTAGAATGGTCGGTCGAAGAGAGGTACGATGAAAAACAGCCAGACTAAGGTTCGGCTGCGGAATCATACTGTAAAGGCAGAAGGCGTTTTGCTCAAACAACTAGCTCTGAATTGGCGTTTCCTCTGCAAGAAGAAAGGACGCGGTTATACAAAACTGGTTCTAAAACTGTACACCTCGACTTACTCTTTGGACTTCCGCCTAGAGCAGTAAGATCTTTACAAGTATTGGGTTAACATATCTAAACCCACCCAAAAAGGATATTTGCGATTGGTCCTACAAAGTTATCTTTTGAAAAGTTTAGTCACTCCTTTTCCAGACCGTCAGTGCCACCTCTCGTCCAGCATTCTTTTCAGGTACATCACGAAAAGGAATTTTTTGACAGTGCTGGTGAACGAGAAATTATAACTGCGTACAAAATTATCCTTTTACGAGGAAATCCCATCTATTCCTGATATTTTTTTGCTTCTACCATTAACTCACACTTTTGAGCTTCCACTCCTTTAAAGTTTATTACTAATCCTTATAATTCAGGTTCACGAAGTGCTATATCAGTTTTCTTGAAAACACTCTAAATTCCATTTTAGTGCTTGAAGTATGCAAACCAAATGTTAAATCAGTCTACTTAACAAAATCCCTAGAATCTGATGCAACTAAATGCATGTTGCGTCTCTGAAACACATTTACAAGATCATATCGTGGTTATTCATTTGGCTTCATACAAACATACAGAGCCAGAACAACTTACTCTAAGTTTTCTGAGAACTTCCCAGCAGGGTTCCTATGGCCATGTCAATATAGGTGTACCACCAAGTTTAAGGACAGAACAAGTACCTCTTTAATGGACTCTTATTGACGGTAGCTTACATACTGCCCGTCTAAAACCTCGGAAAGACATGGGCATAATCTGATGTTTCGACGTCAACTCTATAATGCCCTTACAGATTGAAGTTCAGAGGTAGTAAAAGATGAGTTCTACAGAGAGTTCACTGGCTTCCTCCATAAAACCTGATGCTCTGACACGGTAAACACTGAAAATCATTTTAACACTCAAGTCAGTTGGCTAAGATAAGCCGGATAATATATGAGTAATTTTTTGTGTATGAGACCAATGAACGGATAGTGAAGGCTATCTTATACAACTGTCTTCATATAGCATCTTATTTCTAACAGACAAACTTTAATCATGTGGAGTGACACTGTAGAAACTTGTAGTTGCCAACACATAGATAGATATAAATATGCTAATCATCTACCATTTATCGTTAGAGTGGGCTACATGGTTAATAGTCGCTTCCTTCCACCTTAGTAATTAATTATCACCCTCTTGTCTATATGTCATATGGTTTCACGTATACACCTATTTCATGACTATATGATTTCGTTGTACTAACTGTAGTATGTAACCCGATTAAATGCATATATGTGCCAGGCTTTACGCTGTTTATTATTGACAGAAGCCCTCCTATCTTTCCTGTTAGATCCACTACCAAAGTGGTCACAACTAGTTTCTGGTGATATGAGAATAATAACTTTCCCTGTGGTCATATAATCATTGTAGTGTCACCACATATCGTCCATATATATGCCACATTTGTAATACTACGAATTACTAGTAACTCTTTGATCATCTAGCGAAAGCATACAGGTTTAAATATGGTTAATCTGATCTCTTCTAGTCACCACCAATTTCTTAATCGATTTATAAAGTTATAATGTAACTAACGCCTTTGATCTAGAAGCGGTTTACTTAGGTCTACATAGGTAAATAAGCCAGCTCATTAGAACAATAGACCTTCTGTCTTTCAATTCGACATATTTGTGATCACCTCATGTCAATTAAAATAGTTATCAATCAATTATATCTATTATTTATTCACTAAAAGTTTAGATGATAAATATTGAAATTATTTTCATGAAATCTTTTTTTCAAAGACATTAAAATCGAAATGATACATTAAAATTAAAAGAAAAGTATTCGATTCTTTCATAATAAAATTTCATTCCTCTACAAATCTAAGAATAGCATGGCAACTAAAATGTGTTCATATATTAACAAGCTACATCTTCCTCATTATTTTGTAGCTTATAGCAATTATTATTTATGATATTCATTAATATATATTTACGTGTACATATGCGAATGTATAAGCCACGTGCTCTTGCAGTCAAGAAAAAAACCTCACAAACACTCATACGTACAAATGAATATATGTCAAAAAAAGATAAACAAGAAATCTGGTAGCTTGTTGCTGAGCTCATTAAATTGCTTTGGCTTTCTTCTACTTAGGATAAATAGCATTTGAGCATAAAGGTAGAGAAAAAGTGAGAGAGATAATGAAACATTATACTAGACAAGTTGTCTCCCATAAACTTTCACCCTATAATTTTTATTCTCACTTTCCTTTGTTTTCTGACCTATTTTATGTGAGAGCATTTATGACATATCTCTCTACTCATATATATATATATATATATATATATATATATATATATATATATAAATCTTAGTAACTATAGTATCATCAAAATATAAAACATGATTTTGGACACCTAGAATGAAATTTTACGACGTTTAATCCCATGTGGTTGTTGAAGTTTGGATTCTAGAAAGTTGGATGGAAAGAATCCATGAAAACAAATATAAGGATGATTAATCTAGTTCTCAACTATGTCTACACACGCATGCACATCTGGATTATTTGTTCTAAGTCGAGAACACAGAAATAGATTGAATTCAATAAATGATTATCCTATAGAAGCATTGTATTTAGTTCATGTTTATAGTTTTGTAGCCCTTTTCCAGTAGTTGTAGGGTAATAAGTAACAGTCAACAATTATTTTTGCGAGTGATACTTCGGTGGTTTCAATCTAGTCTAATCAACTTACTTAGACCAATTCGTAGAGTTCAATTAAATTTCAACAATTCCCATGACACCCGACTGCAACTAATATCAGCTCACTAGACACTAGCTTTTCGAAGTAATTTCTTGAGTTCTAGTAAAAAGTCGTGACCATTCGAGTTTAGCTGTGTCGAGTGTAAAGCGATTACCCACCGATGGCAATGGATGAGGTGAGATGACTGAGTTAGGAATACCGATTGTTGGAAGCCAGCTACAGTGGTTAAGCGTTCGCTGTAAAGCCCGGGGGTACTGGGTTTAATTCCTAGGTGGGTCGTGAATGCGACTGGTGAATAGTCCCATACTTCAGTGAAACGTCTATCTAGTGCTCTTAGTTTCCTTTGGTTGTCTAACTCATACTAGTTGATTATGTAAAATTCAAGTTTCTTAAATTATCAAGCATTAACTCAATATTCAGACTGGAAACAAGCACTAACTGATATGTATGACAACATATCTAAATATCAGATGAATTTTATGATGTAAAATCAATGTCTTTGACATTTATGTATCATAAACCCTATATAAATGGTCTTTATCCAGTTTATGAATCTTTTGTCCAGTCAAAAAGTGTAATTACTTCACTATTAAACAACCAATACAATCACAAACAAATAATTCAGAGCTCCAATAAAATTTAAGTGAATACTTGGAAATACAGAATGTATCAAATTCCAAAGCCTCATATTCTAAAACTGATTTCCAACTCTTATAACTTTAAACACAAAAATCAGTGGAAATTTTCCATTCTTTGTATCCATGCTTTCTTAATGATTATATAAAGGACTAAATACGTAGTCGTGCCTGCTTGATGACTGACTAAAAGTACCTTATGACAGCATTTAGTATATTTTAACCTCATGTTGCCCATCCTAATGACAAGTTTGCATTTCGTGGTTACTGAGTTGTAACCATCACTCAAGATTCTAATAACAATTTGACGACTAACTGCCATGGTATTAATCAGAATAGTATAAAAAAATATCAATCTGATGGTATTTTCCTTTTGATCTGTAACAATCTCTTAATCAGTATCTGCCAATTAAGGATTAAGTTCATCTATGTGAAACGAAATTTTTTAAAACATTTACTTGTTCTAAAATGACTAAATGTTTTGAATAAACTTTTAGTTCACAGTTTAAAATTCTGTATATTTTTTGAAAAATGGTGTTATAGACTTGATAAGTTTTTCAAAAGACGAAACCCTAATATCGACTGTAGCTGCGATTCATTTAAAAGGTCAATTTTATCTATAAAAGTGTTTTGCTTAAAAGCAATATGCATATGTTGACAATAAAAAAAGTTTAAAAGATATATGATTGGAAAGTAACAGTGCATGTAATCTATAACGAAAGATTCATATTTCTTTTGTTAAATTTTCAGTATGTTGACATTAGTGTCAATTGTCCTGCAATCTCTACAAGCATATAAGAAATTTTGAAATACACCTCAAAGATATCTCGAATGTTTTTACAATAAAAACCATGATTCTTGTGATTCATCCCAGTTAATTGCATTAAAATCATAGGTTTTATGATTTTGATAGTAAATAATAAGTAGTATAATAATTGTTACTTATTCTAGTATGTACTCCAGGTAAATAAAATCACCAATTGATAAAATATAAAACACTTAATTATATTACAGTACATACTAGGTAGTATTTTTCAAATTAAGCAATAAGTACTATTGAAGAGAATTTCCCTATGGCATATAACG
The DNA here is from genome assembly GCA_025215515.1 of Schistosoma japonicum. Lineage (NCBI taxonomy): Eukaryota > Metazoa > Platyhelminthes > Trematoda > Strigeidida > Schistosomatidae > Schistosoma > Schistosoma japonicum. The sequence continues at coordinate 16,954,840 of CM046064.1, forward strand.
TTTTAATAGTTTAATTTGCGTTACCATAATTATGCTAGTTACATTGGTACAAACCATAATCTATCTGTTTGCTTAACTTTTTAGAAATCCATAAGCAAAGACCAAGTGTAAAGTAGGAAATTAGATTATCCGACTTCTGTATTCATCATAAATTCCATAGATATAACATCATGAGAGTAAAATGAAGTTCAAACAATAGTATAACATTCATCCATACTTCTTATCTTGACACGGCTAAATACTTACTTACTTACTTACTCCTGTAACCCCTCTCGGAGGAGCATAGGCCGCTCACCAGTATTCTCCATTCAACTCTGTCCTGAGCAATCCTTTCAAGCTCTCTCCAGTTACTGTTCATCCTTTTTATGTCTGCTTCCAGCTCTCAATGCAGTGTGTTCTTTAGGCCTTCCTCTTTTCCGTTTTCCAACAGGATTCCAAGTTAGTGCTTATCTCGTGATGCAGTCTGATGATTTCCGCATTGTATCTCCTATCCATTTCCAACGTCGTTTCCTGATTTCCTCTTCAGCTGGAAGTTTGGTTGTTCCCTTCCATAGTAGGCTGTTGCTGATGGTTTCCGGCCAACAGGCATTCAATATTCTGCGTAGACAATTGTTTATAAATACCTGTACCCTCCTGAGAATGTTTGCAGTAGTTCTCCACGTCTCAGCTCCATACAGAAGAATTGACTTGACGTTCGAGTTGAAGAGTCTAACTTTGAGATTGGTAGACAGTTGTTTGGAGTCCCATATATTTTTCAACTGTAGGAATGCTGCCCTTGCTTTGCCGATCCTTGCCCTTACATCTGCATCGGATCCCCCCTTGTTCATCGATGATGCTCCCCAGGTATGTAAAGGTATCCACTTCTTCCAGAGTTTCACCATCAAGTTCAATTAGGTCGGTGCTCTCGGTGTTGAATTTGAGGATCTTGCTCTTTCCCTTATGTATGTTCAGGCTTATTGATGCTGAGGTTGCTGCTACGTTGGTTGTCTTCACTTGCATTTGCTGGTGTGTATGGGTTAAAAGAGCAAGATCATCCGCGAAGTCCAGATCATCGAGTTGCTAAAAAAAACGCTAATGGCTAAATAATCTTTCAATTAAACAAGTAAAAATTGAAGTTTCTTAATAGTTTTTGAAAATTATTGTTATTATATATGGAATTGTCACCAAAATCAGAGTAAAACATATTTACTGCTATTCATTTGTTTAAAAATAATCCAATTTAAAAATCCGCTACACTAACATACATTTACATTCAAAGGTCGAAGAAATGTCACAATGTTTAATCCTAAAACTTGATGACTTAGTTGATTAAGGGATATTTAGTAAAGGTCACTTATCGCTTTGATCTACATGATTATTTTAAATTTCCACTGCCTCCACTTGAGATTAAGATGATAATTAGTCGTGTATAGAATTTACTGAGGTTGTTTTTCCGGAAGTAAATCCAGTTTATTCTATTAAATGTTAAATACGATATTATCAGAAGTGCGACATACAAGTGATTTTAATCACTTTACTCCATAAAGTGAAGTGGAAGATTTCTGAAAGCTACTTTCATTCTTTTATTTAGACGATTTACTCAATTACAGTTAATGTGTTAACACAATCTAAAAAAAAGTGGCCGATGAAGAGGTCTTGTTGTGTTGCTTACCAGGTAATTTAAATTAATTAATAAACTAATGCAGTAGTCATTTAAAATTACAGTCTATGAGTCTAGAATTGTGAGTATTAAAATGACTAATTCATAATGTTAACTTCAGTCACTTTATGCATCAGATAAATTTGTAAGGGGGATCATAATCATCATCAGAATAAATACATGTTTAGTGCGAGAGGGGGGTGGATGGGTGATTGAAATATATGTAAGTAGTGTGAACAAAAGTCAAAATAAATGTTGCGATGGCAACTAAGGTAGTGTATACAATTGTATTCAATGGTAAAATAGTGAGTGATTTCTATAATTGTTCATTTGATTAAGAGATGAATAAAAGTAGTAAAACAAAAGTAAGAGTAATAACAACAGTATTATTTGAAAAGGAAAGACAAAGTTAGGAAAATAAATGGAAAGAAAATCGATATTCATGTTAAGTAATTTGTGCTAGTTTATCATAAAGTGAGTAATAACTTCATTGGTCTGATGTCGGGCATAGTAAATGAAGCAGCAGTGTGTATTTCATTGGCACTCAAAGTTCCGGTTTTTTTGACCTGAATAAATATTGTCATTGCTGTTTGAATAAAATATGAGTTTAATCGACTTCGGTAGACTGTTATCAACACAGTAGACTATTGAAGACAACTGACTACTCCTTGCAGTAGGACTTCGTTTAATCTAAATAGGTGAGCACCCCACATACACTCGGCTACATTGAAAGATATTCACCAGCACGAAAATGTGAATTCGCGGAGCATCGTAAGATGTAAGACACTTAACAGGAGAACATGATTCGTAAGCGAAAAAGAGAGGTAATTCCATTTTTAGTAACGGTGTCACTATCCAACACATGGAAAATATTATTAATGGATTTCATGCATTAAGCGTTCTCTGAATCAATCAATCCTCTGGATTGATATTTCACAAAAATTGTCACCTTTGAACCTTAGACAAGTAAAAGTCCATTTCTTCAGTGCCCTTTGAACCATTTCTACCTTAACTTTCGTGGCAATTTACTTGATTAGAAACTTCTAGAGATATCCATTTTCTGAAAGTGTATCACACAATGTGTTCAGTTCTTCTACCATATTATCAATAGGACATATGGCTGTTATTCTATAACTAAGTGACTTTATTAGATTTCTTTCTATTGAAAAGGTATAAATGTAAGAAAATATGTATATTATTCTATCTACTTGCGCTCCTTGCTGAAGTTTCTTCTTATCAATTCATCACCTCATTATGTTAGCAGAACATCTAAAAAGGCTACCCTACCCTAATATACCTTACCCTTCACTTATAAACTTGACGACTAGGTGCATATTGTTAAACTGTTCAAAAATTTCTAACTGTGCTGTAAAATTTTCAGAAAAGATGAAGACTATCCATATACAGACAGCTGAATTTGAATTTTTAAATAAATTGTTTTAGTGGGCCAGTTCCTCGTTTAGGTTTAACAAAAAATGATCTGATGTCAGTTAATGAACCAAGTGAAAGCTTACAAATATGATAATCTGAAAATACCACATACTACTAATTTAACAGACACGTTGAAAATATATACTGAATACATAGTGAATAGCTTTCACGGATCTAAATGTCTATTGATTCCAAATTCCACTATTAACCACAATCCAACGTTAATACAACCATTTATTTGACGGTAATATTTAGGTTATTCACTTAAGTTGTACATATGCTAATAGAGAATAACCAATTGCAGACTTTTATGTCAACAATGGAAAAAAATACAATCGTACCACTAGTTTAACAATAAATGCTTACAATTGTATTGAACTAATAAATTGAATGTATCAACAAAGTATTTGTAAAATACTGTACCCTAACTACAAGGCTTAAATAAAACATAATTAAGCGATACAAAGAAAGAAATCAAATAATGACCAGTAGGAAATTATCAAATTACCAAATCATAATGACAAATCTAAAAGTTATTCATGTGAGAAAAGTAATTCATCATGTTCACACTTTTAATATAGATTTCAATTTTATGACTTCCTAGCTATTATCAAATATTTACATTCTTCTCGAAATATCTACAATAGCATCTTTTTAATCTGTTACTATGCTAAAAGAATGATATTCGATATGTTAAATTAAACAATATGCTTTATAGAAATTAGAAAGAACGATTTAAATTAAGTCACAGTAACCAAATATATTCTTATGCAAAATACTTTAGGAATGAATAAGATAATATACAACAAGGTGTAGTGAGTAGATGGAATAATAAATGAATGGTTCCTTTGTTACAGTATGCAAAAAAACTATAAAAACGTTATTGTCATTTTGCTTTAGGTGGTTATGTTAATAAGTGTGTCTGTTGTTTACTCTTCAAGTGTCATTACAATAGATTCAATTTTTTTATTTATTACTCGTCATCTTGTTGAAATATGAATATATGTCGGTAACTGAGGATTTATATTTTTTACTAATAGAAATTGTTCTTTTGTCTTTCTTTAATTTCTGAACAAAGTCTGTAGGAAAGAAATTTCTTCGTGGAAATGGTTTTTGAATAAATTTCTTCCACTACGGCTTCATCATTTCCCAACGTTAAAAAATATTCAAAGCGAACAGTAGTCAGAGTGAGGACAGTTAGCATTCACAAAACAATTAAAAAGATTTTCAAGATTTTGTATTCTTTAGGGAATAAAAGTTTGAAATTTATTTCTTATAAATCTCCTTTTCGGATACATTTTGGGAACTAACATTATTTACCTGTTCATTGAACTAATTCTGTGTAACCTTAAGCTTCACGTAATGCTGATTGTATTAACAATATGTAGGTTACATATTCAGATGAATAAGGTTATAGAATCATTGTATGCTATATAAACTATCCTATTCCGGTACAGTGAATACAAAGATTTGACTCTTTGTGTGACTGATTGTTCTGGGTTTGGTTTCTTCAAGGAACAATTATGTGTGTGTGAGGGGGTGAATTGGTGTGGAATAACTATCTAGTATCTTTAGTTTTTAACACAGTTCCAGTGAAATTTACTTCATGTAATATAAAACTTCTTTTACTATAAAGAATATTGAAAAATTCAACACTGCACCATCGTGTGTTACCAAAATAAATTGTTACTGAACGCTTATTATGTCACACAAGCTGAACATTCTTTTAATGCAGTGTTGTTTTTCATAAAATTCAATTTTTACCAGGTCACTTGAAGTACTTTGAGTAAACGTTTAAGATGAAAAATTTCAGACATTCTGAATTTTCTGATGGGAATTTCGATTCATCGTCGTAAATAATCTTTGTGTGAGTTTCCAGCTTAGTTAGCTCTGAACTGTTTATGTTTTCAGTGTAGTAGAACTACACTAAACTTTTAATAAACTTTATTAGTTACTTTATTTAAAAGTTTCTGTATGCAAATCTGAACAACTAAAAAGGGCCCTACCCATTTCATATAGATCTATGAAATGTAATTTGAAATTCATAAGTAGAACATTCGACAACTTTTTTTATAAAGTTTATTATTTCTTTTACAGAAAATCATTCATACATAAAGGCAGCTTTCATAACAAACTGAAACTAACTAGGTAATAGCTGGAAACCAAACAGTATTGTTTTGATTTTTCTTAATTCAAGGTGTATCATCAACACCGTCTTACTTGATTGAGTGTGGAGGCCAAATGCTATTTGTCATTTATGTAACTATAAAGTAGTAATCACTCAGATGGAACTTATTTTCCAATAGCCTGTTATTCATACTGATGACAGGTATTTATTGCGGGCAGAGGTAACATGACTTGTTATACTTTTCTAGCCACTTCGAGCCACGACTGACCTCATAAACAACTAAAGCCTTTATACCAGCTTACACTATTTGCTTGTTCTATGGTCTTGAAGAAATTTTGTTGAGCTCTTTAGAGAGCGATCATCAGTCTTGGTAACTTAACATTTGCATTCATTATAGTCATGCAAGAAAGGGAGCAATCACCGTAAAAGGAAAACACTGAGGTTTCTTTTAAAAAGAGGGATTTATTTTCAAACACCTAGTTGTTGTTTTTTATATACTAGTACATCCTATCAAATTGCATCAGGTATTCTTTAAAGTTTTAATTTGTGGAAGTAGTTTAATATACTTAATGTTAAAACACCCTTATCTATCTTGTTTCCTCCGTTATAAATATCATGTAGCCACTCATTCCTAATTAAATTAATCAAGTTAGTCAGTTAGAACATTTTGTAAATTAATGTCACAGTTCCGTCCTACTAAAATTTAAGACTGAACATTTCGCTTAAGCTGAATTAATTGTCCTAATATTTACACTTTAATCCAAATAATAGTGCTCAGCTTGATATCATCAGTGATATGATGTATACATATATATGTCCATTGTAGGCACTAAGCAAGTTAATTCTAAAAAATTAATAACAAATTTTTACAACCTAAATTACTGGACAGTTACAAGTGTTTCAAAGTTTGGTTGTCATACTCTATTCAGCAATAAAATCCAGTGAATAGTAGTGCCTTTCAGGGAATGCTCGACCGATGCGATCAAACTAACATCTTAAGAGATCATGAGTAGTGGTATTTAGTTGAGATGACGAATAGTAAACAAAAAACTTTATTGTACCGGTAATCACTTCCGACAACTATTCATTTCTTATTCATCATTTATCTCGCTGGTTAAAGATTTTCGTTTAATCACTGATGGACTAACAAATTTTCATTAAGATAATGCTTTCTTAGTTACATAAATATTTAATGCAATGATAAATGTCTAATCGAGTAGAAGATATCCTGTCTACTCATACACATGATTATTCAACATAAAACGATTGAATTGCTATAGTTCATAGAAAACTAATAAGTACACATTTAACAGTGCATACAGGTACACATAATGACACAGAAACAACTATGATAATAGGGACTAATACAAATAAACCAAAGGTTACATTTCAAAGATTTAATTATTTAACTATATAGTTTATTTACGTCTTGAATTAATAACAAAAATTAATCTCTACAGTAATTATACGCTTCATTGTTTCACTATGTTAATTCTTCTTTAGTTATCTTTATTTTACTAATAAATAAACGATATTACTTCCTATTTAACTTGCTGGTTTCTATCACTCAAAAGTGCATTGAATAAACCTCCTGCAGTGTAGATTCAACAGGATATGCATACATTTTATACTTGTATGTTATAAGATACACAAATTGTTGATACTGCTTTATATACATACATATCTATATACAATAGTTATTATAATTTCTTCATGACTAACTAAATATTAAGTTTTAAAAATAAATTATTATATCCTTTTAATTTATAAAGGTCATTTGCATGGATCACTAAATTTAAGACTCTTTAAAATGTCTGGATAAGATTATAATCAAAGTAACTAATTGTTTATTATTAAATTTTTAAAAATTTCAACTTTTTGTCTAATTTAAATTTTAGTAACTTTACAGTTTTCAAAAGAAATACACAACAACAATTAATTCATTGATATTTATTTTAACTGAAACTAATTTAGATAACTAATGAAAAGACAATACTATGTAATATCATTACGAGTTAATGAATTATGATGAATACTAAGATATTTGATACAAAATCAGTGATATTTTGCAGAGTTAGAATAAATTCACTATATTTTAAGGCTTCTTATTAACTACAAATAACATCATGAAATAACAATATAAAATTGAATGTTAGATATACTTTGTCGGTTAAGATTGACACATGTAGAAGGAATGAAAATCAAAGTCATAATAATTAGAATAGAGTATAAAATATGCTAATGAGCGTAGGTACATTCAATATGTATTTATAAAATAAATGCATGCAGGAATAGTTTATAGAGTGGAAATTGGGCAACCGTAATAACATTTATAAAAGGTATTACGCAATCGTAATAGACCTAAAACTGATGATGGCATAGTTACACAATGAATTTTATACAAAAATGGTTTAATCAATGAATATTAAAATGGTAACTACAATATATTATAAAATAATATTATCATTTTCGCCAAAATAAATTAATGCTTGTCATGCAACTCTTCTGTACCCACTGGTCAGTTCGGTAACGTTAGGCAACGACTGACTCTGTGATAAAGCGATATTAAAGTTACTGCTTCTCCACTGATCAAAATCAATTGTCTGAGGTTTATGAGTAATGAGAATATGTTATTTTATTTACAGAACATTTCAAAACTGAGGAACTCGATCATACCTATCAACTATCGGTAACTCAAACAGAGGAACTCTTGCGTAATTCACTTTATTTCATGTATGATAAAAAAAATGTGACCAAAAATTCAAGCTCTTATTATGTCATTTGTGTAAAATATTTAATGGAGATGAAAATGCTACTTGTCCAGTGGATGCATGGTTTCAAGAACGGATTTTGTAGCTGCGTTGCTTTTAGTTTAAGATGATTAATGAAAATTGACTAGAAACCTTGGATTCATATTTTACTGCTGTTAGACACTTAAAATCCATTGGAGCCTGAAAATGTTGAAAAAGTGCTCTTTATGAAATTAGAGTCTTTGTTACTTATAATCATATTGAGAAAAGTATTTACTTAACGATTCAGATTATCACTAACTTTCTGTAAGAATGAGATCTTTGCACTAATTCTTGTTACATCCCTAAAGTTTAGTACCGATCGAATTATATTAATTGATTTGTAATATGATCACTAGTCCTAGAAACTTAGCATCATTGTACACTTTTGGTGGTTTCGCATCATTACAAACAATCAACAGAAAATCACAAGTTTTTGTTTCTTTTACATTCAATATATTAACATCGTAATTATTCCAGACAATCTAATTAAAAATATTTATTACATAATTTTTCACACAGCAACTAAATTAATTACCACGTATAACAATTAATCATCACTCATTTACACATTCAAATAACATTTATACCAATATCCAGCATTAACTCATCAAAGTACATCATTTGATGATGTATGTACTCCTGAATGATTGTTTTAGTAATGCACATGTACATTAATCTATTTTAAGTTAGCTTACTTTTAATAAATTAAAATCAATGATAATTTATTTTCTAAATAAAGTACAATGAATATTTTATTACTAATAATGAATAATAATACAACAACTAAACAATAAGTTTTATATTTAATGCTCAGATTGACTATATTTATTATTAAAATAAATAAAACAGACAATTTGTCTACAAAAACCAATGCGGGTTACTTAAATGCTTATCTGTTTGACCATTACAACAGTAGTCAATTAATTAATCATACAATTCGACAAAGAATATGAATGTCTGATACAATTTGTATTTGCACTTTAATATTTTCAAGGTGATAACAAGATAAACAGTTCGTTTTTTTTTATTTGATAATTTGTAGGTGTTAATTTACAAAAATAATGAATTAAGACTTTTAAATTCATACCTGGTTAAGAGATATGAAATTAGGGTACATAATGTAAAGGTGATCTTGACAAGAACATTGAACTAGTTGAAACAGAAGTTTAGGTTAGAGTTATATGCAACTTTTAAAATAGTTACTTAATATTTTGCATTCATTATTCTTGATCATTTTCTCGTAAATTTAGCTAATCAACCCGTATATTGATACATAATTTAAACTAGTTTTTTTCACTTCAAGAACTGTTATATTATTTTAACATTTTGGAATCTGGTTATCAGGTTGGGCTACATTTACAGTTTCATAGGAACCAGTTATGGATAATTCTTAAGATGTGGAATAAAATTCATGATGAAAATTTCTCATACTTATGTCACTCGCTAAATGAATAAAAGACTGGCCAAAGATGATAGATGCAACACTTAGTGAACATTGAAACCGTTGCGGAAAACCATTAATTGATAAAAATTTAAATTGTATTTTCATGAAAATTAGTACTAACTAAATGAAAATATCATTAATCTGTTTGATGTCTAGCATCATCCATCGATAGCTTATTGTCAGTCTATACAAATGTCTTTAAAAAAGATATTACAACATTTAAATGAAATCAGTGAAATGCGATTAATTACTCCAAGATTATCCATACACATGAATTTAAAATTAAGACGAAACGAAGCAGCGAAAACTCAAATATTTTCACATTTCCTATACTGAATCCATCTTATTTAAATGTAACATGGTGTTCACTACAGTTTCAAGGAGACAAACTGTGTACATAAAGAATAATATTTTGTGCTGTTAAAATCTGATCACATCTATTTTGTTTCTAGAATTCTGATCTGCGACTAAGTTCTCAACTATTTCAAATTTGCAAAGACACTAATTATTTAAAGCAAATCGTTTTAAATTAATCAGTGTCACATGCTCTCAAATTGTTTCAATGATCTACACTTTTCGTACAAAAAAGTCAGATAAGATATTTATTACCTTAAGTGAACAATATACTCCCTTATTGTTTAAATAAGCATGAATATTCGTATGATTCCACAGTCACTAATTACAAAGTGGGAGATGTTAGAATAGGAAGATTATAGAATGACAAATGGAGTTCTGATTTGCTGCAACAAAAAATAAACGGAATATTACAAGGTGATTAGTTAAGTGGTAAATTACCACTCGTTTACCGTTAAATCAGACTTCGAGACATATCGTTAATGTCTTCACAATTCAAGTTAATATAATATATACACTAAAATATGTAGGTGAATTCTTTATGACAGTACACTTGCGAAAATATGTACTAGCCATAAAAGTAGGTGCTAAATATGATGTAGTTGACTCTTTAAACAGGATTGATTATTACTACAAGTTTAGGAATTTAAATGTCGTCAAAAATTGCTAATAAAGTCGAAAACGGATTAAACTTATTCCTTTCAGCCGAAGTGAAGTCATAAAATGCTATGTAGAACAGAGTATAAGTAAGTAAATACGAATATACTGGGTTTTATACAAACCTGTAAACCAAACGTGTGGTAAACAAATATTCGGATAACTCATCAACACACTAATAGTAAAGTAGAAGCTTCGCATAAGATAATATCTTCATGACTTGATTCGAATTTCCGAAATTTGCAAGATATATATGCATAGATATACTGCAAATTTTTTCCATTTTGGCTACTTATTACTTATGAAAATTAATTAGTCGAGTGACTTTATCTCGTAGATTCTATTCAGTCTAACTGGAAGAAAATGCATCGTTATGCAACTTTAATAATTTTAACTGAAAATAAAGTAGGCTCCTTAGAACAGTGAAGTAACAAATTGACGAGGACATGTGATTGTTAATTACGTTCCTTAAGAAACCCTAAATCAACTAATATAATTCAGTTAACACTAGGGACTAAATAAACATGAAATTAGCCACTAATCAGTTGTCAGCTGCTGCAAAAATGTTTAATTCTATAAGGAGTCAGACACAGCCCGAATAGCCCAGCGTTAATATCTCAGACTGTAAAGTCTAATAATGAGAGTACTAATCCTATAAAAATCTTAGACACAGACCTGCATGTGCATGGATATGTGTATGTGTATGTATATAAGATCATCCACAAAGTGAAACCTCTAAGTTGATTTAATTATTATTTCTTCTACATATTCCTCCGTTTGATGTAAACGTGTCACCATACGCTGTTATTAAAGGCAAATGATAAACACATTTAAATTTAATTTATATCTTCTATTAATATACTGAAGTTAACCGATGTATCGTTGTTAGCTGTAGATCACATCATATAAAAATTTAAGAAGAATGAAACTAAAGTCAATTCATAAGAATCCGAGTTAAATGATCATATAACATTGTTAACAATTCAGTTACAATAATCAGTTCACTAGTGATTAATTTCAACACAACCCTGAAATTTTGATGTGAATAACTAACTGATAGGGTTGGGATTTTTAAGGAGTGAGACAGTTATCACCAGTGACAATGTGTACTTGTCTCGTTATATCACAATTTGATGAAAGTGAAAATTTTACCACTGGACACCTGTTAAGTGATAAAGAGATTTAGGTGCCCTGGGTCGAATCTCCCGGTGCGATCTACAGTATGTACTGTCGAAGTGTGGAATAATAGGACGAAATAGCCATGCAGTTCCCATTGAGTTTTAGGGATACGCAACCAACATCAATCTATGACGAATACAAAGAAATATAATTAATGCCTATCATTACGAAACCATCTCAGTTCAAATGAAGTGATAATTAGTACTAAATAAATAGCCGTGAAGTAAATGATCGTCGAAACAGAAAGTTTACTAGTGGTCTCTTTCTGCGTGGATCATATGAAAAATTCAATAAATGATTTTCAAAACCACGAGATGGTTAGTTATTTACCGATTATTTCATTTTAGCTATCTTTGTTCTATAACATAATTTGTTTCATTATCATCAGTTTTCAGAAAATAAATAAGTATTTTCGAGTCGAAAAATTTCTATCTTACTTTGTTTACGTATCAATATGACTTTAGTGTTAAAGAAGGGTTTCAATACTGTGTACTTGGAGGTAAATGAGAATACATATGCATAAAAATTTCAGGTTGAAATAAAGTAGTATTAATATTCGTAGGGTATCATCGAAAACCATGGAGCACTGAAGAGCTGTTTCGTCCTGGTATGGGACTCCACAGCAATGCACACCCTTGATTCCACTCTAGGAGCTTCAGGTTGGCGAACACCAATGGGCAGGCATCCAATGGTAGAATTCCAACTTCCGTGAATTTATGATATGTAGCGTGATGATCACCCATTGTCATTGGTGATAATTGTACAAATCCCAGCACGTTTGAACTCCACCAGTCACAATTTCTCACTAGAGCTTCAGGGACGTCCTGAACTTTATTATTGTAATTAAATTGAGATGATTTGTTTTTAATGGTACCGTTTCAACATCAGTCTGTGTCGTATTCACTCAACTAAAAATATCAGTTTCCGTAGACTATCTCAATTTAATGTTAATATACTAAATATTATATCACTACGAAATCGCAAGTAATTACGAAAAATAGAGCACTACAACAGTAACACTGAAATAAACTTTTAAATAATTCTACTACACGCACTTTTAATTGCCAATAAATAATATTTTGAGTTTAGCAAGATAAAAGTCTTTCCCATTGTAAAATTGTGTTATTCGCTTAGCTATTTATTCCAGATAGCCATCAACTTTTCAGTGGTTACTAAAGTAATGATAACGGTTTGTAACGTCATACTTCTGTTATATTAAACTGAAATTGTTCAGTCATATTTCAGTGGGCAATGAGATGACTCTTCAAATGGTAGATACTGGGCTCAGAGTTCATCGTGAACATTAAAAATGAGATATTGACTCATCGCGAATGAGATGAAAGGGACATCCTGAATTCCGCACTTATCCACAATCTAGATGTACCATAACTTACGGTCAAATTTACTCTATGTGTAAGTGACGCAGAATATGAAAATTGCAAAGAGATCGGTAAATTGATGTTTATAATTCCTATAAGTGGAAGTTGTAGATGCTTACTAATGTATTTCATGTTGTTTAAGCTGAAGTGAAACAAATATATATTAGGGTATGCTAAGACTAAGAAATTAAAGGCTTTGTTATTTGTTTATTTTTTTAGTGGACTAGATGTATTCTTTAGAAGAGAGTATTATTCATCTCCCCCCCCCCACTTGGCAAAGTTTTAATGTTAATTTTTTGGCTGGAAATGTAGTTGCTTATTGAATAGATGCCCAGAATAGCTCACTTGCTAAAGGGGAAGAAAACAGCGTAAAAAAACTAAATTGGATACGAGGCAATAGATGACTCAAATAATTATTTCCTCTATCTTATACTTGTTTATTACCCCTCCAATTGAATACATACGTTTTAACAGAAGCCGCAAATTTTATTGACCTTCTAACCCTCGCAAGTTTACAGCCAACCAATCAGAACATTTATCGGGTAGATTTAAAACTTTTGCATTAAGGAAATCAAGTCTAGTCTAAGCCATCAAAATTTTCTGAGACTTTGTCACCCAGTTTACTACCAAACATTGTTGAAATATAAGTTAAACAATATCACTACATTTCGAAGCTATTTCCACCCCACTTTGTTGTAAATTTCAGACATGACAAATAACTGTTACTATAATATAATTTGTTAGTTAATAATATTTTCTTGTCTATCTTTTTCCACCCTTATTTGTTGATTTAAACCACCAGTTTATGTGCTTGCTCATTTTTGATAGACGGAAGCATTATAATAAAAGGAGGCATCAAACAATCCTCAAAATTATATATAAACTACAAATCAACACAGTTATCAATCTAACTTTCCTGACACAGTTGTAGGTGAATTTCACTGGAATTAAGTAAGTCAATTAGTTGCTTCCAAATGTCTGTTATTCTTAGTTATAATTAAAACTTTCCTTAAAGATAGATATATAATACTAAATTAATTTATATTGAAATTCTGGTTTTTCATAGTTCAGAGACAAAATCAAAGTTTACACAGTCACTAAACACGGAATGAGTTACTTCTTATGAGAGACACTGCAGAGTTCATAGTTCTGCTGGGTCAACAAATCCTGTTAGTTGATTTCGATTGTTATATTAAGAAAACAATAGGATTAGAGGGTTTTAAATGTCGCCTTTACGTACTTCATGTAAATCTTTGTCAGATATGTGATCAAGTAGAATTTTGCAGTGTTAAACTAATTCGGTATAATGTTATCAAGAGAGATAATGCTTGTCATATCATCATAATTATTTGAAAAATCTTTGCGTTCACTGCTTGTTTACGAGGTCCTTAGGTGGATGTCTCAATAGTACCAAATTTCTCAGTATTATTATTGGGATGGAGGTACACTATATTTATCAATCATAAATGGGATGAAAGGTATGCTCTGTATTTCACTGCTAGTTACAGTTCAACGATAGAATTTTATTTATATCATAAGCATCAGTTTCGAATTCTAAGATGAAATAAAGCTCAGTAAAGTCTATCTAGCATTTAACTTACCCCATAGAATGATTATGGGATAATAGTTAATTTATAGATACTTTACTAAACAGAATTAATGCAAATAACTAGTACATTCATTTCCTCAAATCCAGAAGTTTGAGGTGCAAATACACTGTATGTTATGTGATGCAATCCTTAGCTCCAATCGATGAAATTATCAGAGGAAAAAAATGAATAATTTCATACTTAATACACACAGTAATTGTGATTAGATATTTTTTCTAGTAGATATTTCAATACATTAAAAAAAATATTATTCTGTTTACTTAATGATTTTAATCGATTTTTATATGCTCAAGGTTACAAGCATCTTTCCTAACTTGTTTGTTTTAAATAAATTAAATTGATACTATGGCAACATATTCATTTATCGATTAATTAAAAAAATATTACGTAGATAGATCAAAAATATAATTAATGCATCATTTAACAATATTCAACCTAGTTTAGTCACAAATGTACAAAATGTCTAAGAGAAAAAGTTACTGAACTGGTAGGTGTGCCGTCACTTGATGTATAATAGCAGTCTGAATATTTCCCTATAAATATCTCGTGTCAGTTTGATGTTTCGTCCTCTCATATAATAGACAGACATTCATTTAAATATTTGGACTGTTCTATTTGTATAGATCATCCTTACTAATTACTAGGTCAGACTGGAGATTGACCTTATTTGACTCTTGATCTACAAATTCAGTATGTTGTGTGATTATTTAACCTTAGATCATTATTAACCAATAGAATGAAGCTATTGTCTGACTAAAAATATTTGCTGCCTGGAATTTTAAGATCGTATATACGACAGAACGGAGTTTAAGTGAAGGGAAAATTCGATATATTGGTCATTTGTTTATTTAGTCATTATAAAATGAATCTCAATGGCTGAATATGTTAGGTTAAATATTGGAATATAGTGGATCTTATCAAGTAGACGTTGGCTTAGGAATAAGAGATTAAAACCTGGAATAATTGGAAAATGGATTAATATTGTACTGTCCAATATTGCATGTTGTTTTACAGCCGTCGTCTCCAGCAATGCATAACATAGAGCATAATGCGACTCAATTAAGGTACAACACATTAATTTACTTTGTGTTCTTTTTTCTATGATATTTTTGTTGCTTACTGTGTGTGTTTGATAAGATAAAATTTTCTCATGGTTTCTTGAAACACTTTCTATGTTTACTAATCGTACCATATTTATTACTCTTGGCCATTTTACAGTCTATTTATTGAGTGGAATCTTCACTAACGAAAAGTTTCAAGCCCTAATTTTTCGCTATATTTTTACCTTCCATTCTGAATATGGGGTTGCGTTATATTAGACATTTTCGTAAGACTCCTAAAGGTAGCTTCAGAAGCCTGAAATGAAACAGATTAAAGATATACAGTAACATTCGACAATCATCCACCAAATGAACGAAAAATAACTGTAAGTACTAAATATGGAGAATATAGATGGGACCGAAAGCGTACAGAGTAGACTTGACTAACTTAGACGTACGTGAAATTGCCAGATTTCTCTACTGAAGTTTTCAGATCGGAGCAGTAATGTTTCACACCCAGGTCTATTCTTACCGACTGGTAATTAGATTCAGAAATCAAACTTTAAATTTCATGTTATTCCTAATTAAGAGTGATAAACTGTTTTAACTGATGATTTAGTGTACTTTATTTTCCTATTGATGGATTATATGCATTTACACCGCTGGCTTTAAAATCCATCTGTTCTGTTTCATTCAAATATTTTGGACACAGTGAGTTGTAACTACCAAACATCAGCCTACTAAATTCAGCTTACAAGTAAAATAACTACTTATCTTCAGTTATAGTCAGTCATAAATAATATATGGCACAGTTATGCGTTAGTTCAAGTCAACATAATGAAAATTAACTATCTTAATGGCATATCAAATATGAAAGCAAACCTTAAGTGTATTAAACTTGTTTATTTAACTCTGTGTATGTACATGTATTCAGTGTTCATGTTTAAATTACGATTATCAGTTTTTGGGGAATTCACAGATCAAATAAGTGAAAACGTGACTCCATGACATGATCATTTTCTGTCTTTGGAATAGCTTTTAGAAAACTCCATATTCATTAAAACACTCAATGTTCTATAGAAAAACACAGTTGATAACTTTACATAGTTTCTTGTCTTTCTAGTATCCTGTAATATTTTAGATTTTCAATGATATTTCATGGGTTAGTTTAATCCAAACTACTTTTTTTTATTTTCCAGACTATGGATCACAAAAGTAGCACAAGTTCTACATCATATAAGTTCGAGCGCAAATGGAGCTTAGTTAATGCCCTAGCAAAAGAATTGGCTGACATAGGAGATGAAATTAACGAAAGATATGTCCTTGATAGTCTATCACATTCAGAAGAAATAACCTTAATACAAACACTATCGAAATCAAAACCAAGTCGAGCATATCAGCATTCCCACTATGTGAGTTGTAAAGTAAGTTGTAATATATTCATATAAAAGCAGCAGTATTTTCGCATCAAATTCCGCGTTCAAATGATTCAATCAAGTGATTCATTAGTGCATTAGATGTCTCAATTTTCGAGACTAGTCGTTGACTTTGTGCAATGGTGTAAAACGTAATTCATTGAATACAGATTGTGTATGCATTACATCCGATAGCGTTTCGGGTAACCGTAGTCATGTTCTTTCAAAAATCACCACTCATATTTAATGAGTTTTGATTTGAGCTACCTAGTAGTATGTTACGAATTTGAATTGATTACACGTCGAGTTTCGACACCATACCATAACATATACTACGATA
The DNA here is from genome assembly GCA_025215515.1 of Schistosoma japonicum. Taxonomy (NCBI): domain Eukaryota; kingdom Metazoa; phylum Platyhelminthes; class Trematoda; order Strigeidida; family Schistosomatidae; genus Schistosoma; species Schistosoma japonicum. The sequence goes on from CM046064.1 coordinate 16,972,248, forward strand.
ATTTAATGGCTTACAGTTGATCTAAATATAAACACACTATGAGATACGATTTTCAAGATTATTACAAGTGACCCTAATTTTCTTCGCCTACCCATGTTGCCTGAAAGACGACTGCTAACTAGTGATTCTTCGGAAGGTCTCGTTCATCGACCTAAAACTAGTTTCAAAGTAAATAATCTTTCTTGATCTGACCCCTTACCTTAATAACAACAGTAATAATTCGGTGTGCAAATAAGTTTGGGATAGAGTTCATTATCACTATTAAGAATCCATGGATGATCCAGGTTTGCAGCGGTGACATCGAATTGATGTAACGATATAACAAAAAACTGAGTGAAGTTAAGAGTGTTAATCAATTGATTCAAACTCGGGTATCTAAAAACATAGTTTTAGATGGGAGATCTGAAGCTTAAAGATACAATCCTGTATTGATGCACAATTATTATCTCCTGAAGGTTTTCGTACTCATACGAACAAATATTTAGTACTTCAATGATTATGTTAATTTATTACGAAAACCCTCTTTAAATATGATAGCAACGTTTCAATGGTTTATAGTGATTAACTATATTCCTTGTGTGTTGTTATTATCCATCCTGATATCAATTTAACTGAAATTAGTGCAGATCAACGTTATCGCTTCTTATGATTACTGATGAGTGTATTTAGAATAATAAATGATTATTTGCATATTCTTTTGAAATTTAACTTAAATCAGTTCACTATCTATCAATCATTCGATTAATACGAGTATGTATTCGTTTGAAACATGAAATAAGCATTACGAAATTACAAATATTTCAATAAACCTAGGCATTGTCTGAAAAATTATCATAAATACGTGTATTTAAGCGTTAACTTCATATTACAATTTACAGTTAAGCATAAAGAAGTCATGTTTTCATAGGAATCATAAAAGAGGGGGAGGAGCATTGACTAATCATGAAGGCACACATGTCAGTAGTACTTACTTATTAGATTACTTGTTGGATTCAATTTGGTATTAGAAAACTTGTTTTAGCAAAAAATAGTATCATATTAACTTCTGGCTGACGTAAAAAGTTATTGTTAACTCGGTAGCTAACAGCATGTTTTCAGAAATAAAATTTCTAGCATTACGCAAACACTTGAGGATTCACTAACTTTACTGATTAGAATATGAATTAACTTAATTACAATTTTAGGCAGCTTCAGTTTAAACTTATTTACTAACTTGACGTATGAAGATGAAAATCCTATCGAAAAAAGAAATCTTACTATTAAAATTTTTACATACGGTGCCAGTATTATGTAATATGAAAACCTTTAGCTTCATGTGAAAGAGAGAATATACTCTCTTTAAAATCGAAACAGCTACGAAAGTGAAATTAATTGCCTTCGAAAGTTACTCTCAATGTATAGTACAGTGAAGCATTGCACCCTGCTGATAATTCAACTTTAACTCATCAAAATAATTCTTTTAAATGTAGTCTAGACTATGTCATGCACCTGACAATAAGTCTTCTTCGCTAATCATTTTATTCCCACATTTAAACTTATTTGAAAATGCTATGAAAGTAGTTTGAAGTGGAGTTATTATTTCTTAAAATCCAAATCTTTTTGTTTATCATGTATATTTTTATAATACAGTGTTCAATGGTTCAACTGGTGATAATCTTTAATATTTACTAACAGTTGATTTCATAATTATAATGTTACTTTCCTGCGATCTATCTATGATCTGCACATTTAGCGTCAATTTTTGTGAAGTTAGAGTATACCTCTTGAGAACAAACATCCTTGCTAGCTTTAAATAAGCTTCATTTTTCAATTGAACTTAAATACATACATTCCATGAAATCTTTTCAATCTCATCTACTCCTTCTACACAAAGTATAATTAATTTTTCTCTGTAAAAGTTGGTTGATACGATACACTAAAATTAAGTACCATAACTAGATCATTATTTACTGAGTGAATTGAAGTAAAAGTGGTCATAATTTCTGTATCTTCGTAACAGAAGCACTAATTAAATTTCATAGATGATCACTGCTAATATCCCTATGGAACCAGAATTTGTTATCTACAAACAGCAGAAACTATAGGAATAGATGCATTAACTTAATCCTTGAATACATAAGAGGTTTATTTGTTCTCTCAATTTACCCTGGGTTTCTACATAGCTTCCTACGTTCCTCAAGGTTTTTTTGTTACGTAATCTGAAATTTATTTCGATTTTAATTTTAGCCTTGCATAATCTGGTTTAAAATTTTGCTTTTTCTTTGATTGATGAACTTCAACTTTTACGTAATTATTATTTCTTTCTACTTTATTCCAATCTAACCAGTGATGTAATTGTCTCTTACGTTGAATTCTATAAAGTTGCTGAATGATTATTAATTAATCAAAAATGAAGCTATCCAGATATGTTGTTGACTAACTTACCACCGTTTACTTGGTATTAAATTTACATTCATTTGAAAATTATATATTAGTTTAGAGATTTGATGAAGAACTAGTTAAAATGAAATAGTTCTCCCAACTCTTGTCTTTTTAACATTATGATGGGAAATTTTTTAAATTTAAAATGGAAATGAAAATGTAGGCAAGTAATATCAGTATACAATACTCTTAATCAAATCCAGATTTCCTATTTGTAGTTATTTGGCAGCAAAATAAACAAATACACGTTAGTCAGTTTATTAGATTTTAATAAATTCTAATCTTATTTGAACTTTAAGTAGATTCATTTTATCAATTCTTTTAACATGGCATGATTCCTAATTGACAGTTTAACATAAAATCAATTTAAGCCAGAAATCTTGTTACTTGCATTTACCTACAGATAATCAATTTCTATTTACAAAATATTTAGATTATTTAGGCATAATGATCAATTTTAGGAACTAATTGTAGAATGATGTATACCTTTTGTATTTACTAGATTTTTTCTTAAATTATCATAGTAGAATTTTATATTTACTTACACTCAAGATGACAAGACACGGTTGTAATCACTGTAAAGAAGTTTACAACGATATTATGGTATTATCAGAGTAGTAACTGAAAATCAGTTGTTAGATGATATTGGAAATATAGGCTTACATCATAAGAATGTTTTAAAAAACTAGGTTTAAGAACCTTTAAAAATAGTAGTTAGTTTACATTCTAAAGTTGATATTATAAATTGTGTATACTTTAAATTTCTGTATAGTGCGTAAAACGATACTCTTGTGTTTGAATATAAGTTAATGACTATTGGTAACTTCAAGCATAATTTTGGAAAGCTTGGTATTTGTTACTACAAGTATGATCAATGAACTTATTCTACTAAAGGTAGTATTATGTTGTATTGATTTTAGTGGAAATAAACTAATTTCTCGATACCTGTAGTGAAACTCAAAAACATTTTTCAATGATTTGCTTTCCAGTCAACGTCTAATTAAACAAACAATTATTTATGTAATGAATTCCTCAGTAATAATGATTCAAATGTCAAATAATCTCTTATTATTACTTTCATACAGGTTGGGTCTACTTCAAAAAGTGAAGCGATTCGTTTATTTTACTATGCTACACCGGTACTAGTTGTAGCCTATTTATTCTACAGAAGGAAAAGTTAACCTTACGTTGTATTTCATGAATTGCATTGCGTAGATTTTCCTATTTATACTAAAAATCAGAGAAAAGATGTTTACTCTCTTATCCACTTAAAGAAAGAGGATTATTTAACAAGATGAAAATAATTTCCGATGGTCTTCAGATTCAGAATCCATTCGTCTATCCACGTTGAATTTATATGTGTGAAAAACCTGGATACTTTATATATACATTCAGAATTTCGCAAATAATTGGTGATCCGATTAGCCAACTATCAACGATGAATAACAGTATTTGAATATATTCAAGAATTTTTCATAACTTTTAACCGATGACAAGAACAAAAGTAGGATTCCAGTGGATAATTAGATCAGCTACAAATAAATGTTAACTCAGGATGTACTCATACTGTACATATAAAACGTAATTTTCAACTAACTGTAGTATATATTTTACTTCAAATTTACATTGACAACGATTTCTGAATTTTTTTCATAAAGAACAATGTTGTTGAAAAAACTAAGGGATTTTTATAATTTTTAAATAAAATTTATGAATGCAGATATTCACTGTTTGAATACTGTTATCATTCTTAATAAGGCTAGATTGTAGCTAATAATTTAATCTAGGAAGCGTGTTTCGTCCTGCTTGATGTATTTAAATGTCAGTCTACGTGTCCACGATAGGGCTTCATCAAATACAGTCTCTAATCTTATTACTGGCAAAACTAAATTCCTTATAAATATATATTTATAATGATTCTCTTAATTTCCTGTGTTAGAAGAATAAGTGACAACCATGTAAACGATCGTCATGAAATAGTAAAATTTACTTTTAAAAGTCAATAAGTGAATAGTTGTTTTACTTCATTTCTGAAAATTTCATTCTTGTTTATTGTGATGAATAGAGGATGAGATTCTCACAGAATATATATAGGATCAAATAAGTATGATATGAAAGGAATATTCGTGAACCAAGGTAATGTAAGTAATTTACAGAGGATTAATTATTTCATTAATAATGCTGCTTCCATTTTGAACAGTGGGTCATTTTTAATAATTCAGGCAGGTACACATTCAGTGATAAAGCTTTAATCTAGTCACAAAATGAAGAACATCTAACAATTTCATGATTTCAGTGAATTTAATTGATCAGATGCTTGTGATGATAATACAGAATATTAGTAATACGACTGCTTATTGAAGCATCCTAACAAATAGTGAACTGTTTATTTGTATGCATAGCATATGGAGCAAATAAATAATACCAAATAATTTAAAGACATTTCAAAGGTTTTTCTTCAACTAATCACTATTTGATCATGGACGTAAAGCAAAGCTTGAATCCATTAACTTCTACGTACCTACATAAATCGACCGACGGGGTTCTTTTACATTAGTGAAACTTGGAAGATGATTTATCAAATCTCTTTGATAAAGTCGGTAATATCCATGTAACTAAAATCGATTTATTTAAATGGTGTTCTATCACTCTACTTTCAAGACCAGTAAAATTTTCTAACAGAGTGCTACTGAACAGAATAAAAGATCCAGTCGACGCCTAACTTCGAGATCATTAGACCAGATTCCGTTAGGATTGATCGTGTGCTGACCAAAATGCGACACTACGGATCATTGTTGAACAGTCAGTTGAATGGAACTCATTACTTTATATCAACTTGTACAAACCTGGCCAGCATCATTGGTAAACAAGAAGGATCTTATCCGTGTCAGATATGAAGGCTCAGATTGACAAGACAAGAGCAGCATTTCTACGACTGAAAAACATCTGGAACTGAAACTAACTATCATCCAACATCAAAGTCGGAATCTTCAATAAAAACTTCAACATGTTTCTATTGCATGGAGCTAAAACTTGAAGAACTAAGAAAAGTAACATTCAAAAGATACACGTATTAACATACAGTTGTTTGGGCAAGAGACTTCTGATCTGTTGGTCAGATACCATCAGCAACAACCTTCTGTGGCAGAGAACAAGCCTACCAAAATTTAGGTGAGGAAGGGATTAGGAAAATGACGCTGGAGGTGGATAGGACGTACATAGAGGAATCATCAAACCAAGTCACAAGACAAGCACTACCTTGGAATCTCCAAGGCTTAAAAAAGAAGAAGACCAAGGTATGCGCTGCCCCAGGAATTGGAGGTAGGCATGAAAAAGAACGAACAGCATTTGAAAATAACTGGAAAAGAGAGCTGAGGATAAAGTTGGCTGGAGAACACTGGTTGGCCGTCTATGCTCCAAGTGGAGTAACAGGCATTGATTGATTGATTGATTGGTGGTAATTATCGCACCAAATTTAGTGTTATTTATTGTCAGCAAGACAAACTAAGCATGCAATAACAATAATAAGTTTTCATATCAGTAAACTATTCGTTGAACACAAACTCTGATTCTCAAATTATTCCGTGTTCTGTTTTTATTGAATGAAAAGTCCAGAAATCATTATATCATCTAAATTTCGTACATTTACCTAGCTTACGTCAAATGAGGAATATTTTGCTAACGCAGCATTTAAAAGAAATTATGAGACTGACCCATAATTTCTACAATATTATGCTGGATGTGGTAAATTCGTAAAGAAAATTGGCAAAATATAAACAGATACATTTGCCTACAGATAAATAAAAGGAAGATTTATTGTATTATATGGACTGTATTCTCATAGTGACTTTATATATCCAGCATGCTGTCAAGTAGATGAAGTACTAGCATGACTCGCTAGAACTAGGATTCAGATATTTCAAAATTAATACATTAGAATAGCATAGAAATATTTTGGTTACTCAGAGTCTGTATAGAGGCCCAGATTATCCCCTGAACATATCAACTTTTCAATGGAACATTTTTTTGTGAGTGCAAGTTCAAGTTGTGATTGTACCCTATTCTACTTGAATCTTGGGCGTTTGCTGGATTATTTAGGTCTCAATATACATTCTTACTTAATTATTCGCATCGATTTCTTTATTTATGTGCATCTGCTCAATCGTATATATGCGTGAGGTCAATTGATATGCGAGAATTACATGTACATAAGATTTATATTCAGCTGGACTTAATACAACTACGATTCAACACATTTAGTTCTCATAGCAGACGTCGTGCGTGGTGTTCTGGTAGTTTTACGACAGCTATTTATGCATCTACTTATTTTAGATACAACGGTAAATGAATAAAATTCAAGGTATTTTAAAGTAGAGTATAAATTAGATTAAGTAAAATGACCTTTAAATATTCTCAGTGTTGGCATGTAGTTTAAATATCATTAAGATTCACTAGAACTGAAAGTTAGACGGTGTCGATTGAATACGTTCAGACAGTCCAACTACTTGCTGGACACCCAAAGACGTAAAATAAATAGAGTCTAGATAGAAAGGAATGAAATTCCCATTAGAGAATATTTTAAAAAACTTAATAAAAATATAACTAAGTGACTAGTAATGGATTGAGAAACTACAAAAGAAAATATTCACGAAGTCTTCGTCACTCGCTATGCTTGATGTATTTAGCATCATCAGTGAATTTTGCATTGAGTTAATGAGTGAATATCACAGATTAGAGCGTAATTTTAATAAATGACTTCACATGAAGCCTATAGAGCTACCCACGATTAATTGTTTTAAGTGCGTCAGAGAAGAGTAGCTTAATATGTTAAGTAAAGATTGTACGCGTAGCAAATGTTATGGTTTGAAATAAGCACTACACCAATATACAGCAGTCACTCACTATATTGGTAGAAAACTAATCGAAAATACTGAATACAACACACTTAGTGAACACTGACATAGTTCAAGATATTTGAAAAAAGTTGGTAACACAACATTACGATAAAAATGATGTAAAGCTTCATAATATTACCAGCAAGGACTAACTACTAAAATATTGTATCTGAGAGTTAGCACATTTTCAAATGTTAATGTAAATTTTAACAAAAACTAATCATCAGTTCTAGTTTTAAATGTGTGCCATTTTACTCACTGAACAGTATTTTTTTTGTTTAATTAGAATTTTAATTCAATGAACTGGCTCCAAAATATTAACAGTCATAATAAAGTAACTTAGATTCCAGATATTTTATACTTCAATATCCTTAACATTAGATGCTTCTTATTGGGTTATGGTATTACTAATCTTAACCACACCATATGTTACTTCTGAACAAAAACAATATATTTCAAATATCTACTATGAGTAGTACAAAGCTTTCTATCATTCACTCCATTTTAATCCATAAAATTTAATGTGACAAATATCTTGTTGTTTACGGGTCCACCTAACTTGATATATCTATTTCAATCTATTCGTAATTACATTTTATGAAAACGTCTTTTAGAATAAGTTGATTAGAAGTCAAGATGTAAAGGTAAATGAGTGAGTAAATAATTTAGGTGACTAGTCTTCTGTAAGTGTAATATTTAAACAAGCGGGAACAATATAATTTCTGAGCTAAAATGAATATATTCTATTTCAAGGAACCTTACCAATTCCATACAGTCTGTGGCTAAAAACATAATTATTAGAAACACGTTTTTACATACTTTAATTTATGAGTCTGGAATCGATGTTCAAAATTTTAGGAACTGGAGATAAATATGAAATATATGTTGTTAGATATAACAGTTCTAAGTATGTTCGTTCCTGTTGAAGGAAATGGTGGTAATCTGGACTAATTAACATAGTAGATGGCACGTTAGTATTGGGAGTAAATGGTATTGACGAATCTAAAGTGAGCAAAAACGAATCTCGTTGGTTTCACTTCAAGTGACAATCCAATTTTATGAAATTTTATAGTTGTAGTAGGTTTTACTGCTCAAGTGTTCTTACACCTTAAGATAGTTTCCAAAATAACATCACAAAATAACATGAATTATTCGGATCCGACGATCACCAATTAAACCTGAGCAGAATTGAAATGTATGTGTGATTAGAACAAATTAACGTAAATCTCATTGAAACACAACATTATCTGAGTTGAGAGTAACATACGAAATACATGTAAGTCATATTCTATGACTTAAGGACAATTTGCTACATTAATCTGTCATTTTCGGAACAAATACTCGCTTTTTAACAAATTTAATCATGTAGTTACGGTCGTTGTATTTCAATGATAATGTAAATGACTACAGCTTTATTGGGCATTTTCACAGGACAGTGTGAATTATGTACTTACTTACTACTTACTTACGCCTGTTACCCCTCTCGGAGGACCATAGGCCGCTCACCAGTATTCTCCATTCAACTCTGTCCTGAGCAATCCTTTCAAGCTCTCTCCAGTTACTGTTCATCCTTTTTATGTCTGCTTCCAGCTCTCAATGCAGTGTGTTCTTTGGCCTTCCTCTTTTCCGTTTTCCAACAGGATTCCAAGTTAGTGCTTGTCTAGTGATACAGTCTCATGATTTGCGCAATGTATGTCCTATCCATTTCCAACGTCGTTTCCTGATTTTCTCTTCAGCTGGAAGTTGGTTTGTTCTCTTCCATAGTAGGCTGTTGCTGATGGTTTCCGGCCAACAGATATTCAATATTCTGCGTAGACAATTGTTTATAAATACCTGTACCCTCCTGAGGATGTTTGCAGTAGTTCTCCACGTCTCAGCTCCATACAGAAGAATTGACTTGACGTTCGAGTTGGAGAGTCTAACTTTGAGATTGGTAGACAGTTGTTTGGACTCCCATACATTTTTCAACTGTAGGAATGCTGCCCTTGCTTTGCCGATCCTTGCCCTTACATCTGCATCGGATCCTCCTTGTTCATCGATGATGCTCCCCAGGTATGTAAAGGTATCCACTTCTTCCAGAGTTTCACCATCAAGTTCAATTAGGTCGGTGCTCTCGGTGTTGAATTTGAGGATCTTGCTCTTTCCCTTAAGTATGTTCAGGCCTATTGATGCTGACGTTGCTGCTGCTTTGGTTGTCTTCACATGCATTTGCTGTTGTGTATGTGATAGAAGTGCTAGATCATCCGCGAAGTCCAGATCATTAAGTTGCATCCTACTTGTCCATTGAATCCTGTGCTTCTTCTCAGATGTAGAGGTTTTCATGATCCAATCGACCACTAGGAGGAAGAGGAAAGGCGAGAGCAGACAGCCTTGTCTGACACCGGTTCTTGCTGGAAATGCATTTGTCAGCTGTCCTCCATGCACTATTTCGCACTGTAGTCCGTCGCAAGAATTCCGGATAATGTTGACGAGTTTCTCTGGTATACCGTTGTGTCGAAGAAGTTTCCATAGTGATCTCCTGTCTACGCTGTCAAATGCCTTCTCATAGTCGATGAAGTTGATGTACAGTGACGAGTTCCATTCAATTGATTGTTCAACGATGATGCGTAGTGTTGCAATTTGGTCTGTGCATGACCGATTCTTACGGAAACCAGCCTGTTGATCTCGAAGTTGAGCATCCACTGAATCTTTTATTCTATTCAACAACACTCTGTTGAAGACTTTCCCTGGTACTGACAATAGTGTGATTCCTCTGTAGTTCTCGCATTTGCTCAAATCTCCTTTCTTTGGTATCTTGATAAGGTATCCTTCTTTCCAGTCAGCCGGCACTTGTTCTTCCTCCCAGATCCTCTTGAATAAAGCGTGAAGCATCCTTGCCGTTATGTCTATGTCTGACTTGAGTGCTTCGGCTGGTATATTGTCAGGTCCTTCTGCTTTCCCACTTTTGATCTGTCTGATGGCTATCTTGATTTCTTCCTATTGTTAGTAGATTGACATCAATCGGGAGGTCTGTAGATGCTGCTTCGATGTCTCGTGGGTTCGGTGGAGCTGGTCTATTCAAGAGTTCCTCAAAATGTTCTACCCATCTGTCTCTTTGTTCTTGAATCTCGGTGATTAGCTTGCCTTCTTTGTTCCTGACCGGTCGCTCTGGTTTACTATATTTACCTGCCAGTTTCTTCGTTGTGTCGTATAGCTGTTTCATATTTCCTTCTCTTGCAGCTTTTCTCCGCTGTCGTTGCAAGGCCTTCGATATACTTCCGTTTGTCGGCTCGAATACTCTTCTTTACTTGTTTATTTGCTTCTGTGTATTCATTTTGTGCCTTGATTTTTTCTGCTTTAGTGCGGCTGTTGTTGATTTCTGCCTTCTTGTTCCTCCTTTGTTGAATTTCGATCAGGGTCTCTGTGGAAATCCATTCCTTATGATGGTAGTTCTTGCAGCCCAGAGCCTCTTGACAAGTTGAAGTTAGTGCCTCATTTGATTCCTTTCCAGTTGTCCTCCATAGTGGTTTCTTCCTCGTTCAGCAGATCTTGTAAGGCTTGAAACCTGTTGTTGAGAGTCATTTTGAATTTCTTGAGTTTGTCATTATCCCGAAGAAAGGCTGTATTGAACCGTTTTAATGCTGTTGCTCCAGTTATCCATTGCTTCTTTAACTTCAGCTTCATTTTGGCAACCACTAGGTGGTGGTCTGAAGCTACATCAGCTCCTCTCCTGGTTCTCACATCTTCCATTGATCTTCTGAATTTTTTATTGATGCATATATGATCAATTTGATTCTCTGTAGTATGATCCGGTGAGATCCATGTAGCCTTGTGTATGCGTTTGTGGGGGAATATTGTACCACCTATAACCATTTTGTTGAAAGCGCAAAGATTTGTAAATCTTTCACCATTTTCATCTCTTACCCCCAGTCCTTGTCCGTCCCATGATGTCTTCGTAACCGGTGTTGTCCATTCCGACTTTGGCCTTTAGGTCCCCCATTAGGATTGTCAGATCCTTTCCTGGACACTTCGCTATAATTGACTGCAGCCTATCATAAAACTGATCTTTGTCCTCGTCGTTGCCGTCGTTGGTGGGTGCATAACATTGGATGATGTTCATAGTAATCCCCTTCTTCATTGTCTTGAAAGATGCTCTGATGATCCTGGGTCCATGTGGTTCCCATCCTACAAGTGCATTGCGCGCTTTCTTAGACAACATCAGAGCAACTCCTTGGGTGTGTGGGGCATTTTCCTCATCGTGCCCGGAATATAGTAGCACCTCTCCAGTAGCTAATGTTTTCTGTCCAGTTTGAGTCCAATGCGTTTCGCTGATCCCGAGCACAGTTAAATTGTATCTCTTCATTTCTGCTGCTATCTGGGTGATCTTCCCTGTCTCCCACATTGTCCGAACATTCCATGTACCTATAAAAATGTTTGCTCTGGTCGTTAGAAGGGGCGGCATCGGCCTCACGACTTCCGAAGAATCTCGGCTTTCATCATGAAGCGTCATATAGATTCCTTCCACTTCCAGCGCAGAGTTTAAATGGTTAAGTTTGTTTATTCTGGTTAGCGTTTTTTAGCAAACTTGTGTTTTACGGGATAGGGGTGCTAGCCCTATGCCCAACCCTCCTCCTTTACCCGGGCTTGGGACCGGCAACAACCCTAGAAGAGCTGCGGGCGGAGTTTGTGAATTAGGTAGTTTTGTGTAAATAGGTATTAAATTTAGTTGCTTGTGCACATCACAGACTGATATTGATTGGGTACCACTGAGAGCCAGGGAGCACTGGGTAGGTGTTTCCTCCTAGTAAGGGACTCTTCGGTGCAGCACACAACCAATGAATCGGGTGCGAACATGCTAACGAGTCCCACACTAGGACAAGACAGTCATCCAGTGCTAGCAGGTTTTCAGTATTACCCAACCAACAGAAATCTATCACAAATACAAACAAAGAAACCTTATGCCTGAAATCATTTTACTCACTACGTAACGGATGAATTAAATATGTCAACTTATTTAACTAAATCCTCTACTAGAATTTTTCATCACTTCTAGACTGTAATTACTTTTATTGTGAGTTGCTGCTATGTCTATCAATAGCAGAATGTTTACTTAATCTTGTTTCCACCATAGTTACTGAGTGAATACTAACAGCTTTTATTCTGTGAGAACAGAATAAAAACTCGTTAAGTCCTTTAGAGTGTATGTTTCAATAAACAAATTCAATGCAAAAGAATTCCTATAAACTTATTATTTGTGGCTTAATGAGTTAGCTTTTGTGATAAAAGTATTAATGTAGGAATATAGTGTCTATTATCCGATGAGTAGCTGTTGAGTGAGTTGTCATTCTACTTACAATAAAAAATTTATTCTCTATTTTATAAGTAAATGTGGGTATGGAGGGATTCATGTTTTAATTCCATGAGTTGACCTTAGATGAACTCATGCATACATATACATAAATATACATGAGACTAACATACTTTCAAATTTTCTCTAATGGAATGCAATAGAAAAGTTCAATGAGAATGACGAGTAGAAAAATAACACACTTATTTATGACACATATGAGGAATAATTTAAGGGTTATGCTTTGGAATGCCTTCGGCATTGAATTACTATAATATCTATCTAGTAACTATAGTATACAGATGTTTTATTTTTCTAACGATTAGGAGAAATAACTTTTGTAACCAAGCAGAAAAATTTTGCTTATTAAAAAAGTATCTGTGAATGAAAAATACGGGACATAGTAACTAGAATTATGCTAGAGTTGTACAGAGTAAAGAGGATTAACACTTTTGAGAACATTTTTATTTTTCCTATGTATTTTATTTAGTCTTCTACTACTATACACAATGAGTAGCACAGCAACAAACATAATTTAAGGGATTATGCTCTTCTTTGATAGGACCTAATTTTATTTATTTTTTAGTGGAGTGCCAATTTCCTGTATTGTTGGAAACTATATTCAAGAATAGTAAGTTAGTCACTAGAGATCAGGTAGTCAAATTTCTACTTAGATACAATGTTATATATCAGTGATCTATACGTAGTTAGGCTGAACAAACAAGATTTCTTATTGGAATCTGTGATATCCGAGTCTATTAAGGTTATCGACAAACAGTAGAGAGGCATCTCTAGATTTTATTGCTAATCAAAATTTATATCTGGTGAAGCATGTTATAAAATTAATAGATAGATAGGAATCCTCTCAGAATGTATTTATATCAACAAAGATTTACCAGAAATCAGTCTTGATCTTTAACGAGATAATAGAAACCGCCTATTAATACAAACACAAGTCTGTTCTAACAACGGAGTGGTTGTCTGGGTTTGAGTCTCAATATGAACATCAATGTAGATAGAGACATATTCAGTCGACAACTCTTAAATATGATATGACTCGTGTCCCAGATTTTACTATATATATATATATATATATATATATATATATATATATATATATATATATATATATATATATTATAAATCAGATGGTGTTAAAGTTTTATATGAATAAACTGTAGTTTCTCAGTTGTTCACCATTATATAATATCTGAAGGTGTCATAGATGTATAAACCTGACGTTACTCAATATTTAAATTATTTGCAGAAAATTACTCAGCTTTCAGAATTAGTTAAAACCACTTATTTATCGTACAATCTCTGTTTGTAACTCCATAATAGCTCGATATAAATGACAACTAATTTAAAAATATTAATTGGTTAGAACTATGCATATTTTTTCAGTGAGTAATAAAGAGGATAGTCACATCTTTATAAAACAAAACAGAATGGCTTTAAATCTCAAAAATTTTTAATCGTTCAAAATCTCTTGATTATATTTCCTTTTTCGTTTGAATTTATTTGTCATGTAATAATGCTTCCAGCTAGTAACTTGAATACTTTGAGTATTTATTTCATCAGTACAATATTATGCATATATAATCTTTACATCAGTTGTTTCTCCAATCAAATTTCAGATTGATGAAGCATTATTGTATAACTCTCGAAGCTTTGCAATCCGACCGTGGATTTTAAAACCTATAACTTTATTAATAAGCTATTACTCATATTCAAATATAGTAAAAGTTATATAGCCATCAATAAGTTTGATTATTAAGCCTTTATTTCTGTGGTTAAAGAATGTCCTATTGAAACCATCTGTAACAACTACTGACACTAAGTACATTTTAATCACAATTATTTTGTGTAAAGTATTTTGTTCGTAATACTTTTGAAGAAAATTTAACTGATTAGTTATTTTATCTTTCGACTTTCACTCATTGTGTTATTGCATTCAAATTCAGAACTTTTAAGTATCCATTACATGATCATACTATTAATGTAAAGTTAAACTATGAATATAAATTAACACGACCGAACAGCCTTTTTCCGTTATAATAAAAAAAAGTTGCATTATAACGACTTCAGTGCATATTTCCTTAACGGTTTTAACAATCTGAAGAGCAATTTACTGGAGGTAATTTCCATAGTATCATTCGCGAAAACATTGATGATCAAAGAAAGCCGAACGGAGGAATCTACGTATTTTAAAATGTTTGACAGTCGCACATAACCACTTCTGATAGATCTCAGTGTTTCGGAATTTATTATTTATCATTCGCAAGTATCGATCGATTGATAACGTGACTATTATCTGGTAGTGAGCTGTATGGATCAAATGTTGGACAGCAATACCGTATGTCAATTATGAGTAGTAAGTTAAATACTAAGAATGATAGGATTATCCACCATTTATTTATGGGTACACACTAGTATACGCATAATATTATTCAACTTATGATGCACTTAGTTCGATTTTATCTATTTCGCTCAATCAATAATCGGGGAAATAGGGTAGTAGCTAAGACAGTTTGTTCATTATATCATGAGAAACTACTGAAGAAGCCCTTAAATAGATTCGCTAGTTTAAACACGAAATTACAAATAGACTTTATGCACAAGTTTCTTAATTGTATAAGATAAATCGTTCTTATCAAATGAAAAAGTAGTTTTTTTTAGACAATAATCGAATATTCAAATGATTATCCTTTATTCTAAAATATAAGTCGCATACTGAAAATGTAATTTTTTTCAATTATTCTGACATTTTACGAAAAGCAAACTCATTTCGATGATGATGATGATGATGATGATGATGAAGATAATAATAACAGTAGGATAAAACTGTTACAACACCTGGAATTTGTGCTTTTCACGTTTTGTTTAACACATTTGTTTGCATTTTGTGCATGCAATACATGCAATCTATGTATATACAAACATTTTTATGTATTACAGTGTATGTGATAAATCAGTGTATTAGCATAAGTTTCATTTCATATTAAGTCAATCATAATATTAGAGGTCAAAGTGTATACACACATTCGAAAGTGATGTAAGAAGTAGAATACCAATACAGTACAGAAAAATATTTAAAAGAATAAAAATCTACTGATAAAATTATATGAAGTGGTAATATTTATAAATCCAGACAAAAATAAATCTTCATTGACATTGTCGTACTTTATTATCTTATATTACGATTATTATGTCTTTTATCCTTTTGATGTATTTTATAATATTGGTAAAGTCTTCCCTTTTTCTAATTCTTTCCTTACATAAAGTTTAACAATATTTTCACATTGGTTTATGTATGTATGTATATTCGTTTTTCTTTTCTTCTGATTGACTGTATAATTCACAGTATTTAGAATATTAAACTACCAACTTTTACAATAAAGCATGTACTAGTAAAATACCCAACATATAAAAATGTTTGTACATTGTGAAAATAAACACAACATCAACTATCAATTAACTAATTTCTTATTTGTCAGTTTAAGTGAAGATTGTATAAATTGTGATATGTAACAGGTCACATAGTCTAGTGAATAATTTTGATAAGGCGGTATGTTTGATGAAGCTTGTAAATATGACGGAGTTTCTTCTATTTTCAATTTATTCAACGTAAACACCTGAATTGAAATTTTACATCTTAGTGTAAATGAATATGAATGAAAAGAGAGGAAGGTATGACATTTTCTAGGTCAAAATTGAATTTATAAATTGTATGAATGATTCATTTGTCTGTCTCATGAATCTTTTAAGGAAATATTTAGTACGTTTTACTTCATGATATGTTTTAGCATGACCTTAATATACTTTTCAAATAAGCACATACATTCACAAACATAAATTGCTTTTCATTACTTTATCCAATGTCAGCCAGAATATTTTCATCTTGACATAAATATATCTATCTGTATTTTAA
The DNA here is from genome assembly GCA_025215515.1 of Schistosoma japonicum. Taxonomy (NCBI): domain Eukaryota; kingdom Metazoa; phylum Platyhelminthes; class Trematoda; order Strigeidida; family Schistosomatidae; genus Schistosoma; species Schistosoma japonicum. Next base: position 16,988,821 of record CM046064.1, read on the forward strand.
TCAACCATTTGTAAATACATAAAACTTTTGTTTTAGTTCGCTTCCCAAGTATTAGTAAATGCACAACCTAACTATGTTTTGAATATCAAATGAAAAATAATATAATACATTTTTTTTAAACAAGAAATATATCCATAACAATTTTATAAAATACCGCCATAAAATATTTATTTAAATAGATAAACTTATTCGTTATAATAATAAAACCAAATAATGTTGACGATATACCGGATAATTTACTATGAATATATAGAATAAAATTTGGTTAAGTTTAATAAACAATTGACTAATATGCCAAATATGTCATTTAAACACCTGTACAGATGATAGATTACAATCTGTCTAGTTAACTAGTACTTGAATTTACTATGGAAATGTAATAAAATTTTCTTGGTGAAAGAGTTGAATAGTGAATATGTATTAATTTTAGTCTACTTACAATAAAAACAAATAAAACAATGTTGTGAGTTTGTATTGTTCGAACCTTTTGCAATAGTGTACATTTAATAAGTATCAATGTATAATAAAGTTAATCTTCTAAAACAAATGATTGGTTCATTCAGTCTTGTAGTGAAATTGAAGATTGAGTAACAATTGAACAGATGTCAATATGATCACACATTAATCCGTTTGAGTTTAGACACTTCGGGAGTGTGACAATTATTCCGATTGGTGTTAAACAATCATTTTGTTATATAACGAACCAATTGAATCGGAAAACCCACTAATGGACACCTGCCTGAAAAGTGATGTTGTTAGTTAGGGGTTTGCCGTGCATTCTCAAAGTTATAGATTATATCTCTGGGGGGTGGGGGGTGGATAGGTACTGTTGTTTTTAATAGAACAAAACAGCAGTCTAGTGTCACATGATTTCCATTCTTTTAAAATAACAAGTTAAATCCTAATCTTTACAACACTACATCAACCTAAATGTTTACAAACTACTGTGTACAGATGCTTACCCATTCAAAAATGATTTTAATTTCATTCCTTATTTTTACTATATATCAAAGTGACTAATATAAGAATTCATTGTCTGATACTTAATTTATACCGATCAAAGTATAATGATCAATTTGAACATAGTTTGTTTACAAGAAATAAACAGGAACAGCGAAATTAATTATGTTTAACTGATAGAATTACGTTTAAAAACAATAGCATTAACAGTAATGTAAATAGTTACAATGAATTGAAATCTTATCATTTTAGAAATCAAAGTAATAATACATTAGAAGGCAGGAAATATATACAAAATTCATATGGTTAATAAAGATGAGAGGAAGTTGAGTAACTAGAATTGTTATCACAGCCTACAGGTTTCCACAAACACCTCAGTCAATAATAATCGCATTTTTTAAAACGGAATAGATTTTGGATTGGTTTAACAAGTTTCTAGAGAAAAGTCATGACTTATAAAGTAGAAGAATCCAGGAGTAAGATAGCAACATGTAGTTGATATACGATAAGGGTCTCAGTGTGTCACGAATTGACTAAATATGTAAGTGAGGGAAACTTGTTTCTGATTTAGTGGTACAAATGCTACATGAATACTTCGAGACCTAGATGAACTGCGTGTAAGTTAACTTGTTCATATATGTTAGCAAATAAGGCTGTTGAGATTTTATCTTTTCTAAATGCTAGTAATGATTCAGTCTGGCGTTTATTTTTTCAAAAGTTAGTTTTAAGAAATCAAAACTATCCGAATTATACAAATCACCAATTTAACCAAGTTGTAATCGTAAAATTACAATAGGGTGTATAACAGTTAGATCATTATAGCTGCTTTTTAAGAACCTTAAGCATTTTTCATTAACTGTTGCTGTAGCTTAAACAGATGACATACGGTTGGCATATTTTCTACAGTAAATTTATAATAAGTGGTATAGCCAATTATTGTTGCATTATCTCGCAAAACATAAACGAAATCCACAATCGAAAATTACCGTTTAGCTCTAATACCACAGTAAGCAGATAACTATAATCAACAAATGCAAATCACTTCCAGACTTGCTTTTGTACAATAGTAGTACCACTATAGCAACCTCAAATTAACCATTTCTCATTGTGTATCATTTGCATGAATATAAAGTGTAAAAATTACCTTAAAATAATGAAATGAATCTAGGAGGTTATTTCATAGATTTTTAGAGGTCATTAGTAACTAACGAATATCAAGCAGAAGGGATTTAAACAATAAATTATATCGAGTCAACAAAAACTGGTCAGTGTGTTAAGACTAGACCACAGCTCAATCTTAAAGATGAGGATGGTTACATCCAAAACCACGCAAATATTTTCCATTACAATACTGTCTTCTTAATAGTTTTCGTTAGCATAGATGATCTAAGGCTAAAAATTAGAGTTTACCATAAGGATAATTTGTTGTGATCATTCCTGCAAGAGATCGATATATTTTTAGATCGTTTCAATATGTCGCCATAATGCAATTAACCACATTAGTAAAGTGTAAGAAATTTGAGCAAAGTAAATGTCTAATAATCATGATAAATTCTTAAACGAAACCTGTTCTTCTTGAAATATTCGACATTTGCTTCCGGAATACGACAAAAATATGTAATAAGCCAGAAATACTTTGTTTCATTTATTCTTAACACAATATTTCTATATTTCATGTTATATTACGTACTCTCGATTAGTAGTAAAGGAATATTTTCATTTATTTTAACGGCGTTAATCGATTGTTAAGTGCCCTCATTCACTTTTTAGTTATGATTTACTGTTTTCTAATTCCCAACTTAAAGTTTGCGTATTCCATCGCTTTAAATTAATTCTTAATGTAGTCCAGAGATTCAAGTTTTTATCTATTATCAAGAACTAATAGGTATTCCGTTTACTTTAATTTATAAATTGTAAACTTACAAACTAAATTTTAAAGTTAAAATAAGTAACCTGTTTGCTTCGTTGAGAAAAAACCTAATCACGCTAAGGGCTGAAACGGTCATAGAACATTAACTTAAAGTATCGATATTTCTACTTTAATAAATTAACTGAAAATTATGGTCTCAGACCGTGCATGCACTTTCATCATCTAAAAGCATGATTTCGCTAGTAAGAGGCTACCTAAGGAGAATTGTAATATTATTTGTTGCAGTGCTGTAAACCTCAGTAATCACACTTCATCGTTTCTAATAATATTTCATGTAATACCGGTGTGAGCTTATCAAAGTAATGCAACACACTCCATACAAAACTTACTAATAGGAAACTTTCAATATTCGGTTTATTTATTTTTGTCCTTTGTTTCACTTATGGCCGTAACTTCCGTTAGTTAATCAAATTTAGGATTAGCATACATCCCAAACAATCTCCCCAAATTCACCTTGTCACACTTACAATACTAACTCCCTCTATGCATAACACAAATAACATGCAATTCGGAGAATAGGTGACTGAACTGAAAATATATTCCGAATTAAGCATCTGAGAGGCATACTGGTTTTAAAAAACTGAGGTTCAGTACGATATAAACTATAGTTATGCATTAGATTTGACTTTAAAAAGGATGACCAGGTTGTTCAGTGAATTGTACCAGAAATAAATGCAGTAAAGAGTCTACTCAGGCTCCTATATAAGTGTTAATATTGGCAAAATCCTATTAACACTAGGTATGCACTAAATGTTTCATAGAATGCATGTTGAAACGTGTTTTACCAGCATTTTTCTAAACGTATCAATCATAACTTGATACTTACTTTTATTGCTGCGATATTTGAGACTGTTTACAAGCCACCTTAAGAGTTTCCGTGGGGTTGCAATGAGTTACTGAGGTTTTAAGGAAATTGTAGCGGTAAATAATCCCCAAAATAAATAGTTGCATAAGCTCCCGACATTGATGCTGACCATGTTTGTTTTAGCGGACACTACTAGTTGAAGGCGTGCGGTCACGCATCTTCACCAGATCACGACTCGAACCACCGTGGGTAGCATCTCTCTCTAGTTTGCCAGCCTAGACGTTGCTATCCCATTAAAGCTCTGTTTACGATCAAATATAATTTCGCTTCCATCCTTTATTGTCTTCTGATTTCTCATTCGTAAGAGTGGGTCCATTCGATAGAAGTATCTTTGGTTATACGACAAGCGCAACTTAGTCATATATCCGGGGTACGTTTCAAAATCTTTAGAAGTCAGCCGCTGATAAAATTTACACAATCAAACTTAATTCTTTTAGTTACACACTTATAATAATATCTTCTGTATGATTATTAACCGCACTTAATCTTGTGAATTGTCCTAAATCAGTGAACTAATTTATTTTGTATTTACCACGGGTATCTTGTTTTTCTGCAGTAATATGTTATTTTGAAGCTTGATATGAGATAAGAACTATGTTTTATTTTCTTCAAAAACAAACCGTAGTGTACGCCATCTGAGATCAATAAATCGGTTTTAGTCAAGTCAAAATTATAGTAAATTTTATTGGACAGTTAATGTGTTCTTTACTTCCCAGTGAACACACAATCAACTAGTGGAATAATGCTTCCATTTTTCATCTTATAGCTATATAATCTCAAGGCTGTATATGTAACTGGTAGTTCAATATGTTAATTTGTCCTAATTGAGTCGGTTACAGTTATGAAGTTTCTACTGAAGGTTCAAGATCTTTCCAACATACAAACTATCATCTAAGCACTGCGTCTTCAAATGATAATTACAAATGTATGAACACATTTCAAAGAAATATGGACAAAGTAACTAATACTGATCGTACAGTTTAACAAAGCCTGAATTCTTCTCCACTACTAGTCATATTTTCTCGTGAAAAAAGTGATAATGGAGAATTTTAATTAATTCTGTAATTCATGGGTTATTTAAACGATAAGTGACGTACAAAATATGATAAGGTTTGCACTTATCACAGCTAGTGAATAAAATTGATCCAGAAACGGTTGAAATGAAAAACAATAGCCACATCTTTGAGCCCTCAATGTCATATAAATATCATGCTTCGATAACGCAAAATTTAGTAGCTTACGTGGAGTGCCAACACTGCTTGATATCTCTGTATACTACAATGGCCTCAAATATATATTACCTTGGCTCTACTACATCTCATTGTCTCTCCGTTGTGTATGCAGAGGTTAACTAATCATCACTCACTCTCGTTCACTTTAATGGAATAAATATCTATTTCTTCGACTTACGTTGCTACATTATCGAATCGCTTGTCATCAGTACGATATTATGCTTTACTTGATGAATTTAATTGAAATTTAAAACTTTGTTCAAAGTTAAGTAGTTCATAAACTTTCAGATTATTTCGTGTGATCTAACAATCTCAACCCATTTATTTAAGTTACATTACCTGTGAGATAAAGTTATACATTCTATTTATTATAAGTACCTGTATCATTAAATTGGGTTAGTTTTTATTTCAGATAATGCCTAGGTCTGTGGTGCAACACGGGCGAAAGATTCCTGTCGCTGTAATCCACGACAGTGTTGATACATTTCATATCAATATGTCACGAAACAATGTAGTTTATAAAGATAAATTATTTAAATTGCTCGAATAAGTGCCAAGATATTTTGACAGAAACCCTGACGAGTATCAGAGTTTATTGAAGAGTTAAGTGTAGTCTTGTTCGACAATAGTAACACAGATGATATGAAATTAATTTACCTAACCAGGCAATCCACAGGAACTGTGTCAAGCACTGTCTCGTGTTGTAAGTAGTCATCTTCAAGAAGCTATAAAAAACTATACAAACTTTTAACGAACGTTTTGGAAGAATGTTACTGATAGTCAGTAAGGTACTTGAGATCACAAAGGGTAATTATCGCCAGATACAAGAAGACTCAAAGGAAACTGTCTTCTTCTTAGGTAACTTGCTGGTGCCTAGAAATATTCTGATTTCCCTAAATATGTCTCACGAGTTCATTTCGATATCAGTAAATAAAACAATAGCTAGACGTTCACAAACCAGGTTATAAAGGATATGGATAATATCAAGTTTGTTAATTAAAAATAATGTCAACTACCCACGAGTTTTTGATATGATAGAGTTAATTGAAAAGGACCCTAACCAGTCATTAAATAGATTTACAGGTATAAAGCAACCTGAAGATCATAACAAGACCCTTGTTCATGGAAGAACGCTTTCAGAGAGAACTAGGCGTTCGTACATAAAGGTGGACATTGTCTAGAAGAATGTAAAGACTTTTGGATTTGGGGCTGCAAGATAAATCTCTTTGAATGAAAAAAGTGGGATTGTGTTTTAATTGCTTAAAGGCTGAGAATTTTAAGCGAAATCGCCTTTCGAGATCGCCCTAAAAATTGAGTATTATCATTCAGTGTCACCTACTGTTGGCTCTATGATTTTAGGGGATATTTATTCAATATTTAACAATGGTTCAGATACATTTTTAGTTGATGTAAATTTAGTTTATCGGCTACGTATCAAGTGTAAGAATGACATTTAGCTAATATTTCTGTGAACATATCAGAGGTGTGGCCCTGCTAACGAATGTCTTTTGTTGTAGAATCCTTAGTTAATAGAGTAAGGATTAAAGTCATAACACTGCTGAAAAATTACCAAGTGCATAATGGCTCACCACAACGATATTAGATATTGGATACTGTCATTTTAATGAAGAAAACTATAAACTTAAACTTGATTCTGGAAATGACAAATTAGAATGTAAACGAAAATAAAAGCTTATGTTAACATATTATTTGGATAGCGAAACCTGAGTTATAACAGCTTGAAAATAAGACATTCAATAATTAAATGTTTAATTGAAAGTATTTGTTTTACTGCGTCAGTTTGTAGACACACAATGTAATCTGTTTAGGTCGTTTCTGCGTACATTTTACGATGTGTGACGTATTGCAAGCTAAACTTGCCCGGTATAGTCAGAGTCATTTGTTTACTTTCTGGAATGAACTTACCACAATGGAGCAGTCTGAGCTTCTTAACGATATCTCCGGGTTAAGTTTTCCTACTCTCACAAGCATACTTGATGTAAGTCCTCATTCTTAACAATTTGAGTGACTGAGTTATTATTATAAGCTATTATACGCAGGAATTGGTGCAGCTTGTAACTACGCCCGATATTTTCTGTAAAAATATTTTTCCATCCAGTTCTTCACAGATAATTTCTGATGTATAAATTTCGTAGTAAAGGCTGCGTATTTTCTTGCTAGTAATCTCGATATTCATCCGGCGTTTTCTACTCTTGGTCCTCTGTAGCTCGTTACAATAGTGACAGTCATTACCATGTTATAAACATCTGGGCCTTAGTATCGGTGTGTTTTGTTGAGAGTTCCCTTTTGCATCCTTGTATTTCTCGATATCTGTAACTCCTGGTATGGGCAACCGTGAAGTGACAAGTGCTGTAACACCTATAACAGCGCTGGGGATCACTCTGTTAATAATCACATCCCTACCTTTAACGTATCCCATGAATATTTTATTTTTTCCATTGAGTCTTCTAACATGATTATTGACTGGTAACAATTACTGATTACGAAATGACTTGTTTTTTTCAAAGTTTTTGGAAGTTAAGTTCTCCTATATTTTATTGAAGTCAATATCTGAAACTGCTAGATACATAGCACTTTAGTTTCTTCCTTGAAATTTAAGTAGTCTTTTGCATAGCAGGGGTAAGGTACTTGTGCGCCAATTCTTTTAAAGTGTGTAATGGCTAATTTTACTCTCGGTCTGTCGTACATAATGTAAAATCATGTATTCATCGCTCCAAGTTGCTACACCTTATTGACAACATATCATCACAAACTTAAGTCCGGCAGTCGACCTGCTAAATGGCGACAAAAGAGTCGGACTATCACTTTGTACCGTAATTTTCTGAAAATTGTTCCAATTACTTACGAGAACACTTCTGTTCTGGTCGTAATTCCTTTGATTCTCCTACTAAGAGCAATATGAATTTGTTTTTGCGAATTACTATTTATATGGTTTAGCTGTTAACTTGAGGTTTATTCTTCAAGCATTCATGGTGTATGTAATTACGACTTGTATTTGAAGTTAGCCATTTTCCCCTCCTGGATCTTTTTAAATAATACATGGGAATATAAATTCACAACAGGACATCCTACTTCTGTAATTTTAAACTAGTAATTAGTAGCAGAACCCATTATTTAACATAATCCGATGCTTAAGGTCACATAAAGGAATTATCTTAGTAGGTTCTTAGAAAACTAAACAAAAGAGATTTTCATCTGAAACAATCGTTATAGTTAACGGACCCTGATTTAACAGGTCGTTCAGTTTCCTGGGAAAAATGAAGATACACAACCTCGGTTACTGAATTCCTCCTTTCTGTTGTCATAAGTCGCGACCATCAACTTAGAGTTATTTCAATCGAATATGCGTCGACTTCCAACCGGGATTATATTATACCCAGATAGATCTCCCACTGATGAAACTCAACTCCAGAAGAGTTCATAAAAAGCAGTCATCACGCTTGTAGATGACGCTGAGCTAAAATTTGCGAGAGGCGTATGAATCGCTCAACCAGAAGTCCATCCCCACCAACAACCAAACCTGGAGTATGCTAGCACTCACGTTTTGAATAAAATGCATCAACAGTTTATACACTCGCATCAATTTTATTAAACAAGATGGGTGCTCTGTGTGAATTAAGTAGGGCAAATAGTACCCATCGGTTGGTGGTAACGGAAACATGAGTATCTTCTCGCATCACCAACAGCGAATTTGTAGTACCCTAAACCCCTCTTTTGCAATGACAAGAAGGTTAGTGCAAGAGGTGGTGCTGCCTCATGTATAAGTTCCCAATTAGTGGCACGTTCAGTCGGCATTCCGGAACTCACCAGTCTCAAAGAATCTGTTTGGCTCTGTGTAAGGCTGTCAAATACTGAAAGATGCATTGTTAAAGTTATCAGTGGGATACCTGTTTCCTGCGTCCAGTGCCACAATCGATTGCTCTGAAAATGAAATCGTTCTCTTAGATTAGGGATTATTTATAGCCTTGAAGCACTTTAATCTTCCAAAAATAGTGGAGGCGATGACTTTACTGAAGCTATATTCTTCCACCTTATTGAAAATCTAAAGCTATTTGAGAACGTAAAGTCAGAAACTGGTTGAAAAACCAACCAGGTTCCATCACAATTGGGCTACGTTTTCACTAACGAGAAATTTTTGATTAGGAACCCTTTAATTCTGACAGCTTCAAGGAAATGTGACCATACCTTTTTATGTTTCAGTTTCATCTAAAAAAAACGTATATAAGGCACCCTGCAGATAATATTCTTGAATGCGACAGAGTTAACAGGCACTCTCATAGGTATAGATTGGAAACCCTACTGTTGTTCTGATGTCATTGCGCGTCGTGAATTCCTACTATATATTATCTTAAGTACTACTAGTCAATTAGTTCCCCAGTCGGTTCTAGGAAGCAGTATTCTTGTGTCACAAATGTATCGTCTGCTGAATATAATTAGGCCAACATCCTCGTTAGAAAAGCCACAGTCAGTGTAATATATCTCGGCTTCCCCAAAGCATTTGACGGAGTTTATCATTCGTCTCACCTACAAACTAGAAGAGGTAGGTATAAGACTTCCTCCACTAGATTGGGTTAGGTTCTATCGCTACTACTGGCTATTGAAGATAATTGGAAACTGCTTACTTCCTCAGGCTGAATGGTATCCTAGTTAAGTTCACCAGTGTCTTTTTCTTGGACCACCGCTCTTCCTAATTTATACAAACGACTTAACAGGTATGATCCTAGTTACTACTCTGCCTGTGAAGCTTAGCTCTGAAGAGAAGTCTGCACCTCTAAGGATTAGTAAATCAGTCAGTTACATCGTAGTACTTGGTACATGCATACATCAGTTCAAGTTGCCATGCCCCAATTAGCAGATAGATATGAAACTATCGGACCAAATCCCAGAGTAGGGATGGTAGTAACAGAGTTAGTATTGATGAAAAAGATTAGACATCAAAAATAAGGTTTAAAATACATGTAGTTCAGTAAACAGAAAATTATGATGATTTAAGAAGCTTAAAGTTTGGAGGAGGAAAAGGAATGGATGCACCTGCGCGACTGCCAACGATTTTGAACCATATCATCCAAAGTATCTAACCATTAGTTACGATCACCACGTGAACCTCAATCAGGTAGTCTGGACCTATTAACATAGCTCAGCCCAATTGTCAATGACTTCTTGGACTGGTGCCATGTTTTCGTTTGGCCGCTCTTAGCTTTCTTCCAACTTACTCCTACACCAGATAGCATTGCTCGTCAAGGTAGGCGGTGGTCAGGCATACGTAATATATGTCCTAACCACCTCAGTTGATGAAGATTTACTACTTCATCAATAGACACCGTATTTACCTAGTACTCTATTCCTAACCAACTCATTGCCTACTCGGTGGTCCCAGCAAACACGAGCAATGCTTCGAAGATATCTGTGACTAAATACTAGAAACCTACGAATATCCTCTATCCTTAATTGCCATGTTTCACGTTCATAAGTGAGGATAAGACATCATTACAAGATGGTCTGACTCGACTCCAAAGTTAGGCAGATAAAAATAGGTTAACTTTTAACTTGATAATGTGTAAAGTTGTCCATTTGCGTCACAGAACAGATTCCACATGCACTAAATAATTGCCCCCATAGGTGATCCACTAGTAGAGAAAAACTTAAATGTATTAGTCCCCCATGACTTCATATTATACGAAAACGCTTCCAGAGCCAATATCACTATTAACCGGGGCACACTACGTGGTTCTGCACTGGATCTTTCTGTGTAATTTTTTTAAGGTTTTATTCATCCTCATCTGGGGTATAAGAATAATATTTCTTCCCTCGCTCCAGAACGATGAAACACATTGGAAACATATTCAAAGGAGTCACGAAGTCACTTCACTGACTCATGTTCAAATCATTTGTGGAGCACCTTTCATCAGTAAACTTATATCCCTTAGGATATAGGCGACATCATAATGACTCATTAAATCCTAAGTTTCCTCCGAAAACCCACTGAAATATTTACTTAAGCTTAGTTCCAACACCCATCTTTGACGAAATACTCAGAAATTAGAGGTATATTGTAGTAAGTTGGAACGTAGACACACTTTCTTAAAAACTCCTTACTTGCTTACCTAGTCCAAGTTAATTCTACTGAATCCTTCAAGCAAAAGCTCGATATATTCTTAAGGGCCCAGAACAGAATCTCCTGCTAACTTATTAATGGTTCCTTTAACTCGACATGCTCTACGTATCCAGGTCCTTCTGTAGAAACTGGTAATTTATTGCTACTAGATACGAAGGTGCATTAAGCGAAAGCTTTTTCTGTTCCATCCACAACCATTTTAAAATATTACTAGTAGTTTTTGAACTTTCGGGTCAGTAGGATTTAAATTCTAAATTTCTTATCGTGTAATTGTAAAAGTTTTTGAATTACATTTTAAAAATTGGATAAAGGATCATTGTTGCGGTAGCAGTAGTTTTTCTGAAAGTACGTTGCGTCTTCTCTCGTTTCTTCAGTAAGTCATGTCACTGACCGTCATTACACTAAGTCACAACTTAATTCTCTGTAAACTGATTTTAACGAGTTCATTATTATTTATTTCGTCGCATAGAATTCAGTACGCATTGGTCCTAACAATGTATGTCCTTCACACTTAAAAACAATATTGTATCTCCCTAAGAAAAACACTTGGTTCGGTCAGGACGCCTAGGCAGTATCTCAGTACACGTACGATTTTGATGATTGATAAATAGGCTTTTTAACGGAACATCGAAATGAATAACTAATAAACTAAGCACTTTATTTAGAATTTTTTACGTGTGATTTGATACCGTTGTAAAAGACTAGTAATTTACAACTAAAAAAATAATTGTCACTTCAATAATAGGCTTCTTCCAATTGTACTTCGGGAATCAATAAGAAGTTGTCGCCACCTGATCCAAAAGTATGTGGATCTCTGTCAGAATTGCGTACCTCACAACCTTGCTTACTAGAACACTATGTCAATATTGGTAAGCTACCGTTCTATTCACTTAATAATATTTCGTCAAGCGTTACAAGCAGTCAGTGAAAATAAAGTAGCAGTTCTATTGTTAGCCGGTGGTCAAGGGACACGACTTGGTGTTTCTTATCCTAAAGGGTTATATAGGCCGAATCTACCTTCAGGTCGTTCATTATACCAACTTCAAGCTGAGCGTCTTCATCGTGTTTCCCAAATGTGCAAAGACACTTTTGGTACAACTCCTTCAATCACTTGGTGAGTGACATTGTTTGTTATTCAAGCACTTATCTTGTTGGATTGCAATATGAATTCCTATAAAAAGTTTTCTTATATGCCTTGAAGAGTATATTAGTCATACTAACATTACTTATGTATGTATCTAGCTCGTATACTGAACGGAACTTCAAAAAGCTACATACTGTGGAGTCTAAGTAGGCTGTTGGTTGCATCTTATACTTCAAGCTAGCATTGCTAGTTGGCTAAAAATTCCAAAATAGATTCCAGATGTGATCATTTAGATATTATGTTAACTATTTATTTTTTTATTCCTCCTTTTATAATGTTGTTAGTACACCAGAACCTCACTGACCTTACTAGCCTTTTAAATATTCCTTATTTGTTGTCACAAAATAACATAGTTTCAAACATTTTCATTTGATATATTTAATAACATTATCAAAGCACACTGTGGACCATTTCATATATGGTTCTCTGACTGATATGGCTGAAGGATGGGAGGATATGGCCTCTTTCAGAATGCTTTCATACGACCACCCATTTTTTTTTTTCTTAAAAGCCCTCTTCAATTGCCCACACTATTTTCCACTTTGGCTTCTTCGTAATCGCGTTTTGTGACGTCGAGTCACTAGTTTATATATTTCACATAGGTCATAGGTTCGGAGAGAGTGGTCTTCCGAGATAATCATTTACTTTCTTAACACTTAGACATTATCACGATTATGATACTATTTGTAGTTATCAATGGAGAAAATAAAGGTAACAGGCTTCTCAGCTGGGGCACTGAACCTGATAAATAGAGAAAATCAAATGTTATAGTTAACGTTTCCCTTCTATAATTCACACTAATTGTATCGCAACTGTCGATGGCATGAATGTGTGTAAAACTATGTTTCATTTTGATGTGTCTATCTAGATCCTGATTATACTTTACCATGCATCTAATTCTTGCGGCTAGCAAATTCATTGTCGTAAATTGATTTGTGTAAGTTGGCTTCATTTCCTGCCTTAATGAAATATCAAACAGAGTTAGGTTTTTAGTTAACTGTCAGCTTGAATCGATAAAATGTTTACACTTCAGAATAATCTCCCTATAAACATTGTTTTTAGGCTCCCAACTTTTTTTGTTACCTCCATTCGGAAATATGCGCGTATATATTTTTTTCGCACGAAATCTCACAAAATACGATGAAACTTGCCGATCAGATGTTACTTGCTCACTAGAAACAGCAGCTGCATCTGATAACTTCTGGAAGCTGTTCTGATTAATCATCTGTGGAATGAATAGGACACCAGTTAGTAACACTCAAATACATCTCAAACTCTGAGGACAGTTCATTTGTTTTATCAACGTAGTAACACAATCCAAATTGCTCTGTTGTTCTGTAAAAGTGTCTGCTGTTCTACCTAACGAAGTGGCGGTCCGAAAGGAGCTCTTACTCCTGAAGCATCTAGAGGAATCAGCTTTGAACACTATTATCTTGAAGGATGCAGATTTCTGTCCAGAGAACTGTTTCGATATGAAAGATTTGATGATGTGTTACATCTTTCTGAAATAAGATGATTATGCTACCTATCTTGAGAAGGGCTTGTGTGGGGTGCTATAATTATCGTATTATGTATCTGTTCTGTCAAACTGCAGATGGTACAAAACTTATGGAAGACTGACTCGTTATGGATGAATCAATACACCGTCCATCAGCAGAATGCATGTCGGTTCTAGTAGTTGGAGACAATCAACAGTAACCCATGGACTTAGATGTTGTGCTAGTTTTACTCATCAGCAAGGCTTATCTGTAAGCTTAAGCGAACTGATGTTCCCCACAGAATTCGGACCCTCGTTACACAGTCAGATATGTTTCCGCTGAACTATTCGGTTTATGACTGACCTCCTGTTGGATTGAATTTTTCACTGATTAATCACTGTGGTAACAAAGCTTACATAATTCTTAGTGCTAATTCAATTGTAGCTTCGATCATTCGGCATCAAGAAATATTGTCACGCATAGTCTTTTCATCTAGTAATCATACTACAACTTCATTGATATAAACTGTTTATCGCCAGGGTCTAGTTACATAATATTAGTCTCTATCTGGTGGTCGATCATATATATATATTCTACAAAATTTCTAACCCGATTTTTACTCCTGTTTAGGTATATCATGACTTCTGGTCATACAAAAGAAACAACTGTACACTATTTTGAATCGGTTAATTATTTTGGGCATAATCGGGATAACGTAGTGTTTTTTGAACAATACACTCTCCCAGCTTTCTCTTTAGATGGGAAAATCCTAATGGAAACAAAGTGCAAAATAACATCAGCTCCAGGTAAAATTCTTCTCATATGTCAAGTTAAATAAGATGACACAGCTAAGTTTTCTGGGAAAATGTTTGCGTTTACCTTATATTTCACCTTGTAACAGTGTAGTGCTAAATTTTCACTACAGTGTAACAGGTGTGATTTTCCAAATATATTTCTACCCGGTAATGTCATACCTTTAGTAATTATCGTGCTTCCTCCGATGTTTCTTCAGATTAAATTTACTGTCTGTACATGTTTCCATACATATGCATTACATTTGTCACGTTAGCCACAAATAGCCTATAATATTTTCGATTAGTTTCCTCGCTTCACATTTATACTGTCAGTGACCAGTGGCTGGAAACACTGGTTGACATGGCTCAGAATCGGTCACAATGGCGCAGATGTATCCTCTCTTAAATCGTGAGCTTTAAATTATTTCATAACTTTTTCCACGCTTCATCTCTTTCTCCCTGAACTATATTCTATATGTTCACTCTTCTTTGTTATTATTATTATTATTATTATTATTATTATTATTATTATTATTATTATTTAGGTAACCTCTACTTCTACTAATGTGATGTTAATATTGGTATGCTTTAGAGGTATGGCAACTTAGACCGATCTACACATGTGTCAGGTTCTATGTTGACCGTATGCACATCCTTAAATATCTAGTAATAACTGCTATGTTAAAAGCTTTTAATACTAAGAATGTGTAATGTGTCCTCTTCAATAATGACATTTGTATGCAGCTACTAAGTTCTAATGTCATTATCACGAAACAATCCTGATCAAAGCATACTCAAAACCTGCTTCCTAAGCTGTACAATGATTGGTCCATGTTTTGCTAATCAGTGCCAACGAACAATCGAGATGTTTCTAGAATATTCTTACATCGATGTTCGTATACACTCTGTTGTAGTTATTTACTTGCCTTCTGCTTCCACTGTTATTTGTCAATACATTTTGCTACCTGCTCTATTCTTGTTCTGATTTGGGATCAAGTTGGTGTTGTTGTCGAATCGTAGAATGTTAAACGAGATCAGTCCATAATAATGTCGGGTCAATAGGGACAACTCAACAGTAATAATAATCATCCTGTTTAAATCAAATGACATGAATCTTGATTATTTAATTCTGTGATATAAAACACAAAAAGGCTTTGATCAATAACAAAAATATTTGTGTCGGTTTATTGCTGTTCTGTACTTAATCAGCATTAGTACTACTGATTATGAGCATCAATACTTTATTAGCTAGTACCACGTACCTCTTTTAATCGAGTTGTCAGTTAATGTATGTATTTATATGCATAATAAAAATAGATCTTAAACCACGGAAATTAGTGTTTTCGTCATAAGAAAATATCTCCATAATTTTCATTGTTACCATTGAATTGGGCTTCAAAGGAGCATCGTCTGATGAATGCGATCTAAGTTTATGTCTGTATCTATTTATTCTGCTTCTTAACCAGATGGAAATGGCGGTTTGTATAGAGCTCTAAATGATCGCGGTATTCTTGATGACATGAAATCAAGAGGGATTGAATATATTCAGATTTATTGTGTTGATAATATTCTGGTGAAGATACCAGATCTTCACTTTATCGGATTTTGCATTCAAAATAATGCAGATTGTGCTGCTGAAGTTGTTCAGAAAATAGATCCAGAAGAACCTATTGGAGTTGTTGGTGTTGTAGACGGCCAATATCAGGTAATTTGTTAGGTTTTGAAATTTCTAGCATTGTTTCGGTTTCTGGAATTATTTTCTGCCTCTGTAAACATATTTGTAAAAACGGATTAAATTATTTTTACCATTTATTGTTTGCCAGTAGATTGATTCTTATTTCATACACTTTGTTCCCTTTATTATTTTCATGAGAGCAAGAACAAATATTTGTGCAGAATATTCTGCACAAATATTTGCTCTTGCTCTCATGATTCTTATATGTTCGGCTGCACATGTTGAGTTTACTTGAAAACTTCAGCGTCATAATGAGATTTACCGACTTTGACATTTGACTAGCGTTCTCTGAGTTTTCACAATGACTAAGCTAATTCTGTACTCATGTTATTTTTTAACCTCATCCAGGCATCATTTCAATTTTTAAAAACGTAGTCAGATACCCTCCGATAAACACTTAAACTAGTCTGTTTATCAAAGCTTTCGTGCTTATTTTTAAATTTTAGTCAACTAAATGGTGTATTATTAAGTTTTCTTCGCCAATTATTTTTCTATTTTAGATCAACATTTACACGCGATTAGTCCGAACTCGTTTTGTCTGTACACTCCACATAGTTTTCAACACTAGAAATGTGAACCACTGTATGCAGTTCAATGTTCTCATTTAAATAGACTATACGTTTGGGAATAGTGTTAATATTTGGAGACTTGATTATTGTCAGAGTAAATTTTCTCTCATACAATCTTCAGAAAGCTGATACATAGTTTCAAATAAAATCTTATTTATGAATGATGTTTCTGAATTTAACCATAGTTAAAAATTAAAAATCACCAATCGAACACCAACCACTACTACGGTTTGAAGATTCTCATTGGGATATAACCATTTTTTCATTCAAGCATGAGTATGTAATCAATGCCATATTCAAATATTAGCGTTTAACTGAGGATCTACTTCACTTGGTTTTTGATAATGACAAAACACCTCTTACTTACTTACGCCTGTTACCCCTCTCGGAGGAGCATAGGTCGCTCACCAGTATTCTCCATTCAACTCTGTCCTGAGCAATCCTTTCAAGCTCTCTCCAGTTACTGTTCATCCTTTTTATGTCTGCTTCCAGCTCTCAATGCAGTGTGTTCTTTGGCCTTCCTCTTTTCCGTTTTCCAACAGGATTCCAAGTTAGTGCTTGTCTAGTGATACAGTCTCATGATTTGCGCAATGTATGTCCTATCCATTTCCAACGTCGTTTCCTGATTTTCTCTTCAGCTGGAAGTTGGTTTGTTCTCTTCCATAGTAGGCTGTTGCTGATGGTTTCCGGCCAACAGACATTTAATATCTTGCGTAGATAGTTGTTTATAAATACCTGTACCCTCCTGAGGATGTTTGCAGTAGTTCTCCACGTCTCAGCTCCATAGAGAAGAACTGACTTGACGTTCGAGTTGAAGAGTCTAACTTTGAGATTGGTAGACAGTTGTTTGGAGTCCCATATATTTTTCAACTGTAGGAATGCTGCCCTTGCTTTGCCGATCCTTGCCCTTACATCTGCATCGGATCCTCCTTGTTCATCGATGATGCTCCCCAGGTATGTAAAGGTATCCACTTCTTCCAGAGTTTCACCATCAAGTTCAATTAGGTCAGTGCTCTCGGTGTTGAATTTGAGGATCTTGCTCCTTCCCTTATGTCTGTTCAGGCTTATTGATGCTGTGGTTGCTGCTACTTTGGTTGTCTTCACATGCATTTGCTGTTGTGTATGTGATAGAAGTGCTAGATCATCCGCGAAGTCCAGACCATCGAGTTGCATCCTACTTGTCCATTGAATTCCTTGCTTCTTCCCAGATATAGAGGTTTTCATGATCCAATCAATCACTAGAAGAAAGAGGAAAGGTGATGGCAAACAGCCTTGTCTGACACCGGTTCTCACTGGGAATGCATCTGTCAGCTGTCCTCCATGCACGATTTTGCACTGTAGTCCATCGTAAGAATTCCGGATAATGTTGACGAGTTTCTCTGGTATACCGTTGTGTCGAAGAAGTTTCCATAGTGATCTCCTGTCTACGCTGTCAAACGCCTTCTCATAGCTTGCTAAAAAAGCGCTAACCAGATTAAACAAAACATCTCACACCATTTTTTTCTTTTTTATGATTTATTTAGCTAGTTCATATCCCGTGCGTTCACGCAACCTTGTCGTTTTTCAACTTCATATTAATCCTAGGTCATAGAATATAGTGAGATATCTCCTGTTACAGCGTCTTTACGTGTAAACCAGTATAACTCTCATAATAATGCGCGCAGTTCAAATAATGGTGATTCGTTGCATCTATGCGATACAGATCGCTTGGTTTTTAGCCATGGTAATATTTGTGTACATTTTATGACAAGGGAATTCTTGGAACATGTTTGTCACGATGATATACAAATGAAAATGCGCTACCACAGTGCTCAAAAGAAAGTCACTTGTGTGGATTTGCAAACTGGAGATTTGATTGTTCCTGAAAAACCGAATGCAATCAAATATGAAAAATTTGTTTTTGATGTTTTCCCATTTGCTAAGTAAGTTATTACATTCCTTCCCATTTGCCATAGAGCACTTCTCTATTGCATTACTAAACCCCATTTGTGATTAATCCTGCAGCCTGTTTCAACCAAATGTTTGGTTTGTGTAGTCTGAAATTTCATCATAACCAGTTGATGTGTGATATGATTTCTCTTAGTGTGCTACTTTAATAGTACTTGATCCTGATATTATTAATGTTATCCGGACCTAAAATTTAGTACAAATCGGCACTAAAATATATGCACCACACAAGTACGAAAGTAATGTTGTGGAGTAAGTAGGGACAGAAGGCAATAAAAAGTAAGGATAAAAAAAATAAAATTTAATAAGGCGACAAGAGAATTACAAGACAGTAGATACAGCTGGGATAGAAATATAAACAAGATTTCGTTCCTATTAAAAAAAGTCATCACACTTGTATGGAAGTTTTAACAGGAAGCTGCAGCAGGATCGCCACTAGTTTCTATTCACTGTGGTGTCTAGACACTAAGTTAGTTCATCTCGAAGACCCCATCCACGAAGTCGAAATCGACCGATAGAAGCCAATCCTATACAACTTCTTTCATTCCATTGCCCCATGTCATAGACTAACGACCTCCGTTTTTCCCAACCAGTCCCAGCGTTGGGAAATTATACTAGATACATAAACCTGCGGGACGACATTCGAAAAGCATAACCAAGCCACAGAAGCCAATCTTTCAAGATGGTGATACTAGTCGGATTCTCATCACGGTACACGAACACACGATGCTGAACCTCAGCATTACTAACACGATATTGCCACCAGATGCCAGCAATTCTCCCAAAACAACGATGGTCGACAACAAAAAAACGCTGAACAACCTCAGGCTGGAGGGGCCAGGTTTCATAAGTATAGAGCAGAACCACTCTCCTTGAAGCATTGTAAACCCGAACATTTACAGCCAGACTCATATTAAGAAGGTGCTAAGGATGGTTCATTTCAGCATTAGTTGACTAAGCTTTTGTTATGCCTAAATTGATTTCATCTGACACACCACCACTAGCACTTGTACAATTGCCTAGATACATGAACTTTTTGATTACTTCTAACTGTTCTTCACAAAGAGTGAGAGTTGGTACATAGTCCTACCTGAAAGGTACAAAGTGCATGCCATACTTACGTATTCTAATTCCCCACTGATTAAGTGCGATTTGAATGGCTTGCGTGTTATCGCACAGTAAAATAATATCATCCGTATACTCAAGGTTATGAAGTTTCTCTCCAGGTAAAAACTCCACACCACCACCACACTTTCTTCAAAGTTGTTTCTACAGTGTGATCGATAGCAAAGTTGGAGAGGAATGGTGAGATTGGGCAACTTGCATGGCTTCACTGTTGGGTTGTAAAAGTGGAGAAAAGTTGTTATATACCCTCATTCTGCCTGATGTGTTTATGTACAGAGCCTTTAAGATGTTAATGAACTTATCAGCCACAATTCTTTTTGACAGACACTCCCACAGCACAGTCCTATCTAATGAATTGAAGGCAACTCTGATGTCAAGAAACACAACCATCATTAGTCTGTAATACGTGTGACTGTGTTAGGACACTTGACGGAGAGTAGTAATGTGATCATTACATTCACAATCTAATCAAAAACCATCCTACTCCTCATGAGTCATTTCTTCACGCGAAGTGTGACAGAAACTGAAGGTAGACATCTCCGACAGTTTTTACACCGGTTACGTAAGACCCTTTTGGAGATGGGGATGACGGTCTCTTCGTTCTAAAATAATGGAATACTCATTTTCTCAAACCTCTCCAAACAACCTTGTAAGACCCCTAACCAGGAGTTCGCCACCATTCTTAAAAAGAGCTGAAGGTAAGTTATCTAGATCTAGTAATTTTTTTATGATTCAGAAGTTGGAGTTTCTTGCGAACTCCCTTTTCGTTATGTGTGGATCGATCGTCACTGGATAATCTAGTCGAAGTTGTTAGGACATCAGATCAGCTGAAGTGACTCTGGAAAAACTCAGCAAATCGTCTAAAATAATCCTGAATGTCTTGGTGATTGTCACACCGTCAATTTTACTAATTGTTTCACCAAACTAATTGCTGTCAATGGCTCAGACAAATTGAAAATGCTTCCAGCAGTTACCAGATGCAACCGCTACTTTTGACTCTTTGTCACGCTCAGACCACTAGGTTTCTCGGTTCTCACGCCAACTTTTTGATTTCCCTAAGTAAGAATCTATATTTATTATCGAACGTATGAGTTATCGAAGTTGATTGATGTGCCTCGGGACGTTGTAAGGAACCTACAGAAACCCAACGTTTATTAGCAGGACGTTTTGCAAAACTGCAACAGACGTGGCTCGTCACTTTCATGGTGTTATGCAAATTCATTCAGTACGCTTTTCGTTGAACTAGCATTTAACCTAAGACCTAACTCGGATCGATATTTGGTTACGACAAAAACTGAAGCCAATTTACTAGTATTGATTTATTTAGGGTAAGACATTTTCTGGCCACTGGATTTCAAGACAAACACGGCACAAAAACCTAAGCATGATCGGAATTCAGTTAGTTGATCCAAAAGGAATAACAGTCTTAAACACAACCACGCCAGTCGTTACCGATTATGTCGTGATCAATCCGTGTCCAGGAGGACACCAGGTAGCACACCGGTAGTTTCTGTGCTTATAGTTGGTGTGGGCCAGAAACATATAGCCTGCATCAAGCTGTAGAAGACAGTCACCGTTACGTCACCTGCGACCATTGAATCCCTATTGCACATCTAAACGACTCCTCTGCGTCTAGACGTCCGACCTGCTCATTGAAATATTCAGCTAGTACTGCAATATCTGTCGGACGCGCTTTCTTGAGAAGATTATCTTATTGCCAGCAGAACACATCCTTGATTGCTTCTGGGCTGGAATCTGTCGGTGCGTAGGCTGAGATTACGAAAATACATCATTTCTCTCACTAATTTCTCACTTTGAAGAAACCTCGTAAATATCTCATAATTGTAAATATGATAAACAGACCACATTTTTTCATAAGTCTTAGTCATTGTAATTGTGTATGGGCTGAAACGCTGTTCGAATACCTAATCATAAACAGGCGATTTTCTTACAACGCCACTTCCCTACCTTTTGGATTTATGGTCAATCCACAAGGTGGTGGAATATCGTCAGGAGATGCAATCTTATGATAGCCGGTGGCCAACGTTAGTTCGTTCCGTTAGGATCATAGATCCCATGTGCACCATTGATTTGGAATCAGGGTTTTCCGACTCTAGGTGCACCTTCCATATCCACCAACTCGGCTGTCGCTCCATACGTTCGACTTCGCTCTTCCACTTTAATAAAGAATATCAACTGAAATAACTTACGAAATCAACATAAATGATTATTCTGCAAAATTGAGTACAGCATTACATTGAATTAGTTAATAAAATTAAATGTCATAGCATGTACTCTGAAGTGTAACTAACATTGGGTTAATTTAGTATTATAAAAGTTTAGAAATTAAGCTTGCAAAAATCCTCACAATTCTTTACGCTTGATTTTCGGAGTAATTGCCTTTGTAAGTTTGGAATCCCCAACAAAAACCTCCAGACATTTGTTACCTTAACTCCAGTTACTAATATATTTCAAGGCAGAATTATCTGTGTGATATGTTGAACCATACATACTACGTCAGTCATCACTTTACTCTGTCTATATTCGATCTATTAACCGACTACTGCGTTTGTAGCACTCGTATAATTCAGATATAGCAGATCGTGTGTTAGCTTTTTCAATCACAGAATAATATCACCACATTTATAACTGTTAATTTGATAAGTGTATATGGTGCAATAAGTGGAGTAAAATCCGAAGATATTATTAGCCATTTTTATATTAATGTAACTACATCTGCCTTTAATTCTTCGGCTTAGACATCTTTATCTTCGATAGTTTTAGCTATGCGGCCACTACTAATTTTACCCTTATTTTAGCCCACTAAATAATGTACGATAATTTTTTTTGGTAATGCTAATAGAAGATTTTTCCTAAGATTATCAAAGTGATATAATTTTCATCCATTAAAGTGCTATCAGTTTTTATAGACTCTTGTAGTCTCTTCCTTCTGCTTTATTTTCAAATGTCAAAAGTCATCAGACGTTTAACAGCGATTCCAATGTCACTATTGTATTCATATTTTATTGTATTCTAAACGTTAACACTTATTTGTGTTGTTATATAAACTTAACTTGTAATTCAGCATAAAAAGTATTTTACTGTATAAACTAAGAGTGTTTTTCGTGTTTGCATTATTTTCAAGACGGTTTTTTATTTGGGAAGTTCCAAGAGATGAACAATTTTCTCCTCTTAAGAATGGACCGGGTGCAATTAAAGATTGTCCAAAAACATCATTCCTTGATTTGCTTACTTATCACACTCGTTTGGCGAAAAATGCCGGTGCAGTGCTAGTAAATAATAATTTTGCATCTAATGGGAATGGATATTCAGATAGTGTTAATGACAAAGCCTTAATTGAAATTTCGCCTTTGATCACATATGGTGGTGAGGTAAGTTTCATTCGTTTTTCATCTAGTAATTTTTTATAATAACATGCTGTCAACAGTAATAAAAACTACAATATTCATGTTTAAAAAATTTTTGTCATCGGAAACTAAGCTGGAATATTAAACAATCTATTCGATATAAAAAATGACTCTGAATTATTGATATAAACACCCATCCTTCAACTCTCAGTAGCCTGCTTGAAATCGTGGGGTACCACTTCTTACCAAAATCTCAACAGGTTACTTTTTCGCATTCTGTTTTGTTTTAGTTGCTCAATCATGTCCCAAAATCGCATTGCGTACTCTCGCGCCTTTATAAAAAGTTCACAGCCTATCATGAGTAATTCAGTTAGATCTAAACGAAACATCATGGTAGCTGACAACATGCGTTAAAAAAGATCAATATTCACCAAATGTCTATTCCTGAAATTCTTAGTCTTAACTGCAGATTCCTTATTGGAAAAGTGGACTACCAACAATTTCTCCTTAGTCCTAACACATAACTGCGGTTTAATCGCAGTTCAAGAATCTTGGATACATGACCTCTACGATGACAGTTTGGTATCGCTAAACGGTCTTCAGATTTTCCGTCAGGATCGTTCTGTCATCAAGAAAATTTGTGGTGGTAATGTTGCTACTTTCGTGAACACGTACTGGTGTAAATCCAATCGTGTGTGTTTAAAGTTTTCAAATGTGTATATAGATTGTCTGACACTAAGATGTCATCCGAAACATCTGAATAAATATAAATACATATATATTACCAATGTTTATGTGACTCCGGACTGCACATCATCTGTTCTATCTCACTTTGCTGATGAATTCACAGAGTTTGCTGCAACTATTCTCAGTGAGTCTCTTTCAGTTGTATGTGGCGACTTTAACTCGTCAGGATGCACTTTCCTTTCATCCTTAGGCCACCAAAACCTAGTACACTTCCCAACTCGCTGCAATGGTGTTCTTGACTTAGTTTTGCTAAATGAGGTCGGAATAGTACGAGACTCGTAAACGAGTCCCTCTTCTAAATTCTGACCATTGCATCATTCGAGTTCTGCCAAAAATCTATGCGAAATCAATAAAAAGTACAACTTTTTATCTGACCAGGAAGATAAAATATAGAAACTACTCAAATAAAAACATCTACAAGTTGAATAACATGCTGGAATTAATGAACTGGAACCTGTTTACAAATGAATCGTTAGAAACCACTGTAGATGTCACTCGTTCTTATCTCAAGTTTTTTCTTGATGTCTGCTGTCCTAGTGAAACAATTTTTATTAGATTTGACTTACTGGTTTCTCCACATCTTAAACGACTGAGGAGAGAAAAAGAAAGTCACTACAAGAACAAAGATTATATTGAAGTTAGAAGGTTAAATGGCCCTATATGTCAAGAAATAAAATGTTTGAAGTCATTGTATGCTGAGAAGCTACTATCCTGTAAAACTCTTATAATGTTTGGAAACCATTCAAAGAGCTTACTTACACTAAACAGATTACAGAAGATACACACTTAAACGCCTGCTCGTTAAATGAGTCTTTTATACGGTATGGATCTGATCAGATGCTCTTTGATCACTGTAAATCGATTGAATATTACGGTCCCCTATTCACCGAAATGGAAGCTTTAGAATGTCTAAAAGCACTCAAACCATCACGTTGTCCAGGTCCTGATGAGATTCCAGACTTTCTCTTCAAGAAATGTGCTAATGTTTTGTATCGACCACTGACTAGTATCTTTAACGAGTCTTTCTCTACAAACGTGATACCAAAAGCTTGGAAGATACAAATAACATCTATACTGAAAAAAGCATCTTCTGTTAGTAATGTTAAGTTTAGATCCATAGCTATAACTTCTCCCTTTCTCAAAACTATGGAAAAACTTCTACTACGTAAGCTGCAGCCAACAATGAAAGGGCATATTGACCCATATCAGTTTGCATACAGAAGCAGTAGAAGTACACTGGACGCGGCAGTTGTCTTACATCATAATATAGTGTGTAGCATAGAAAAGAGTGGTAAGTATGTTCGAAGTACGTTTCTCGACTACACTTCCACCTTTGACTTCTTTCCTAGACTTATGTTACTGAATAAACTTGAGAATATGAATATAGAAAGCTGGATAATCAACTGACTGTATTCCTATTTCTCCGGAAGAGGACAATATACTGTGTACAAAGGAAAGTGCTCCACTCATCTGTTAACAAAAGTTGGTGTGCCTCAAGGTGCTATTCTTTTCCCTTTTCTACTTATTGATCAAATCTTCTGGATTGACAGTGAATAATAGTTTCTTCTTTTCCTGAAATAGTTTCACTTACAAACGAATTTCTGATACCCGTTTCATTGATAAGTCTGAACAGTTGCCTACTGTTACATATTGCCACTGCCTTTTCTATCTCTTTAGCTTTCGCTACCCATCCCTGCTCATAATCATTACTTGAGCTTTTAATCAGCGTGTGTTTAGACTGCCTTAGCTTCTCATCGTGTTCAAAGCCAAACGGGATGTGTTGTCGAGCATCTATCAATTCAGTAGATGCAGCTGAAATCCATTAATTTTTCTTAACCTTTTGGTTTAGTTTACCAGTAGATATCACTCCTGCTTCAATTGCTTTTTGTATATCATTCCAAGCTGACTCGGGTTGGATATCGCTTACGCAGTTGACTAATTAGTTTTCTAGTTGTTCTTGTAATGTACTCTTGAAATTTTCATTATTAAGGTGAACTCTGAGGAGTATCGTTTACGTCAAGTGAGACGTAAACTAATACGCGCTCGTACTAAAGCATGATCTGAACATGTACTCCAAAATGAGCGGAAGTCTTCTATCGAGCCTCTCCAACGGTGGCTGATAGCAATGTGGTCTATTTGAGTCCAGCTTTGAATTGACTGTGGAGGTCGCCATGTCAGTTTATGTCTTACCTTATGCTTAAAGTTGGTGTTCGCGAGAAACAGATGGTTATCTGAACATAGTTGTAACAGATGGTTGCCATTGTCTGTTCTTTGAGCCTCGACACTATAGGATCCACCTAGGTGCCTTTCGGTTTCGTTTAGTCCACCTACTTGGGCATTAAAAGCGCCAGCCACTATCACCACATCGGTGCGCTTAGCTTAATGATGGAGGTCGGAAAGCTTTCTGTAAAATTCATCTTTTATTTCATCTAAGCTGCAATCAGTGGGAGCGTAGTCAGAGACAACGAAGAGACAAAGGCGTTCGTCCCCATCTTTCCGAGTTCTTATTTTCGCGTTTAGACAGACATTGAACATTTAACTGTCTATTGGAATCTAGTCAAGAAGAACCCGTTCGGCTTTTGAACTTAGCGCTGTACCTACCTTCTCAGGACGTCGGATAGTAGAGGCGGAGTCTCCGTAAATACGAAGGGTGAACCGAACCAGTTCTTTGTTTCTACAAGGTGAGGTCAAACGCATGATTATACTTTATACACGTTTCACTGACTCAGTACACCGATGGAGCGGGATTCTAGAATCATAGCTAAGGAGGCTTGTTGTCCTGTTTGGTATAAAGTCTGAACATTAAAAGCTCTGATATGTGTTTTATCACGAGGTTTCAGGAGATCAGGAATAGCATTTTGTGAACTCCAATCATTCGTATCAGAGGCGTGAGGTGATAAAGTTATAAGGAAAGAGTTAATCGTAAGGATAAGAGAGTTATCAAGAGTTTATGCCGGGATTTAACCTTGAACTAGGTGATCTCGTAGGCTGTTAGAGGTATGAGGGCGGTTGTCACTTCCTGACTGCCCACACCATGGAGGGATGTTACTTGACGTACCTGAAAATGAAACTGGGTTAGTGTTGGTCTTAGTGACCTGGGAGCGCGATCGCAACTGCTTCAGACTGGTCGTCCACGATCTTGTTATAGGGAGTTTTTGAAGTTTTAGCCCTGTTCTTTAAAGACTTTACCTCCGGAGACGGAAATCCGTGGAGTATGGTGAGATGTGACATTTTAGGGTCTACCTTGTCTAACTTCCTTTCGTTTAGAAGGCGACATTGCTGCAGATGTTGTTTATTTCAAGGAAACATCTTACTGCTGTCACACCCCACAGCAACCAGCAATACGACTTCGCCCTCTGACCTTGGGTTGTTGCCTTTAGTGCTTGCCATGGTAGGACTTAGAAGAGCATGCATTCCAGCCAATATATCTCTGTTGGGTCATCACGGTAGGGAAGCCGGACCACCACGTCAAGGTAGCAGCCACATATTGGAGGGAGGAGTAAAATATCAAAATTATTTGATAAATTAATTACTGATCACCACTAACATGGCTGAATGTTTCAGTCGTACTTAGGTAAATCCTAAACGTCATGCTTCACCTTATCTCGTATTCGTCGATACAAGGGAAATCAGCACTGGCTAAGCTCATTAATTCTAAGTATGTATTCTACAGTGTAATCACATTGGTATCTTTGTTTTCTGAATACTAGACATCCGATTACCATCATTAAATCACATGTTTTGCACCAGACCTATTCATCAGATAACATCTATAATAACTTAGTATTTACGACTAGCGGTTTGTACCAAGTTCTATGTTGTAACTGACTGACTAGCGGTTTTTAGTTTTTGATTACTTGTATCGTATGCTGTACACAGATACAACTGAGAATTGTAAAATATATTTTGGCTAATAATACAGCTCAGTTACTAAGCATTTACCATGTACTTATCTTTAAACCACACGTTACGTATGAGTGCTAGTGATGCAACCTAAGTATGCAAACCAAAGTATTTAGACTGTCAATTAAATTTACAATTTAGCTGTTGAAAGCAGAACGTTTTTACCACTGAGCTGATTGCATTATAACTTAAAGACGGTGCGCTTGGTTGACCTTTTAGTCTTTTCTTAACTCTGCCTTGTAGAACTTATCATTTTTAAAAGGCGTTGAAATTCATGGTCTGAATCATTTGGAACAAGATAAAGAAACCGGGAAACCAGTCCTAATTCCTTCTAGGATCAATTAATGATCATTCATATAACATCTAGTCAGGAAAATGAGTAAGTTTTTGAAAAAAATCCTGATGCCCACGTGCAAATAGTCTACTCTGTTCAATGAATTTAGATTCTTCTCTTTGGTGCCGCTAATTTTCTGTTAGGTGTTACGATTCTTATTTTAGAAAGTTTGTATTCTGTCCATGTTACACGGGGTTGTGAAAAATCAATTCTTGTCTTTCTGTTCCCAGTACACAAGTTAGTGTGTTCATACTTTTACTAAAATGGTTTTACTACTTTTTATATAATAATCATTCCATATTGTAACATCTTGTATGTTCTTTATTAAATAACTGATCACTTAGGATTTTTAAACGATGAGCTAATCAAATGTGATTTTTGCAGCTCAACTAATCAAATATTGACTGCAATCGATGTGAAAATTCTTTTATAATTCTATATCCTTTTGAGTTGTCTACTTTTTTCTGTTTTCGTTTTACTATATGGTACTAAACTTTATTGTTTCGCGTTTAACTTACTTATTGATTTGCTTTGTAACTTTCTCAAAACTAAAATAATGATTATAATTTTGTTTTTGGTAAGTACCGATTTTTTCCCATTTTGATTGTTTTTTGATTTCTTACTTCTTGTTCATTACTACTTGATTTTGTTTGCATTTTGTAATCAATAATAATTAGCACATACTTGGGACTATTGTTTGCTTTATTTTTTCATCTATCACATTATTGTGGTCCTATATTTGCTTTTTTTTCTGAAGGCTATGTATTGTACCTTTAGGTCTGGCCAATTACGAACACTGACCGCACCTGAACTGATACAATTACAGAAGTAACGAAGAGCCGGTGTACCTGTAGGTCTACCCAACACTAAAGCAATCAACTCCCGTAATTCTTATGTCGAGTAATGGTCTATATTTTCAAATACATATAGTTGTGTTCCAGCACTATTGACTTTATATCACCACCAAAATCGTGCCATTCTTCAAGTAAAGTAATATTGAGACAAATATAATTGTTGGACATTAGTTCGGGAAGGTCGCATCTCTTAGGTTTAGAGCTAAATTACTCATCTTTTAGTAACTAGTGTCTGGCTTTTTTGACTTGACTAGTTCCAAGACCATACCGAGAGTGACTGATGTCAGTTGCTTTAACTATCTCTAGAATTTAATCGATCGTGTATTTCACACTACCATTCATAGATCACAGAGCTTGATTAATTCCATCAGTATTATCATTAGAGGCATATGTAAGTATAGGTTTATTGCTAGTCTAAGAGAAATATGCTATACTTAATTTTCAAAGAGTGTATTGCATAATTGAGTGCGTGATCATCAATCCATCTGGCGCTATTCAGCTAGCGAGATGAGTTTAGGAATTCTTCCTCTTGTCAGAGATTTTGTTTACTTTGTTCTTCTCACAGAGACTGTTATTAACAGTTTAGACACTTGATTTTAAACTGGTGAGTTATTAGTTTAAACTTACTTCACCTATTTAGGTACAAACATCCGTGCAGTACTTTCAACCCTTATTTTGAATGTATCACAAATATATCTACACATGTAATAGCGATTTGTAACTATATGTGCTGTCAGACTGTAGTATACTATATAGTCAGTCAGTTATAATCATCGTAGAACATACGAAAATGTTACTCACCTCGAGTCATAATGGCCGATTAGCACTCAGAGGGAGTGGAGTTAAAATAACCGTCACAGCAATGAGAGTGCGAAAACTAAATATTGAGTACTAGGTGAAATGGAAGGATATACATAAGAGAATACATACAAACCGTCAATTGAATACACTATTTTTCATATTCGTGAAGTCGTATTTCGTAACTTTTGTTAAATATATACGAAAGTTGTCGTACGTCTTGATGGGTGATACACAGATAACAACTATTAAGCATATAGATTTACTGACAACATGCAAAATAACTGTATTTTAAGAATTTCCCATCCCATATGGTTTTCAAAACAAGGTCTTACTTCCTATAAATTACGATCGTAAAAACCTAGAAGCAAAGGTGAAAGCTAACTGAACTGTAAGTAAAAAGTAAATGAAGCATTTAAAGGACGTTGTTATTCCTCTAGAAGCACTCTCCATGAATTGCTTCACTTTAGTTGGGGAGTTACTTTAATAATCCCCTAAGAATATCCCCACATCTTGAGTATCAAACTAATTAGGCTCCAGCGACATGAAAACGAAGTATGAACTGCTTCCGAGATCATTTATAAGGAAAAGTTATAATATATAGTCTTTTATTAGTACTGAGCTGTTTATATTTTAAAACAATATTTGTAGATACACCTATGCAGCTGAAGCTTTCAGTACACGCACATCTCACTAAGAACGACTAACAAGCCAAAGGTATAGCCATGAAACAATGAACTATCAAATGAATACATAATACCTAAAAGTATCAATATTTAGTATCTACAGACTGCAATTAATTCGATGAGAAGTAGATTTGCAGAGGTCATATAAATATAATCCAGCATTGTTAATGAAATAAAAAACGTGTTTACATTAAGGATAGCAACTTGGAATAAAGACTTAATTTAAACAAGCTATAACTAAACTGCGTTTACATAATAATTGAATGTGTAATTTCGGGTACTCTAAGCTTTGTTTATATACCAATACAGTTATAAACATTCAGCCGTCAAATATGACCATATAATAATAATGATGAACAAGTATTCGGCTTATAAATAATATCAATAATAAAATAAGGTAAAATAAAAACATTTTTGCGGCTGTAAGCATGAAGTATGAAAGGAAAAACAATAAATAAATAAATTAAGTTCATTACAAAGTTAGAAATGTGACAAATTGTTCTTCAAACACAACTCGGGTTTTAAATCGTCTAGAACTCATTCAATGTAAAGGAGATTCAGAGAAATTCTTTTTTGAAACTTTAGTTTGCGAAAATTATGTCAAAGGATAAGTCTGAAGTTAATATTTGATGCAACCAACTCATATTTTTCTTTACTAATCATAAACTCGGTTCTGGTGTTGTTGAGATGTCCCTATCGACCCGATAATATTACATTCTAATCCCGTCTAGTATTCTTCTATTCGACAACATTGACTTGGTTCCAAATCAGAACAAGAATAGAGCAGGTGACAAAATGTATTGATAAATAACAATAGAAGCAGAAGACAAGTAAATAACTACACTAAAGTTTATATGAACATCGATATAAGAATATTCAAGACATTTCTCGATTGTTCGTTGGTGCTGATCAACCAAACATGGACCAATGATTGTACAGCTTAGGAAGCAGGTTTTGAGCATGCTTTAGTCAGAACTGTTTCGTGCTAACAGATGTATACACCGAGGAAATAGTTACAACATAAGACCTACACATCTAACTTCAATGGAACAGGTACACTGATTTATACACATTGAATCAGTCAATGGAAGGTGGCTACGGTAAGTTTTAGGAAGATATTTCATATGTATTCATCAGGACGATTTTCTATGTTACAGGTTTGTTAGTACTCTCTAAAGTATGCATTTGAAGATAATTATGCTGTAAGAAATGTAATATATAATGTAATATAAATTTACTGTATATTAAGTAACTTTTTACATATATTCAGTTTATTGAGACCGTATGTTTTTTTTAAAATTAAAATGGTGTTAGGGATTCCTAATCCCCAAAGATGCAATGATTGGTTTAATTCAACGAAACAAGTTGTATTGATTTTTTGTAAGCGTTATTTGTAAACTTTCATCACATTAATTGATTTCAATGTGAGTTCAACTCCTGAGTACAGTTTGACAGTATTTCTTTTTGTTAATTAAATGTTGATGAATTCACTTGATGAATAATCACTGTAAATTAATTGATTTAAAAATCGATGTATTTATGTAAATATAATTCGCGAATTCACTAATTCACTAGTTCTGTCTGGTTGGCTTGTGTTTCTTCTTATTTCGGCTTGGGACTCAGTGGGCATTTGGCAGACGCGCAATAATCAACTAGGTACTGGTAATTCGCACTCGGCCATCCAACCCAATCACCCCCATCTTTCTCTCGTCATAACAAATGGTACTTATGTCTGTCAAGTATATGTATATGCCATACAGTATATTGTGGGATCATCGAATGGACATCACTCCTAAGTGATTATAAGTATATAGAGTTTTCATCTCAAATCTAAGATATACATGAATTACTTTCCGAGTAAAACAACAATTGATCCGGTTATTAATCGTAAAATTCCTGGTTGAATAGTTCTATTGTAACTAAACTTCGATGTGAATTAAACGAAGTTATAAATAAGATTTTTGGTCTTGGCATTCTACGTTCAGTTTGTTACTTACACACCACTGACTTCATACACATATGTAATAGAAATAAGAAACGTATAATAAGATTTAGGTAGGGATGTATTTCATACCGATTAGAATCAATAAGCTATCAGTAACTAATGAAGCTGCTAATAGCTCTCTTTTGTCCACTCAAACATTGAGCATTCACCATCATAGAGTGGTACAACATAAAATTTGATGTGCCGAAGAGTATTTATGACCCCTTAGAATCTACACATTTTGGGGAAGATAAATTTCTACTTTTGATAGATATATTGGAGGGTAATAATGATAACATGATGATGATTGAATATGATGGCGGGATGTTAATGGGCAAAATAATCTCAGCTAACTTAAGCATGATTCATGAATGTCAACCTTACTTGATTAATTATTATAATTATTCCGTTGATTTGTAATATATCGCGACAGTCATGCATGGTTATTAGTGATGACTGCTACACTTCTACAAATCTGAACCCTACCTGTCACGACTCACTAGAAGTTGAGGGATTTTCTAAAGTTAGTCACAAGTCAGTTAATAACTTTATCTGAATTGAAGTGTTTCGTGGAGATAGACATTAAGTTTACTTGTTTGTATCCATCGCAGATTGATGTCCGTAAGCACCAATGAAATTCCGGGAGCACTGAACAGTTGTTTTGTTTTAGTATAATACTCGTAATCAGTGCATAACCTCGACTTTCACAAAGGAGTTTAACCATGGGCCTTTGCAATTGTAAATACAAAACAAGTCAATATAACAGCTCTCTCCACAAAACCACTTCAATTCAAATATACCACTAAACTCACTAGTGACTAACTTCAGGATGTTCATGAAGTTATATTGAGAAGTCCTGACTGGTGAAGTTCAAACTTATCGGGAGTGTGATAGTTATCACCGATGACAGTGTATGATTGTTGCACTATTTCAGACAGATACAACGCAGAACTTCGTACGTAAGTACATCAGTTCAGGTTGCCACACCACATCAGCACAGAGACGCAACTGTCAGTTCAAATCCAAGAGTGATAGCGATAGTAGAAGTATTAGCAGTAATGCAGAAGATTAGGAAGCGAAGATATGATTCGAAAAGTATAATTCAGTAAGATAAATATGAAAGGAGAAAAATAGAGAATTCAGAAGGTTAGATTTTGAGAGAACACAAAGAGTGGATGCACCTGCGCCATTGCGAACGATTCTGAGCCATATCGTTCAAGGTCTCTAACCATTGGTGACTTTCGTCTCGCGGACCCCAACCACGCAGCCTACATCTACCAACATGACTTAGTCCACTTGTCAGCGACTTCATCGATTTCTGCCATGTTTTGGTTTGGCCGCCCCTAGCTTTCTTCCAACCTATTCCTACGCCGCTAAACATAGCTCGTCGAGGCAGTCGGTAGTTAGACATGCGTAACACATGTCCCAACCACCTCAACTGATGAAGTTTCAATACTTCATCTATTGATTTGCCCTCATTTCCTAGAACCCGTTTCCTAACGACAGAATTGCTCACTCGGTTGTCCCACGATACACGAGCAATGCTTCGGAGACACCTATGATCGAAGACCAGTAACCTACGAATGTCCTCTACTCTTAACGGCCATGTTTCGCTACCGTATAGTAGGACAGAGCGAACTATTGCACGGTACACTCGTCCTTTGGTTAGCAAGCGGATATCTTGCCTGCGCCATAAGTGACACAACTTGGCAAAAGCCAGTCGAGCTTTCTGTATCCGTGCTGAGATTTCGTCAGTCACCAGGCCAGCAGCACTGATGAGACTCCCCAGATACGTGAAGCGGTCTACACGCTCGACTACTTCACTCCCTATCACTAGTTCAGGTGCCGATGCAACCCAATCCTGGAGCAACATTTTGCATTTCGAGGGGGAAAACCGCATCCCGAACATGCTTGCATTGTTGCTCAGGGTAGTCAGAAGACTCTGCATTTTGTCAGCGTCTTCACCAAATAGGACTATGTCATCAGCATACTCTAAGTCAGTAAGCGAGGCTCTTGGTAGTAAGTTAATTCCTGAAAAGTCAGACGAAGACATGGTTATATCTAGGAGCATGTCTATGACAAAATTAAACGAGAATGGGGAAAGTGGACATCCCTGACGGACACCACTTGAAGTGAGGAATTCCGATGACAGTTCGCCATAAGCTCTCACTCGACCTGTAGTTTTAGAGTAGAGAGCTTGTACAAGGTTAATGTACTTCTTTGGTACACCTTTCAATGACAGACACTGCCACAGAACCTCACGATCAACAGAGTCGAATGCCGCCTTTAGGTCCAGGAAGACAACTATTGTAGGACGCCTAAATGTGTGTCTGTGTTCCAGGACCTGTCGCAGTGTGAAGATGTGGTCTATACAGTCATGTCCAGGTCTGAATCCAGCCTGGTTTTCTCTAGTCCGCTCTTCACGAGCTCTAGTTAGGCGTCTAAGTATAATCGATGCTAACAGCTTAGAAACTATATTAGTCAGACTGATTCCCCTGTGATTGTCACAAGAAGACTTTTGTCCTTTCTTATAAATTGGGACAATCAGGGATTGAGACCAGTCAGATGGTATTACGCCCAGTTCCCAGATTCTACCTAAGATTTCGGTCAATCTAGCTGCTAAAACTGGACCACCATCCTTAAACATTTAAGGGGTAAGCCTATCAGGACCTGCTGCTCTACCTCGCTTCAGATTTCTTATAGCCTTCTCAAATTCATAAAGACTAGGAGGAGTTAAGTCGATTTGCCATTCAGGATGACTGGGGATCGTGGGGAACCGAAGTGTGGCTGAAGGCCAGTTGAACTGATCCCTAAAGTGTTCTGCCCATCGGTCCAATCTCCTGGACTGAGAATGAATTATAATCCCATCCTTTTCCAAAATAGTCTCACTCACATTCGGATTCCTAATACCAGTTTCCTTGATAAGTCCAATCGACCTACCTAGCATGGTAGAACCTACAGGAACATATGTTCCAGCCAGTATAGCTCGGTTGGGTCATCACGATAGGCAAGCCCGACCACCACGACAAGGTAGCAGCTACGGTCGGGTTGCACTATTTCGGAAACTAATGGAAGTGGGAACTCTATTATTATTATTATAATAAACAAGTGAAAGGTTTCATAAATCGTACGAGAATGCATGTAACTAAATATAAAAGTTGACCAGGATGGTGTTTAGATAAAAAAATTACAGAAACATAATTTTCTGCTCACTAATCCAATTTATTATCATATATATATATATATATATATATATATATATATATATATATATATATATATATATATATATATACCATAGGTGCTTGCCACAATATTAAAAATAAATGACACTAACTCTGTAAAAATTATTGACATGGAAGATAGTTACGGATAAATTTATATATTTGCAGACACATTATATAAGAGATATTATTTTCGTATAATTGCAGGTATAGGTTTATGTTAATTGTAACTGTTCACCGACTGTATAATAACAGATTGCAATCAAATAGAAAACATATACATGTTGTGTGTAAAAAGTAAAAGTAATTATTACTATCAAAACAAAATCTCAAGAATTACTTGATACATACTATAAAATACTGTAGTGTAAAAATATGTATGAAATACATGGTATACTGAGACCGAGATATTAATAATACCAACGAATATCTTAGGGTGAGTAATCACTATCTTATAAAATCATAGTAACAACTCATATTTATCTTGCATAAAATTGATATGTGATTCAAGGCATAAAAGCGCCTAATCAATTCTCCACGACCAATGTATTCTTCTGCTCGAACGTACTGTTCAAAATGTTGATATTTTCTCTGACAATGTTGTTTCTCGTGTCTGTTCTTTGTTGATCGTCTGCTGGTTGGTCTGCAGCTATAGTTAAACCATCAGGTCACTGCCCTGATTTTCGTAAAATGTCAGTTATACACTGTAAATGGTAAAAGTATCGATTTTAGTCCAGATGAATTGTCTACTTATCAACTTGACAGTGGTTCTTATACAAAGTGATATAAATTATACATGGCTTGAAAAATCGTTCTCAAGGCCACCTGTATAAATTGTTAACATTATTCTTCAGACTTATCCCAAATTACTGTGACTTTATCGAATGGTACTACTATTAGTTTTGGTGGGGCAGTTGGTGAAATCATTAATTTGGATAATTCTGTGTCTTTCAACTGTAATGCAGATAATTGTTGATAATCTACATTAACGGACTAAATCGTATTTTAAGTTACGCATGATAACTTAGCAGCATCATTTTATTCCTTCTGCATACTGTAAATCTGTTGTGAACAACGAACTAAATTCCAATCGTCGAATATTTTTTGACTATAATTAATCAGTTTGTGGTTGATGATCTCTAAATTAATAAACTTGGGCCATTTCATCATGTATCAGGAGTGCTTAATAGGTAAATATATGGCCAGTATATCTCTACTACAAGTGCTTCATCGCGTTCGTTTCCTCACTCCTACTGGAAAACTACCCCAACTACAACATCTGAATCATCTTCCATGATGGCATATGAACCATTTATGATTCTACATACTAATAAAGCATCGAAGGTTAAGGTATTTTTAAGTGCTTAAAATACTTCTGGAACATTTTTAGTTAACATTTACCTTATGCGAACGTCATTTTAATAAATCAGTTAGTGGTTATCCGATCTCTGCATAATGTGGAATGATTTTTCTGTAAAATTTTATTAGTCCGAGAAATTTTATGACCGTAGTGAATACATTAGGTAGTGGGAATTCTACTGTAAATCTGACTTGCTCAAGTATCGATACGATTCCTTTGCCGTGAGTCATGTGCACAATAAATTTAAATGATTATTTATTAAACTTACATTTCTCCAAATTTATGACTGTTCCGTGCTTTAATAGTCATTTCAGCAGGCATTTAAGGTGTTTCGTGTTTTCTTGTTCAGTAGGGTTGGTGACTAAAATCCCATCAGTATAGTCATGTTCCAATAGAAGACTTGGGAAAATTCATCATATGAAGTATTGAAACGTTTGAGCTATACTTCTGAACCTAAATGGGATTGGCGAGAATTCGAGAAGCCAAAAAGGTTTGGTTACAGCAGATTTTGGAATATATGCCGACTTAACAGTTATATGGTAATATTGCATTATTAAGTCGATATTTGCGAAAATATTGATGCAAATTACGTTGTTGGTGGTATCATGGATATAGGCAAATAGGATATCTGTTGGTAACAGTTTGTTTGTTAAAGGCTCAGTAACCCTCCACATGGTATAATTTCAGAAGAACCTTTCTTCAGCACCATATATAAAGCTAATGGCCATAGGTTACTGGATAGGCAGATTATACTCTTTATTAAAAATTAGTTAAACTCTTCATTCGCTATCCCTTAACGCCGGCAGGATATACGCGAACATAAAATATTTAACAAAATTTATATATAATTTTATACTACTCATTAGTAGGAAAAATAATAAAGATGAGCAATTTTAGACTCATACGGTATCACATTTTGTAAGTTGATTTTATTTTATTACTGATCATATGTGGTCTATCAATGCAAACAGCCAGTAACAAATGATAAATAGCTTGTAAGGTTTGACGAAAATCCTCATCACTATTCTAGCCCTTCGAAATGTAGATAAAATTACTCGACTATAAATTTGCTTACTAATAAGTAAAATATCACTCTATATTTGCTGAGTATTCTCTAAATGGATACCCTCAACTCTAAATGTTGTGGATCCAGACGTCTCGAAAGTGTAATACACGGTGGACCGTAGGTACCGACGTGATGGTGTGCGCTATGAATGAGACTTTACTGTCAATATCCAGCTTGCTATAAAGTCAGAAACTTGTATAATGATCGTCTATGTGAACATTCGTACTGCTGTGTCTTATTCACAAGAGTCACTAAGATGATATCAGATGTAATGTTTTTCATGGACACGTTATATTTGAAACAAATTATTTTAAAATGTCTAGCACCTACAACCAACAAAAACGTAATAAATTGATCCCAGCTGTGGGGATCATCATATCAGCGATGATAAAATGTAGTAAGTTTTGGTGTATTCTATTATGCCCGCAACTTATTGATCATGAATGATTTCTTAGATTTTATCTGAGTAGAATCAATTTGTGTTGTATATTATTCCGAATAATGTTAATAAATACGATTAACCCACTGATTCAAAATACTGATGAAATTGTTGATAGGTGGTTGAAATTTTTATATACTGTATGATAATGCAATACGTATGTGCGGTTATGGTCAAAGGATAAAATGCTGGGTCAGATATATATTATATACATGTTATTTAAATGTATTAGTTCAATGAAGAATACGACAATACTATTCCATCATGTTTATACACTTTTGATCTCAAATCGGTAACACTTAAAAAGTATGTACATCTTTTATCTAAAAAAAATTATTTGAAAAAATAATGGGCTGGACGCGGCCTAACAGAATCTGACGAAACTAAATTAAGCCAACGTATTTTGCGCAATTCTTTGCTCTTGCTCTACTCAAACTAATAAAGGTAATCAAGTGTACATAACGTTAGTCAGCTTTATTATGACGAGTTCTGGACCTAAGATATTCCGTTAAATAAATATATGTAACAAATGAACTGTGAAATATACGCACGTTTGGTGAGTATACGATAAAGTATAATAATTCAATAAGTGTTGAATTCATCCAAATAGATAAATTATGTTCTATCGTATATCAGTGATTAGAATATTACGTAGTTCAATATTTTCGCTCACATATATTTTGGCCTCTGCATTTTTGTGTTTACTTTGATATTTATATATCTAGAAAACAACTGAGTTGTCGTACATCTCCTGATTGCATACACAAAGGCGATTGATCTAACATGTGAATCATGAGAGATCAATAACCAAGATTTAGTTAGGAATGTATTTCAAACTGATTGGAATTCACATGACATCGAAAACCAAATAAGCTACCAATAAGTTTCATACAGTGAACACAAATATCACCATAGAAATGTATTATACAGAATTTTATGTGGTCATAGGGAATTATGGCCTCTACGATTTTATTGTTCACATAATACTGAAATTAATCTGTGGTTTTAAAAAGCATTTTGAAAAAAATATTTCAATTATGAAAACCAAAAACATACGTTTCAAATAGTATAACTCATCTAATTTAACAGATCTTAAGCAATAGAAACAAGTCCACAATGGATTTAAGCAACTATTCAAATCAATTTTCCACTGGTACATGCCCAACAGGATATACTTGAAACCATCTAGTGATAACGTTAACCCGTAAAGTGTTGACAGGTTAATGATCAACTTTGAATTCACATGTTACAAGTTAATCTAAAGGATAGAATGTATATATAATACTTGAATCGTATTCAGGATTTTCAGTATGAGAATGTAACTGAAAGGGAGTACAACAAGCAGAACTAAAGATTAACTAAGAGGCGGATAATACAGCTTTCGGTAATTAGATCCTTTGATAAATGTAGATTATGCTATGAGATGTTTGTCAGAGATATGTGATACAATTAAAAAGCAAATGTAAAATAGTCTGATAGCACATAAACCTGTCAAAACATTCACCAAAATAGATAAATAAAGGATAAAAAGATGAACCAGTGAGGATCATTTTTCAGTGCAAATATAAGGCCAGTAGTACCACGGTAAGATAAACGTAAATAGAATGTGATTGACACTGATATTTATTTTTATCTTACCTTCGAATTTGTCTTGTTTGACCATCTATTTCTCATTTGCAAATTAGTCAACAAGTTTATTTGTATTTAGAGTGTCTCAAAAGGATTGATCAAATATATCATGTAGCTTTGATAAACTCCGTTTTCTCATCTTACCATCTAAATACTATATTTAATTAGACCTCATTCGCGGCAGACATAACGAGACAGGGAATGAAAATCACATTCTGTAGAGCCTGTCCATCTACTGTTGAATAATCAATAACCTTTCTAAGTGTATCGCTTATATTGCTAGCATTGCTTAGATTGATTGAACATCATCATAAATATTTCCATTTCAAGATCCTAAATTTGACAACAATAAGACCATTAACATCTGGAATAAATACTTCAACATGAAAAAAGTCAGTACATGGGGGTTTAAGTTATGAAATAATTAAACATTAGAAAGGGTGTCATAAGTATTTCTCGGATAACTATTTTAAATGCATAAGTTATAAAGTCTACAGATGAAACAATTGAAGCAAAATAATTAAAGTACGTGAAAAATTAGTACAATAAATGACTTTGATTGTGTAATTCAATATTGTACAACAAATTGTCATTCAACAAGTACTTACTACTCAAATATACCTTAAATAGAACCTGTAATTGTGTTTGTAGTATGATGATCATATGAACATTTTCATACCAAACTGACGAAATGCTTTGACGATATAATGAAAATACTCCATAACGTATTGAATTCATTACCTTTGCAGTAGGCACTGTGCTGAATGTTGAGAGAAGTCAAATATTCGCATATCTTATTTCTCGTTTAATTTTCCAAATTTCAACTCCGTTATTTAGATATGGATGGCATGTGGAATCAAGGACATTTGTGATTCAAAGATAAATGTAGGAAATCCCCTTAACATACACATCAACACTGATAATACATTTCCTTGCATCTTCTTATCGAGTTTTCCAACAAAGTTAATTTCTTTCTGATTACCATTCCATTTACATTTTGAAACATGTAGACCACCGAGTAAGTTTCAACATGTTAACATACTTAATTGAGAGTCCCACTGAATTGAACAAACGCAAATGAACGACGCACAAAATGATCAATGAATTTTCATTAACAGCATATATTGTAGCATCGACTTGGCTACCATTCAAGGGGTCAGTTAACACATACCCATAATGCATTCAATGAAAATCTAACATTAAATGACTGTTGTTAGAAGCATAAAAAAGATTATCCAATTGTATTAAGTTCCAGCCAATCTGAAGCTTAAACAAATAGACGTACAGATTATTCTACTTAGTAAACAATTCACTCCATTAAACAGGCATATTTCACCTCTTGACCTATGTAAACAACATCATGGAAGAGCCATCTGTTGTTTGTTTTGTCAGATCTCCCATTTGCATTCACTTTGAGGGCAGGAATAATGAGATGAA
Source organism: Schistosoma japonicum (assembly GCA_025215515.1). NCBI lineage: Eukaryota > Metazoa > Platyhelminthes > Trematoda > Strigeidida > Schistosomatidae > Schistosoma > Schistosoma japonicum. Next base: position 17,030,565 of record CM046064.1, read on the forward strand.
ATCAACATATAATAGATATGGAAATATTGAGGCTATTTATCGTATTCATTCTGACACAACTTTAATTTACTGAGCATTATATTTTACTTACCAAAGCCATTGAGATTTATTAACACAAATGAGATTTAAGTATGTGTAGGCTAGATGTAATGGTTACAATGGATGAACTCCACTGGTCACATTTGTGCACTTGATCTTCAGGCATTACCCCCTGAAGTTAGTCACTAGTGAACCGATATTGACTCGACTTGTGTTTAGTGTAGATTGGTGGATTCGATTTTGATATCAACCACGTCCAGTATGAGGCAGTAGCCAACCGATGGTGATAAATAGCGTTTCTCTATTTATTGCCAATCAAATGAATTGAAAAAATAAGCGTTTACAATCTGGATTAGTTGTCTAACGGTTAAGCGTTAATTGCAAAACCTACAAGTCCTAGGCTCGATTTCGCAGTGAGTTCATAAATTCATACCACCAAAGTGAATGTGATGTCGAGTTATTTTGTCTAAGGACAACCATCCAATTTTACACCGAGGACTAGAAAATATGACACTGATCATTATTCACTGATCAATCAGTATGCAATAAGACGATAACTGAATTACAGAATCGAAACAATATGCATTCATATTGTGATGTTGATATTAATGATTTTTGTATTTAGTCCGACAAATTTGGGCTGACTGTTGCAGTCGCTTAACTGAATATGGAAGACTCCATAAGCTATTGATACTACACATCTCATAGGTTTCACACGAGGAACTTATCGATGGACGCATTATTGACGAGACAAAGGTTTCACAGTTAACGCAACATGAGTGACCAGTTAAAATGTCTTATAAAGTATCTACAGACGTGACAAATGATGAAAAGCAATTCAAACATGGTTTACACTCTCACTCGACTTATTTTATGATTGAAAAATTGTAGCTAACTAATCAATTAGAATTCTACAAAGTTAGCATTCGGTCACAAATTTCCAAAAACAAAGACCGAATAGACAACGGTGATTGAATAATGAAGGAAATATCTAATCTACCAAACAACTTTATTAACCAAAACAAACATACATCATTTTGATAGATACAAATAATGTTGAATGATTTCACCCACTATGTCATCTGTGATATTTCTCCATATTTAAGAGTCGTCGAAATGCATTCGCATACGGCTTCTTATGAAATGCATATATGAATGGGTTACAACCACTGTTGAGGTATAGTAACCACACACTCGACATAATTAAAGTCTCAGAAAACATGCAATTGCAGAAGATTTCTCCTAAGTGTAATGGTAGATATGGTAACCAGCAGAAGAGGAAACAAAAAATCACTATGGCCATGTTTTTCACGGTGCGTAGTTCTCTTTTAAATGTAGTCTGTCGTTGAATGTGATCACGAAGAGAGAATTTATTCTGAATATTTCTATTGATAGATGGCAGAGAAGACTCCTTATTCCCATTATCGACTATTTTGTGGTTACAATTTCGGTAGTGAATCTGGTGAGAATTTTCTAAAATTGAAGGCGATTCACAACTATTCTGACACTCGCCAGTGACATCATATTCAGTTTCTAATGTGGTCTTGTTCTCATCAAAACACCCTTCATCACATCTCTGTCCACATTGTGCAGTGGCTTGATGTTTCATGTTTATTCGTCTTATTTGGTTCAATGTTATTCGGTTTTCGGTCAGATCTGTTTCAATGGAGTAAAATGACTGTGAATTCGAGTCAACGTTTGTCACTTCTCGATTTGATGTATCCACTACTTCAGGATGCACATGAACAGATATCTGAGTAGGATATATATGTTTTGCATGATGTTTACGTGATCCAATATTACCACTGCTCAACTGATCACTAAGTGACATTTTACAGAATATTTTGAATCGAAATCTCCATGAATTGATAAACATTGGTATATCAATGTTACCATGAGACAGTTTTGTAAGCTTGATATTGGGATTACGGAAATAGGTCATTACGGTGTCTGTTAGTCGTTTGCGAGCATGCAATAAATGATTGTGGTGTACTTTGACCGTTGCTGCTACCTTGACGTGGTGGCCGGGCTTGCCTATCGTGATGAACCAATCGAGCTATACTGGCTGGAACAATAGTTCCTCAAGGTCCTACCATGCCAGGCAGGTCGGTTGAAGAGCGGTAAGACTAAAAGCAGCAGATCCAAGGTCTGAGGGCGAAGTCGTACTGCCGACTGTACAGAGGTGTGACGGCAGCAAGGTGTTTCCCTCGGACAACCAGCATAACAGCGATGCTGCCTTCCCACAAGGAGGGGTGGGGTTAGAAAAGGTTGACCCTAAAAATGCACACCTCGCCTTATCCTACGGATTTCCGTCTCCGGCGATAAGGTCTTCAACAAGTACGGAGCTAACACTAAAACTACTCACCAAAAGGTCGTGTGTGACCGGCCTCAAGCAGTTGTCCCTTGGGCACTGCGGTCACGCTCTAATCCAATTTCCTTTTCAGGTACCTCCAGAAGAACCCTTCCACGGTGTGGGCAACCGGGAAGTGATAACTGCCCTCATACTTCTTCTGACAGCACTTTGACATTATGGATGCTGTACAGTTGTCGTCGTCTGATCGAATGACGTCTTATGGCAATAAATATCATGAAGTGAGTACATCCTATTATCATGATCGGTATCAACCAATAGAATACTGCTGAGGATAATCTGTAATTTGAATCATAATTCATATAACACTTACCCTCAATGTATAAATGTGGATAACCACAAATGTATGGTAATAATGTTGAAGTGATTGATAATAACCATGTACCACCCAACAAACAAATTGGTCTAATGTAGTTGCGAGTTCTATTATACTGTAGTGGATGGGTAACTGCAATATATCTGTCAACAGATATACAACACATACTAAATACTGAGGCTGACTCCACTAAGAGGTTTCCAGATATGAGATACTGACACAACAAATTAGAATGGAATGGCCAATAACCATAATATTGACGCGCAATCCCCAGAGGTAGAACTACAATTGATAGTAGAAAATCGGCTATTGCCAGTGAGACAATGTACAAATCGATTTCACGCCTGAGACTCTTTGTCACTGCAAATGCCACAATCACAAGTAGGTTTCCAGAAAATATTATTACTGCTAACATTAATGATAAGAATGTTACCACTATTCTGGCTGCACTGTTCCATTCACCTGATGCATTGATGCTGGTGTTCATTGAAACATTCTCTAAACACAATGAACAATCTTTGAATAACTGGAAAACCATGTCTTCTTAACTAACTTATCATTCGATTCATCTTAATTTCCCAAAGACAGTATTTCATAATTACACAATTAATCAGCATTGATTAAGGTGTGTTACATCACTCAGATTAATTAGTGGTGTTTCTAAATGATACTGAAATATTTATTCAACTGTGTTGTTTGTTAATAGAGTTATGATAATTCACATTTTCAATGGGTTATAAACACTCAGTTTAATATGACGTTTTACCCAATTGCTTTCACGTGCTTATCTAAAAGCAGATTAGACAATAATTCACGTTTATTGGTCACCAGCCAATAAAATTTTAGCTTCAATTATATATACTAAATGTTATGTGGTTAGATTCAAAATACACATAATGCATCCTAAAGTACATATGTTGAATAATATAGAAGTCAGACTGTTGACAATTTTGTGTAACAAGTTTGATGTTTAATGTCACTGAATACAGTTCACCAACAATATTCCAGTTTACATCTTTCTTCGTTACAAATCATATTTACGGGACACGCATATCCTACATGTTACCAATTCATTAAAGCACACTCTGAGTCCACTCTCAATTCAATACACCCTTGCTACCTGTTAAATATTCTAAAATCACTCGTATCAATTAGTTTCAATGAGCTGTCTACTCAAATGTCACCAATATGCTATGTAGTGACTAGTTCCCAAATGGATTTGTTGGTATGTCGTAACTCATGGAATCAGTCAAGTCGAGATTGAGGTGAATGTTCACCGATGACATTGGATGATAGATATGCCTTCTAGAGAATCTATTACAATTTAATAAATTTCCACTAACCAGTTGAATGGCGTTGAGATTAGAAGGAGACTTTCAGCCCATACTTTCGATATTATGTAGAAATGTAATTGCACGGAATTGAAAGTTCCGAAGTGCGACGAGACTTCTATCTAACGTGTGTTGTTTTCACTGGTTGTGCATCTGTTATCAGGAGAGAGTTGATCCAACTAACAATCAAATTGAGAATAATAATATGAAATCGTAGGTAGTGTAAGCGACTATACGAAATACAGTTAACTAGATGCTGGTTTGGAAACCGATAAGATGGAGTGTAGAATAACCATGGAGATTTTAACTATGACGACGTATAATTTTTGAAGAATCCGGCGAATGACATCTGTTTATAAGAAGCTTGGATTTCAAATTATAATGAAAGTAAACATGATTGTAAATAAATGATGACAAAATGATGTGTAGAATTTTTATCGGTAATATTTATGTTTTCATGAGAGCAAGAACAAATATTTGTGCAGAATAAGATGAATTCATTTTATAAAATGAGTTATATATATTTGTAAAATTCCAATGAGTAGAAATTAAAATTTCTGACGTTTCGCGGCTTAGTGTAAGTCGCTTCTTCAGAGAAATGAATATCCGAATTGAATTAGCACAAGATTAAATAATACAATGGAACAAATCAGAATCAAAATAAGTTCGTACAATCAAAATTGCGAGTTTCGATCATGTCATGTCAAGTCATTTGGGTCAAGGTAGTTTGATGTGAGACAAGTGTGCATGCATATGTTAGTGTGATGTGAACTGAGATTATGTGAAAATAAAATTGTATGTATGTTCATGTGAATAAAATGTGAACGTAATTTAATTGTGATCGGTTGGATAAAAAGTCCATGTTGGGTGGAAAATATTCGATGATTATACCAATTGCATTTAAATATATATAACTCATTTTATAAACAACCTATCCAATGCTCAATTTATTTGAAATTATCAAAATTAACCTTGGTAATGATATATGAATTCATTTTATTTCGTTGGTTTCTCATCAGCTGCATACAACCTAGAATAATATTTTTACAAAAATTAATATTTGAAACAAGTTTTTACATACTCATGAGAACGGATGGAGTTAGTTGAAATGGAGATTACATAAACATGTGAATATGGCTTAAGATGTTGGAGAAAATGCTATGAATATATATACGATCCAAGAGAAGGTACAAAAGGCAAAACAGAGATCAGAGGTCAAATGATTGCACAATAAGAGGTGGTTGGAAATATTTGAGAATAAAGTGAATAAAACTCAGTTATTAAACTTTAAATGACCTAATTAAACACGAAAGTTGAAAAACGATGATGTAACGGAGAGAAGGAATTGTTAAATCTGATCACAAGAGAAAACGTATTAAAAAACTTAGCGAAAGAATAATAACAATGAAGACAATAACGCAAAAGTTAGGTTACCAGGGTAAAGAAAGGCTTATAACCGTTTCTTTTTGAACACATAAGTTTGGTTTCAATCGTTTAATAGCAATCGCTTCTGCATATTTTAGAAGATTTGAAGTTTTTTGTCTATTGAACACTTTAAATGATTGATTAATATCAATTTGGTGTCCTGTGTCAATTAGATGCTTAGCGATAGCGCTGCTAAATGTCTTTGTTCCTGTGAGTCGTAGATTTTTTGGAACATGTTCATTAAATCGTAGGTAGGCCCTTCTTTCTGTTCGGCCAATGTAACTGCTACTGCAGGTACACGTAAATTTATATAGACAGTTGGCGGTAACATGAAAAGGATACCTGTCGATTTTTGATTGTTTCAGTGAACATGTTGTTATGTATGATATAAGCAGTTTTGCAGCATAATAAGTTCTCTTTAAGGCTGAGCTAAGTCTTCTTCTGATTGTTCCAGCAATATCATCACCTTTAAAATCGAGTTGAATGAAAATAGACTTCTTTTGGACTGTAGTTTCATTTAGTTTATCAGGCTTTTGTTCGCTGTATTTGTCAATGAATTTTTCGGGGTAGCCGTTCTTCTTTAAATACTGTTTAATGTTAGTGAGTTCTGTATCTATCATATCTGAAGTGCAAATCTTCTTGGCTCTGATAAACAATGTTTTCACTAATGCTATTTTGTGGTGGATTGGACAGAAGCTATTAAAATTCAAGAACAATCCATTCCACGTCGATTTTCTGTAGATCGACCGTTGCACTGAACCATCTCCTCGACGTTGCATGGCAATATCCAGGAAATGAAATTTATTGTCTTTTTCTAACTCCATGGTAAATTGAATATCTTTATGTGCTTGATTGAAAATTTTCAATAAGTAGTTAGCATGTTGTTTATTATTGCATACAATGAAGGTATCATCCACGTACCTTGAATAATGCGTCATTTCTTCAATCACCTTTTTTAGTTTTGTGTTTTCAAGATTGGCCATGAAAATGTCTGCTAGGATAGGACCTGATGGACTACCCATTGCAACACCATCAATTTGGCGATATATCTTATTATCGAACCGGAACTGGATGTCCTTTGTACACAAAAGCAATAGTCGTTTAAATTCAACCACTGGTAGAGGAAGTAGGTCAGAATGTTGGCATATGATGTCGATGGTTTCAAGGAGTGGTATGTTGGTAAATAAGGATGTTACATCGAAGGAAACCAAACACTTGTTGGAAATGTCAATTTTATCCAATATTTCAACGAAGTGAAAGGAGTCTTTCAGGGAAAACATAGACAGACGTTGACGGATAGGCTCCAGCTTCTCTGCTAACCATCTGGCTACTTTATGGTGAGGTGAATTTATCATTGACATTATAGGCCTAAGTGGAGTGTTTTGTTTATGCACTTTCGGTAGACCATACATGTACGGCAATCGAGATCCTTTGGGTTTCAAATTATTATACGTCTTGTTATCAATCAGTTTCTTCTTTAGAAGTTCTTTCAGTAGATTGGTAATTCGTTTCTCTGTGGAATCCGTCAAGTATGTATGTAAAAACTTGTTTCAAATATTAATTTTTGTAAAAATATTATTCTAGGTTGTATGCAGCTGATGAGAAACCAACGAAATAAAATGAATTCATTTTATTCTGCACAAATATTTGTTCTTGCTCTCATGAAAATAATAAAGGGAACAAAGTGTATGAAATATTTGTGTTAATGATTGTAATGATTGATGTATTTAACCTTTGCTTTTGTCACTTCCGTCTGGTGTGTATTGGAGGCAGTCAATCTTTGCACTTTCAAATTTCATAGAGTCCTACTGGCTGTTGGAAAGAACTGTGCAGTGGGATTTTCCTATGTGACATGTATGCATGGAAGTTTATTTACATTTTCAAGGCGCTGTATACAAATACCTCATACAAAATTAAACCATACGACAACGTTGCACCATTGATTTAATCCAGCATTAGAAATTACATTTAACTACCCTTTTTCTCACTATTTCTCCGAATGACAGCAATAGATGTAATAGTGTGCTGCTGTCTACTTCGTGAGTAATGTTTATGAAACAAAATTACTATGCACAACATCCAAAAATTTTCGGGCACTCATTTGGAAATTTGAAAATATTACAACGAATGTTGAACACTAATGTCTGCTTACCATAAATTTTATATAATGTATTTACAATTTTAACGTAAAAAAGACTAAAAGAATGCCTCGAAAGAATAAAGTTGGCATGTTTAATACCCCACTAGTGCCAAGTTTTCTGAGTAGGGATCGGACTTTAACAACATCATCAATAGTGAGAACTCGGCAAGAAAACTATATTCTTAGTAAGAAAATCTAGCTTCGAAAACAAAACCAGACATAGGGCCATAATTAAAATCATTGATAGATTAAAGAATACTTTTGCATTTGTTATCTGAAGAAGTAGATGTAGACTGGGCAGATAATTTCTGCTTCAATACGTCTGGAAGAGATTTTAAGTCATCTACAGAGATTGACATCGTAAAATAAATTTGATTTTTCGAAAATAAAATACATGTTCACTCTGTATATATCAATATAAAGATTACGTTTGATGATTTTATAAAAAGTGATCATTGGATAGGTTATTTATTCATTATTTATGAGTGATATATATTTATAATATTCCAATCAATAGAAATTTAAATTTCTGATGTTTCACGGCTTAGTGCAAGTCGCTTCTTCAGAGAAAATTGAATAACCAAATTGCATTAACACAAGATTAAATAAAACAATGGAGCAAATCAAAATAAGTTCATACAATCAAAATGCACGTCTGATTGTGTCATGTCAAGTAATTTGGGTCAAGGTGATTTAAAGTGAGACACACGCGTATAAGTTAGTGTGATGTGAAAGGCTAGGTTGAGTTGATTGTAATGCTGTCTTTACTGGAGAGTCTTCTCGAGAAATCAAAACTCGTAACAAAAAGTATGAAGGCTACACTAAACGACATTTTAACAATCCTGTTGAACTAGAAAAATTACAAATCAAATCAGCAATAGCAGTACATGCTATCTATCACAACCATAAAATCGATACTATAAACATCTTAACTATTCAAAAAACTTTTCCAATTATAAAGAAAGACGAATAGTTGAATTACTTCACACGTTATCCAACTTCATGTAACGAAAAGGAAGGCCTTACTATTCATCCAACATATACTTTCTAACCAAGCGACCGTAATTAAAGTACATCAAATTTCATTCATGTGAACACACAATTTTATTCTCATTTCATATATTTTTCACGAGCTTTCAAATCACACTAATTTATGCGAGTGTCACACTTTAAATCACCTTGACCCAAATTACTTGACATGACACAATCAGACGTGCATTTTGATTGTATGAACTTATTTTGATTTGCTCCATTGTTTTATTTAATCTTGTGTTAATGCAATTTGGTTATTCAATTTTCTCTGAAGAAGCGACTTGCACTAAGCCGTGAAACATCAGAAATTTAAATTTCTATTGATTGGAATATTACAAATATATATTATTGATGTTCTGCATGTTCAATTTGTTATTAGCAAGTGAGGTAAAAGTAATTTGTGTTAACTTTCTCTTAAAAAACGTAGGTTATGACGCCATCGCCACTGTTATTTCTTCGCAAAAGAAATTCGAGCGAAAGAGAGAGTTGAGCTGTGATGTCCTCTGTTGTGATGATTAGTTGTGCAGCTCACACGTAGACCAGGCACGTGGTTAAATTCAAGCAATCAATAATGAAGATCATGGATCACTGTTTAGTACGGCACAACTGTTTATGTATCAATTAGATTGCAGTTGTGCTGACTAACTTAAAGACCTTATATTTTGTTAAAGTTCATCAGTGTTATGTATGTAATAAATTTTTGCATTAAACGTTATCAATACATACTGTACTAATATTGTTTAAATGTATCACTATCACAATTGTACACTACTACCACGATACACACACTTTACACTCTTCGCCCTTGGGGCCTGATATTGTCTGCTGTACGAGTTGGCAAATACACTATCGTGGCAACACTCTTCGTTTTGAATTGAGTCTTATTCACTGATTACTTGGAATTATAAATGATTCCCATTTTACAGCATCAGAACTAGACACTCAACGTCCCTGCCGCTCCTCTCCGCTGAACCGACTGGAATGAAGCTACACTGGACGTTCGCGTTTATATATATAGCATGTGGTGATCATTTGTAGAACCTATCATTCGCTCCAAACAGCGCAGTTAGTTCAGGTAAACTAATTCTAATTGACACTGAATTAATTATATGTACTTGTATTAACTGTTAATATAGTATTTATTCCTATCTGACTGTTTGTAAGGCGTTTATTTACTCGGTAGTGTTCCGTGGCCGCCACACAGTTATTATGAGTTAAGAAAATCACCAGAAGTCAGTGAACTATGCTAGAGTTAATCAAACAACCAATTCTTGTTATCCTACGTAAAGCATAGGTCGCCAACAAGCATCCTCCAACCAAATTTGTCCTTAGCTCTCCTTTCCAATTCTTATCTAGCTCCATTCATTCTACTGTTCATATCTGCCTCCGATTCCCTTAGCACTGTATTCCTGGGTCTTTCACTTTTCTTTGACCTTGAAGATTCCAAGGTGTAAAATCTATTTTTTTACTTGTATGAAAATCCCACCATGTTTCTTTTGTGTTAAGCAGTTCCTTAACTTGTATTTGTCCCTTTGTTGCGCTGTGACTCTGTAAAAGTTCTTGTTTCTTTCCATTTGCCCTTTTTATAACAGTTATGGAATTTTACCCTCACTTAAGTTCTTACATGTCCTTTTTTTGATAGCATATATTACATTCGATTGATCTTCAGTTTTGTTTTGTTGGGGTTCAGGGTCTTGTTGTAAGCCATATTGGCTTAATATTTCCTGTCTGTCTGAATGAATTGGCTGAGTTGGTTGGTTGCAGACATTTGGTTCCTTTATTTGTTAGGAACACTTTCTTTGAACAAGTAACTAATTTACTGTTTCTTCACTATCTATTTGTCGTATTATAGATTAATTGTACAATCGCTTGAATCTCTTCGGCTGTATAGGGAAAGGAGACTGTTGAGGTTTGTGTGCTAAATTTTTGTTTATTGTTAAATATAGTAACACATTTTGCACCAATAAATTGTGTTATTAGCTTTCCTATCGCGAATTCGTGCGTAACTCAAGAACCGGTGGGTCCTATACAGAACGAAGTTAACCTTTAACGTTATCAGTAGTTTGGTCTTTAAAGAAGGTGCTTGTCTTGTGATACAGTTTAGTGATTTCCTCATTGTGTGTCCTATCCACCTCTAGCATCTTTTCCTAATTTCTTCCTCAACCGAATTTTCGTTGGTTTGTTCTCTGCTACTGAAGGAAGTTGTTGCTGATGGTGTCTGGCCAACGGATTAGGGGTATCTTGCACATACAGCTGTTTCTAAATACTTGTATCTTTTGAGGAATGTTTTTCGTAGCTCTCCGAGTTTCAGCTCTATGCAATAAAACCATCTTGAATATTGTAATGAAAATCCTGACTTCAAAGTTGGCTGGCGAACGGCTTGAGTTCAAGAGGTTTCTCAGTTGTAGAAATATTGCTCTTGTGTTAACAATCCATGCCCTCATATCTGCCACAGATCACGTCCCCCCTTGCTTTTCGTTTTCCATCTAAGGATCGTGCTTTTCCCCTTGTGTATGTTGATGCCTACTGCTGGCTCCAGATGCTGCTGCTACGCTATCTGTCGCCACCTCTGTTTGTTGTTGTGTATAAGATAGAAGAGCTGAGTGGTCTGCAAAGTCCAAGTCGTCAAGTTGCATTCAGGTTAGAATTCGAGGTTTTCATAATCCACTATCATAGCAGTTTCTGCAACGCAGTCCTTTTCTCCACTTCCTGTATTTTTAGCTTTGCCAATCCTATTTCTAGTTGTTGCTCATGTAGGCTTTTTTGCCGCATAAAACAGGACTTTCACGTTTATCTAACTGGACCGATAAATCTAAGATACTATCTTCTAGATGCAATTGTTGTTGACGTAGTAGACTTGAATAACTGTTAGATTCACCATAATAATGTACCCAAAGTCGATCAAGTCAAAGAAACCTGTCTTGAGTTTTCGAAATATTTATGTATTAGAGCAAATATGTAAATACCTGATGCGGTTCTACAACAAACGACTATTAATTTACTAGTCTCTTTCAATCAAGGTGATCAAGCAATAACAACGAAACGGGTACAACACTATGCACCATACACACGCAAGCGTAAAAATGTCAAAACAAAATGGCTGACCAGACAAACAATGTTCCAACCAATAGAAATTTCAGTCTTAACTGATCAATGGAACACAAGTTATAAATTACGCAATTGTCACTCAATTACTCATGGGTAGCATGACAATTACAACCGAATCCAAAACACTCCTCCCCTCTTCGAGGTTGTAGAGTCCCGAGATGTTCTTAGTTGTTCAGATACCAAGAATTCTTAAACTTAACCTTCTAATTTTCACAGATGTTGTGCATCTCACTTCACTATCCTGTTAGTCAATGTAGTATTTCATGGAATTATGAATAGTAACTAGCGGAACGGACCAGGCAGTAATCAAGAAGGCGCAGAACACAGGTGAAGGTAATGTGAATTTCGGAATTCAAAAAGCGCACACACATCTGTAGAATATCACTACTGTTTCATATAAACACCACAGTAAGCTGTCCTGTTTGACATTGGTCTTTATTTGAGTGAATCTATTGGCTGATCTCCATGCAAGATTTTGAAATGTAATCCGTCGTAGGAACTCCGTATAATATCGACTATCTTCTCGGGTATGCCACAATATCGAAAAAAGCTCCATAATATTCTCCTATCTACGCTGTTGAATGCTTTTCGTAGTCGAGGAAATTGATATGAATCCCACTCAATTGAGTGTTTAGCAATGAACCGTAGAGTAGCAATTTCAAATCAATCAATTGATCAATGCCTGTTACCCCATGTGGAGCATAGGCCGCCGACCAGTATTCTTCAACCAACTCTGTCCCGAGCTTACCTTTCCAGTCCTTCCCAAGAGCTACTCATTCTCTTCATGTCTGTTTTCAATTCCCGACGCAGTGTAATATTGGGTCTCCCCTTTTTCCTTTGACTTCAGGGTTCCATGTTGATGCTTGTCTTGTGACACAATTTGGTGGTTTCTATAACGTTTGTCCAACCCATCTCCAACGTTTTTTGCTGATTTCTTCCTAACATGGATATAAGTTAATTTGCTCTCTGCCATAGGAGATTGTTGTTGACGGTATTCGGCCAACGGATTCGAAATATCCTACGCAGAATATTGTTTATAAATGCTTGTATCTTCTGAAGGATGCCTTCCGTAGCTCTCCAGGTTTCAGCTCCATACAACAGGACTGTCTTCATAGGTGTATTAAAAATTCCGACTTTAATGTTGGCTGGCAGTTGAGTATCAGATGTCCTACAGATGTAAAAATACTGCTCTTGCCTTTCCAATCCGCGCCTCCAAATCTGCGACAGATCAGAACCTCCTTGTTTCTCGACGATGCTGCCCAAGTATGTAAAGGATTCTGCATCTTCCAGAATTTCTGTTATATCGGGATAAGACGCCTACTGTTATAAGCGAACTAACTGCAACTCTAATATGCGAATTTGTCTACGCAAACTGATAATCGCAACCGTGACCAACAACTCAACAACTGATTACTCATCACAAGCCAAAATCAAGAAGACACGAACGCAGCACTTCGAAGATTCAATTCTATTATATCCCAACTTTGTATATATAGTTACAATAGCGACCTTGTAGCATTAGAGTAATTAGCACACTAGAAAGACACTACAGCCAATTACAATTAGCAAGGTCAGAGCGGTGGAAATGTAGAGCAGTATCGGTTACAACAAGACCTTGAACCCCGAATAAACAAAACTGAAGATCTACAGAACAGCTCGCCATAAGTGCAACGGGCGATCGTCTGGAGATTATTGGCGAAATTGTATGCTCAGTGTCATTCAATGATATAGCTATGGATGAAGTATGCTATGTGGTTAACAATAATCTTGACTTGTTGGGTTTAGATTGGTCTGCTGACCTGAAACTAGGTGATATTCCACTGAGCACCGAATGCCACCGCATCGTAAGAATGAAAGACGAGAAAGATTTTACGACGATTTTAAAGGAATTGGACAAAGTATTTAAAAATGGTTTAGGATGTTGTACCATAATGAAAGTCTCTCTTCGTTTGATACCGAATGCTTCACCAGTCTTCTGTCCCAAAAGACCAGTCTCATATGCTTCGCTACCAGAAGTCGATGCGGAACTTCAACGTTTAGAGAAGCAAGGTGTTCTTATACTAGTATCATTCTCGGCCTTGATAGCCCCAATTGTCGTTGTAAAGAAACCGAACGGTACACTACGCATCAGTGCCGATTTTTCGACTGGTCTGAATGCTGCCCTAGAACAACACCGCTATCCTCTACCGGTTCCGGACGATTTGTTCACTATTCTAAACGGAGGTAGTTGTTTTGACAAACTAGACCTGACAGATTTTTATTTGCAAGTTGAGGTTGAACCAGCGTGCTGTGAATTACTCACAATTAATACGCATCGGAAACTTTTTCAGTACACAAGACTACCGTTTGCAGTCAAAACTGCATCATCTATTTTCCAATAATTAATGGATACGGTTTTAACCGGCCTCACCGGAGTGTCCGTATAATTAGACGACATACTCTTTGTGGCAGAATCACCAAACGGTCTGTGCGATCGAATTGCGACTGTACTGAAACAAATTTAAGACCATGGATTTCGCCTACGTCCCGAGAAATGTTAATTTTACCTTACATCTATGAAGTATTTGGAACTTATTTTCGATAAGTCAGCTCGTCATCCAGATTTAGAAAACATTGAAGCCATTCAAAGAGTGCCTGCACCCTACGATGTACCTACTCTGCAATCCTTTCCAGGACTCATAAGGTACTACTCAGCATTTTCACCATCTTTGCATGAGAAGCGAGCACCACTGAACCATTTGCTAGGGAAAAATGTTAAGTGGAATTGGACACAGCAGTGCCAAACTGCGTTCGATGGCTTGAGTAAGCTCCTGACATCCAATCTTTTATTGACGCATTATGATCCGAGAATGCCGATTATAGTTGCTGCGAACGCGTCAGCATATGGTGTAGGTGCAATTATCTTGCACAAATTTCCGACCAAAAATGAGAACGCTGACACCTACTGAAAAGCGTTTTGGTCAAATTGATAAGGAAGCTTTGGCTATCATTTTTGCAGTACGGCGCTTCCATAAGATGGTGCACGGACGACGCTTCACAATACTAACTGATCACAAACCACTGCTGGCAGTCTTTGGGTTGAAAGCTGGGATACCAGCGCATTATGCAAATCGGTTACAACATCGGGTATCAACTCTGCTCGGATATAACTTCGATATACAATACAAGAAGAGTGAGAATTTCGGTCAGGTAGATGCCCTATCTCGACTCATAAGCACCTATCCTACGACGAATGAGGAGTCGGTGATCACCGCCATCGATATAAGAAACTATGCTGAAGAAAGTTTCACTGGTGCTGTGAGAGTACTTCCTATTACCTTCCAGCAAGTTGCTGAATTCATAAAAAGAGACAAAATGATTCAACGAGCGATCTAGTATATGAAGCACAAATGGCCACATTCTTTAGATGAAGAACTGTGACAGCTACATCAACGTCGGCAAGCTCTGTGCATGGTAGAAGGGTGCCTTATGTTCGGGGATCGAGTGGTGATACCACGTGAGTTACACCGAGCATCACTCAAACAATTTCACACTGTACATCGTGGAACAGCTCGAATGAAAATCAGTGGCATGGAGCTACACATAATGGTCAAAGATAGACACTCAAATCAAAGACGTGGCGGGGAAGTGTGACCGCTGTTAGTGAACATCAAAAACCCACCGAGGGTTGAACCAGTAAGCTAACCGGATCCCGTAAGGCCATGGAGCAGAGTACATCTACATTTTGCCGGATCTATATCAGGAATCTACTACTTGGTGCTAGCAGCTGCATATTCAAAATGGCCATAGATCCATCCGGTAGTTCCTCCAAATACGCAAAAACTTTGGAAATATTGACGAAGATATTCGCATGTCATGGGTTTCCGTAGACACTAGTTACCGATAACAAGTTCCAACTTATATCACACATTTTCAGTGATTTCTGTCGAGCAAACGTCATCACACATATTTGCTCCCCACCGTGCCATCCGCAATCAAATGTTCAAGCGGAACGGTTCGTGGATACTTTTGAAAGAGCTGCACTATAGGCAAAGGGGGAAGGGAGCCTAGCAGAAATCATCCAGCGATACCTACTCGTATACAGAAGTACCCCTAACAGCAGTGCTTTCGAACAGAAATCACCGGCAGAAGCACTTACGCTGCAGAAACTAAGAACAATTAATAAAATGATAAGACCGGCGAAAGTGGAAAGCAAGAAAAGTGACATTTATAAGAACGAAACGCAGGTGTATGTGAGGAACTACAGACCCGTTGGTGAGAAATGAAAAGACGGGGTAATTAAAGGAAGGAGAGGAAAGGTGATATATGAAGTGGCAGTAGAAGGACAAATATGGGTTTGACATCGCCATCAGTTACGTAGAAGGTTTTGTGAAGAAAACGCGGACGAACGCAACCTAGCACTTGAATTTCTTCATGATACTTTCAAGCTTCTCACGGAAAAACCAACAATTATTGCAGCAAACAACGAGAAACCAACGTCTGCATAAAAACAGTTTTTAGGACGCAGCAAGAGAAAACGAAAAGTCACTATAAGGTTCCAAGTGAGTGAACTTTTCTCATGAAGGGAAGGTGCTAAGAAGAGAAAGAACTAGTTATTTTTTATGTAAATATTCTTGCTTTTGTCATTTTTTATTAATTGTGAAGTAAGCGGTAACCGGTACTACCTCCCATTTCCTCCGTTCTGATCTTGCTAATTGTAATTGGCTGTAGTGTCTTTCTAGTGTGCTAATTACTCTAATGCTACAAGGTCGCTATTGTAACTATATATACAAAGTTGGGATATAATAGAATTGAATCTTCGAAGTGCTGCGTTCGTGTCTTCTTGATTTTGGCTTGTGATGAGTAATCAGTTGTTGAGTTGTTGGTCACGGTTGCGATTATCAGTTTGCGTAGACAAATTCGCATATTAGAGTTGCTTTTGGTTCTTTAGTATATAAAGTAGGCATTTTTCCGTTATTTCAACTTGCCCTGTAAAATTTGCATGCAATCTTACCCAAAGACTATAAGGCTTTTTCCATTTCTGTGGTTTACACTTCTTTGGACATTTCTCTGCTTGCAGACACGAAAAATAATTGCGACATCTGGTTTCGATGTCTTGATCCATGTTAGGCAATTAGGCATAGCTTCATGCTAATGATATCATCTTGTGGATGCCCAGATGACTGCTGTGGAATTGTTTGAAGACTTTTTGGCGTAATGTTTTTGGAACAACACTTTTGTTACCGAACATAATGCATGAGGCAATAATCATTAATTAGTTCTGTCATCGGAAATATTGTAGCCTTTCTTACTGAAAACGACGATTCGGCCACTTGATGTGAAGATAACCTGTGACTTCTCATAGTGTCTTGTCTTCTTCTTCTGTAGCTTCTTTGATGGCTTTAAATTTAACAGGTATACCATCAATCTCGACTTCCAATACTTGGCGTACTTCTGTTTCTGTCTCAGTTGCTGCAACCTGCTATGCCGAACCATTAAAGAAGAGTAACAAACTCTCAGAAGTGTGTTTTTAAAGCACTATTTTGATTATTCTAACTGTGTGTGGTCTGATTTTATGTATATATAAAGGAATACTTGAAATATAATAGGATTCTGTCTGGTTGACCTATTGGCTCGTGTTCTTCTTATTCTGGCTTGAGACTCAGTGGGCATAGGGTAGACGCACAATCACTGACTAGGCACAGGTGATTGGCGTCCGGCCACCCGACCCCGAATTTCTAGCATCATAACACAACCAAGGTGTCTTCTTCATGATTCGCTTTGGAACCAATAAGTCTAGACAAAGCGTCAGCTTGTTCAAAATCAGTAGTAGGTTGGTACTCAATTTTGAAATCGTGACCCAATAATGTGGTTCCGCCATCATTGCAGTCTGTTCGTAGTGTATACTGGAATCCCTTTCTTTGATCCGAATATGGCTAGCAACGGTTTGTGGTCAGTCAAGAGCGTGAACTTGCTTTCAAATATCATCTTGTAAAACCTCTTTACAGCAAAAATAATTGATAGTGCTTCCTACTCGATCTAACTGCAGTTACGTTCTGCTGTAGTTAAAGACCCAGCTGCATGCAAAATTGCTTTCTATGATCTATCAGGCATGATGTGAGAATTAATTGACCTAATGCCATAGTTTGAAGCGTCGGATGCTACTATAATAGGTAAGGATAGGTCACAACGAGTCAGAAACAGATCCGAGACTAATAGTTTCTTGATCTTCTTAAAAGCAGCTTGACAACTTTCAGATCAATCCCACTTTACGTTCTTTGCCAGAAGGTTATTAAATGAAGCACGTAGGCGATGAAGATCAGATGTAAAAGCTCCATTATGACCAAGTAGTCCCAAAAAGGATCGTAGTGTGGGAACATCTGTCGGTTCGGGCATAGCTTTCACTGCTTGGGTGTTCTCTGGATCTGATCTTATCCAGTCTTAATCAATTATAAACCCAAGGTATCGTACTCTCTGCACGCATAAGTTGCATTTCTCAGCACGGAGCTGGAATCAATATTAGGCTATTCGCGACAGCACCTGGTCGAGCTCCTTTTCTAAGTCCATTTTATCTACACCCATAATTATTATGTTATCTCGGTAAGCTATAGCACCAGAAAAATCACGTGGCATGGTATCCATCACTTGTTGAAACATGGATGGGGCCGTCTTGACTCCGAAAGGTAGTCGGTTACATCGGAATAGGCCCTTGTGAGTGTTTATGGTAAGCAGATCTTTACACTTATCAGAAACAGGAATCTGTAAATATGCATCCAAAAAGTCCAGTTTGGCGAACAGCTTGCCTCCATTCAGCTTAGAAGAAAGATATTCAGGCAGCGGTAATAAATGCTGATGAGTTTCTAGGGCCTCATTCAGCCCCGTAGAGTAATCGGCACATAGACGGACGCTGCCATTAGTCTTCTTCACTACTGCTATTGGTGCAGCCCTTTCTGAAAAGTTCATCGATTCGACAACACCAATTTTTTGAAGTCATTCAGTTCTTGTTAAACTACTGGAAGAGCGGCATATGGAACAGGTCTTTTAGGACGAAACACTGGCTTTGATCCTTGCCGACGGGTGAGAGTAGCGTGAAACTTAGTACTTTCTTCCAGTCCAACACTAAATACCATTTCATGTCGTTTAAGTAGCTCATTATTTGGGTTTATCTCTTCTATTTAATTGTACTGACATTATTACGAATCATACTTGTGGGACGATCTATTAACTTCAGCTTCTCTGTCCAATCAAGTTCCAATAAGTCAAGTGATGGACGTTCTGGCAAAAATGTATTCCCTATCCTCGTTACTTCCTTGACTGTGACTTGGTAGTGTATCTCACTAGCAATGTTTAAAATACCCCCAGACGCACTGCGTGCTGTTTGTTGCGTAGGGTATATTCGTGGTCTATCAATCTTGTTTCAGGTTCTTCTGCTTATGAAAGCTATGTCTGAAACTGTATCTAACTGTAGACGAGCACCGTACACATTAATCTTGAGTAAAATATACTTTCTGCGATTATGAGACCAGGTTCTAATGAGAGCTATTGTTACTTTAACTGTACTTGGTTTGAATCTTTTATAGTAGATCTTCGGGTGACGAAATTTTTGTGTTTTACGACAGCTTCCTTGTTATATCATCTAAAACGTTTACTGTTATACGCGAACTAACTGCAACTCTAATATGCGAATTTGTCTACGCAAACTGATAATCGCAACCGTGACCAACAACTCAACAACTGATTACTCATCACAAGCCAAAATCAAGAAGACACGAACGCAGCACTTCGAAGATTCAATTCTATTATATCCCAACTTTGTATATATAGTTACAATAGCGACCTTGTAGCATTAGAGTAATTAGCACACTAGAAAGACACTACAGCCAATAACAATTAGCAAGGTCAGAGCGGTGGAAATGAAGAGCAGTGCTGGTTGCCACTTACTTTTTAATAAATAAAAATGGCAAAATCAAGAATAATTACATGAAAATTAACTATTTTCTTCTCTTCTTAGCATTTTTTACGCCCTTTTCCAAAACACTTAGTACACCGATGATTTTTAAATGAGCAGAACCTTTTAAGATGCAAATGGCCACACAGATAAAATGGAGATGGTGGCTTACTGCCGTCATTACGAAAATTCTGCACACCGGAACTCCGCACGTCTTTCCTCTCTACTGCGTTGACATGAAGAAGTCGGCTACCGCTCTCTATCAAAGAAGTATCATGTTTCAAATTTGCTAACCTTTGATATTCGGTGGTTACTTCCTGTATGGTCACGCTGGGGCAATGATCGAATTTACTCAGGATTCTTGTTCGGATGTCATCATCCTCAGGTGAATGCAGGCTACAGACAAATACCAGGCATTTGAACTGGTCTTCTGTCATGGAATACAACTTGAACATCCCACATTCTTGATTCGCGATACTTGCATGTTTCACCCATTAATCTCCTGGTTCTTTCATAATCTTTAAGCACTGGTAAGAGATGTTAAATAAAGATGACTGTTCTCCAAAGATATGAGACAGGGTTTGAACTGTTTCATAAAAACTAAAGTCTCCTGGGTTCTTTGGTGAAATTAAGTTGCTGTAGCGTTCGTATTTTATCGTCCCAAGTTTTTGAGGAGTACTCTAACTTTTGAAACATCATCCATCTGCAGAGGTCAATACGAAATAGATCATATTTCTTGAACCACGAGTCTAAAGTGACACCAGTTGCTCCATCAAAATGAAACTCACGGATAGCATTTATGACTGATTCGTTATGTGATAGCTGAAATTCACTAGAAGTGAAGTTTTGTTGGTTCAGGAGCATATTTTGCATTAGGGTTTCCATAGTTCTTATTTGAGACTGTTCGAACTGCTTTTCTTGCCGCTCCAAATAAGCTTCTAGTTGTTCCAAAATAATATTCATGGTGATTTCTTTCTAATTTTCCGAAATTCCCGTCGCCAATTTATTATGACGCTTGGTTTGATTCTTTTATCGACCGCGAAATCTCTCGTTAATTATTATCTCATCTAGGTTGACCGCTTAATTCAGCTCCTAATATGTTATACGACCCCCAGGCCAAATCCACACTTCAATGTGAACAAGTAGCGAAGACAGGAAATACGACAAAATAACACTTTACTGCGAGGTTCAATTATGTACACAGAATTAGGGTATTTATAGTACTATAAATGTCCTTTACGCTTCTAGAGACTTGTATATTCTACTAAACACAGAAGTATTAAGGTGACTGCCCAATCAGAGACATGTCACGTGACTTCTCATTGTCTAGAAATTTATTGGGTGAAACTATCTGCGTGCTAATTGGACAGAATGTTTCGTATTGATTTCTACGCCTTTCTGTACTTTTTTTGAGGAGTTTTCTGGTTCTACCCTGTTATGAAGCGAAAAACTTAGGGTTGGTTGAGCGAATGCCAGTTAGGTGTGCCTAGTCGATAATTGGGCGTCTGCCCTATGGCCACTGAGTCCCAAACAGGAATAAGAAGAACACAAGCCAACCAGACAGAACTAGTGAATTAGTGAATTCGCGAATTATATTTACATAAATACATCGATTTTTAAATCAATTAATTTACAGTGATTATTCATCAAGTGAATTCATCAACATTTAATTAACAAAAAGAAATACTGTCAAACTGTACTCAGGAGTTGAACTCACATTGAAAGTAAATTAAAGTCATGAAAGTTCACAAATGAAGCTTACAAAAAATCAATACAACTTCTTTCGTCTAATTAAATCAACCATTGTATCTTTGGGGATTAGGAATCCCCAACTAAAGTATAAATACTTTGTATAAGAGACACTGTCAAGTTGATAAGTAGACAATTCATCTGGACTAAAATCGACACTTTTACCATTTACAGTGTATAACTGACATTTTACGAAAATCAGGGCAGTGACCTGATGGTTTAACTATAGCTGCAGACCAACCAGCAGACGATCAACAAAGAACAGACACGAGAAACAACATTGTCAGAGAAAATATCAACATTTTGAACAGTACGTTCGAGCAGAAGAATACATTGGTCGTGGAGAATTGATTAGGCGCTTTTATGCCTTGAATCACATATCAATTTTATGCAAGATAAATATGAGTTGTTACTATGATTTTATAAGATAGTGATTACTCACCCTAAGATATTCGTTGGTATTATTAATATCTCGGTCTCAGTATACCATGTATTTCATACATATTTTTACACTACAGTATTTTATAGTATGTATCAAGTAATTCTTGAGATTTTGTTTTGATAGTAATAATTACTTTTACTTTTTACACACAACATGTATATGTTTTCTATTTGATTGCAATCTGTTATTATACAGTCGGTGAACAGTTACAACTGACATAAACCGATATATATATATATATATATATATATATTCATTTGTATATATAACTATTTATTAATCTTATTATTAGCTGACTTGTGACTAACTTAAGAAAATCCATGAAGTTTTAGTGAGTCGTTACTGGTATGGCTCAGACATGGATTTCGAAGAATCTTAAAAATGGAGAAATATCACAGATGACATAGTGGGTGAAATCATTCAACATTATTTGTATCTATCAAAATGATGTATGTTTGTTTTGGTTAATAAAGTTGTTTGGTAGATTAGATATTTCCTTCATTATTCAATCACCGTTGTCTATTCGGTCTTTGTTTTTGGAAATTTGTGACCGAATGCTAACTTTGTAGAATTCTAATTGATTAGTTAGCTACAATTTTTCAATCATAAAATAAGTCGAGTGAGAGTGTAAACCATGTTTGAATTGCTTTTCATCATTTGTCACGTCTGTAGATACTTTATAAGACATTTTAACTGGTCACTCATGTTGCGTTAACTGTGAAACCTTTGTCTCGTCAATAATGCGTCCATCGATAAGTTCCTCGTGTGAAACCTATGAGATGTGTAGTATCAATAGCTTATGGAGTCTTCCATATTCAGTTAAGCGACTGCAACAGTCAGCCCAAATTTGTCGGACTAAATACAAAAATCATTAATATCAACATCACAATATGAATGCATATTGTTTCGATTCTGTAATTCAGTTATCGTCTTATTGCATACTGATTGATCAGTGAATAATGATCAGTGTCATATTTTCTAGTCCTCGGTGTAAAATTGGATGGTTGTCCTTAGACAAAATAACTCGACATCACATTCACTTTGGTGGTATGAATTTATGAACTCACTGCGAAATCGAGCCTAGGACTTGTAGGTTTTGCAATTAACGCTTAACCGTTAGACAACTAATCCAGATTGTAAACGCTTATTTTTTCAATTCATTTGATTGGCAATAAATAGAGAAACGCTATTTATCACCATCGGTTGGCTACTGCCTCATACTGGACGTGGTTGATATCAAAATCGAATCCACCAATCTACACTAAACACAAGTCGAGTCAATATCGGTTCACTAGTGACTAACTTCAGGGGGTAATGCCTGAAGATCAAGTGCACAAATGTGACCAGTGGAGTTCATCCATTGTAACCATTACATCTAGCCTACACATACTTAAATCTCATTTGTGTTAATAAATCTCAATGGCTTTGGTAAGTAAAATATAATGCTCAGTAAATTAAAGTTGTGTCAGAATGAATACGATAAATAGCCTCAATATTTCCATATCTATTATATGTTGATTTCATCTCATTATTCCTGCCCTCAAAGTGAATGCAAATGGGAGATCTGACAAAACAAACAACAGATGGCTCTTCCATGATGTTGTTTACATAGGTCAAGAGGTGAAATATGTCTGTTTAATGGAGTGAATTGTTTACTAAGTAGAATAATCTGTACGTCTATTTGTTTAAGCTTCAGATTGGCTGGAACTTAATACAATTGGATAATATTTTTTATGCTTCTAACAACAGTCATTTAATGTTAGATTTTCATTGAATGCATTATGGGTATGTGTTAACTGACCCCTTGAATGGTAGCCAAGTCGATGCTGCAATATATGCTGTTAATGAAAATTCATTGATCATTTTGTGCGTCGTTCATTTGCGTTTGTTCAATTCAGTGGGACTCTCAATTAAGTATGTTAACATGTTGAAACTTACTCGGTGGTCTACATGTTTCAAAATGTAAATGGAATGGTAATCAGAAAGAAATTAGCTTTGTTGGAAAACTCGATAAGAAGATGCAAGGAAATGTATTATCAGTGTTGATGTGTATGTTAAGGGGATTTCCTACATTTATCTTTGAATCACAAATGTCCTTGATTCCACATGCCATCCATATCTAAATAACGGAGTTGAAATTTGGAAAATTAAACGAGAAATAAGATATGCGAATATTTGACTTCTCTCAACATTCAGCACAGTGCCTACTGCAAAGGTAATGAATTCAATACGTTATGGAGTATTTTCATTATATCGTCAAAGCATTTCGTCAGTTTGGTATGAAAATGTTCATATGATCATCATACTACAAACACAATTACAGGTTCTATTTAAGGTATATTTGAGTAGTAAGTACTTGTTGAATAACAATTTTTTAACAGTATTTATACATGCAACACATACTATAATTAAATGAATGAATGTCGACTATCAAAGATCTTGTATATTGTACAGCGTATTATGAAAGTGAAAGATGAAATAACTATCAAAGAAATCAATTACCAATATTGATGTTTTACTTCTTGACTAATATTTCCTAACATAAGTCCTATTCGTGGATTTAGCACATGGTTTAATAACATACGAAACTCTTCAGATTAGTAGTTTCCTGCAATCATATATCCTATTGATATATTTCAACCCTAAAATAAATCTCATTCTTACAATGATTATGCTGATAGCAAGCACCTCACCGAAAGTCATATTAGCAAAAATTCAATTACATTTTGTGTGAGGTACATGTACATGTATCTAATTCAGTGAAATTCTTTTCATGAGTTTTGCATACGTTGTCTGAATGGAAATACTTTACATGAAAGAAAGAGCGGATATATATAAAGATTATCTACAGCCTTTCAAAAGTACAATTTGTTTAAATGCATTAGCATATTCTTTATTGCAAAATGCATATATAAAAGGGTTGAAAATACTGTTTAAATAACCTAACCAAGTAACTATTGCATACAATTCCTCCGAGAATGTGCAATCGCATAGTGCCTCACCCAAATAAAATATGAAAAATGGAGTCCAACATACTGTAAAACATCCAATAACTATGGTAACAGTTCGTACTGTTTTTATTTCTCTATTAAATATGCGGTTTTCTTGGGAATAAAGTGATTTACCAATTCTTTTACAGCTTCCTGCATAAAATATTTCACTACGACTCTTACCACTATGTATCGATGATATGCTTCTACATTTACCTAAATGTTGATATTTTTGTGTGCAATCAACTGATTGAATATTATAACGTTTAGTCGTCATGTTGAAATTGGATTGGTTAAAGCATATGTTACTTGACGAAGATTTGTTAAGTTGAATTTGTTCAAGTAATTCATGTTCTGATGTGGGTACGCGAAATATTGGCAAAACTTTCAATTTAAAATTAACAGGTTCTGGTGCGTTAATTTCTAATTCAGTAGATGAAATGATACTAACATTTCTGTTATCTGTATGATCATTGTATTTTTTGTAGCTGAAATAATTCATGCTGCTATATGAGTAAGAAGATGTATCTGCCAAATCACGATAATTACCAGAGGTTTCATTTAAGGAAGCCAACAATATGTCATTCGTTGATATTTTGTCCACCTTAATAAACTGTCCCGAGAATTGATTAGCAGTTTTCTTAATATGAGACGACGTTTTCACACATTTAAACAATGGTAGACAACAGGAGGTAATAGTCCAAACGTCTTGTTTCTTGGAATCATCTTTCAGGTGTTTGAAGACTTTCGAACGTTCTCCTATTATGCAAAATATTCTTATATGCACATATCCAATTAGAGTTATAGGTAGAAAATAAGCCAATATTGATGAGTAAATTCTATATTCTTTGCTATAACTTATATAACAACAGCCAACTCCAGTTACATGTTTATCCACACCAAATAAAGGCGGTAGTATAGATAAGCTTGGGATAATCCAAGCGATTGATATCATATAAGTCGATATCTGACGAGTTCGTCTAGTAATATAATGTAATGGATATCCGATTGCAATGTACCGATCAATTGATATGCAACATAAGTTAAGTATCGAAGACATACACATAAATATGTCAGATGATATGTACAATTCGCATAGAAAGGCAGACTCGAATGGCCAATAGCCTACATTTTGGCGTATAATTGCGAATGGTAGGACAAAAACAGATACAAGAAAATCAGCTACCGCTAATGAAGCAATATAATGATCGGAAACTCGTCTAAGTCTATTCCTTGTAGCCACAGACAAGATGACAAGTAAATTGCCAAAAAATATGATCACCGTTGCAAAACTCAGAAAACATGTTATAATATTGTTTGTAGCTTTCCAGTCTATATTACTGGGAACAAAATAACAGGATGACACATTATTGAATATTTGAGAAATGTAGAGATACGTTGTATTATTGATCATCGAATTCACTCACATGTTATTCTCAGTATTAGTAGTAGTAGTAGTAGTAGTGGACTCGCCCGAAATAAAATTCATTTGGGACAATCAATCGAGAATCCCATTTCAAACTAACTTCCTTATAATCAACCAATGATTGTAGATCTTGCAAAATTCAACTAACCAATGAGAATGAGTTTATGGGAATGAATTTTAGTAGAAAATTACTCTTCAAACGAAGATGAAGTTTGGTAAATGAGAAATATAAGCCTGAAGATACCTTATTAAATTGGTCCTCATATTAACACTTATGAACCTTTTATCTTATGATTTCAAACTACAATCACATAATCACAAATTACGAGTTGTGGTGAACATGAGATCACACGCAATATGTGTATTACAGTTTGCCAAATATTTATTGGATTTTAATGAGAAATTCATTTATTACTGAGTAGGTGGATATCTGTGTAGAAATAAAATGCTGATGTGGTGACACTCACTGTCGATTGATACGATACTGATGAGAATTGTCGGATTAAATCGAGCCCTTCATTTTGATCATTCTGTTCTATAATCAGTGGTAGTGTGTGATTTTCAAGTCGAAATTGTAATAATGAAAATAATTTCCATATTAGCATTAGAAAGTAAGAATGGAGAGAGGAATTATCTTGTCAATTATTTCATTATCTGAGCTCCACACTTATCAATCAATCAATCAATCAATCAATGTATCTATCTATCTATCTATCTATCTATCTATCTATCTATCTATCTATCTATCTATCTATCTATCTATCTATCTATCTATCTATCTATCTATCTATCTATCTATCTATCTATCTATCTATCTATCTATCTATCTATCTATCTATCTATCTATCTATCTATCTATCTATCTATCTATCTATCTATCTATCTATCTATCTAAGCTATCTATCTATCTATCTATCTATCTATCTATCTATCTATCTATCTATCTATCTATCTATCTATCTATCTATCTATCTATCTATCTATCTATCTATCTATCTATCTATCTATCTATCTATCTATCTAATCTATCTATCTATCTATCTATCTATCTATCTATCTATCTATCTATCTATCTATCTATCTATCTATCTATCTATCTATCTATCTATCTATCTATCTATCTATCTAGCTATCTATCTATCTATCTATCTATCTATCTATCTATCTATCTATCTATCTATCTATCTATCTATCTATCTATCTATCTATCTATCTATCTATCTATCTAGCTATCTATCTATCTATCTAATCTATCTATCTATCTATCTATCTATCTATCTATCTATCTATCTATCTATCTATCTATCTATCTATCTATCTATCTATCTATCTATCTATCTATCTATCTATCTATCTATCTATCTATCTATCTATCTATCTATCTATCTATCTATCTATCTATCTATCTATCTATCTATCTATCTATCTATCTATCTATCTATCTATCTATCTATCTATCTATCTATCTATCTATCTATCTATCTATCTATCTATCTATCTATCTATCTATCTATCTATCTATCTATCTATCTATCTATCTATCTATCTATCTATCTATCTATCTATCTATCTATCTATCTATCTATCTATCTATCTATCTATCTATCTATCTATCTATCTATCTATCTATCTATCTATCTATCTATCTATCTATCTATCTATCTATCTATCTATCTATCTATCTATCTATCTATCTATCTATCTATCTATCTATCTATCTATCTATCTATCTATCTATCTATCTATCGATCGATGAGCGATCGATCGAGCTATCAGCGATCTATCTATCTAGCTATCTACTATCTAGCGAGCGATCATCGAGCTAGCCTCGATCGATCTAGCTATCTATCTAATCTATCTATCGATCTATCTATCTATCTATCGAGCTACGATCTATCTAGCGATCGATCGATCTGATCTATCTATCAGCGATCTATCTATCGATGAAGCTATCGATCTATCTAGAGCGAGCGATCTATCTATCAGCAGCTATCGAGCGATCGACGAGCTATCTATCTAGCTATCTAGCTATCTGAGCTATCTATCTATCTATCTATATCTATCTATCTATCTATCTATCGTATCTATCTAGCTATCTATCTATCTTCATCTATCATCATACTATCTATCTAATCTATCTATCTATCTATCTATCTATCTATCTATCTATCTATCTATCTATCTATCTATCTATCTATCTATCTATCTATCTATCTATCTATCTATCTATCTATCTATCTATCCAACTCTAATCCTTAGCTTTTCTTCCCAGCTCATCCCAAGTGCTCTTCATTCTCTTCATGTCTTTCTCCAATTTCAGACGCAATGTGTTCTTCTGTCTTCTACTTTTCCTATGGCCTTCAAGATTCCAAGTTAGTTCTTGTCTTGTGACACATTTTTGTGTTTTGATGAACTTTTATCCTCTCCACCTCTAGTATCTATTCCTAATTTATTATTTGGCTGGAAGTTGATGTTTTCTCTGCCATAGAATGTTGTTGTTGATGGTATCTGGTCAACGGGTCGGAAGTAACTTATGCAGACAGTTATTTATAAATACTTGTATCTTTTGAATGATGCTTTCGTAGTTCTCTTAATTTCAACTCCTTACAACAGAACTGTCTTCGAATTTGTGTTGAAAATTCTGACATTAAAGTTGACTGAGAGTTGGTTTGAGATGTAGATGTCTTTCAGTTGTAGAAATATCGTCCTTGCCTTTCCAATCCTTGTCTTCAAATCTGCATCAGATCCTCCTTGTTTATCGATGATGCTGTTCAATTATGTAAAGGTTTCTACATCTTCCAGAATTTCTTCGTCAAAAGTAATTGTGTTAGTGTTGGTGGTTTTGTATCGAAGGATCTTGCTATCATCTTTGTAAATGTTGAGGTCTACTACTGTCGAGGCTGCTGCTACACTGTTTTTCGTCATCTGCATTTGATACCGTTTGTTGGATGGAAGAACAAGATCATCTGCAAAGTCCAAGTCACCGAGTTGCATTGATGCTGTCCAATGTATTCCGAGAGTGCCTTAAGTTGTTGCATTATTCATTATCCAGTCAACCATCAGCAGAAAGAGGAAGGGTGACAGTAAGCAGCCTTGTCTGGTACCGGCCTTTACTTTGATTGAATCTGTGAGCCGACCTCCATGCAAGATTTTACAATGTAATTCGTCGTAAGAACTTCGTATGATGTTGAATATCTTCTCGGGTACGCCATAACGTCGAAGAGGGCTCCATAACAATCCCCTCTGAACGGTGTCGAATGCATTTTCGAATTCGAGGGAATTGATGTTAAGTACTGAATTCCACTCAATTGACTGTTTAACAATGAACCGTAGAGTAGTGATTTGGTCGACACACGATCGATCCTTTCGGAATCCGGCCTGTTGATCTCTAGGTTGGGCGTCGAACTTGATCTGTTATTCGGTTCAATAACACTCTGTAGAAAACGTTTCCTGTTATTCAAAGAAGAGTGATGTCTCTGTAGTTTTCGCAATTGCTAAGTTCTGCTTTACTTGGTGTATTGACAGGAAATCCTTCTTTTCAGTCTGTTGGCACTTGTTCTTCGTCAAAAATCTCCCTGAAGAGAATGTAGAGCATCTGTGTAGTTACTTCAGTATCAATCTTAAGTGCCTCCACTGCAGTGTTGTCCGGCTTTTCTGGCTTGCTACTCTCGAGTTGTCTGATGGCCATTTTAATTGCTTCGATTGTTGGTGAGTCAATATGCATAGGGAGATCCGTGGATGCTGCTTCGTTGACTTGTGAGTTCAATGGGGTTGGTCTATTCAAGAGTTTTTTGTAGTGAACTACCCACCCATTTTGTTGTTCTTGGGTTTCAGTGATTGGTTTGCCATCCTTGTTTTTGATGGATTGTTCCGGTTAATTGTATTTTCCAGCTCGCCACTTCGTTGTGTTGTATAGGTGTTGAATGTTTCCTTATCTTGCAACTTTTCTGCTGTCATTGCCAAGTCTTACATATATTTTTGTCCATCCTACTCACCTGCTTGTTGGTTTCTGTGTATTCGGCCTATGGTTTTGGCTATCTCTGTTCTTGTTCGGCTGTAATTAATTGCTGTATACTTGCTCCTCATTTCTTAGACCTTGCTTAGAGTACCAACAGAAATCCATTCTTTATGGTGGTGCTCCATGTAATCCGAAGCCTTTTGACATGACGTAGTTATTGTTTCCCTAATCCCTTTCTAGTTCTCCTCTCTGGCAATTTACTCTTTTACTTCTAGTGGATCATGAAATGCTTGAAATTTATTGTTGAGAATCATTTTGAATTCGTTGAGAATGTTAGTAACCTGAAGAATGGCTGCGTTAAACCTGTTTAATACTGCTGTTCCAGTTGTCCAGTACTTCTTTAGCAATAATATCGTTTTGGCCACTACCAAGTGGTGGTCTGAAGCCATATCAGCTCCTCTCTTCGCTCTTACGTCTTCCATTGTCCTTCTAAACCTTTTATTGGTGCAGATGTGGTTGATTCGGTTCTCCGTAATGTGGTCTGGTGAAACCCATGTAGTTTTGTTTATACGTTTGTGAGGGAATACGGTGCCACCTATAATCACTTTGTTTAAGACAAGTAGGTTTGCCAATCTCTCACCGTTTTCGTTCATTTCTCCCAGTACATGTAATCCCATGATATCTTCATATTCGGTGTTGTCCATTCCAAACTTGGCGTTAAGTTTCTCATCAGAATGATCGGGCCCTTGGCTGAGTAGTTTTTGATGTTTGATTGCAGCCTTGCATAGAACTGGTCTATGTAGTCTTCGTGGCTGTCGTTAATGGGTGCATGACACTGGATGAGATTCATTGTAATCCATTGCTTTCTAGTCTTGGAACATGTTTTGATGATCCTAGGTGTATAAGGTTTCCATCCTATAAGAGCCTTTCATGCTTCTTGAGACAATATTAGTGCTACTCGTTGTATGTATGAAGCGTTTTCTTCATCGTGACTGGAGTGTAACTGTAACTCTCCCAAACGAATCTTAACTGTCCATTTTATAACCAATAACTTTCGCTCATTCCAAGTATCTTCACGTTGTATCTTTTTATTTTCACAGATAATTGGATGCTTCTCCTCGTGTCCCACATCATGAAAACTCTCTATGTATGTTAATTAATATTTTCAATGCATTCCAGAAGAGGCATCGCCATTCGCAACTTTCGAATAAACTCAGTTTTAACCATTAGGCTTAATAATATTTCGAAATTAAAACGATCCCACTCCTGGGTAAGAAATAATATGGTTCAAATGTTCCATTCTGGATAGAGTTCTTTTAAGATGGTTGTTTTGTATAAGATGAGATTGTCAATCACATACCTAGCTTTACTTCATTATTCGGGCTTGAGATCGACAATAAACCTTGAGTGACTCCAAGTGGAGGAGCGCTTACAAGAGTTAACATAAGTGGTCATTTCACAAATCGAATGCAAAATCTTATTGAATTGATCGATATAATCAAACGTCATGACATTTAGACTGAAGTACTAGTTGGATTTAGATGAATATAAATTTCAATGAATATTGTGGAATGTGATGATAGTTTAACAAATCCCACATAAAATACAAATCAATTTGAGAAGCTCTATTTACCGAACATACTATCATCGTATACTGCGAAGTAATATGTATCAGATACATCAAAATACGAGTGTGATATGATTTTGTTTCGATTGTGGATTGAAGAGTATTGTTCGCAAATTAATATTTCATTAAATTTCCTGTGCGAAATGAAGATAGGGGTTTGTTTATTTTAAATATCCATGTAATTATAGATAAAGAAAACTGAAGAATTATGAATTCATTGAATAGATTGATTTAATTAATGGCCTTATCCATGCTGGAGTGCTATCTATAGTGAAAACATTTTCCATAACAAATGAAGAATCTAACCTACTTATTCTTTCCGATAGTATAAATTGTGATGTGTAGCCCATAATGATCCTGAATGCATTCTAGTCACGATTATGTAAAACATTTGTTGGTTAGGTATTTCAGTATTGAAGTTACTTAGGACTGCATTTCCTTCAAAACTGAAATCAAGTTGGCCTAAAATGTAAACCCGTTTTTCAACCAATTATTAAAATATCAGTGTAGTCCTAATATATTTCACCTTTAAAACAAATCATGAGTAAAATTTGGAGCAAACTGTAACTACTTCTCATCACCCAAAACTGGTAAGTGGTTTTGCAATGTCTCATTCTTCATTATTTAATCTGAAACAGGTATATTGGTGATGTGAATACTAACGTTTATTGTAACTCTGTGGATACACTTATTTGGTTGCCTAGTTGTACCAAATTATTCATTTGATGCCAAATAATGTTTGCAGCGGAAAATAAACTACTGCTAAGTAGTATGTAATGTCTGGCAAAAGTTCCAATTGATGTTCTATGAATAAAATGAAGTCAAAATTGGCATGAAATTGTACATTCTATTCTCTTAGTTAATTGAATAAAGTTTACATTCATGTGTACCTCCCAGAGTATAAAACTGTTTCAGAATAGTAAATAATATATTCAACTCTTTCTGGAATCTGAAGAAAGTAGATCACAGAAAATTAATGATATTCTTGTTCAAAATTTGTTCCCATTAATATTGTCACCTTATATATTGTCTAAATAGCATTGTATGTATTTTTCTCGAAACTGATGAGCCCATATGGTGTCTACGGACAAACGCCGTGAAGTCATAGATTTCTCAAAGGTTGGGTCAAATATCTACTGTTGTTGTCTATCAGAGTTGGGGAATTCAATTGCCAACTATATTATTATTTTGAAACCAAACATAAGACTTTGCATTGACTATACATTGTA
This sequence comes from Schistosoma japonicum, assembly GCA_025215515.1. Lineage (NCBI taxonomy): Eukaryota > Metazoa > Platyhelminthes > Trematoda > Strigeidida > Schistosomatidae > Schistosoma > Schistosoma japonicum. The sequence goes on from CM046064.1 coordinate 17,063,675, forward strand.
CGTGTGATTTGTTAAACTCTCATCACATTCCACAATATTCATTGAAATTTATATTCATCTAACTCCAACTAATACTTTAGTGTAAATGTCATGACGTTTGATTATATCGATCAATTCAATAAGATTTTGCATTCGATTTGTGAAATGACCACTTATGTTAACTCTTGTAAGAGCTCTTCCACTTGGAGTCGTTCAAGATTTATTGTAGATCTCAAGCCCAGATAAAGGAGCACGATTCGGCATGTAAATTCATGTACAGTCTATTTACTGTAATTGATGTTCTTAACTTATAATCACTGTAATTTAACAGATATATAAACAAATGAGTCGAGATAATCGAGGATAAGTGATCTTCATTACTGTTTGCTTGATTTTAACCACGTGCCTGGTCTACGTGTAAGCTGGTCAACAAATCAACAAAACAGAGGACATCACATCCCAACTCTCACTATCTCTCGAATTTTCGTTTGCAAAGAAATAACAGTGGCGACGACTTCATAATCTACGTTTCTAAGAGGAAGTTAAATCAGATCACTCACTGACCAGTTTTGGAAATATACAATATGCCTTTGCATGCTTCGGAAATTTATTTTTATCAATACTCTACCCACTTTATGTCGAGATTTGAATCCATAGCACAAATGATTCCTTTGAGTTTGTTTGTAAAATATAATAAATGACAGTTTGAGTTAATTTTATGATATCACAAAATGTATCACCTCAATTCACTCACGTCTCACTATTAGAAACGTTAGATTTCATCTTCAGTGAATTTATTGATAGGTGCTTGAAACGTTGATTCCTGTTGCAGCGATGAAAGTGTCGATACTATGATGTACGACGGAAGTTCATTTTCAAATCAATAATAAGCACTACTGACAGTTGTATCCTATACAATTGTATAAGATAACCGTGTGATCACTACTAGTTCCTTTTCTTGCCGACCTTTTCCTTGCAGAATTAAAGAAGAGTTTTCTCAAAATGTGATCAACCATCTATCTATTCACTCCTACTAGATACATGATCTTTATGTAATGTTAATTATATTGAAAAAAAAAGTGACAATTTGCTTAACATATTTTACGATGTCCATCTTTCAATAAATTTCGCCCAACACGAAGAATGTAGCAATAATATCTCATTCGTAGATATACGGTTTACCAGAAGATCAGTTGGTTGAGTAAGGAAAGATATATACCGGGGACCGTCAAATGGGCAATGTACTATATTTTACAGCTCTATACAAAGAAAACTCAGTGAGAATCCATACATACGGAGCATAATTATTTTTCTCCGACAACGAAATTGACAATTAAAGCCCACTTGGCAGTAAAAGTTACCCATTCAATTTCATTTCTAAACACATGTATCAGGTAAAGAGAAACCTTAAATTAGTGACTGCACCAAAGGAGACATTATTTTTAACCACAATTTAAAAATAAAGTCACTAACACGATTTTAACTGGTAGTTTGGGGAAGATACTCCAGCAAACTTTCTGCCCAACTAAATTGAATGTGATATTTTACAACAAATCCATGATTTTCGCAACAACGAAAGACAACCGGTCTGAATTCGTCACCTGTATATGCATTTGTCATTTACTGCAACTGTGGAGCCGGTTATGTAGGGCGCACAATCCAACGACAACATCAATGTTCTGGTTGAGAAAACGGCAGGTGGGTAAGTTAAAAGTTCTATTCTGACCCACTTGATCGACATAAGAAACCTAGATGAACTTAATAAATCTTCTAAAACTTTTTATCGAATTCAATCAAATATGCCACATGGCTTACAACTCCGTCTTCTACGTACGCTGGAAGTCATTGCTATCTACATCCACAAACTGGATATGTGTATTCAAAAGAGACATGTAAACAATAGGCTCTACTATGGCTACTGAAATGAGCTTTAGTGAAGTGGAGTCAAGATTTGATTTTATTAAACGTTCTTTTACTTTTTTCTTTGATATTCCTTAAGCTGTCCCAAATATCTCATCATTAGGTGTCTGAATTGCCTTAAGAGTCATGCCTTTTCCTTACGCAACAGTAATTAAAATATTTTTCTAATTCCATTATCAGTTTGCACTAACCTACCTCCTCTGTTGACAGTTATTGTTACCATTACTTTTCAAGCAATATGGTGTAGCTGAAACCTGTCCACCTCTTTTGTGTGTGTAGCTCATTTGCATTACTCTTACAGATCTAGTGTTAATATTCGATCCCAAATCATAACTATTGTCTGATCACTTATTTGATATTATGTTGTCAGTCAATTTATATCAATATATGCCTTATTCGATCGTCAATGATATACAACCTTCGATTAGTAGTCACACTGTCCACATCAACCTTAGTTAATCATTTACAGTTACCTTAATTGACAAATTGATAATTGATTTATTATAATCGGACATACCAACCAACGATTGGAATCGATTTTATCTTGACTAAAAAAAAAGATATACACAAGTGTGCAACCCTGATGAGAAATAAAATAAAAAGAAATTTCTATGCACAATTGTTGTTCTAATCCATTTTTATTTTAAACCAAATCAGAATCAGGTTCGTTTTAATCATATTGCGCAACCTACGCTTATTATCCACGGCTTTCACACACCCGATTCCTTAAAATTTATACGCCGTCATAGTTAAAATCTCCATGGTTATTCTACACTCCATCTTATCGGTTTCCAAACCAGCATCTAGTTAACTGTATTTCGTATAGTCGCTTACACTTCCTACGATTTCATATTATTATTCTCGATTTGATTGTTAGTTGGATCAACTCTCTCCTGATAACAGATGCACAACCAGTGAAAACAACACACGTTAGATAGAAGTCTCGTCGCACTTCGGAACTTTCAATTCCGTGCAATTACATTTCTACATAATATCGAAAGTATGGGCTGAAAGTCTCCTTCTAATCTCAACGCCATTCAACTGGTTAGTGGAAATTTATTAAATTGTAATAGATTCTCTAGAAGGCATATCTATCATCCAATGTCATCGGTGAACATTCACCTCAATCTCGACTTGACTGATTCCATGAGTTACGACATACCAACAAATCCATTTGGGAACTAGTCACTACATAGCATATTGGTGACATTTGAGTAGACAGCTCATTGAAACTAATTGATACGAGTGATTTTAGAATATTTAACAGGTAGCAAGGGTGTATTGAATTGAGAGTGGACTCAGAGTGTGCTTTAATGAATTGGTAACATGTAGGATATGCGTGTCCCGTAAATATGATTTGTAACGAAGAAAGATGTAAACTGGAATATTGTTGGTGAACTGTATTCAGTGACATTAAACATCAAACTTGTTACACAAAATTGTCAACAGTCTGACTTCTATATTATTCAACATATGTACTTTAGGATGCATTATGTGTATTTTGAATCTAACCACATAACATTTAGTATATATAATTGAAGCTAAAATTTTATTGGCTGGTGACCAATAAACGTGAATTATTGTCTAATCTGCTTTTAGATAAGCACGTGAAAGCAATTGGGTAAAACGTCATATTAAACTGAGTGTTTATAACCCATTGAAAATGTGAATTATCATAACTCTATTAACAAACAACACAGTTGAATAAATATTTCAGTATCATTTAGAAACACCACTAATTAATCTGAGTGATGTAACACACCTTAATCAATGCTGATTAATTGTGTAATTATGAAATACTGTCTTTGGGAAATTAAGATGAATCGAATGATAAGTTAGTTAAGAAGACATGGTTTTCCAGTTATTCAAAGATTGTTCATTGTGTTTAGAGAATGTTTCAATGAACACCAGCATCAATGCATCAGGTGAATGGAACAGTGCAGCCAGAATAGTGGTAACATTCTTATCATTAATGTTAGCAGTAATAATATTTTCTGGAAACCTACTTGTGATTGTGGCATTTGCAGTGACAAAGAGTCTCAGGCGTGAAATCGATTTGTACATTGTCTCACTGGCAATAGCCGATTTTCTACTATCAATTGTAGTTCTACCTCTGGGGATTGCGCGTCAATATTATGGTTATTGGCCATTCCAATCTAATTTATTGTGTCAATTTTACCTATCCGTGAACCTTTTAGTGGAGTCAGCCTCAGTATTTAGTATGTGTTGTATATCTGTTGACAGATATATTGCAGTTACCCATCCACTACAGTATAATAGAACTCGCAACTACATTAGACCAATTTGTTTGTTGGGTGGTACTTGGCTATTATCAATTACTTCAACATTATTATCATATATTTGTGGCTATCAACATTTTTATATTGAGGGTAAGTGTTATGTGAATTATGATTCAAATTACAGATTATCCTCAACAGTATTCTATTGGTTGATACCGATCATGATAATAGGATGTACTCACTTCATGATATTTATTGCCATAAGACGTCATTCGATCAGACGACGACAACTGTACAGCATCCATAATGTCAAAGTACACCACAATCATTTATTGCATGCTCGCAAACGACTAACAGACACCGTAATGACCTATTTCCGTAATCCCAATATCAAGCTTACAAAACTGTCTCATGGTAACATTGATATACCAATGTTTATCAATTCATGGAGATTTCGATTCAAAATATTCTGTAAAATGTCACTTAGTGATCAGTTGAGCAGTGGTAATATTGGATCACGTAAACATCATGCAAAACATATATATCCTACTCAGATATCTGTTCATGTACATCCTGAAGTAGTGGATACATCAAATCGAGAAGTGACAAACGTTGACTCGAATTCACAGTCATTTTACTCCATTGAAACAGATCTGACCGAAAACCGAATAACATTGAACCAAATAAGACGAATAAACATGAAACATCAAGCCACTGCACAATGTGGACAGAGATGTGATGAAGGGTGTTTTGATGAGAACAAGACCACATTAGAAACTGAATATGATGTCACTGGCGAGTGTCAGAATAGTTGTGAATCGCCTTCAATTTTAGAAAATTCTCACCAGATTCACTACCGAAATTGTAACCACAAAATAGTCGATAATGGGAATAAGGAGTCTTCTCTGCCATCTATCAATAGAAATATTCAGAATAAATTCTCTCTTCGTGATCACATTCAACGACAGACTACATTTAAAAGAGAACTACGCACCGTGAAAAACATGGCCATAGTGATTTTTTGTTTCCTCTTCTGCTGGTTACCATATCTACCATTACACTTAGGAGAAATCTTCTGCAATTGCATGTTTTCTGAGACTTTAATTATGTCGAGTGTGTGGTTTATGTACCTTAACAGTGGTTGTAACCCGTTCATATATGCATTTCATAAGAAGCCGTATGCGAATGCATATCGACGACTCTTAAATATGGAGAAATATCACAGATGACATAGTGGGTGAAATCATTCAACATTATTTGTATCTATCAAAATGATGTATGTTTGTTTTGGTTAATAAAGTTGTTTGGTAGATTAGATATTTCCTTCATTATTCAATCACCGTTGTCTATTCGGTCTTTGTTTTTGGAAATTTGTGACCGAATGCTAACTTTGTAGAATTCTAATTGATTAGTTAGCTACAATTTTTCAATCATAAAATAAGTCGAGTGAGAGTGTAAACCATGTTTGAATTGCTTTTCATCATTTGTCACGTCTGTAGATACTTTATAAGACATTTTAACTGGTCACTCATGTTGCGTTAACTGTGAAACCTTTGTCTCGTCAATAATGCGTCCATCGATAAGTTCCTCGTGTGAAACCTATGAGATGTGTAGTATCAATAGCTTATGGAGTCTTCCATATTCAGTTAAGCGACTGCAACAGTCAGCCCAAATTTGTCGGACTAAATACAAAAATCATTAATATCAACATCACAATATGAATGCATATTGTTTCGATTCTGTAATTCAGTTATCGTCTTATTGCATACTGATTGATCAGTGAATAATGATCAGTGTCATATTTTCTAGTCCTCGGTGTAAAATTGGATGGTTGTCCTTAGACAAAATAACTCGACATCACATTCACTTTGGTGGTATGAATTTATGAACTCACTGCGAAATCGAGCCTAGGACTTGTAGGTTTTGCAATTAACGCTTAACCGTTAGACAACTAATCCAGATTGTAAACGCTTATTTTTTCAATTCATTTGATTGGCAATAAATAGAGAAACGCTATTTATCACCATCGGTTGGCTACTGCCTCATACTGGACGTGGTTGATATCTAAATTGATGACTGCCTTTTCTGACGCTGCTATATTTCATGTTACTATATGAATGAGATGATTTTTCTGCCAAATTACGACAACTACCAGTAGTTTCATTTAAGGAAGCCAACAATATGTCATTCGTTGATATTTTGTCCACCTTAATAAACTGTCCCGAGAATTGATTAGCAGTTTTCTTAATATGAGACGACGTTTTCACACATTTAAACAATGGTAGACAACAGGAGGTAATAGTCCAAACGTCTTGTTTCTTGGAATCATCTTTCAGGTGTTTGAAGACTTTCGAACGTTCTCCTATTATGCAAAATATTCTTATATGCACATATCCAATTAGAGTTATAGGTAGAAAATAAGCCAATATTGATGAGTAAATTCTATATTCTTTGCTATAACTTATATAACAACAGCCAACTCCAGTTACATGTTTATCCACACCAAATAAAGGCGGTAGTATAGATAAGCTTGGGATAATCCAAGCGATTGATATCATATAAGTCGATATCTGACGAGTTCGTCTAGTAATATAATGTAATGGATATCCGATTGCAATGTACCGATCAATTGATATGCAACATAAGTTAAGTATCGAAGACATACACATAAATATGTCAGATGATATGTACAATTCGCATAGAAAGGCAGACTCGAATGGCCAATAGCCTACATTTTGGCGTATAATTGCGAATGGTAGGACAAAAACAGATACAAGAAAATCAGCTACCGCTAATGAAGCAATATAATGATCGGAAACTCGTCTAAGTCTATTCCTTGTAGCCACAGACAAGATGACAAGTAAATTGCCAAAAAATATGATCACCGTTGCAAAACTCAGAAAACATGTTATAATATTGTTTGTAGCTTTCCAGTCTATATTACTGGGAACAAAATAACAGGATGACACATTATTGAATATTTGAGAAATGTAGAGATACGTTGTATTATTGATCATCGAATTCACTCACATGTTATTCTCAGTATTAGTAGTAGTAGTAGTAGTAGTGGACTCGCCCGAAATAAAATTCATTTGGGACAATCAATCGAGAATCCCATTTCAAACTAACTTCCTTATAATCAACCAATGATTGTAGATCTTGCAAAATTCAACTAACCAATGAGAATGAGTTTATGGGAATGAATTTTAGTAGAAAATTACTCTTCAAACGAAGATGAAGTTTGGTAAATGAGAAATATAAGCCTGAAGATACCTTATTAAATTGGTCCTCATATTAACACTTATGAACCTTTTATCTTATGATTTCAAACTACAATCACATAATCACAAATTACGAGTTGTGGTGAACATGAGATCACACGCAATATGTGTATTACAGTTTGCCAAATATTTATTGGATTTTAATGAGAAATTCATTTATTACTGAGTAGGTGGATATCTGTTTAGAAGTGAAATTCTGATTTAGTGAGATTCACATCCAATTTATACGATATTGATGTGAAATTTCTATTTAATTTAGCCTATTATTGTGTTAATTTTTCTCTTTAATCTGTGTTAAGCAATTCTTTTAGTTGAATATTATTTGGCGTTTTGAACGCTCTTTTTTTACATCCTATGATTTTGAATGTTAATCATATTTGATAACCCTACATTTTAGTGATATGGATGATTTTCGTCGAACGGGATGGACTAGCTCTACTTTTTAATATAATTTCTCTAGGGACTTTCAATTGATTTTAGTTACAACCATTTACATATCTATTTTAAAATCAACACACTCTAAGTAAATGTCTGTTTGCATCAATAAAAGTGGTGAATTCCTGTCGTCACTCTGTATTCTATGTTATTCCGCCAACTAGAAATTGTGTGGTTTATTTGATTAAATTATTACTTTTCACAGTTGTGAGATTATGTTTTATACCCAACACTGAAATTATATTATTCCAACGGCTTAGAATTTAGATTTTCATAAAAATGTGCAATGTGGTTGTGTTAAATTAAAAGTGACACTAATCCTGACGAATTCTGCTTTCATTTACCATAAATTTACAATTGTAGTGAATTCTTATCATAAAAAAATAAAATATTTCAACGATATTTAGTCAACAACCATTCATGATAGAAAAACAACTATTTATGGACAAGCATATGGATAGTGTCTTTACAACAAACAACATCCATCTAAATCCGATAACATTCTGATTAGTTTTGCTCCGATAACTTCTTTGACACTGTTGTGAAGCAGACCTGATAGATGCATGAATTTGACTGTATTTGCAAAGATAAACAACATCTGTTAGTGTTTTTGTACGACAGAAACAACAATATTTCTAACAATATGACACTAAATAGTGTGAATAAAAACAACAAAAAACAAATTAAAATGACATTAACTATTGAAAATGACTTCATAAATTATTGTTTACCATGAATGTTTTTCCAACACACTTATTGTTCGGAACTACTTACACAATGAATAAAATCATACAATTACACAAACTGCATTCTAAACATTTGAGAATATCATATTCAGGCACACTAGATATGACGTATTTTATTATGTTATTTCTCAGCTCAAACCTTCCTTACATAAGTGTCATTTCCAATTACTTACTTGTTCAACGATCACATATTGAGGCAGAATTACTGTAACTGTGTTTGTAGGCAGTTGGCAATCTGATTGCACTAAATACTGTAAATAATATATGCGCGTATTGTATATGTGTAATATTCAAGTAATTCAAAGTTAGAGTTTCTGACTTGCATGACTTAGTGTAATTCACTTCTTTAGAGAATGTATCAATATGGAAAATTTCAATAAACACAAATTTAAATAATGAAGGGAAATAAGTCAAAATGGAAATATTTAGTGCAGTCGAAAGCGAAGTGTTTGCTTGCTGCAATGAAGTCATTTGAATGAAGATGATTTAATGTGAAACATATAAGTGTGCGCTTGTGAACTGTGAATGGATGTGAAAAGTGTAAAGTGAGGAAATGAAAATGATTTGTTTGTTGAGGATGTGTCTAAAGTGATTCAGTCTGATTGTGGTTGTTTGAATGCATAGTTTATGTTGGATTTATAGTAGAATCTCCCTTTTGACTGAGTGAAGTAGCGTTTAGAAATATGTCAATATTATCAGCTACGCGCATTTCTACTTGAATGGTAGAACCATTTTGAGTAAATTAGTTCTTTGTCATATTGTCTTATGATTGTTGCTATTAGCATGTATTGCTATTGCTGATGCGAATTTTAGCCCTCTCACACTTCAAACTTATCATTAAATTTTATTTCACACTTTCGTAAGTCAATTCATGAATGAACTGAGTCAAAATCTAATCATTAAATGAATATAAGTTATCATCATATTCGCTCATAAATGTAATATTTGCATGATAAATATCATGATTTTTAGTTGTGCATTTTGAGTTGCGTAGATCTAACAAAAGAACCGATCAGTAAACTTTATTGCAGCTTGCTTTGTAGTCAGCCTTACGTAATAAAATTAGAAACCAGTAGTAAAATTGAGCATTAAAATTAAGCATTTTATAGCATCTCTATGTATCAAGTTGATTCGATTGTTCCATAATTTACTATTCACTCAAAAGACTACAGATAATTGAATAAGGTCTGTACCCACAAATACAAATCCATAACCAATAAAGGCATACAAAGATAATGCATACCCGTTACAAATGTAAAACAATATGTAGTGAATATCAGGAATGTATTTAATGTTAGGATATAATTATAGAGTAAGAAGCAACCGCATTCGCATATGATTCAATATGCGACTTTCTCAGTGACCATAATCAAGAGATAGATGGCAATCTGAAGATTTGTATCTCAAATCCATTACTAGTTAACTTTCAAGTGCATAGATATTAAAACAATAAGGCCCAGATAGTACAACTTAACAACACTCATTTCCTGCATATAATGGAATCAATGATTAAAGGAAGAGTAACAGTGTCGACAATTACACTATCAACAATATGAACATATATATGAAATCGGAACTATATCACATCAAATAGAATACAAAACTCTGTGATTCTTCAGTAACCGAAATGATGACGACATTGAGGTTATACACTTCAATATTTTCAATGAAATCATCCAAATATTCGAAGAATGATTATCAACACAACACATGCAGTAGCTGAGATGCACGAATTTTATACTAAATATCAGAGATTGATTACAACCAACATCTAGATCACAGACCTACAAACGAAACATGCATCATTTATCAGACTGAAGTTTCTAAAGTAATTTGAATGACAGATTATGCAATCATGAATCACATTAATTTAGTTTCACTTCAGCGGATTTGAATGGGTGAGAAAGATATTCCCATAATTTAGGTGGATCTAAGATGAAATGGCCATCAAATTGCATCAGCTACGAATTGTTCCTTATCGCTTGTACTTGTGATAGGATTACATAACATGGATTGTGCAGTTTGAGGATGAATTCGTTGAAAGTGATCATTAGGATCAACAGTTTTCAATATTCCATTACTTTTCTTTCAAAAGTAGGATACAAGTTAAGATAACACATGATATGGGATTTTTCGATTACTGAGTGTTCAAAGCTAGATGGGTAATTGTACAGCCCGTTAGGAATATTTTCATTTTATTAAACACAACGTACCTGATTATCACTAATTTTGTTCACTCAAATAGATTATTTTTGCAACACAATGATTCACCTACTAACCAGTAGTATAACATATAAAAATGAATTAAATAAAGTGATATCTAATATTTGGTAAGTTTAACATTCAAAATGAGAGCCATACAACAAATAACGAGCCACTAAACTGTCGAGTAGCCGTAACACTGAAATCATCTTCACTTCTTGCAAATGAATGCACTTTGTAAAACAAAATATTCACGAAATTGACTGAATAAAGCATTTTCGATAACCAGGTAAAATCAGAGAATTAGTTTATTAGTTATGAATGGTGAGTAAATATATTTCCATTCTCGCCAGTTTCTAGTATACGAAATGTCAAAAATAAAAAGCCCTTAAATTGTAGTCCGAGTGGTTTTCCACAGTAGACAAGCTCAACTATCAAGTCAAGGTAACAGCAATAGTCGAAATGTCAGAAACAAAAGAACCTCTTTATTGAATATGTTCCTTCATCAAGTAATTTGAGCTTAATACATACAGTCGGAATTAGTGCCTGTACTTTAATTCGTTCAGGATAAAACAAGACACAAACTCAACCATACGAGAAGTAGATAAATCCAGGACCTAAGCTTCATGTTCGAATGTCACACTTCACTTACCACATCTCTAAAAATTTCTAAACACTCACATGATGTATTAATAGTTACAGAATGATGATCACTACCTAAAAATGTCGCATCAAATCCAAAAGTGGTACAGGTAGTGACAAAGGTAATAACATTTAAAAGGTTAGAGATAGAGAAAATGGTATAAAAATATATATACTTTGATAAACAGAAAATGATGATGAATTCACAAGCTTAAAATTTGGAGGAGGATAAGAAATGGATGCACCTGAGTCATTGTCAACGATTTTGAACCATGTCACCTAAAGTCTCTAACCGTTGGTTATGATCATCAGACGGACCCCAGCGAGGTATTTTGCACCTATTTACATGGCTCAGCCCAACTCTCATGGACATCATGGACTGGTGCAATGTTTTGGTTTACCCACTCTTAGCATTATCCAACCTCCTCTTATACCAGACAGCATTTCTCGTCGATGTAGGTGGTGGTCAGGCATACGTCACACATGTTCTAACCACCTCAGTTGATGTGGATTCACTACTACATCAATCGATTTGCCATATTTATCTAGTTCTCTATTTCTAACCAACATATTACTTACTCAGTAGTCCTAGAAAAACAAACGATACTTCGTAGAAATGTATGATCGAATACTAGAAGTCTACAAATATCCTATATTCTTAATAGCCATGATTCTCTTGGATCAAAACGAATGAATAGGACCGCTATGCAGTAAACACGTAGTTTGTTCAGTAGACGGTTGTCTCGTCTATGCCACAAGTGATGTGGACTGGCAAAAGCTGATCGAGCCTTCTGTATAAGGGCTGATATTTTATTGGATACTTGACCGTTAGGATTGATGGGACTCTCAAGATAAGCAAAACTGTCAACACATACAACTATCACTGAATTCGGTGTCGAATCAATCCAATCCTGAAGCAGCATTTTGCATTTGGATGTGGAGAATAGCATCGCAAACATGTGCACATTGATGCACGATGGACAGAATCAAATGCAGTCTAAAGGTCAAGCAACACAACTATTATTGGACGTCGAGAATGTGTGCTTTCATTCTAGAATCTGGCAAAGTGTAAATATTCGGTCTACACAACCACGTCCACGTCTGAAACCACCTTAGTTTTCTCTGGTTTGCTGTTCATGAGCTTCAGTCAGTCGTTGAAGTATTGTTGAGTCCAATATTGTCGACGCAATATTCACTAGACTACTTCCTCAGTAATTGTCACAAGAGGACTTCTATCCTTCCATGTACGCTGGGACGATTAGTGTTCAACACCAAACAGATTACGTCCAGTTACCAGATTCTAGCCGAGATCTCAGTTAATGTTGATGGTAACACTGGGCCACTGTCTTCAAATTTCTCAGAGGTCAATCCATCAGGTCCGAATGCTGTTTCTAGCTTTACATTCCTCGTAGTCTGTGCAATCTCGTTAAGAATTTCGTGACTGATATCAATTCGTCATTCAGATTGATTAAGGATGATTGATAACTGAGGTGAGGACGATGATCAAAGTAACATTTCACTTGAAATAAAATTCCCGAACATCTTAACTGTTTACATAACTTAGGTGAAGTACAATTATGTGAAATATACTTATGAATAATAAACTTATTTATGTAACTGGGCTTTCATCATTGACACCATGAGTTACACAATCATCGTAATCCAAAAGAAGTTTCATTTCGAAATGCGAAACAATTTCCTATAAGTTATACTTTGGACTATGCTTTTAGCTGGAGTTCTCTCCAGAACATTTAATGTATCAATGTTATTGAAACTTCCTGTTCAGATTCACTTTCCATTGGTGATCTGCAACATAACTATATGTCTAGTGCACTCAAATGTCAATTATATGAAGTTGGAAATGTACGAAATTTTCTGCTTGCATTCAATATTCTGATCTAATCTGAGGAGATCAATTTTACTGAATACATACCTATTGTGTAGTGATGCATTATATGTCAATCCCTATATATATCTACTAATTATAAACACTCCTTCAAATACACAGAGACACGAGCAGTTGAGGTCATTTGCGAATGGCCAAACCGAACTGTGACTAATGTAAAACAATGTATTTTGGCTCATTTAAGCTGAATTGTTTTCCGAAATAATCACACATCTAACCCACCTTACTATTCGCACAATAGAAACACACCCGTGAATTCTCTTTACTCTCTCACATTACAACCTGTTGATTTTACCTAATCCACTCGGATTCTGTTCACAAAAGTTCACACTATCTTTTCATTCTTAAAGTATATGACTTTAAGACGATCAGATAGGTCTTTGATCTTGGCTTCCATTAAACACGTTATTTGATGTCGTCCTTAACTTAAACTCTCTTTCATTTGATCATGAATTCTCTGAAGAAGAGTATTAAATGAAAGTTGCGAATCGACAAAAAATAATACCTCATACACATTATGATGTCATAAATAGATTATTTGTTCATTTATTATGAACAATCAAAATCGATGCTCAGTTCATTCCGAATTATTCAATCAAACATTGATAACCATTTTCAGAAATAGATATTATCATATTGAGTATTCAAATGTATTTTCACATAAAATATGTCGATGATTATGTAATTTGTCAGTCAGAATTGCAATAGTTTACAACGAAAATAGTTACTTATGCAATTGATAATTACTCCAAATATGTACACTGAACACAATTAATTCATGTGAATTGTAGTCACACAATTGTATAGGGAATATAATAAGAGAGTTATCGGAATCACATGGACTGTCAGTATATTCAAACTGTATAATTAGTTAACATGTTCAATGGCAAATTGATTGATTACATACATCATAACAGTCAAAAGGTTCGTACGATTCTCCGTCCGAATCTGAATGAGTAGTTTGATATTGATTAGGCGACAGTTGCAGAGAAGACATTAGATTTGAGTCGTATTTGAAAAATCTAGGCAATGAAGAATAAATAAATCCCAAAACTTTCGCTCGGCTACTATATGATTTCAATATGCTTGATCTCAATTATTTCCATGAAGAGGCTTGGACAAGTTTACTGGGTGATATCTAATGATTGTTTCATTGCAATTTCTAAGAATGTTTAAACATAACTCACCCTAAATGAATAGGTTTCTGAGCTTATCCAAACAGTCATGCTGAATAAAGTAAATTTAAAGTCATTATAATCAGCATACAAGACGGATTTATTCAACTCCAGTTTCTCATTAAAATGATATTAATTCTAGACAGTGCAAGATGATGATCCTCGTTAATTTATGAACAGGTAAAGGAATATCGTTACATGAATTGTGTGAAAAATCCACACATATAGTAATAGATAACCAATGTAGAAATAGAATAATAGCATTCACAATACCAATTACTAAGTCGTAGAAGATTGATCTCACTGTAATTTTATGTGGGTTATTTGACAGCATTGCAAATGATAATCAAATGAGGAGGAAATGAAGTCATCGTTTATCCGACCACTACGTCTGTCTATTTGCATCAGAAAATTTGACTTGGACGAGCGAATACATTTCATTAGATCCCCAACATGTAATCAAAATATTGTTGAGCAATGGGTATGGAAACATGTAGATGTTTGAGGTGAATTGCGACAATTAGTGTCAGACAAATGTCATCGTACATCAACATTATTGAGAAGAATTATTTATCATACAGAAGTGGCAGTCAACATCACTTCATGAGTTATTGTGAACATATACACCAGTAATGAAACACATTTCATGGAATGTGAATTCATCAAATAGAAAATAATGTGTTTATTTTTCTTCATGATGAGATTAGATCATTTGTGTTTCTAGTATTGTTGTGTAATCTGAGCTGGGTGTTTTCATTGTGTGCATTTTATTGTTGCTGTTGTTGTTTAGATAACATCGTCAACACTTACTTCCAGTGTAAGTGATCATTTTGTTTATTCTACAATCAGAAAGTTAATCTCCTGTTGTAAAGTTATCTCTATTTTCAGGTGAATGACTTTCTTCATCTACCTATTTCTTTCTATTTTCGCTGTCTAGACAGCTCATAGTTATATTATAAATAGACACATTTTGCATTCCGACCTTCTACAAATTCTCTGACAATCATAGAATTTTATTTCTTCAACACATCCATGTATTATATGGTGGATGCCTATCAAGTTATTGATGAAATATTTGCGTCAAAGTATGCAGTAAAAGACCGATTATATGACAAATAGGTCAGTCAAGATTTTGACTCCTATTTCAGTATCCATAATTCCAAGCATATCATCAGTTACAAGTCTATGATAGCCTGCTTAGGTTTCACAGTCATAACAAGTGAATCTTCAACAAATTATTTTAATGATAATAATAATAGGTTTTGTGTATCCATTCTACGTTACGTCTTTCATTAATTGAAATTCATCGCTTTCAAAAACGTTATTAGCACAATTCCACTTGATCCTAATCAATGAACCTCTTAATTAACCTTTTCTTTCTGCGCAATTACTGTGAAAGCGTAAATACTGTTTAATTTACGCATTTTTGTTATGTAGATAATACGTTTGATTGAACCAACTTCTCTCCGACTGATTACTTTATCTAGGAAAGAAAGTCGGTCATTATTCTCTTCTTCACGTTAGAGACCAATATCTTTTTGAAGAGTGTTTCGTTTATACCAACAAGTTTATCAGAAACGACTAAGATATCATCAACATACCTCATACAAAGATGTATTTTACCTACTGAACCTTTGACTAGAGTTTTACATATGCCAAAAGTACATCAGCCAGTAATCGTCATAAATGATTACCTATAACCATTCCGTCAATCTTGTGAAACTTAATGTATTTTGTTTTGACTTGAATGTTAATGGATATGATAACAGATTAAAGAGTATAACAAAAGTCACACTAGATTTTTATCTAAATGCACTCCCTTTTAATGTATTACACTTTTATAAATTATATACAGGTAAATGGATGTAGACTGTTACAATTAGCGAAATTCTGGGCGTTGATTATAAGATTTGATATGGAAGATGCTTCCTGTGATAACTAAATTTCTAGATACACTGAAGCAGATAATCACACTAGAATTACCCGAAAACATTTCACTGAAATGAGTACATTAAATGACTTTAAATACAGAGCTTTAATACAGAGTTGAAATCACAAGTGAGAATCAACTAGTCTCAACGTTACATTTTACAGTCTAGTTTCAACACCTTTAAGTAAATTATCAACATTAAATTGTTTTAAGAATAGTAAGGTTTCGATAAAATACCTCTACTAAACAACTGTCGAAACATGTCTAGTTGATGAGTTGGATTTATACAGTGAATCAGTCAATTTATACGAATCGTGATATGCGAAGATGTGTATTTTCGCGTTACCCCTATTTCCATTCAATGACCATGTACAACCGAATGCTATTAACAACATCATATTAGTCATTCAGGTTGTTAATACAAACATGTATATATCAATACATATATGTGAACATCTGTAAACATGTAAATGAAGAGAAAATGGACTCTGTGTGTATACATGATGTTAGATGTGAAATTTAATTTATGATAATCTCAGTGTTTAATATTTAACTGGTGTCTATGTTCTGCCGAGCAGTTTAGTGTGAACATATTTTAGCAAATAGTCAAAATTGGCACTGATAAGTGTTGTTCTATCCCATGAATCCGTTACTTGACGAGACTGCTGTCCATTACCTCCATGTTTGACTATGATGAGTGAGTTCAGAGATAATTTTGCAATAGACACTTATCAAACTACAGTTAAATGTTGATTTTGTTCCAAATGAGAAAATGTGACACAACATGAAATGACTTCGAAATGGGTCACTTAGTACATTCATTTATGTTATTTATGTTGAAAATACGATGAAAGAATGAAGACAGTGGCTTCTGCTATTTTCATGTGATTGTTTCTGTCTAGCACAAAATAAAAAGTACTTTCAAGTGAACATTATTGGCCAAGGTATCGACTGAGGAATACCCCCACTGTATATCATAATGTTAGATAGTCGAGTTTCGACATCAATAGAATGTTAACAAAGAGTGAGATGATTCATACTATCCTGTTGCTTATGATAAAGTTTCCGATTATCGATAAACAGCCTAGAAATGCAGTATTACTAAGTGTGTCACTAATGCAAAATAAACATACTACTGTTTGTTTGTAATTCTATCACTTCTGTCCGATGTTTATTTACCTTTAGAAAGACTACAGTGCCAATTTAATCTCTCGCTAGATATTTAAATAGAAATTCACTTACTATGAAAAAACGGCTATCCAGTGGTTTTGGGTTTTCAATATTTATTTAATTCAAGCTAATTCGTTATTTCGAATTCAATTTCAACAGTCTACACAACACTCAGTTACATATCTCCTTTAAACTGAAAGCTTCAATGTGTTTTCTACATTCATCTTTTAAATTGAATACATCATAAAACAATAGAAAGCTACAAAAATATTTTCCTTCATAAAATTATCTGTCATGTGACACTTATTAGACCTATATGTGATTCAATTCATTTAACAGTATACTGTCAAAGTGTAAAATATCATTTAAACAAGGTATTCAAATAACGTAAGGGGAAGTAATTTCTAATTCAAGAAACTTACCGATTCTACATTAATGTAATTAATGTTGCATGATCATTACTTATAACACTTGATAATGTAGTTTACTTTCTTGTAATAGAAGAATAAGTTTCCAATGAAGAAACTGACAAGCCAAATTAGTGAAGTTTGACTAGTAAAATTTATAGTAGAAAGGTCAATTAAGTTTAAAGAAAGATGCCACATTCACATACTGATTAATTTACGAAACGCTCGGTTCATTCACATCTAGAATGCCGTTTATAAATAGTGAGCTATTTGAAACAGTGAACGTACAAAATTTTATTGTATTGCTTAGTTACACAAACAGAAACCAAAATATTATTTAGTGTTCAATTATTTTACCATTATTGCATGCCTTTGATTTTATATTGATACAAATGAATGTTTGAAGCACTCCAAGTGAAGCTATATTTGACCTTCATAGCATATCTAACATCCAACATTTCTCAAATAGATGTTTTCATTATTTATGTTAGTTAGACTCAAGATAGAGTAATTGAAAAAATACTGATTTATATAAATGCTATACAACTAGCATACTAGTTCATCATACTAGTATTTTCTAGAATCTAAAACAAAAGTATACCAATTCGATCAGTTTTTATGCCTAAATTTGGTTTCACATTAGCTGAAACAATAGTTCACTTCATGACATCACCGAATAATCAAAGGTTTAGATTTCGAGTGCTTCAATTTAACGCTGTTGTTCTCAGCTTACTTATATGAATTCACCTTTTTATTACACTTATAAACAAATATCTATTTGGTCAACCATTCAAACAGTACAATTACTGTTGAACACTCTATGCATGCTAAAAGTAGTGAAGGTTATTGCGAAATCAACAATCAGATTTTATTCTTGTTTACTTATCATTACTAGTGCATTTGGATTGAAACAATAATTCTGTACAATTTAGTGCTTTAAAGCACTTTTCGTTTACATAAGAGAATGTTACAGAGAAGTAAGATTGGACTTAAACTACATCTACCAATACAATTTACTGTAGTCAAAATATACTTCAACAATAATTATCTCAAATGTAATTCAGTAAACAGAACGTTTTTATACATCATTACCAAAGTTAACTTTGTTAATTTCAAATAAATTGAGCATTGGATAGTTTGTTTATGAAATGAGTAATATATATTTGTGAAATTCCAATGAGTAGAAATCAAAGTGAAATCTGAGACAGGTGAACTTCTGAGAGAATTAAAACCATTCATTGGTACCTCTCTTTGGTTTACTTTATATCCTAAATCATGCACAACTTCCCGTTTCTATGCTTTACCAAAAATTCATAAATTTGGTGTCCCACTGAGACCAATAGTTGATTTCACCAGCAATTCAACATATGCACTTGCTAGATATCTAAGCAACATTTTGGAACCACTACAGCAGAATTTACACAATGTTGCTAGAGACACATATGACTTCAAATCAAAAGTTTCAGGTCTAATAGTTGAAGATAATGAAACAATGGTAAGCTTTGATGTCGTATCTTTATATACAAGTATTCCAATTGATATATGTCTAGAATATATTAATGGATTGTTAGTAAATGATCTTACACTATCCAGCTGTTGTCCATTAAGCATCGGTTTAATCATGAAATCCCTAAAACTATGCTTAAATTCAACTTTCTTCACTTTCAAAGGGATTCTCTATAAACAAACAAACTGAGTGGCAATGGGCTCCCCCGTTTCACCAATTGTAGCAAACCTATTTGTGTCCCATATTGAATCGCGTATTTTCAATAATGTCATCAAACCACGAGTCTGGCTCAGATATGTAGATGACACCTTTGTCATCATCAAAAAGACTTTTCTGAGAACTTTCTCAAAATGATTAAACACCGTCACTCAGCACATCAAATTCACTTGTGAAAGTGAAAATGAACACAATGAATTACCATTTTTAGACTGCTTAGTCAAATGGAATTTTAATGGGACTCTTAATCTGAGAATTTATCGCAAACCGACTCACTCAAATCGATATATCGATTTCAACTCAGCACATCCATTTAGTGCAAAAATATCTCTAGCTCTAAACTTATTTAGAAGAGCCAATAAGCTAATTACATCTGAAGATGACAAGAAATCTGAATACAAAAATGTAATTAGTATCTCACAACTTAATAATTTTCCAATGAATATTATTAAAAATTTGCAAAAACGAAACGATTTATTATTAACTAGTAATAAATCGATTAAAACATCATGGATCGGTACAGCCGTTCTACCTTACCGCCATAACACAACAGAAAAATTACAAAGAATTCTAAAACAATATGGAATCAAAATATTCTACAAGACCACCAACACTATACGAGGTGCATTAGTTAAAATAAAGGACGAAATTCCCTTCACCTCTACACAGAATTGTGTATACACACTAGGTTGTGTTGATTGCGATGCTTTCTATATTGGAGAGTCTTCTCAAGAAATCAAAACTCGTGCCAAAGAACATGAAAGCTACACTAAACGACCTCATAATAATCCTGTTTAACTTGAAAAATTACAAATCTAATCAGCAATAGCAGTACATGCTATCTACCATAACCATAAAGTCGATAATAAAAATATCCAAATTATTCAAAAAGGTTTTTCCAATTATAAGGAAAGACGAATAGATGAAGCACTTCACATTTTGTTAAATCCAACTGCACTTAACAAAAGTGAAGGCTTTTCTATCCACCCAACATGGACTTTCTATCCAACCGATCACAATTAAATTACATTCACATTTCATTCACATGAACATACATACAATTTATTTTCGCATAATCTTATTTCACATCACACTAACATATGCATGCACAAATGTCTCACATCAAACTACCTTGAGCCAAATGACTTGACATGACATGACATGATTAAAACTCGCAATTTTGATTGTCCGAACTTATTTTGATTCTGATTCGTTCCATTGTATTATTTAACCTTGTGCTAATTCAATTCGGATATTCATTTCTCTGAAGAAGCGACTTACACTATGCCGCGAAATGTCAGAAATTTTAATTTCTACTCATTGGAATTTTACAAATATATATTACTCATTTTATAAAGAACTTTTTAATTTCCGATAATAGAAATAAAGTGCAAACAAAAATACCCATCTCAACCAATGTTTGTCTTTTCAATAAACAATCCATGGAGCAGGCATTCAGGCCACTTTGCGTTTGTGGTACGCTAGTAAAAAGTTTGAAGTTCACAAACACTCAGATAATTGGGTTCACTCATTGACTCCACTCAGTCGGCACTGGACAAAACTAACACTGGATTAATATTTGCCTATAAAATGTTTTGAAATAACTTTTGATTTCTCGTTATCAACTACAGAAAACATCTAAAGTTTGGGGTATTGACGAGCAGTCCACATCGTTATTATTAACACTGTATAGCTAAATACCTTAATTCTCATTATTATCTTAACATGATTATTTTCTCTCTACTTTGATGATGGAATACAACTTGATAATGAATGAATTTAGAATAAATCTCTTAGTGAAACTTCAAAGAGTTTGATAAATTCAAACAAGTTAGTGAAAAATAAGTGTATCTATATCACTTATAATTTAGTATCAATGTCAATTTATTCAATTATGCATTATCTTCTCTATTAGTTGCCATACACTTACATTTGATATACTGGAATAAGTTGAAAATGCCATCAGTGTTACATAATTGTTTTTCATTAACATTAAATCACTTCTATACAGCATATATAACACCCGAAAAGTATGTTTAAAATGAACAAATTAAACAAAAAAATAAGCACAGATTTGTAGATGGCAACAACAGACACTAGTGATATTGTTTTGCGTGCTTATATATGGCGTATACATAGCCAATAATTTTTCGGGAAGTTACAGATATTTTTAATAACCACAAGTTTTATATATGACATGCACAGATTGACAACATACTAATGAAGTATTTTGTAATTATATGATACAAAGGGATATATGTTGCATTTTTACTGTTTAAAAGAAACGGATACTTCAAATCTTGTTATTCCACCATTACCTAGTACTTACTTATTAATAAACCATAAAACGTGTTGCTAATATTCAAAGAGTATCGGTACAATGTAGAATTGATCAAATAACAAATTAAGACATATTAAATGACTCAAAAACTTATCTGAAATATAAGGCTCACAAGTTTCAGAACAAGCCAAAGATAATTTAAGTGAAGTGAAATAATTTTTCATGAACTTTAATTACGTTAACTAAATGACAATACAATACATGAAAGAAAGAGCGGATATATATAAAGATTATCTACAGCCTTTCAAAAGTACAATTTGTTTAAATGCATTAGCATATTCTTTATTGCAAAATGCATATATAAAAGGGTTGAAAATACTGTTTAAATAACCTAACCAAGTAACTATTGCATACAATTCCTCCGAGAATGTGCAATCGCATAGTGCCTCACCCAAATAAAATATGAAAAATGGAGTCCAACATACTGTAAAACATCCAATAACTATGGTAACAGTTCGTACTGTTTTTATTTCTCTATTAAATATGCGGTTTTCTTGGGAATAAAGTGATTTACCAATTCTTTTACAGCTTCCTGCATAAAATATTTCATTACGACTCTTACCACTATGTATCGATGATATGCTTCTACATTTACCTAAATGTTGATATTTTTGTGTGCAATCAACTGATTGAATATTATAACGTTTAGTCGTCATGTTGAAATTGGATTGGTTAAAGCATATGTTACTTGACGAAGATTTGTTAAGTTGAATTTGTTCAAGTAATTCATGTTCTGATGTGGGTACGCGAAATATTGGCAAAACTTTCAATTTAAAATTAACAGGTTCTGGTGCGTTAATTTCTAATTCAGTAGATGAAATGATACTAACATTTCTGTTATCTGTATGATCATTGTATTTTTTGTAGCTGAAATAATTCATGCTGCTATATGAGTAAGAAGATGTATCTGCCAAATCACGATAATTACCAGAGGTTTCATTTAAGGAAGCCAACAATATGTCATTCGTTGATATTTTGTCCACCTTAATAAACTGTCCCGAGAATTGATTAGCAGTTTTCTTAATATGAGACGACGTTTTCACACATTTAAACAATGGTAGACAACAGGAGGTAATAGTCCAAACGTCTTGTTTCTTGGAATCATCTTTCAGGTGTTTGAAGACTTTCGAACGTTCTCCTATTATGCAAAATATTCTTATATGCACATATCCAATTAGAGTTATAGGTAGAAAATAAGCCAATATTGATGAGTAAATTCTATATTCTTTGCTATAACTTATATAACAACAGCCAACTCCAGTTACATGTTTATCCACACCAAATAAAGGCGGTAGTATAGATAAGCTTGGGATAATCCAAGCGATTGATATCATATAAGTCGATATCTGACGAGTTCGTCTAGTAATATAATGTAATGGATATCCGATTGCAATGTACCGATCAATTGATATGCAACATAAGTTAAGTATCGAAGACATACACATAAATATGTCAGATGATATGTACAATTCGCATAGAAAGGCAGACTCGAATGGCCAATAGCCTACATTTTGGCGTATAATTGCGAATGGTAGGACAAAAACAGATACAAGAAAATCAGCTACCGCTAATGAAGCAATATAATGATCGGAAACTCGTCTAAGTCTATTCCTTGTAGCCACAGACAAGATGACAAGTAAATTGCCAAAAAATATGATCACCGTTGCAAAACTCAGAAAACATGTTATAATATTGTTTGTAGCTTTCCAGTCTATATTACTGGGAACAAAATAACAGGATGACACATTATTGAATATTTGAGAAATGTAGAGATACGTTGTATTATTGATCATCGAATTCACTCACATGTTATTCTCAGTATTATTAGTAGTAGTAGTAGTAGTGGACTCGCCCGAAATAAAATTCATTTGGGACAATTAATCGAGAATCCCATTTCAAACTAACTTCCTTATAATCAACCAATGATTGTAGATCTTGCAAAATTCAACTGACCAATGAGAATGAGTTTATGGGAATGAATTTTAGTAGAAAATTACTCTTCAAACGAAGACGAAGTTTGGTAAATGAGAAATATGAGCCTGAAGATACCTTATTAAATCGGTCCTCATATTAACACTTATGAACCTTTTATCTTATGATTTCAAACTACAATCACATAATCACAAATTACGAGTTGTGGTGAACATGAGATCACACGCAATATGTGTATTACAGTTTGCCAAATATTTATTGGATTTTAATGAGAAATTCATTTATTACTGAGTAGGTGGATATCTGTGTAGAAATAAAATGCTGATGTGGTGACACTCACTGTCGATTGATACGATACTGATGAGAATTGTCGGATTAAATCGAGCCCTTCATTTTGATCATTCTGTTCTATAATCAGTGGTAGTGTGTGATTTTCAAGTCGAAATTGTAATAATGAAAATAATTTCCATATTAGCATTAGAAAGTAAGAATGGAGAGAGGAATTATCTTGTCAATTATTTCATCATCTGAGCTCCACACTTATCAATCAATCAATCAATGCATTCTACTCCATGTGAAGCATAGGCTGTCTGAAGTCTTATATGTCATTATATTTCCTATCAATCTCTGACCAATCGCTTTTTATTGACTGTAAGTTAATTTTAGTTCCAGATGTTTTTCGAATACAGAAATGCAACTTTTACCTTGCCAATCCAGGCCTTTACATTTGCATCAAACCCTCCTTTTTTATCGATGATGCTGTCTAGGTATTGAAATGATACTAAATGCTTCAAAATTTCTTCTACAAGTGAAATTGGAATGGTGCTTGTTGTCTTGTATTGAAGAATATTGCTTTTCCTGATATGTATGTATAGACCTACTGCTGTCTCCAAATGCCGCTGTTAGACTAACTGTCTTCATTTGTATTTGTCGTTGTGAGTTAGATATATGAGCAAGGTTGTCTGAAAAGTCCAAGTCATATAGTTGCACTGATATTGTCCACTGTATTCTGTACTTCCGTTCAGAAGTTGAGGTTCTGATGACCCAGTTCACCACCAGAGTGAAGTGAAAGGGAGAGTGTTTGCTGCTCTGTGTGACATCAGTCTTTATTTCGATTAAATCTGTCAACCGACCTTCTTGTAAGATTTCCCAATGTAACCTGTCGTAAGAACTTCTGTATGATGTTTACTATATTCACAGGTAGGCTATATAGTCGAAGAAGTCTCCATAATATTCTCCGATCCACTATGTCGAGTGCTTTTTCGTAATCAAAGAAATTCATATGAAGTGGTGAATTCCACATAATTGATTGTTTAAAAATAAACCGAAAGCAGCGACTTAGTCGACACACGATCGATCCTTTCGGAATCCGGCCTGTTGATCTCTAGGTTGGGCGTCAAACTGATCTGCCATTCGGTTCAATAACACTCTGTAGAAAACTTTTCCTGTTATTCAAAGAAGAGTGATGTCTCTGTAGTTTTCGCAATTGTTAAGTTTTGCTTTAATTGGTATATTGACAGGAAATCCTTCTTTCCAGTCTGTTGGCACTTGTTCTTCGTCAAAAATCTCCCTGAAGAGAATGTAGAGCATCTGTGTAGTTACTTCAGTATCAATCTTAAGTGCCTCCACTGCAGTGTTGTCCGGCTTTTCTGGCTTGCTACTCTCGAGTTGTCTGATGGCCATTTTAATTGCTTCGATTGTTGGTGAGTCAATATGCATAGGGAGATCCGTGGATGCTGCTTCGTTGACTTGTGAGTTCAATGGGGTTGGTCTATTCAAGAGTTTTTTGTAGTGAACTACCCACCCATTTTGTTGTTCTTGGGTTTCAGTGATTGGTTTGCCATCCTTGTTTTTGATGGATTGTTCCGGTTAATTGTATTTTCCAGCTCGCCACTTCGTTGTGTTGTATAGGTGTTGAATGTTTCCTTATCTTGCAACTTTTCTGCTGTCATTGCCAAGTCTTACATATATTTTTGTCCATCCTACTCACCTGCTTGTTGGTTTCTGTGTATTCGGCCTATGGTTTTGGCTATCTCTGTTCTTGTTCGGCTGTAATTAATTGCTGTATACTTGCTCCTCATTTCTTAGACCTTGCTTAGAGTACCAACAGAAATCCATTCTTTATGGTGGTGCTCCATGTAATCCGAAGCCTTTTGACATGACGTAGTTATTGTTTCCCTAATCCCTTTCTAGTTCTCCTCTCTGGCAATTTACTCTTTTACTTCTAGTGGATCATGAAATGCTTGAAATTTATTGTTGAGAATCATTTTGAATTCGTTGAGAATGTTAGTAACCTGAAGAATGGCTGCGTTAAACCTGTTTAATACTGCTGTTCCAGTTGTCCAGTACTTCTTTAGCAATAATATCGTTTTGGCCACTACCAAGTGGTGGTCTGAAGCCATATCAGCTCCTCTCTTCGCTCTTACGTCTTCCATTGTCCTTCTAAACCTTTTATTGGTGCAGATGTGGTTGATTCGGTTCTCCGTAATGTGGTCTGGTGAAACCCATGTAGTTTTGTTTATACGTTTGTGAGGGAATACGGTGCCACCTATAATCACTTTGTTTAAGACAAGTAGGTTTGCCAATCTCTCACCGTTTTCGTTCATTTCTCCCAGTACATGTAATCCCATGATATCTTCATATTCGGTGTTGTTCATTCCAACCTTGGCGTTAAGTTTCTCATCAGAATGATCGGGCCCTTGGCTGAGTAGTTTTTGATGTTTGATTGCAGCCTTGCATAGAACTGGTCTATGTAGTCTTCGTGGCTGTCATTAATGGGTGCATGACACTGGATGAGATTCATTGTAATCCATTGCTTTCTAGTCTTGGAATATGCTTTGATGATCTTAGATGTATGAGGTTTTCATACCATAAGAGCCTTCCATGCTTCTTGAGACAAATTAAGTGCTACTCCTTGTGTGTGAGGCATTTTCTTTTTCGTGTTTCGAATATAAAAGCAATTAAAGACATTGATTGTACTGTGAAGGTTTATTTCTCATACCTATTACCAGTTAACTTTCAAGCGCATAGATATTAAAACAATAAGGCCCAGATAGTACAACTTAACAACACTCATTTCCTGCATATAATGGAATCAATGATTAAAGGAAGAGTAACAGTGTCGACAATTACACTATCAACAATATGAACATATATATGAAATCGGAACTATATCACATCAAATAGAATACAAAACTCTGTGATTCTTCAGTAACCGAAATGATGACGACATTGAGGTTATACACTTCAATATTTTCAATGAAATCATCCAAATATTCGAAGAATGATTATCAACACAACACATGCAGTAGCTGAGATGCACGAATTTTATACTAAATATCAGAGATTGATTACAACCAACATCTAGATCACAGACCTACAAACGAAACATGCATCATTTATCAGACTGAAGTTTCTAAAGTAATTTGAATGACAGATTATGCAATCATGAATCACATTAATTTAGTTTCACTTCAGCGGATTTGAATGGGTGAGAAAGATATTCCCATAATTTAGGTGGATCTAAGATGAAATGGCCATCAAATTGCATCAGCTACGAATTGTTCCTTATCGCTTGTACTTGTGATAGGATTACATAACATGGATTGTGCAGTTTGAGGATGAATTCGTTGAAAGTGATCATTAGGATCAACAGTTTTCAATATTCCATTACTTTTCTTTCAAAAGTAGGATACAAGTTAAGATAACACATGATATGGGATTTTTCGATTACTGAGTGTTCAAAGCTAGATGGGTAATTGTACAGCCCGTTAGGAATATTTTCATTTTATTAAACACAACGTACCTGATTATCACTAATTTTGTTCACTCAAATAGATTATTTTTGCAACACAATGATTCACCTACTAACCAGTAGTATAACATATAAAAATGAATTAAATAAAGTGATATCTAATATTTGGTAAGTTTAACATTCAAAATGAGAGCCATACAACAAATAACGAGCCACTAAACTGTCGAGTAGCCGTAACACTGAAATCATCTTCACTTCTTGCAAATGAATGCACTTTGTAAAACAAAATATTCACGAAATTGACTGAATAAAGCATTTTCGATAACCAGGTAAAATCAGAGAATTAGTTTATTAGTTATGAATGGTGAGTAAATATATTTCCATTCTCGCCAGTTTCTAGTATACGAAATGTCAAAAATAAAAAGCCCTTAAATTGTAGTCCGAGTGGTTTTCCACAGTAGACAAGCTCAACTATCAAGTCAAGGTAACAGCAATAGTCGAAATGTCAGAAACAAAAGAACCTCTTTATTGAATATGTTCCTTCATCAAGTAATTTGAGCTTAATACATACAGTCGGAATTAGTGCCTGTACTTTAATTCGTTCAGGATAAAACAAGACACAAACTCAACCATACGAGAAGTAGATAAATCCAGGACCTAAGCTTCATGTTCGAATGTCACACTTCACTTACCACATCTCTAAAAATTTCTAAACACTCACATGATGTATTAATAGTTACAGAATGATGATCACTACCTAAAAATGTCGCATCAAATCCAAAAGTGGTACAGGTAGTGACAAAGGTAATAACATTTAAAAGGTTAGAGATAGAGAAAATGGTATAAAAATATATATACTTTGATAAACAGAAAATGATGATGAATTCACAAGCTTAAAATTTGGAGGAGGATAAGGAATGGATGCACCTGAGTCATTGTCAACGATTTTGAACCATGTCACCTAAAGTCTCTAACCGTTGGTTATGATCATCAGACGGACCCCAGCGAGGTATTTTGCACCTATTTACATGGCTCAGCCAAACTCTCATGGACATCATGGACTGGTGCAATGTTTTGGTTTACCCACTCTTAGCATTATCCAACCTCCTCTTATACCAGACAGCATTTCTCGTCGATGTAGGTGGTGGTCAGGCATACGTCACACATGTTCTAACCACCTCAGTTGATGTGGATTCACTACTACATCAATCGATTTGCCATATTTATCTAGTTCTCTATTTCTAACCAACATATTACTTACTCAGTAGTCCTAGAAAAACAAACGATACTTCGTAGAAATGTATGATCGAATACTAGAAGTCTACAAATATCCTATATTCTTAATAGCCATGATTCTCTTGGATCAAAACGAATGAATAGGACCGCTATGCAGTAAACACGTAGTTTGTTCAGTAGACGGTTGTCTCGTCTATGCCACAAGTGATGTGGACTGGCAAAAGCTGATCGAGCCTTCTGTATAAGGGCTGATATTTTATTGGATACTTGACCGTTAGGATTGATGGGACTCTCAAGATAAGCAAAACTGTCAACACATACAACTATCACTGAATTCGGTGTCGAATCAATCCAATCCTGAAGCAGCATTTTGCATTTGGATGTGGAGAATAGCATCGCAAACATGTGCACATAAGCAAGTAAAATCAGAGAATAAGTTTATTAATTATGAATGGTGAGTATATATATTTCCATCCTCAACAGTTTTTAGTATATGAATATCAAAGAGTTTCGAGTGTAACTGAATATTTTGTCCAAAATGTCCAATAGTCATCGATTTTATATATGGTCTGATCCTCACTTAATGAGTCTAGATTGCAGTCTAATTTACTGTATTGTTTTACGCCTTATGACGAATGACTGCGTTAGTTGGATTCACTTTAAGCTCGTCGCCAATCGTTATGTATTGGGAAAATACACAATGACCTTGATGATTGCTAATCACTTTATAGATACGTCTGTCCCACCACCACCAGTCCCCAAGATACATTAGAGAAAACAGCCATTGATGAGCCCAACAGACAGAATCCAATCGGATTGGATCGAATTATATTTCAATTATGCCTTTACATATACACAAAATCAGATCACACAACGAACCAATTAGGAATCTAACATTGATACAGAACTAAAGAAATAGTGGTAGTGAATAGGCACAACTTGTACATAACTAATTATCTGAAGACAAAATTAAGAGACAATATAATAACAGTAAATATGCTAAACGGGAGGATAGGATAAGAGGAACGTGACAATAATAGAAATGTAATGTTTACACTGCTCGTGACCAGAATAAATGAATTAGTTCTATAAAACACAGTTCTGGAAGTTTCCACTCTTCTTTAAAGGTTCGACATAATTACTTTGTTAATTTCATCACATTATCTTCGTTTAACTTTAACGCTTTTAAATTGTCAAAAGTGAGTTTTATGTACTTCAGGTTGAAATGGCTATCAAATTGTATTGACTACTTAATATAACTTATTGCATCTATTCACGAAATACTGTCGAATTTAGATTCCTTAATTTTACTGATCTAGTTTATATTGTAGTTGATGCTTAAAATAGAATTTCTATTTAAAAAATGTGATTTTATTAGTTCATCGTGTTGTAATCAGTATCTTGTCAACATAACTACATCAAAGTTAAGCATACAGAATGTTACTATCTAACAGGAGATAGCATATCACAACATTCTATTATTCTCAATTATTTGTAACATGTCAAATTGGAAATATGAATAGACAAATTGTCGTTATTTAAATACTTGATAAATTTTGAATAGATGATTGGTTAGATTTAGTTTTATTTTCAATTTTGATTGGTATAATAATCTTATAGGAAAATTAACAAGTATTGTACACTTTCTCTTGATGATTGAAATCTTAATCAACTTGTTATCTTATCAAATCACATTAACACACATTAGTTTGAGACAACCTTTTAAATATTTTGTTTTCAACACTTAGTAACATTTCGAGAAAAATCAGACATACTTTACAAAGATTTTTATCATATACAACAGAAACGATTTTATGAAAAACTAATAACATGAATCAATTAATTTATAGTGACAACAGTTCGCATGATAATGTATACCAATCGAATGGATATCACGAGACAACTTACTGTGTATTGTTTGCACGAAATTCCAATTCCAACAATAATACTATAGATTTAATAAGCATGGAGAATTCAATAATTAGTGAGTGGCGATTAGCATTGAACAATGTTATTATCACTCTTCAAATAATATCTGCCATTTTAATCTTTTTCGGTAATCTTCTAGTCATTTCAGCGGTTGTAACAACTAAGGAACTAAAACGTATAACTGATCTATATATCGTATCACTTGCCTTGGCTGACCTACTTGTTGCAATTTTACTTATGCCACCATTCATCATTAGACAAAATGTTGGCCATTGGCCTTTCAAATCACCAGAGTTATGCATATACTGGTTATCATTCAATGTGTTATTATGTACTGCTTCAATATTAAATTTATGTTGTATATCTGTGGATCGATATATTGCTATTAACTATCCAATGAAATATATTAGTAAGCGAACACGTCGCACTGCACTTTATATGATTGGAGGCGCATGGACGTTTTCATTTTTGGTAACATTACCACCCATATTTGGAATGCAGCATCATGCAGGTGTAGGTAATTGCTCTATTAGAAGTGATATGGGGTATAGATTTCTCACAGGTACTACGGCGTTTATCATACCATTTTTGTTAATTGGTTTCATTTATGTTCGTATATTTTGGGTGATTCGACAGCGATCGAAAGAATTCGCAAAGGGAAAGTTTTCGGCCGACTCTAAAGAACATAGACATAAATCAAGTGATTTGATTTTTAGTCGTAATAACATTCATATTCAACACATTGCACGCATAAAACAATGTTTCAGTTCATGTAGCTTCAATCGACGTCGATCGTTTGTATTAAGTGACAGACAGTCTAATTTATGTATTTCATATACTCCGAATAAAAGACACAAAATGGATAAAGTCAATAAACATCCATGTCAGTCTATATCTAGTC
Source organism: Schistosoma japonicum (assembly GCA_025215515.1). NCBI lineage: Eukaryota > Metazoa > Platyhelminthes > Trematoda > Strigeidida > Schistosomatidae > Schistosoma > Schistosoma japonicum. Next base: position 17,095,524 of record CM046064.1, read on the forward strand.
CGATTCTCCAAGAACGTTTAGTGCAATCATGTCCAAGTAAACCGTGCATGGAATATGAGAATATTCTATTAAACCCTGTTACGTTTGATATGCATACGGATAACACAGAAACATACACATCACAAAGCACCGACACAAAAGAAAATAAATGCAATACTGATTCTCACTGCATTGATGATAAAACAGTTAATAATTCTGTAAGCAGTCAACAAAAGCATCCAAAATATGAAAATGAACAAGCAGTAACAAGTCAGAAGAATGGAAGCTCACAGTCAAAATCAAAATGTTCCGATGAGCAGAAGAATAGGGATTTTAGTCGACGTGAACGTTTTACCTTCACAAGAGAACAAAAAACTGTCGAAACTGTGGCAACTGTCGTTTGTTGTTTCATTTTATGTTGGCTTCCATACGCTGTTTTACATTTTGTGGAAGGAACATATGAATGTCTAGTATCAGAGAGACTTTACATGGTTTTAAGTTGGGCTGCTTACCTAAACAGTATGTGCAATCCATTTATATATGCTTTCTGTAATAAAGAGTATTTGACAGCATTTAAGCGTTTGTTACACATTCGAAGTAATGTGTAAAGTTTACAATCTTTATTTTTAACTAAACCAGGAATTCTAGTAATTTTACATTAAATATGATGAAGATAATGGACAATATAATGTTTTGTTGATGGGCGATATATCTTGTCTAATTTATGCAACTAATGCGTCAGACATAATATTTACTAATTCATTAGTTTTCTTTTTCGAATATTCTGTCATTCAAATGCGAATAGTTGTATATTTAATTGCAAACTGCTTAGTGATAATTCTTCTTAATGTAACTTAAACAGAATTGAAATTGCATCACAGAAACTGTTGCATGTCAGTTTCAAAGAAATGATAATTGTTTTCCAAAACTGTTTACATCTGAGACATTTTAAACTATTCTGGTTTCGTTTATTTTGTCTTAGTGAAGTTGGTTGTTTCATGGTTGATTTATACAGCTTCGTCAGTCAAAATAATCAAAGTGATTATACCGATTTGCGTTGACACGCTTTGTACAAGATGGATACTATTCGGTTTGGCCTCATGTAGTATTGGTTTTATAGAATATTTGATTAGTTTAAGAGACCTAATAGTTAATGTTTCATTTTGAAAGTTTATGACGAGTTTCATTAATAATGTGTTTACAAATTATACCGAGCAGTTTCTGTTGTAATACACAATCAAATAAATTGTTATTCATCAAACTAAATAATTTTCATATATATGCATGTATATATCCTCTGACTATGAAGAATTGTTCTAATTGACAAATTAATTGTTGTGTAAACGTATAAACTTACTACTTAAACGACGCTTGCATAAACCGTGAATATCTTTGTGGAAAAATCAGTATCGTTTGGTTAATCAAAACTAGATGAATAAAATACTTTCCACATAAGTTTTACAGTCAATCCTTGATTCGGTTTTTTTTAAATAGGCTGAAAGTTCACACTGTGACAAAATGTATGTATATATGTTTATTGGAAACTAGTTAATGAAGTGGATTATGAAGTATTGAATAACTGTGATGTGTTTCGTTGTGCCAAAACCAACAGACCAACTAGTGACGTCAACTTACTATTGACCAATTTTCACTATATTATCTTCTTGTCAATGTAAGCTAGCACCAGACTAACTTCGGAAGTAGTTGCTGTAATTTATGTGAGTAGTTGTGACAAGCACAGATTAACAAAAACACGTATGAGGTAGTTATATACCAATAGCAATTTTTGCGTTTGAGATAATATATCACAGATTTGTTACTGACAGAAATACTAGTCGTTGGGTATTGGGTAGCTTTGTTATTAAATGGGTGCAAATTTTTCAAACGAGATGAAGATCCAAAACCCAAGTACAAGGTGATGTCGTTTATTTGCACTGCCTAAAGTCTTACGGTAGGACTATACCAATTACCAATGCTTTCAGTTGTCTAACCAGGGTTATTTCTAAATGTCAAATTTTAACTCGACAATCTTCATAACACAAACGACTATCGAACGGATATATAGTACAGAGAATTCGAATGTTGGAATGTGTTCAAACTACATTTATGTACTTTATATCATAACTAATTTAAGTGAATAATAATAAAATACGTGTTTTACGTCGATGGTGAAAAGAAGTTTTATACATGCTACTTTCGTATGATGGATATGAAATTGAAACTGCGAATGCGTTTGGAAAATTCGCTTAGCACTGACAAATACTCACTACTATATACCCAAATTTATAAGTATCTGTGAGTTTACTTACTCGAGTGAAGTCAAAACACAGGAATTGAGCGATCTATAAACGAATCTTAAAAGAGTTTCTGTTATAGTTGAGTAAAACAATTCACATGTAGAATGTTTTCACAATAAAGTGAGATGAACTTAACAATCTTATATGATTAAAGATTTCCTAGTTTGCGAAAATTCTTAGTGACTTCTACAACAGTACCAATGTGAAAAGCCAAGTAGGAAAATCTAATTGTATATTTGGTGTAAACCCAGAATGTCATAAATTATTATATACATAACTTCCATTAAATAATCTGCATATTATTCACGTTCTCTGTTTAGTGTTAATGGTAAGCTATCTCCCCTCGAATGTCCTCGATTATCCTATGTAATCTAATCATGCATTGATTCATACGAACCCGCTAATCGCATCACACGCTATTTCCTGATACTTTCCGAATTCACGCGACGTTTCTCCACCTACTACATAAAAACGAACTTAAAAGTAGTATTCGCCAAACAAAAAAATAATAAGAATTTCAACTGCATATTCAGAAAATCGAAATCACATGCAAATTTCTGAATCACATCAAAATGAACGAATCAAAATTGCTATCATTCTTGACTTAACAAAATTGTCACCATCTTGCTCAACCTACTCATGAGTGGCATAAGGAAAAACCTGAAATGAAAAACTGTTAAGCATTGTTAGGTATATTATGAGAACTTCTGCATTAGTAACTCAAATTATTCTGTCAGTTTAGTTTATCAATGTATTTTGTATAAAAACAAAATTTAGGAAGTGAAACAAGGAGAAGTGAACACCTCAGTAAACCTACGATTCTTCAACTTTACGACTAAATTAGTATAAGTTTTATGAACTATTCGCATTCACATTTGTTAGTGTTATCATTTGAGGAAAATAAAACATAAGTAGTCCATTTAAGAGGAAAACTCTTGTCACAGTAATCGACCGTCAGTTATTCAAGAATTCTTGTTTGCTAATTTTATTTCTAGGAAGCATTCACTAAATATTTCATACGATAACCTGGTTGAAGTTTATACACTGGATATAGGAAAATAAATACATGATAATATCTATGAATTTTCATCTATGTATATGATGATAACAATGTGTTTACAATCAGTCGTATCGCTGACGTGTTGAGTAGAACCGTCGTCTATACATTCATATTTATTCCGAACATTTTCTATCAATTTTCTGATATTTGTATTAAAACAATTACTGTGCTTTCTGACTGTACAAAAATGCAAAGGCAGCTTTTGTTAAATGCAGAACAAATATACAAATTTACTTCTTTTTTCACTAAATGAAGTAAACGAAAATAGTATTGTTATGTTTGAGTGAAACAATAATGACTGATTCGTGGAGTCAATCGTCAAAATAATTTATGACATTCCATAGTTATATACAAACAACGCGTCGATAGTAAATGAAGAACGGACAAGTAAATTGACTTAAGTAATATTCTCATTATATCTGATGGTTAAGTTAGCAAAGTGAGCAACAATTGAAGAAAACATTCTTTAATGACGCTTTCGTTAAATCATTATTTCCAAAAAGAGTATTATGAATAACACAATATGGAATTCATATCCTAAATACTCTATTTAAATTTGTGAAAATAGCTATGTTTCAAATAATAAGAATGGAAACAATTTAATGAGGAAGAGATAGCAAATATGCACTAGACATGATCATGTCATTGAGTCAAGTTAATACAATGAATGTAAATTATATTTCATCTAATTGGTATCTTAAAATTGTAGTTTAGGATGAAAAACAGTCTACGTTTATTTCGACCAGTTAGTTCATTTGTTTAGACCTCCAGTTATGACTTCACAATTGAACATTTTTAATCAGATCTTTAGAATATTCATCATCACAGACCGAATCACAACACTACAGATCATCTTTGAACAATCAATTGAATGGAACTCGTCACTGTACATCAACTTCATTGACTATAAGAAGGCCTTTAACAGTGTAAACAGGAGAACACTATGGAAACTTCTTCGACACTATGGTGCACCAGAGAAACTAGTCAACATCATCCGGAATTCTCACGACCGACTACAGTGCGAAATCGTGCATGGAGGACAGCTGACAGATGCATTCCCAGTGAGGACCAGATTCAGACTACGCTCCCTACTATCGCCTTCCCTCTTCACTCTAGTGGTTGATTGGATCACCAACTCGAATGAACTTGATGGAGAAACTCTGGAAGAAGTGGATACTTTCACGTGCCTGGGAAGCACAATCCATGAACAAGAATAATCCGATCCAGATGTAAAGGCAAGGATTGACAACGCAAGTGCAGCATTCCTACATTTGAAAAACATATGGGACTCCAAACAACTGTCAACCAACCTCAACGTCAGACTCTTCAATTCGAACGTAAAGACAGTTCTGCTGTATAGAGCTGAAACGTGGAGAACTACTTTAAACATCCTCAGGAGGGTATAGGTATTTGTAAACAACTGTCTTCGCAAGATACTGAATGTGCATTGGCCGGGAACCATCAGATCCAGCCTACTATAGGCTACAATAGATCAACTTACAGCCGAAGAGAAAATCAGGAGACGATGTTGGAAATGGATTGGACAAATATTTGAGACTGCATCACGAGACAAGCACTAACTTGGAATCCTCTTGGAAAACGGGAGACAGGAGGCCAGATAACACACTGCATCGAGAATTGGAAGCCAACATTAAAAAATGAACAGCAACCGAAAACATCTGAAAAGAATTGGTGAGGACAGAGTCGAATGGAGAATACTGGTGAGAGGCCTAAGCTCCTCTGTGAGGGGTAACGGGCGTAAGTAAGTAAGTAAGTATGTAAGTACATCTACACAAACGGGAACCAAGATGTTTTGGTGGAAATCGATGAGCACTAGCCCAATTACACTTAAAGGAGAAGATCCTGAACATGTGGAATTTTTACATTCCCGAACAACATCAACGATATGCAACGGAGGGATCCGATCTGTCTCAGATATAAAAGGAATAATTTGTCAACTCAAGTGTAACATTTCCACAACTAAAATACATTTGGAACTGAAGCTTGTTGCCAGCCAACTTCAAACTCAGGATTTTCAATACAATCTTCATAAGGGTTTTATTGTATTGAGCTGAAACTTTGAGATCTTGGTAAAGCCCCCTTCACCAGAAACTAGCAATCTCACATCAACAGTTGCAACTGACAACCAACTTCAATATCCCAACCATTAACCTCTACACATGCTGGCTCGACACAATGCTTAATATATTCTTCAGTGGTTAAATTATTTTCCTGTAAATTTATTAACAGTATCATCCGAATGTAGTGTTCAAAATTATTGATCATCTGAATGTGCCATTTCAATGAATGACTAGTAATTATTTATGTGCTTCCATTATTCATAATAATATGTGATCAACTATTAGTTGATATCATCTGCAGTGAGTCTTAGTCATCGATTTTATATATGGTCTGATCCTCACTTAATGAGTCTAGATTGCAGTCTAATTTACTGTATTGTTTTACGCCTTATGACGAATGACTGCGTTAGTTGGATTCACTTTAAGCCCGTCGCCAATCGTTATGTATTGGGAAAATACACAATGACCTTGATGATTGCTAATCACTTTATAGATACGTCTGTCCCACCACCACCAGTCCCCAAGATACATTAGAGAAAACAGCCATTGATGAGCCCAACAGACAGAATCCAATCGGATTGGATCGAATTATATTTCAATTATGCCTTTACATATACACAAAATCAGATCACACAACGAACCAATTAGGAATCTAACATTGATACAGAACTAAAGAAATAGTGGTAGTGAATAGGCACAACTTGTACATAACTAATTATCTGAAGACAAAATTAAGAGACAATATAATAACAGTAAATATGCTAAACGGGAGGATAGGATAAGAGGAACGTGACAATAATAGAAATGTAATGTTTACACTGCTCGTGACCAGAATAAATGAATTAGTTCTATAAAACACAGTTCTGGAAGTTTCCACTCTTCTTTAAAGGTTCGACATAATTACTTTGTTAATTTCATCACATTATCTTCGTTTAACTTTAACGCTTTTAAATTGTCAAAAGTGAGTTTTATGTACTTCAGGTTGAAATGGCTATCAAATTGTATTGACTACTTAATATAACTTATTGCATCTATTCACGAAATACTGTCGAATTTAGATTCCTTAATTTTACTGATCTAGTTTATATTGTAGTTGATGCTTAAAATAGAATTTCTATTTAAAAAATGTGATTTTATTAGTTCATCGTGTTGTAATCAGTATCTTGTCAACATAACTACATCAAAGTTAAGCATACAGAATGTTACTATCTAACAGGAGATAGCATATCACAACATTCTATTATTCTCAATTATTTGTAACATGTCAAATTGGAAATATGAATAGACAAATTGTCGTTATTTAAATACTTGATAAATTTTGAATAGATGATTGGTTAGATTTAGTTTTATTTTCAATTTTGATTGGTATAATAATCTTATAGGAAAATTAACAAGTATTGTACACTTTCTCTTGATGATTGAAATCTTAATCAACTTGTTATCTTATCAAATCACATTAACACACAATAGTTTGAGACAACCTTTTAAATATTTTGTTTTCAACACCTAGTAACATTTCGAGAAAAATCAGACATACTTTACAAAGATTTTTATCATATACAACAGAAACGATTTTATGAAAAACTAATAACATGAATCAATTAATTTATAGTGACAACAGTTCGCATGATAATGTATACCAATCGAATGGATATCACGAGACAACTTACTGTGTATTGTTTGCACGAAATTCCAATTCCAACAATAATACTATAGATTTAATAAGCATGGAGAATTCAATAATTAGTGAGTGGCGATTAGCATTGAACAATGTTATTATCACTCTTCAAATAATATCTGCCATTTTAATCTTTTTCGGTAATCTTCTAGTCATTTCAGCGGTTGTAACAACTAAGGAACTAAAACGTATAACTGATCTATATATCGTATCACTTGCCTTGGCTGACCTACTTGTTGCAATTTTACTTATGCCACCATTCATCATTAGACAAAATGTTGGCCATTGGCCTTTCAAATCACCAGAGTTATGCATATACTGGTTATCATTCAATGTGCTATTATGTACTGCTTCAATATTAAATTTATGTTGTATATCTGTGGATCGATATATTGCTATTAACTATCCAATGAAATATATTAGTAAGCGAACACGTCGCACTGCACTTTATATGATTGGAGGCGCATGGACGTTTTCCTTTCTTATTACACTACCACCCATATTTGGAGTGCAGCATCATGCACGTGTAGGTAACTGCTATATTAGAAGTGATATGGGGTATAGATTTCTCACAGGTACTACGGTGTTTATCATACCATTTTTGTTAATTGGTTTCATTTATGTACGTATATTTTGGGTGATTCGACAGCGATCGAAAGAATTCGCAAAGGGAAAGTTTTCGGCCGACTCTAAAGAACATAGACATAAATCAAGTGATTTGATTTTTAGTCGTAATAACATTCATATTCAACACATTGCACGCATAAAACAATGTTTCAGTTCATGTAGCTTCAATCGACGTCGATCGTTTGTATTAAGTGACAGACAGTCTAATTTATGTATTTCATATACTCCGAATAAAAGACACAAAATGGATAAAGTCAATAAACATCCATGTCAGTCTATATCTAGTCCGATTCTCCAAGAACGTTCAGTGCAATCATGTCCAAGTAAACCGTGCATGGAATATGAGAATATTCTATTAAACCCTGTTACGTTTGATATGCATACGGATAACACAGAAACATACACATCACAAAGCACCGACACAAAAGAAAATAAATGCAATACTGATTCTCACTGCATTGATGATAAAACAGTTAATAATTCTGTAAGCAGTCAACAAAAGCATCCAAAATATGAAAATGAACAAGCAGTAACAAGTCAGAAGAATGGAAGCTCACAGTCAAAATCAAAATGTTCCGATGAGCAGAAGAATAGGGATTTTAGTCGACGTGAACGTTTTACCTTCACAAGAGAACGAAAAACTGTCAAAACTGTGGCAACTGTCGTTTGTTGCTTCATTTTATGTTGGCTTCCATACGCTGTTTTACATTTTGTGGAAGGAACATATGAATGTCTAGTATCAGAGGAAATTTATATGACTTGTACTTGGGCTGCCTACTTAAACAGTATGTGCAATCCATTTATATATGCTTTCTGTAATAAAGAGTATTTGACAGCATTTAAGCGTTTGTTACACATTCGAAGTAATGTGTAAAATTTACATCCTTTAGTATTATCTAAATCAGGAATTCTAGTAATTTTACATTAAATATGATGAAGATAATGGACAATATAATGTTTTGTTGATGGGCGATATATCTTGTCTAATTTATGCAACTAATGCGTCAGACATAATATTTACTAATTCATTAGTTTTCTTTTTCGAATATTCTGTCATTCAAATGCGAATAGTTGTATATTTAATTGCAAACTGCTTAGTGATAATTCTTCTTAATGTAACTTAAACAGAATTGAAATTGCATCACAGAAACTGATGCATGTCAGTTTCAAAGAAATGATAATTGTTTTCCAAAACTGTTTACATCTGAGACATTTTAAACTATTCTGGTTTCGTTTATTTTGTCTTAGTGAAGTTGGTTGTTTCATGGTTGATTTATACAGCTTCGTCAGTCAAAATAATCAAAGTGATTATACCGATTTGCGTTGACACGCTTTGTACAAGATGGATACTATTCGGTTTGGCCTCATGTAGTATTGGTTTTATAGAATATTTGATTAGTTTAAGAGACCTAATAGTTAATGTTTCATTTTGAAAGTTTATGACGAGTTTCATTAATAATGTGTTTACAAATTATACCGAGCAGTTTCTGTTGTAATACACAATCAAATAAATTGTTATTCATCAAACTAAATAATTTTCATATATATGCATGTATATATCCTCTGACTATGAAGAATTGTTCTAATTGACAAATTAATTGTTGTGTAAACGTATAAACTTACTACTTAAACGAAGCTTGCATAAACCGTGAATATCTTTGTGGAAAAATCAGTATCGTTTGGTTAATCAAAACTAGATGAATAAAATACTTTCCACATAAGTTTTACAGTCAATCCTTGATTTCAATTTTATTTAAAATTTTCACTTTTTCTAATTCGTTTCGAATTTTTGTGTGATGTTGATTATAACTAATCTATATCTACACATATGTAAATGTATCTGTAAGTCTACGTTCTCGAATGACGCAAGCTAAAAAGAATTCATTAAGGTGTTTCTGGCACAGGTAAGTAAAACCTGACAATTGCCATGTAGACTGTTTTCAAAATAGACTGTGATGAAATTTAAAATTGTATAAGAGCAAATATTTACTAGTTTCCAAAAAATCTTCGTGTGATTTGAAACATTATCAACAATGAATAAGAATTTCAAATCTAATTTCATTAAATCAAATTCACTTGCAAATTTCTGAATCACTTCATAAATGAAAGAATCAGACGTTGCTATCATTGTTGACTTAACAAAATTGTCACCATCTTGCTCAACCTACTCATGAGTGGCATAAGGAAAAACCTGAAATGAAAAACTGTTAAGCATTGTTAGGTATATTATGAGAACTTCTGCATTAGTAACTCAAATTATTCTGTCAGTTTAGTTTATCAATGTATTTTGTATAAAAACAAAATTTAGGAAGTGAAACAAGGAGAAGTGAACACCTCAGTAAACCTACGATTCTTCAACTTTACGACTAAATTAGTATAAGTTTTATGAACTATTCGCATTCACATTTGTTAGTGTTATCATTTGAGGAAAATAAAACATAAGTAGTCCATTTAAGAGGAAAACTCTTGTCACAGTAATCGACCGTCAGTTATTCAAGAATTCCTGTTTGCTAATTTTATTTCTAGGAAGCATTCACTAAATATTTCATACGATAACCTGGTTGAAGTTTATACACTGGATATAGGAAAATAAATACATGATAATATCTATGAATTTTCATCTATGTATATGATGATAACAATGTGTTTACAATCAGTCGTATCGCTGACGTGTTGAGTAGAACCGTCGTCTATACATTCATATTTATTCCGAACATTTTCTATCAATTTTCTGATATTTGTATTAAAACAATTACTGTGCTTTCTGACTGTACAAAAATGCAAAGGCAGCTTTTGTTAAATGCAGAACAAATATACAAATTTACTTCTTTTTTCACTAAATGAAGTAAACGAAAATAGTATTGTTATGTTTGAGTGAAACAATAATGACTGATTCGTGGAGTCAATCGTCAAAATAATTTATGACATTCCATAGTTATATACAAACAACGCGTCGATAGTAAATGAAGAACGGACAAGTAAATTGACTTAAGTAATATTCTCATTATATCTGATGGTTAAGTTAGCAAAGTGAGAAACAATTGAAGAAAACATTCTTCAAGTACGCTTTCGTTAAATCGTTATTTCCAAAAAGAGTATTATGAATAACACAATATGGAATTCATATCCTAAATACTCTATTTAAATTTGTGAAAATAGCTATGTTTCAAATAATAAGAATGGAAACAATTTAATGAGGAAGAGATAGCAAATATGCACTAGACATGATCATGTCATTGAGTCAAGTTAATACAATGAATGTAAATTATATTTCATCTAATTGGTATCTTAAAATTGTAGTTTAGGATGAAAAACAGTCTACGTTTATTTCGACCAGTTAGTTCATTTGTTTAGACCTCCAGTTATGGCTTCACAATTGAACATTTTTAATCAGATCTTTAGAATATTCATCATCACTAAAGTCATTGTTTGACAATGAGTTTTGAAACATGTAAATGTTTGAGGCGATATTATTATCTAATCAGCGTTGAACAAGTGTTATCATGCATCCTCAGTATTAATGAAATTTATTTTTCATATCGTATCAGTAGATAACATCACTACGTAATATTGGGGTTACATATTCATCACTAACAAAACAGATCTCATGGATAACAAGTGCATGAAATCAACAAATGCATGAATATTTTATTGGACTAAGTAAATAAAATGCACTTTAAAACAGTTTTTATTGCAGCTTGATATCTGCTAAAGAAGTATTTCTCTTAAGATGTTTTCCTATGACTTGATATTTTTCAGAAGTTTATATCTACTAATAACTTCGCCTGAAGCTTTTGTAAAGTTACTGCCCGTCTCAACGCAGGAAAATGAAGAGGGTTGGGCATAGAGCCTGCATCACTTTTCCGTAGAACGCAAGCTTGCTAAAAGATTGCTAACCAAATTAAACAAACTAAACCATTTAAACTTTACTCTGGGATTGGAATAAATGGTCACGACGGTTGGTGATGAAAGCCGAGATTCTTCAAAAGTCATGAGGCTGTTGCCTCTTCTAACAACTAGAGCGAAAATTCTTAAAGGTACACGGAATGTTACGACAATGTGGGAGATTGAGAAGATCAATCAAATAGCTGCAGAAATGAAAAGATACAACTTAACAATTCTCGGAATCAGCGAAACCCATTGGACTCAAACTGGACAGAAAACATTAGCTACGGGAGAGGGGCTACTATACTTCCGTCACAAAGAGGAATGTGCTCCACACACCCAAGGAGTTGCTCTGATGTTTTAAGAAAGAGCGCAATTCACTTGTCGGATGGTAACCACATGGACGCAGGATCATCAAGGCATCTTTCAAGACAATGAAGAAGGGGATTACAATGCATATTATCCAATGTTATGCACCCACCAGCGACGGCGACGATGAGAACAAAGATCAGTTATATGATAGACTGCAGTCAATTATAGCGAAGTGTTTTGGAAATGATCTGACAATCTTGTTGGGAAGATCTAACCACTAAAGTCGGAATGGACAACACTGGATATGAAAACATCATGGGACGACAGGGACTGGGTGAAAGAAATGGGAATGGTGAAAGATATACACATCTATGCACTTTCAACAAAATGGTTATATGTGGTACAATATTATCCACAAACGCATACACAAGGTCACATTGGTCTCACCAGATCATACTACAGAGATTCAAACCGATCATATATACATCTATAAAAATTATTAGAAGATCAATCAAAGATGTGAGAACCAGGAGAGGAGCTGACATAGCTTCAGATCATCACCAGGTGGTTGCCAAAATGAAGCTGAAGCTAAAGAAGCAATAGATAACTGAAGTGACAGCATTACTACAGTTCAATATAGCCTTAATTCGAGATAACGACAAAACCATGGAATTCAAATTAACTCTCAACAACAGGTTTCAAGCCTTACAAGATCTGGTGAAGGAGGAAGAAACCACTGTGGAGGACAAGTGGAAAGAGATCAAGCAGGCACTAACTTCAACTTGTCATGAGGCTCTAGACTGCAAGAAACACCATTATAAGAAATAGATTCCCACTGGAACCCTGAGCAAAATTCAACAAAGGAGGAATAAGAAGGCAGAAATCAACAACAGCCGAACTATAGCAGAGAAAATCAATGCACTGAATACACAGAAGCAAATAAGCAAGCAAAGAAGAGCATTAGAGCTGACAAAAGTAAGTACATCGAAGGCCTTGCAACGACAGTGGAAAAAGCTGCATGAGAAGGAAATATAAAACAACTATATGACACAACAAAAAAACTGGCCGTCAAATATAGTAAATCATAACGACCATTTAAGAACAAAGAAGGCAAGCTTATCATCGAGATTCAAGAACAAAGGAACAGATGGGTAGAACACTTTGAGGAACTCTTGAATAGACTAAATCCACTGAACCCACCAGACATCGAAGCAGCTTCTACAGATCTTTCGATAGATGTCACTCCACCAACGATGGAAGGAATCGAGATGGCCATTAGACAAATCAAAATTGGGAAGGCAGCATAACCTAACAATATACCAACTGAAGCACTCAATTCAGATATAGACATAACGGCAAGCATGCTGCACGTTTGATACAAGAGGATTTGGGAGGATGAACAAGTGACGACAGACTGGAAAGCAGGGGAACCTTATCAAGATACCAAAGAAAGGAGATTTGAGCAAATGCGAGAACTACAGAGGAATCACACTATTGTCAGTACTAGCGTAAGTCTTCCACAGAGTGTTGTTGAACAGAACGAAAGATTCAGTGGATGCTCAACTTCGAGATCAACAGGCTGGTTTCCGTAAGGAACGGTCATGCCCAGACCGAATCACAACACTACAGATCATCTTTGAACAATCAATTGAATGGAACTCGTCACTGTACATCAACTTCATTGACTATAAGAAGGCCTTTAACAGTGTAAACAGGAGAACACTATGAAAACTTCTTCGACACTATGGTGTACCAGAGAAACTAGTCAACATCATCCGGAATTCTTGCGACCGACTACAGTGCGAAATCGTGCATGGAGGACAGCTGACAGATGCATTCCAAGCAAGAACCGGATTTGGTCTAGTCTGTTCGCTCTCGCCTTTCCTCTTCCTTCCAGTGGTTGATTGCATCATGAAAATGTCTACATCTGAAAGTAATCACGGAATTCAATTGACAAGTAAGATGCAACTCGATGATTTGAAATCCGCGGATGAACCAACTCTTCTAGACCATACACACCGACAAATACAAGTAAATACAACTAATATAGCAGCAACCTCAGCATCAGTAGGCCTGGACATGCATACGGGAAAGAGCAAGATCCTCAAATACAACACAGGGAGCACCAACCCAATTGAACTTCATGGAGAAACTCTGGAAGAAGTGGATACTTTCACGTGCCTGGGAAGCACAATCCATGAACAAGAATAATCCGATCCAGATGTAAAGGCAAGGATTGACAACGCAAGTGCAGCATTCCTACATTTGAAAAACATATGGGACTCCAAACAACTGTCAACCAACCTCAACGTCAGACTCTTCAATTCGAACGTAAAGACAGTTCTGCTGTATAGAGCTGAAACGTGGAGAACTACTTTAAACATCCTCAGGAGGGTATAGGTATTTGTAAACAACTGTCTTCGCAAGATACTGAATGTGCATTGGCCGGGAACCATCAGATCCAGCCTACTATAGGCTACAATAGATCAACTTACAGCCGAAGAGAAAATCAGGAGACGATGTTGGAAATGGATTGGACAAATATTTGAGACTGCATCACGAGACAAGCACTAACTTGGAATCCTCTTGGAAAACGGGAGACAGGAGGCCAGATAACACACTGCATCGAGAATTGGAAGCCAACATTAAAAAATGAACAGCAACCGAAAACAGCTGAAAAGAATTGGTGAGGACAGAGTCGAATGGAGAATACTGGTGAGAGGCCTATCCTCCTCTGTGAGGGGTAACGGGCGTAAGTAAGTAAGTAAGTAAGTTAGTAAGTAAGTAAGTAAGTAAGTAAGTAAGTAAGTAAGTAAGTAAGTAAGTAAGTAAGTAAGTAAGTAAGTAAGTAAGTATATAATATTATGTAATAATGAATACAGTTTTCTACAGTGTTATTGAACCGAAGGAGAGATCAATTCGACTCCCAACTTCCAGGTCAACAGTTCGGATTCCGTAAGGCTTTGATAATGTGTCGACCAAATCGCTACCCTACGATTCATTGCTAAACAATCAATTGAGTGAAATTCACTACTTCATATCAATTTCTTCGATTATGAGAAAGCATTCGACAGCTTGGATATGAAAATATTATGGAGCCTTCTTTAACAAAACGGCGTACCTTATAAATTACTCAACATCATACAGAATTCTTACGACGGATTACATTGCAAAACCACGCATGGAGATCAGCTCACAGATTAATTCGTTGTAAAGACTAGTTTCAGAAAAGGCTGCTTACTCTCGCCTGTCATTTTTCTGATGATAGTTGACTGGATCATGAAGACCACAACATCTCAAGCCAATCTTGGAATTCATTGGACAACATCAATGCAACTATATGACGTGGACTTTGCAGATGATATAGCTCTTCATTCCTACAAACAGCATCAACTGGAGCCAGCCGTAGGCTCAAACATACGCAAGTATGAAGCAAGATGTTTAGGTGGTAATCGATGAGCACAAGCACAATTACACTTGAAGGAGAAGATCGTGATCATGTGGAATATTTTACATTCCGGAACGACATCAACGATAAGCAATGGAGGGATTAGATCTGTGTCAGATATGGAAGGAATAATTTGTCACTTTAAGCCCGTCGCCAATCGTTATGTATTGGGAAAATACACAATGACCTTGATGATTGCTAATCACTTTATAGATACGTCTGTCCCACCACCACCAGTCCCCAAGATACATTAGAGAAAACAGCCATTGATGAGCTCAACAGACAAAATCCAATCGGATTGGATCGAATTATATTTCAATTATGCCTTTACAAATACACAAAATCAGATCACACAACGAACCAATTAGGAATCTAACATTGATACAGAACTAAAGAAATAGTGGTAGTGAATAGGCACAACTTGTACATAACTAATTATCTGAAGACAAAATTAAGAGACAATATAATAACAGTAAATATGCTAAACGGGAGGATAGGATAAGAGGAACGTGACAATAATAGAAATGTAATGTTTACACTGCTCGTGACCAGAATAAATGAATTAGTTCTATAAAACACAGTTCTGGAAGTTTCCACTCTTCTTTAAAGGTTCGACATAATTACTTTGTTAATTTCATCACATTATCTTCGTTTAACTTTAACGCTTTTAAATTGTCAAAAGTGAGTTTTATGTACTTCAGGTTGAAATGGCTATCAAATTGTATTGACTACTTAATATAACTTATTGCATCTATTCACGAAATACTGTCGAATTTAGATTCCTTAATTTTACTGATCTAGTTTATATTGTAGTTGATGCTTAAAATAGAATTTCTATTTAAAAAATGTGATTTTATTAGTTCATCGTGTTGTAATCAGTATCTTGTCAACATAACTACATCAAAGTTAAGCATACAGAATGTTACTATCTAACAGGAGATAGCATATCACAACATTCTATTATTCTCAATTATTTGTAACATGTCAAATTGGAAATATGAATAGACAAATTGTCGTTATTTAAATACTTGATAAATTTTGAATAGATGATTGGTTAGATTTAGTTTTATTTTCAATTTTGATTGGTATAATAATCTTATAGGAAAATTAACAAGTATTGTACACTTTCTCTTGATGATTGAAATCTTAATCAACTTGTTATCTTATCAAATCACATTAACACACATTAGTTTGAGACAACCTTTTAAATATTTTGTTTTCAACACTTAGTAACATTTCGAGAAAAATCAGACATACTTTACAAAGATTTTTATCATATACAACAGAAACGATTTTATGAAAAACTAATAACATGAATCAATTAATTTATAGTGACAACAGTTCGCATGATAATGTATACCAATCGAATGGATATCACGAGACAACTTACTGTGTATTGTTTGCACGAAATTCCAATTCCAACAATAATACTATAGATTTAATAAGCATGGAGAATTCAATAATTAGTGAGTGGCGATTAGCATTGAACAATGTTATTATCACTCTTCAAATAATATCTGCCATTTTAATCTTTTTCGGTAATCTTCTAGTCATTTCAGCGGTTGTAACAACTAAGGAACTAAAACGTATAACTGATCTATATATCGTATCACTTGCCTTGGCTGACCTACTTGTTGCAATTTTACTTATGCCACCATTCATCATTAGACAAAATGTTGGCCATTGGCCTTTCAAATCACCAGAGTTATGCATATACTGGTTATCATTCAATGTGCTATTATGTACTGCTTCAATATTAAATTTATGTTGTATATCTGTGGATCGATATATTGCTATTAACTATCCAATGAAATATATTAGTAAGCGAACACGTCGCACTGCACTTTATATGATTGGAGGCGCATGGACGTTTTCCTTTCTTATTACACTACCACCCATATTTGGAGTGCAGCATCATGCACGTGTAGGTAACTGCTATATTAGAAGTGATATGGGGTATAGATTTCTCACAGGTACTACGGTGTTTATCATACCATTTTTGTTAATTGGTTTCATTTATGTACGTATATTTTGGGTGATTCGACAGCGATCGAAAGAATTCGCAAAGGGAAAGTTTTCGGCCGACTCTAAAGAACATAGACATAAATCAAGTGATTTGATTTTTAGTCGTAATAACATTCATATTCAACACATTGCACGCATAAAACAATGTTTCAGTTCATGTAGCTTCAATCGACGTCGATCGTTTGTATTAAGTGACAGACAGTCTAATTTATGTATTTCATATACTCCGAATAAAAGACACAAAATGGATAAAGTCAATAAACATCCATGTCAGTCTATATCTAGTCCGATTCTCCAAGAACGTTCAGTGCAATCATGTCCAAGTAAACCGTGCACGGAATATGAGAATATTCTATTAAACCCTGTTACGTTTGATATGCATACGGATAACACAGAAACATACACATCACAAAGCACCGACACAAAAGAAAATAAATGCAATACTGATTCTCACTGCATTGATGATAAAACAGTTAATAATTCTGTAAGCAGTCAACAAAAGCATCCAAAATATGAAAATGAACAAGCAGTAACAAGTCAGAAGAATGGAAGCTCACAGTCAAAATCAAAATGTTCCGATGAGCAGAAGAATAGGGATTTTAGTCGACGTGAACGTTTTACCTTCACAAGAGAACGAAAAACTGTCAAAACTGTGGCAACTGTCGTTTGTTGCTTCATTTTATGTTGGTTTCCATTCTCTATTCTATATTTTGTGGAAGGAACATACAAATGCTTAATTTCTGAAAACATATTTATGGCTTTAACTTGGGCTGGTTACCTAAACAGTATGTGCAATCCATTTATATATGCTTTCTGTAATAAAGAGTATTTGACAGCATTTAAGCGTTTGTTACACATTCGAAGTAATGTGTAAAGTTTACAATCTTTATTTTTAACTAAACCAGGAATTCTAGTAATTTTACATTAAATATGATGAAGATAATGGACAATATAATGTTTTGTTGATGGGCGATATATCTTGTCTAATTTATGCAACTAATGCGTCAGACATAATATTTACTAATTCATTAGTTTTCTTTTTCGAATATTCTGTCATTCAAATGCGAATAGTTGTATATTTAATTGCAAACTGCTTAGTGATAATTCTTCTTAATGTAACTTAAACAGAATTGAAATTGCATCACAGAAACTGATGCATGTCAGTTTCAAAGAAATGATAATTGTTTTCCAAAACTGTTTACATCTGAGACATTTTAAACTATTCTGGTTTCGTTTATTTTGTCTTAGTGAAGTTGGTTGTTTCATGGTTGATTTATACAGCTTCGTCAGTCAAAATAATCAAAGTGATTATACCGATTTGCGTTGACACGCTTTGTACAAGATGGATACTATTCGGTTTGGCCTCATGTAGTATTGGTTTTATAGAATATTTGATTAGTTTAAGAGACCTAATAGTTAATGTTTCATTTTGAAAGTTTATGACGAGTTTCATTAATAATGTGTTTACAAATTATACCGAGCAGTTTCTGTTGTAATACACAATCAAATAAATTGTTATTCATCAAACTAAATAATTTTCATATATATGCATGTATATATCCTCTGACTATGAAGAATTGTTCTAATTGATAAATTAATTGTTATGTAAAAGTATAAACTTACTACTTAAACGAAGCTTGCATAAACCGTGAATATCTTTGTGGAAAAATCAGTATCGTTTGGTTAATCAAAACTAGATGAATAAAATACTTTCCACATAAGTTTTACAGTCAATCCTTGATTC
Source organism: Schistosoma japonicum (assembly GCA_025215515.1). Lineage (NCBI taxonomy): Eukaryota > Metazoa > Platyhelminthes > Trematoda > Strigeidida > Schistosomatidae > Schistosoma > Schistosoma japonicum. The sequence continues at coordinate 17,114,660 of CM046064.1, forward strand.
GGTTTTTTTTAAATAGGCTGAAAGTTCACACTGTGACAAAATGTATGTATATATGTTTATTGGAAACTAGTTAATGAAGTGGATTATGAAGTATTGAATAACTGTGATGTGTTTCGTTGTGCCAAAACCAACAGACCAACTAGTGACGTCAACTTACTATTGACCAATTTTCACTATATTATCTTCTTGTCAATGTAAGCTAGCACCAGACTAACTTCGGAAGTAGTTGCTGTAATTTATGTGAGTAGTTGTGACAAGCACAGATTAACAAAAACACGTATGAGGTAGTTATATACCAATAGCAATTTTTGCGTTTGAGATAATATATCACAGATTTGTTACTGACAGAAATACTAGTCGTTGGGTATTGGGTAGCTTTGTTATTAAATGGGTGCAAATTTTTCAAACGAGATGAAGATCCAAAACCCAAGTACAAGGTGATGTCGTTTATTTGCACTGCCTAAAGTCTTACGGTAGGACTATACCAATTACCAATGCTTTCAGTTGTCTAACCAGGGTTATTTCTAAATGTCAAATTTTAACTCGACAATCTTCATAACACAAACGACTATCGAACGGATATATAGTACAGAGAATTCGAATGTTGGAATGTGTTCAAACTACATTTATGTACTTTATATCATAACTAATTTAAGTGAATAATAATAAAATACGTGTTTTACGTCGATGGTGAAAAGAAGTTTTATACATGCTACTTTCGTATGATGGATATGAAATTGAAACTGCGAATGCGTTTGGAAAATTCGCTTAGCATTGACAAATACTCACTACTATATACCCAAATTTATAAGTATCTGTGAGTTTACTTACTCGAGTGAAGTCAAAACACAGGAATTGAGCGATCTATAAACGAATCTTAAAAGAGTTTCTGTTATAGTTGAGTAAAACAATTCACATGTAGAATGTTTTCACAATAAAGTGAGATGAACTTAACAAACTTATTCGACTAAAGAATTCGTAGTTCGCGAAAATTCTTCATGACTTCTACAACAGTACCAATGTGAAAAGCCAAGTAGGAAAATCTAATTGTATATTTGGTGTAAACCGAGAATGTCATAAATTATTATATACATAACTTCTAATAAACAATTTGCATATCTTTTGTGTTCTCCGATCCATGTTAATGTTAGGCTTTCTCCATTCGATTGTCCTCGATTATTCAATGTATTCATATCATGCTTTGCTTCTTGATACCCCTCCAAACTCACCTCAAATGCTGTTTCCTCATTACTTACAATTTCACGCTACGTTATGCTACCTACTGCATATAGTCGACCTTATGAGTAATATTCACCACACTGGCCCTTCCATTAAAGTTTTTTGTTTGTATGCGGCGACCTCCTTGATTCTGTGCTCGCTAGTTGTTTCTGCATATTCGCTCCATCATCCCAACGCATCCTTTTTCGCGTTAGGATTATGTTTACATGCTTCTCTTTGTTGTCTTTCTAATTGGTGTATACCGGTTCACGCTTTGCGACGACTGCGTATGGGTCCTCTCATTTGGGAAGTACTTTCTACAAGCCTACTCCGCCACTCGTCATGGACTTCCGTCCATTACAGTACATCAGTTCTCCCAGTGAAAAGCATTACGTCTGATTTCCTAGATGCTGTTCTGATCCATTTTCTGTTTCCGCTGTAGGTTTCTCATTGCTTGTTGCCGCTCTTGCTTCCAGTTTCTATCGTTGCACATTGTTTTTGGCTAGTTTATGTTGTCTACTGGTAGTCGTGGTCTCCTTCCGTACATCAACTGAAATGATGATTTCTATGTTGTTTATTGACTTGAGGTTTGATGTACTAACAATATCTACCGTAATTCCTTCTTCCAGTTATCTTCTTTTGCTGCCAAACATTTTCAGCGTGTTTTTTGTGATCTGCAAGTCCGTTGGTCTACGGATGATAGGGTGTTGTTCTGAACTTTTCGATACATAACTGCCCAAGGTGAGTTGTGAACTCCATGCTCTCGAAACATAAACCTTGATCGATCAATATCATTATCGGTATGCCGTGGTCATCCATGATGTGCCGCATCACTGCTCCATTCACCGTCTTTCCACGTTGACCAGGAATCGCTACGACTTCTATCCAACGCGTAGCATGTTCAGTCATCACCGAAACGTATTGGGTACCACTCGAAGTCTGAGGAAACGGGCCCATTACATCCACTGATCACAGATCGCATACTGTTGCTACGAGGATGGGCTGTAATGGAGTGCATATGCACTAATAGCCTTTCATTAACTGGCACTGTGGGCAGACAACAACATATCTCATCAGGTCTTCTTGCATCCCTGGCCAGTACGCATTCTGTCTCAGGAGGTCAGTGGTTTTCGCGACGCCTGTGTTTGCTAGTTGCTGGCATTCCTTGTTTAATTCGTGTTGTAATGACTTTGGAATTAGAGCCATACAGCTCCCATCATTGTCCTTCTATGTTAAAACTTTGGCCTCATTCAATCTTAATCTGTTTTTTTTTGGCATAGAAACGTCTTTAAACTGTTAAAGTGCAATGATTGGTTATCCACTCTTTCAATTAGCGCTCGTCTCACTGTCTTGAGCGTTGGATTTGACTTCTGAAAACAGACCAGTCTTCTGAGGTCTGCCTCCACGTTGTTGATTCTGAAAGCGACCTACACTAAGCCAGTGTCCTTGCACGGTAGTGAAAGGTAGTCAGCTATTACATTTCGACTTCTTGTTATGTGGCCAATCGTGAAATCGTATTCTTGCAGGCGTGATTTTCACAATGACAATTTCCCTCGGGGATCTCTTACCGTTTTCAACCACTGTGGCGGCGATCGGCCTCTTCTATTATTCTGTCTCGCAACATTTCTTCAACTAGACGATTTGCCTCTGTTCAAAGAAAAATTCTTCAAGTACGCTTTCGTTAAATCGTTATTTCCAAAAAGAGTATTATGAATAACACAATATGGAATTCATATCCTAAATACTCTATTTAAATTTGTGAAAATAGCTATGTTTCAAATAATAAGAATGGAAACAATTTAATGAGGAAGAGATAGCAAATATGCACTAGACATGATCATGTCATTGAGTCAAGTTAATACAATGAATGTAAATTATATTTCATCTAATTGGTATCTTAAAATTGTAGTTTAGGATGAAAAACAGTCTACGTTTATTTCGACCAGTTAGTTCATTTGTTTAGACCTCCAGTTATGACTTCACAATTGAACATTTTTAATCAGATCTTTAGAATATTCATCATCACTAAAGTCATTGTTTGACAATGAGTTTTGAAACATGTAAATGTTTGAGGCGATATTATTATCTAATCAGCGTTGAACAAGTGTTATCATGCATCCTCAGTATTAGTGAAAATTATTTTTCATACCGTATCAGTAGATAACATCACTACGTAATATTGGGGTTACATATTCATCACTAACAAAACAGATCTCATGGATAACAAGTGCATGAAATCAACAAATGCATGAATATTTTATTGGACTAAGTAAATAAAATGCACTTTAAAACAGTTTTTATTGCAGCTTGATATCTGCTAAAGAAGTATTTCTCTTAAGATGTTTTCCTATGACTTGATATTTTTCAGAAGTTTATATCTACTAATAACTTCGCCTGAAGCTTTTGTAAAGTTACTGCCCGTCTCAACGCAGGAAAATGAAGAGGGTTGGGCATAGAGCCTGCATCACTTTTCCGTAGAACGCAAGCTTGCTAAAAGATTGCTAACCAAATTAAACAAACTAAACCATTTAAACTTTACTCTGGGATTGGAATAAATGGTCACGACGGTTGGTGATGAAAGCCGAGATTCTTCAAAAGTCATGAGGCTGTTGCCTCTTCTAACAACTAGAGCGAAAATTCTTAAAGGTACACGGAATGTTACGACAATGTGGGAGATCGAGAAGATCAATCAAATAGCTGCAGAAATGAAGAGATACAACTTAACAATTCTCGGAATCAGCGAAACCCATTGGACTCAAACTGGACAGAAAACATTAGCTACGGGAGAGGGGCTACTATACTTCCGTCACAAAGAGGAATGTGCTCCACACACCCAAGGAGTTGCTCTGATGTTTCCCAGTAAAGCGCGCAGCTAGATATCTGCTAAATAAGCCTTTCTTTTTAGATGTTTTCCTATAATTCGATATTTTTCAGAAGTTTACATATACTACTAATATAAACTCTATAGTATTGTGGTTACCTTAGTCGCAGGCTGAATTTGTTATCTACTGGCGAATTTCTGAAGTCAAATGTTTCTAACTTCTATAATCTTAATATGAACTAAAATATTTTTGATGCTTATGGTATATCTTTTGATCCAATTTCGTGTTTGTTTACTGTTTTTCTACAAATTCCTGCCTAAGATTTACATTTTATTATGCAATAATAAATAAAGCGCTCTTATCGGTAATATTTTGATTTTCTTCAACAGTCAGATGTCGACGTTTCATTTCATCTCATCTGCTATGTCTAACTTTGATTTATCATTTTTTTAATTATGCTGCCTGATGTTTGTAAATTGCGAACTTAAATACGCGATTTCGATTTCGAAAAAATACATCATTTTAAACATGGTAAATATCAGACTGTACTATGTACCATTGGTTTGCGATTCTTCTCTTAAACTTCTCACATAATCAGTTATCATGCGACAGCCTAGTTGTATTAATAAACTAATCTTACACAGCACTTTTTGAGTTTGGTGAATTAATGACATACTGCTAACCCCGATTGTTGACAAAGAGTATCAGACATCATTCATTCAAAAGTAATGTTCAGTTTTCATATATTTAAGTAGACTTTAATTAATCCAACTGTGTTATGTCTACAAGGATACTAAGTGTTATTCTTATGCATCAAATATAATTAAAAATTGCAGTTTCGCATTTGTTAACAGTATATTATGATAGTAAATCTTAAATGGCTATATATAAATAAGAATTACAATAGGTTTGACAGACCAAAGGCACATGTTTGAAAATTAATGAAATAGCTATATCATGAGTTCACAAAATGATACTGGGCTATTAATTCAGGAGACACAGACTAATTTATTTTCCTATAATCCAAAATCATTTTCTCCAGTCTCATGAGAACCTACAAACAGTAATTGTTCTGAACTTGTAAAGACACTATAATAATTGTAAGATTTTCTTTATAACTATTCTAACTAATAGAAAATATCTTAGTTGCTATTATTACTAATCTAACTAGTTATTATTTTTTTTACAATTGTTAATATTTATATGAGTGACCTAATTATATGTTTCAATCCAATAATTTGAATGGTTTATACAACAGGAGACATTGCATCACCCAGGAGTATTGTTTCAATGACTTCCGAAAATAAAGGTTATCTACTGGAAGAAAGAAACAGTTAACTTTAAAATATGCTTTGGTCACAGCGGGTATCAATTACAAATATGTAGCAATATAGTTTAAAAGTTATGCATCTTAATGTTAAATGTGACATTGATGCAAAAGCAATCAACAAAATGATAAAGTATATTAAACAGAGGATAGTCGCCATTGAGACTAATCATCTGGTATTAAGCACTTCCTTTAACTCGATCAGTGACATAGATTTATAGATTTCAAAGTGCTTGTAATTGGGTGAAGTCCATATGTATCTGATAAAGCGAAAACAATATCAGGATAATGACAATTTTAAATGCCCAATTTGGTCAGCGTATTCCAAAATATTTCCATCTAAGGAATTTCCAGCAGCATCTTTTCAAGTCATCCGGTTGATACTTTTGAAATCTTTTAGTGTTATTAATAAACAAATAAACTTTGTACGTTCGAAATTTGCTAGTCAGAGCTATCAAACTACTTACGACAGATTTTCGAGTCTAAAATAAATAGTGGTAGATATTTACCGGTATTGATAGTACTAATTTTACAAAATTACATTATTTTTATTTTATTGTTCAAATTTACCTTAAATTGATCTCGTTTGGATGCTGTTATAAACCTAAGAATAATGGATAACCACTTTGTCATAGTATCGAGATCCACAATAGTAGGCAGTGTTCAGCAAAATAGGGAATCAAACCCAGAACTTCAATATCAAAAGGCAAATACTTAACTATAAGTTTGCCTTCAGACTTGTATACCCTAGGTTTGATACCCTGGTTAGTTCGGGGATAAAAGCAACTAGCGATCTCCATACTGAGAGAAATCAGATAATCAGTATTCCTAAATTTTTATTAGTACCTAAACGCGATTAATCTGTAGTGAATACAAACGATGAATTCATAATTCTAGTCTTTTTAGTGGCCTCAACAATATATCACTCTCAATTACTATTTACTTGTTTTCAGTTATTTCATCATATAATAAATTAATTTTTAACTGTTATATATTAATGTTTTAGCATCTTCACTTAAAGCATTTCGTTCAATTTATTCAGATCTTTATCCCACCACAATAACATTTATTTACTTCTAACTAACTTCTCTCAAACAAGTATTTTTGTGAAGAATTTCAAAGGATTGTTGGTTGTAAGTAGCTAATAAGAATTTATCAAAAAGAAACGGATTTATCATTGTTTAGCTTACTCTGTTACCGCTAAAATAAAGGCAATTTAATTCACTGGGTTGGTCCAGCATACTCTGTTGTAAGTAACAATAGTGTTGAAATTCATTTAACTTTCCGAAACGATACAGGAAACAGGTCTAATTATTTCATGTTGTGACCACATTTTCCTCATTAGTTTGATCTACAACTGTTTACCCTTTATTTGATGAATTTCTGTTGTGATGCGTGAAATTTGCTGGTGGTTGAGTGAATGCCGAACGATGTGTGCCTAGTCGATAAATGCGCGTCTGCCCTATGCCCACTGGGTCCCAAGCCGAAATAAGAAGGAACACAAGCCAATCAGACAACATTAGCCAAATGCGAATTTATTTACACAAATACATCGATTTATATATCAATTAATTTACAGTGATTATTCATCAAGTTAAATCATTATCATTTAATTAATACAATGAAATACTGTCAAACTGTATTTAGGAGTATAACTCACATTGAAATAAAAATAATTGTCATGACAGTATCCAAATCAGTCTTATAAAAAATCAATACAACTTCTTTCATATAATTAGTCAACCATTGTATTTTTAAGGATTATGAATCCCTAACAATTTCTTATGGAGATTCGACACTTCCTTTCCTGAAACAAATAAGAGTGATTAATTTCACAAATGAATGAATTGTTGTAAACCAGTTATTGATAAAATAGTGGGATTCAATTTTCTTATATTCCTATTAAATGCATCGTCTTTACCATTAATATAGGCAAAATATAATGAAAAGAATACTGTTAAATGTAGCTTAAAAGTGGAATGACTTACATTAGAATATGACTAATAATTTGAATCCCTATCTGAATTGACTCAACGTTTTAGTTTGGGTGTAGAAACCATCTAAATTTTTATTATTAACTAAAGTGAAGGGATATGAAAATTCACTGCAAATATAGATCTTATAGCTAAATCGTCTAAGAGAACATTTCATAAAACAGCAAAATAATGAATGTATTCAAAATTATAATAGTAATGTATTTGTCATGAAATCGTGATGAATTTTAAGGTGTTAGTGACTAATGATTACTAAACATCATTTTCGCTAAATAACTTTCAGGTAACTATTTATCTACTCGTTTGATATCAAGTTCAAAGGTTCCATAAAAAAAGAACTTTTTTTACTAACAATAACTGACCTCCTACATTATATTTATCGTTTCTCATATCATTATTTTCAAGCTATTTACTAGGTAGTATTTCTGTCCTATGTCCTGATTACTGATGATTATTTAATGTTTAGGTCAATCGGCCACACCTGGTAATGTAAATATTTCATCATATAAAATCGGTCTAACTTAAAAATACTGATGTTGGTAAAAGTTTATTAGTTGTAGTTAGTTTTGTCTTATCACAATGTAAACCTTAAGACCAAATGGCATTACTCTAAGTATTTAAATTGTCGATTGATAAACATGTAAACTAGTTTAACGATGTTCAACCTGTTATATAAAATTATAAATATAATGAAGTTTGAGGATTAAATTGAAAACTTTACTGAAAATAATTTTTAAAAAAAATCTGTTATTAAACTGGTTAACGAACACAAGGCGCTGGATGTAGCAACCTAGTTTTACACCAAAATCAGATAACCAGCCTGTTATATATTTTTAGCCAAAATGTCCAAGTCGACTGAAGAGGTGAAAATGAATAATTAAGAAAACTGAAATGCTATGAGCACTAGAGTTTATCATTCGTCAGCATTAATAACAAACAATTACAATATGTAACTTATGGTACAATATTATACTTCCCTATAATGATAAGAACAGATGTTATAAAAAACACTAGGCAAATGATGCATATAGACAGAGCCAATAATGATCACGAAATAATGAACGGTTGAATCTGCAAATGGGAAAAGTGAAAATGTTTAAATCATTTAGCAGACATCTATAGACATCAGTAAAACTTCTTAATAAAGTGATGTGCAAAGAATTCATAAGAAAATGCAGATGTTTGAATTTTCATAAGAAGCTAACTATTCGGCAGAGTTTTGAACCGAGTTTTCATAACCCGTTGGGACAGAGAAAACACTTTAATTAAATGTCGTTAAATCAAGTATCAAATATAAGACAAAACTTTTTACTTATGGTTATCAAGGAAGAAATTTTTCTTTTTAAAATATTCATTTACTTAAAGTAGGAATGTGATCACCAATTTGAGTGTAAATTTTGTGTTATAAAAAAACTTGTTCACAGAATATAACTACAACCTATCACTTATTGCACCGATACAAGATGTTCGTCTATTCAAAACAAACTCGGTCGCGTTAGTCGCTGACCAACTAAGTGTTTGGTAACTGTAACTGTTCGTGGAGTATGGATACGTAGTTTCCAAACAATCGTAGCTAACAACGAAAAATTCTAATTTATAAATAGTCAATAAAGGTGCGTGTTGGATAAATGAACTCGGTTTAGTGATATTAAGTGCAACATTTAACTTTCGCGTTGAATATACATGATGAACTCATTTAATAGTTATCGTTAGAAGCTGGTCAATCAGTTCTTCCTATCTGAACATGAAATAATACTTTATACAGCAAATGTTACAAAGCAGATACTATAAAATGATGTTACATTTTAAGAAATTGTCACCTACAAAATTCACCTTTATTCGCTAAAAACCTTCTCATATTAAAGTAGTTATAAATGAGTGATAAAATATCATAGATACACTCACATAAAATGTAAACAAAAGTTGTCTCTGAATGTATCTTGTAAATTATTATCTTTCCTCCATAATTTACTTCAGTTAAAATAAAAGATAGAAATGACATGATGATGGGTTTTGTAAAGTAGGAATATTAAGAAAAATATAATTGTGATAGCGTTTTATTGTTTATTTGCAATAAACACGAAACATTATAAGTAAACAATCATTATAAAATCATGTAGTCATTTACAAACAAATTAATGGAAGGCGTTTCTTCTTGAAGTCTTGAGAATAGTGTCACTGTCAAGTGCATCACCCCTCAAACAGCTCATTTTGACAAAACTAACATTTTGACATTTTTGACATAGGGAGTTATTGGATATAATGCTCGCCACAAATAGTAATCGTTGAATGCATGTTCAGAATTCATCCATTTCACTAGATAATGACACATATTATAGGACAAAGAAGTGAGTGAAAAATTACAGAAATAGCGCTCCAGTCTTCATCACTTTACTTCACACATAGCATGCTAATCTAATAGGCAAAATAGGGATGCAGTCAGTTATCGATGTGTTTATGTTAATAGCTTTCATAATAACAGGGGTTTAAGAACAGAACCAATAGGCTAATTATAGTCTGAACGTACTCAGAACTTGTTTCTGAACAGAGTGTTATATTATTATATAAGACGACTGAGGTATTTGAAATGTTTATTAAATGTACGTATTACAAACCAACAGGGAAAATACAGTATTCTCGTGACATATAACACTTCTCGTATCGCGAATGAATTCATTGACCTAATAATATTAAGTTAGTATATTTGGTATGTTCACTGTATAGCTTCCGTGGAGATGACTGTATCAAATACAACATATACCTGTTTACAAAATGCTCTCGATTAAACTACGTGATCTGGTTGGTTAGGAGAGCACGAAACCTAGATATTGGTTTTTTACAGAAAGTGGACTGAATTCATTTATTTTCCAAATTCTTTATGAAATTTAGACCGAACTGCTTTGAGATAATGTGAATAATTGGATCCTTTTAAGTTGATAGAGTAATTTTTGTTTTCCATATATCAAAAATGAATTAATTTCACAGTGAAGGATACTAACGGTAAATAGAAACCTACAAATGTTAACTTGCATATGTAAGATGTTTACAAGCATGATTCTGATTTGTTGAAAAAAAGTAGTAGGTCTATGGATATATAAGTATTTAAGTACTATGTAAACGAGGATTACACATATAAATCAAACTGTTTAAAAATCCACTATTTGAATTCGTCACAGATTGACGTCGTTCTGTCACAAGGGAGCAATGACACTCTTCAGCAGCGCACATCCTCAATTTCTCCACATAATCGCTCTTTTTGTATTATCGTTTAACCAGGTGATAACCAAAGAGTGTTTCAGTGTTTCTCGAATTTAATGGCGTCCAACCGACGCCTACGTATGACAAATACAGATTAGAAATTAGTTACCATTCAGCTCGAAAACCGCCTTTAATCAACTGTTCTTCAAAATTGTCTGCATTGTGAATAAAAATAATCAAAGGTAGTTATTAATAGTTGTACTTGCACTAATAAAACTTCATCTGTGGATTTAGAAAACAGGAGCTGTACGTGTGAAAGAATCTTATTCAACCTCGATTTTCACGCTACCTCAGAAGCATACATTTACATAGTGTCTCGTGCTTTCTTGGACTTGTGCAAATAATCAGCATTTTTCCTGCTACTATCTAATCTCTCACTATATACCGTTTTACATTCAAAATATCTTCAGATCATGTTAGTTAACACATTTTGGTAGTCCATTTTATTGTTTAGTTTCTGCAATATCTGTAGTGATCTTTTTAATTCTTAACAACAACATTCAAAGACTGCTAGTAAAATCAAACGACTCACATGGTTTTCATTCGGTCCTGTATTTTCATTATTAACAATTTTTTAACTGAATCTGTGTAGTAAATAAGTGTCCGAAGGTTAGTCGTTTGAAACAGTAGAGATTTGAGTAACAAGTGACCAAAATGATCACTTAGATTAACAGTATTCGACGTTCACTCATTTTACTTTCAAAGTGGAATGTGATTTGGACAACACATGATATGAAATTTCTTTAATACCAAATATACTAAGCTAGATGGGTGATTCCGTTGCCTGTTAGGAATATTTTCATTTCATTAAACACAACCTACTTGATTATCACTAATTTTGTTCACTCAAATACATCCATCGATTACTTTTGCAACACAATGATTCACCTACTAACCAGTAGTATAACATATAAACATGAATTAAATAAAGTGATATCTAATATTTGGTAAGTTTAACATTCAAAATGAGAGCCATACAACAAATAACGAGCCACTAAACTGTCAATTAGCCGAAACGCTGAAATCATCTTCACTTCTTGCATATGGATTCACTTTGTAACTCAAAATAATCACAAAATTGACTGAATAACCCACTTTCGATAACCAGGTAAAATTGGAGAATAAATTTATTAATTCTGAATGGTGAGTAAATATATTTCCATTCTTGCCAGTTTTTAGTATACGAATATCAAGGAGTCATAGGTGTATCTGAATGTTTGGTTCAATTGGTAGTTTTCTAATTAATGTGAAGTCAAATTTCAAATTCGTTTATTCGTCGGATAGTTGTAATTTCAAATTATATCCAGGAAGCATTACTTTTCAGATGAGTAACATATAACCTAGCACATGTGTACATCTATCCAAGTTATTACACCTCAGCAACACACCATATCGGTAGAAGTAGCAGTTACTCGAATGATGGTAACAGTAAAATAAAGATGGGTGGATATACAGACTATGGTCCAGGGAGAATGAATTAGTTTCTGGGAAGACAGCTAATATATATATTAAAGCTCTCAGTTTAGGGGAGGACAAATATTTACTACATCTCCGTCACTTTGACTGATTCTGAGCGATATCACGCAGAGTTGCCAAGTGTTGGTGACTAAATTTGTACTGGTCCCTATCAAGTATTTTACATCTACCAATACGGCTGAGACCAGCAGTCAGTGACTCCACATGCTAATGCATTGACTTTGTTTGGTATCCCCTAGCTTTCTTCCATCCTAATCCTATATCAGTCATCCTAACACGTCTAGGTAGTCAGTGGTTGGGGATAAGTAACACATGTCCCACTCAACTCAGCCAGTAAAGATTTATGACCACATGGGCTGATTTACACCGTTTCCTAATACCCAGGGTTTAGCTTCATTATCACTTATCCGGTGATCTTAGTTAACGCGAGCGATGTGTTGAAAACATCGACGATCAAATACCAATAACATGCTACTGCCATCGACTTTTACTGGCCACATTTTACATGCATACGGTCAGACAGAAAGGTTTTTTGTGTAGTATACACGTCCTGTGCCGTAGGCAACGTTAGTTGGCATACATGAAGCGAGACTTTTGAGCTCGTGCTGAGATTTTATCAGGTGCTAATCTATCAGAGCTGATCAGATTCTCAAGATAAATAAAGTAGTCAGCGAGCTCAACAATTTTACTCCCCATTTTCAGTTTGTGGGTTGACACGAACCAATCTGGAAGCAGCAATTTGTATTCTCATCTTGAAGTTACTTGCATTGTTGCCCAATCCTATCAAAAGGCACTTCATCTTTCCAGTTTTTCACCACATAGGATTATGTCATCCGTGTATTCTAAGTGAATTGCTGAACTCCATGATATGAGGCCGATTCCAAAAAACTTAAATAACGATTGTGATTTCCAGCGATAAACGTATTGCGAAATTAAACAAAAGTAGGGAAAGTGGGTAGCCTTGTCGGACACTACATGAGTGAAGCTATAACTACCGATGATAATTCGCCGTATTTTCTAACGCGATTAACGGTTTACTAGTAAAGAAGGTTTTATTGTGCAGTTTGGAGTGTAGTTTCAGTTGACTCGGGCCTTCAACTGTTGGCACTGATGGCACATGCGGAAGCTGGAAAAATGAATTCTGGTTTGAATTTATAAGCGAAAAAATATTAGGAATTAAAAAATAACTGATTAAGAAGGCGATGTTATATTTCATTAGGTATATGAGTGCGGTTATTTAGTCCTGGTTCCCCATATAGTAGCGGTTATTTTTTCTTGATGTACCTAAACACCAAATTTGGTTAGTGTTGAACGTAATGACTTAGTTGTGTGACCACAGCGTTCAAGGTACAACTGATTGAGGTCGGACACCCATCACCCATTCGAGACATGTTATTGTTGTTTTACCTCGGGACTTGGAAAAGCCAAACTACTAAATACGGGAATTACTGAAGTAAGATAATGTTTGTATTTTTAGGGTCGGTCACTTCCAACCCTACCTTTCCTGTGTAGGACGACATTATCGCTGTTATACTGGTTGTTTGAGGAAAAAATCTGCCATCAAACCTCTGAACAGTCAGCGATATGACTTCTTCCTCGGACAATAGGTTTACTGCATTTGTTTTACTGCTCTCCAGCCAACCTGCCTTGTATGGAAGAACATTGAAGAACGACTGTACAAGTCATTGTAGTTCGAGTGGTTTATCACAGTAGACAAGCTCGACTACCAGATCAAGGTAGCAGCAATAGTCGAAATGTTAAAAACAAAAGAACCTCTGGATTGAATATGTTCCATCATCGAGTAATTTGAGCCTAATACCTGTAGTCGTAATAAGTGCCTGTACTTTAATTCGTTCAGGATAAAACAAGACACAAACTCAACCATACGAGAAGTAGATAAATCCAGGACCTAAGCTTCATGTTCGAATGTCACACTTCACTTACCACATCTCTAAAAATTTCTAAACACTCACATGATGTATTAATAGTTACAGAATGATGATCACTACCTAAAAATGTCGCATCAAATCCAAAAGTGGTACAGGTAGTGACAAAGGTAATAACATTTAAAAGGTTAGAGATAGAGAAAATGGTATAAAAATATATATACTTTGATAAACAGAAAATGATGATGAATTCACAAGCTTAAAATTTGGAGGAGGATAAGGAATGGATGCACCTGAGTCATTGTCAACGATTTTGAACCATGTCACCTAAAGTCTCTAACCGTTGGTTATGATCATCAGACGGACCCCAGCGAGGTATTTTGCACCTATTTACATGGCTCAGCCAAACTCTCATGGACATCATGGACTGGTGCAATGTTTTGGTTTACCCACTCTTAGCATTATCCAACCTCCTCTTATACCAGACAGCATTTCTCGTCGATGTAGGTGGTGGTCAGGCATACGTCACACATGTTCTAACCACCTCAGTTGATGTGGATTCACTACTACATCAATCGATTTGTCATATTTTCTTAGTTCTCTATTTCTAACCAACATATTACTTACTCAGTAGTCCTAGAAAAACGAACGATACTTCGAAGAAATGTATGATCGAATACTAAAAGTCTACAAATATCCTATATTCTTAATAGCCATGATTCTCTTCGATAAAAACAAGCGAATGTGACTTCTACGCAGTAAACACGTAGTTTGGTCAATAGACAGTTGTCTTGTCTTTGCCGCAATTGACGTAGACTGGCAAAAGCTGATCGGGCCTTCTGTTTATGAGCTGAGATTTTATTGGCAACTTGACCGTCAGGACTAGTGTGACTTCCAAGATAAGTAAAACTGTCGACACATACGACTATCACTGACTTCGGTGTCGAATCCATTCAATCCTGAAGCAGCATTTCGCATTTGGATGTGGAGAATAGCATCGCAAACATGCACATATTGATGTTAGATTTGGTCAAAATACGCTGCAATTTGTCAGCATTATAACCCAGTAAAACCATAAAATCTGCACATTCTAAGTCAACAAATTTGTCACCTGGAAATAGATCAACCTCTGAAAAGTCAAATAACTAATTTGTTAACTCTACAAATATGTCAATCTTTGAATTAAATAAAATTGGGTAAGGCAGGCAACATATTCGAATACCATTTGAATTAATCAACTCTGAGGACAGTTTGCCATAAGTTCTGACTCGACCAGTGATGTTCGAGTTGAGCCCGCATATATAAAGTTAATATACTTCGTTGACACGACTTTCAATCACAAACATTGTCACATAATTCCATTGTGGTGGATACTACTTATAAGTCATCAATAAGTAGTAGGTAGCAGAGCGTCAAAGGAATTGGGAAGAATCAGTAAACAGCAGACAAGACGAGTTGCGAGAGGACAAGAAGTGAAACAGGATTGAAACACAGAGGACAATCGAGAACAACTAAGAGAAGCAGGCTGAGAAACGATGCAGTGCAGACAACGCAGAGGATTTGCAAATTGATGCTTGGAAGTGATGTATGTAATATTTCATGACCTACTCTGTTTTCGCACAAAAAACATTGCTTACCCAATTGTTGTTCTTCACAATTGGTGTCGCTGCCTCGGTGCGAGATGAAGATCCCGTGGCCACAAGAGTTCGAGGACGGAGACGTCGGGGCATTCCTTCGACAATTCGAAGCCGGAGCTGGTTGGCGTCCGAGGACAGGAGGCGAAGGTGACGGTCCTCGGTACCCTGCTGCGGGGTCGCGCGAAGGCGGTGCTGGACGACGTGGAGCTGGCTGACGGCGGGGCTTCGTGGGAGGAGGTGGTGGCCAGGTTGGTGTCTGAATTCGACAGTCCAGCAGATAGGGAGTTGGCGTTGCAGAAGTTTAGGGCCGTGCGTCTGGCCCCGGATGGCGATCCGTTGGTGTTGGCCACCACTCTGACGAGTTTGCTGCGTCGCGGGTTGCCATCGTTGGACGACGAATCGAGACAGCAGCTCCTGACATCCCAGTTCTTGGAGTGTGTCCCTGGTGACGTAGCGAGGCAGCTTCGACTGGCGCATGCCGTGCAGCCATTGAACGTGATGGAGATGGCTCGAATGTGCAGACAGCTAGTGAGCACTTCGGTATCTTCGTTAACCGAAGACAGAGGAACGGCGCCTATGGAGAAACGGATCGCCGAGCTGGAGGAGAAAGTCGCGGCGGTGCGAATCCGTGCGGAAAGGGGAAGTAGATGCTTTCAGTGTGGAAAGTTTGGACATTACAGGAGAAACTGCCCGGGGAAACGACGATTTAGACATGTTAAACGTTATACACAGCCTTCTCTTTTTGAAACGTCTTTCCGGGTTGTGGGGTTAGTTAACAAGGGTGCGTTGTATACAAGAGTTCGTATAAATGGAAAAGTACTGGTTTGTCTAGTTGATACAGGCGCGGCTATATCCTTAATAGACGTAGGATTGTGTCGGGAGATCAGGGCGTGTTCACGTGCAGTACAAACAGTGAGCGAGCATGCACTGAAAATTTTAGGAGTGTCAGACTGTTGTGTCGAAGTCGGAGATCGCGTCGTACGATACCCATTTGTAGTAACTAAAGACATACAGCAAATCCTCTGCGTTGTCTGCACTGCATCGTTTCTCAGCCTGCTTCTCTTAGTTGTTCTCGATTGTCCTCTGTGTTTCAATCCTGTTTCACTTCTTGTCCTCTCGCAACTCGTCTTGTCTGCTGTTTACTGATTCTTCCCAATTCCTTTGACGCTCTGCTACCTACTACTTATTGATGACTTATAAGTAGTATCCACCACACCATGATCGACAGAATCAATTGCCGCCTAAGTGTCAAGGAACACAACTATTGTCGGACGTCGAAACAGTGTGATTTTATTCTAGAATCTGGCAAAGTGTGAATATTCGGTCTACATAAACACGTCCACGTCTGAAACCACCTTAGTTTTCTCTGGTTTGCTCTTCATGAGCTTCAGTCAGGCTTTGAAGTATTATTGAGACCAATATTGTAAACGCAATATTCACTAAACTACTTCCGCGGTAATTGTCACAAGAGGACTTCTATCATTTCATATAGACTGGGACGATTAGTGTTCAACACCAAACAGATTACGTCCAGTTACCAGATTCTAGCCAAGATCTCAGTTAATGTTGATGGTAACACTGGGCCACTGTCTTTGAATTTCTCAGAGGTTAATCTGTCAGGTTAGAATGCTGTTTCTAGCTTTACATTCCTTATAGCCTATGCAATGTCGTTAAGAATTTGATAAATGATATCATTTGGTCACTCAGATTGTTTGGGGATGATAAGCAATTGAGTTGAGTCCGATGATCAAAGTGAAATAATATTCCTGAACATATTGACTGTTTACACAACGTAGGTGAAGTACAATGATGTGAAATATATTTATGAATAATGGATTTACCTTCTGTTTCTGATCTCAGGATGTGTGCATGAACACAGTGTGTCAATCCCTATATATATCTACTAATTATAAACACTCCTTCAAATACACAGAGATACGAGCAGTTGAGGTCATTTGCGAATGGCCAAACCGAACTGCGACTAATGTAAAACAATGTATTTTGGCTCATTTAAGCTGAATTGTTTTCCGAAATAATCACACATCTAACCCACCTTACTATTCGCACAATAGAAACACCCGTGAATTCTCTTTACTCCCTCACATTACAACCTGTTGATTTTACCTAATCCACTCGGATTCTGTTCACAAAAGTTCACACTATCTTTTCATTCTTAAAGTATATGACTTTAAGACGATCAGATAGGTCTTTGATCTTGGCTTCCATTAAACACGTTATTTGATGTCGTCCTTAACTTAAACTCTCTTTCATTTGATCATGAATTCTCTGAAGAAGAGTATTAAATGAAAGTTGCGAATCGACAAAAAATAATACCTCATACACATTATGATGTCATAAATAGATTATTTGTTCATTTATTATGAACAATCAAAATCGATGCTCAGTTCATTCCGAATTATTCAATCAAACATTGATAACCATTTTCAGAAATAGATATTATCATATTGAGTATTCAAATGTATTTTCACATAAAATATGTCGATGATTATGTAATTTGTCAGTCAGAATTGCAATAGTTTACAACGAAAATAGTTACTTATGCAATTGATAATTACTCCAAATATGTACACTGAACACAATTAATTCATGTGAATTGTAGTCACACAATTGTATAGGGAATATAATAAGAGAGTTATCGGAATCACATGGACTGTCAGTATATTCAAACTGTATAATTAGTTAACATGTTCAATGGCGAATTGATTGATTACATACATCATAACAGTCAAAAGGTTCGTACGATTCTCCGTCCGAATCTGAATGAGTAGTTTGATATTGATTAGGCGACAGTTGCAGAGAAGACATTAGATTTGAGTCGTATTTGAAAAATCTAGGCAATGAAGAATAAATAAATCCCAACACTTTCGCTCGGCTACTATATGACTTCAATATGCTTGATCTCAATTATTTCCATGAAGAGGCTTGGACAAGTTTACTGGGTGATATCTAATGATTGTTTCATTGCAATTTCTAAGAATGTTTAAACATAACTCACCCTAAATGAATAGGTTTCTGAGCTTATCCAAACAGTCATGTTGAATCAAAGTAAATTTAAAGTCATTATAATCAGCATACAAGACGGATTTATTCAACTCCAGTTTCTCATTAAAATGATATTAATTCTAGACAGTGCAAGATGATGATCCTCGTTAATTTATGAACAGGTAAAGGAATATCGTTACATGAATTGTGTGAAAAATCCACACATATAGTAATAGATAACCAATGTAGAAATAGAATAATAGCATTCACAATACCAATTACTAAGTCGTAGAAGATTGATCTCACTGTAATTTTATGTGGGTTATTTGACAGCATTGCAAATGATAATCAAATGAGGAGGAAATGAAGTCATCGTTTATCCGACCACTACGTCTGTCTATTTGCATCAGAAAATTCGACTTGGACGAGCGAATACATTTCATTAGATCCCCAACATGTAATCAAAATATTGTTGAGCAATGGGTATGGAAACATGTAGATGTTTGAGGTGAATTGCGACAATTAGTGTCAGACAAATGTCATCGTACATCAACATTATTGAGAAGAATTATTTATCATACAGTAGTGGCAGTCAACATCACTTCATGAGTTATTGTGAACATATACACCAGTAATGAAACACATTTCATGGAATGTGAATTCATCAAATAGAAAATAATGTGTTTATTTTTCTTCATGATGAGATTAGATCATTTGTGTTTCTAGTATTGTTGTGTAATCTGAGCTGGGTGTTTTCATTGTGTGCATTTTGTTGTTGCTGTTGTTGTTTAGATAACATCGTCAACACTTACTTCCAGTGTAAGTGATCATTTTGTTTATTCTACAATCAGAAAGTTAATCTCCTGTTGTAAAGTTATCTCTATTTTCAGGTGAATGACTTTCTTCATGTACCTATTTCTTTCTATTTTCGCTGTCTAGACAGCTCATAGTTATATTATAAATAGACACATTTTGCATTCCGACCTTCTACAAATTCTCTGACAATCATAGAATTTTATTTCTTCAACACATCCATGTATTATATGGTGGATGCCTATCAAGTTCTTGATGAAATATTTGCGTCAAAGTATGCAGTAAAAGACCGATTATATGACAAATAGGTCAGTCAAGATTTTGACTCCTATTTCAGTATCCATAATTCCAAGCATATCATCAGTTACAAGTCTATGATAGCCTGCTTAGGTTTCACAGTCATAACAAGTGAATCTTCAACAAATTATTTTAATGATAATAATAATAGGTTTTGTGTATCCATTCTACGTTACGTCTTTCATTATCTGAAATTCATCGCTTTCAAAAACGTTATTAGCACAATTCCACTTGATCCTAATCAATGAACCTCTTAATTAACCTTTTCTTTCTGCGCAATTACTGTGAAAGCGTAAATACTGTTTAATTTACGCATTTTTGTTATGTAGATAATACGTTTGATTGAACCAACTTCTCTCCGACTGATTACTTTATCTAGGAAAGAAAGTCGGTCATTATTCTCTTCTTCACGTTAGAGACCAATATCTTTTTGAAGAGTGTTTCGTTTATACCAACAAGTTTATCAGAAACGACTAAGATATCATCAACATACCTCATACAAAGATGTATTTTACCTACTGAACCTTTGACTAGAGTTTTACATATGCCAAAAGTACATCAGCCAGTAATCGTCATAAATGATTACCTATAACCATTCCGTCAATCTTGTGAAACTTAATGTATTTTGTTTTGACTTGAATGTTAATGGATATGATAACAGATTAAAGAGTATAACAAAAGTCACACTAGATTTTTATCTAAATGCACTTCCTTTTAATGTATTACACTTTTATAAATTATATACAGGTAAATGGATGTAGACTGTTACAATTAGCGAAATTCTGGGCGTTGATTATAAGATTTGATATGGAAGATGCTTCCTGTGATAACTAAATTTCTAGATACACTGAAGCAGATAATCACACTAGAATTACCCGAAAACATTTCACTGAAATGAGTACATTAAATGACTTTAAATACAGAGCTTTAATACAGAGTTGAAATCACAAGTGAGAATCAACTAGTCTCAACGTTACATTTTACAGTCTAGTTTCAACACCTTTAAGTAAATTATCAACATTAAATTGTTTTAAGAATAGTAAGGTTTCGATAAAATACCTCTACTAAACAACTGTCGAAACATGTCTAGTTGATGAGTTGGATTTATACAGTGAATCAGTCAATTTATACGAATCGTGATATGCGAAGATGTGTATTTTCGCGTTACCCCTATTTCCATTCAATGACCATGTACAACCGAATGCTATTAACAACATCATATTAGTCATTCAGGTTGTTAATACAAACATGTATATATCAATACATATATGTGAACATCTGTAAACATGTAAATGAAGAGAAAATGGACTCTGTGTGTATACATGATGTTAGATGTGAAATTTAATTTATGATAATCTCAGTGTTTAACATTTAACTAGTGTCTATGTTGTGCCGAGCAGTTCGGTGTAAACATATTTTAGAAAATAGTCAAAATTGGCACAGATAAGTGTTGCTCACTCCCAAGAATCCGGTAATTGACGAGAGTACTGTAAATTACCTTCATGTTAGTGATGAATGAAGACAGTGGCATCTGCTATTTCTATGTGATTGGTTGTACCTACCACAGAATGAAAAGTACATTCAAGTGAACAGTATTGGCAAAGGTATCGACTGATGAATGTCCCCACTGTGTATATTAGACAGTATAGTTTCGACATCAATAGATTGATAACAAAGAGTGAGATGATTTATACTAGCTTGTTGCTTATGATAAAGTTTCCGATAATCATTAATCAGCCTACAAATGTAGTATTACCATGTGAGTGTCACTAATGCAATATAAACCCTGCCAAAATTTTTTGGAATACTACCAATTTTTCTTGACTATTCTTAACCTTCTGAATGGCTATATTGTCAGTTCAAATTATCACTAGATATTTCGGTATTATTTCCTTTGCATTCCTTACCGATCCCTTTCACGGATTTCTTGGGTAAATATATCGTGTGTCATTTAATCCAGATCTATCAGTTTATCTTCGCTCTGTTGAAGTTAATGTCTACTACCGTTTATCAGTCAGCACGAGAATGTAACGTTCACTAATACAGCATGTACTGACAAGTCGTCAAAATATTTTGGTCAATGTCACAGTTTTCAAAGATAACAAAATGCATCAAATCCATCTTGTTACACAGCATAATGTAAAAATCTAGAATTTATCGTGCATGAATTTACAAATTTAGAAGAAAGAGCTTATCCGAGTAATTGAACGTTTGATGTCACTACAAATCGTGTGCAAAAAAATGATTGTTGCTTCCATTCGTCGAATGGTATTTGTGAAATTCTACTCGATTTATGAATCAATCTTTGTCTCAGCTGTGGCTCACAACAAACATTTCCATATTTACGATTAGCGTATTTTATATAGTGTCCTTAACAACTAAGTTTCTTTGATGGGCATCCTAGGAAATAATTTTTTCCTCTGAATATTCTACAGATTTGTTTGTTCCTGTTGAATTATTTCTGAAAGTTATGTGGTTAATATTCTACAACTAAGTGCCTTTAACCTGTCATTTGCATGGAAGCAACAAAAGGTACAAAAGCGTTATAACGTAACAGAAATTAGTAAACAACAGGTTCCCGAAAATATGAATCCAAACATCACGCACTGGAATAAACAGCATGATGGGATATTGTAACTAATAAATGTTTCACTCATGAATGAGGGTGATAGCTCTTGTTCTTTAGTCAGGTGTCGGTTATTAAATTGGCTAAATGATGCTCTCCTAGCATATCACAAAGTTGTGCGGTGAGAACTAACAACGCAAAGGTTTCTGTCTGAATTTGATCTGAAATAGTTCTGAACAACATGAACGTTTCATTTCAAACTGTAAGTTTATTATTTATGATATCACATTCTTATGTCATGACTGACAGCAGTACAAATAAAGTAAGTAAATTTTTAAAGTGATAAACATCTTTGAGGATTATAGCAAAACGACTTGTCATTTACTTTATTATAAACAAATATCCAATCCTGGCAACCTAGCATTTCTAAAATCGAGCACATTTTAGAGTGGTGCCTTAATTGAACACATTTCATAATAACAATAATCCACAAAAACGATTTTAATTATAGACTTTTGACTGTTGTTTCTAATCAGCTTGTTTATTGATTAAGGCCTATTATTGATCTGGTTCTGTAAACGAAATATACTTGTACATCATTCAGCTATATTCAGCCAACGCTCGATATTCACCTTCGTTCCACGTCTAATGTAAAAGGCAAGAGTTTAGTCGATACGAGATAATTTATTTCATAAATCTAAAATCGTAAATGAGGATAGTTCTACTGTTCAATCATGCTGCAATATGCGTACTAAGTTAAAAACATGCATTGCCAGACAATAATTATGAATAGCAGTAATTTACGGTATTATATAACGTGGAAATTTTCATTTCGGCATCCAGAAAATGTCAAAAGGATCTAAATGAGTGCTTTGTAATTAACTTTTATTCATGACTGTAAACTAATATGTACATACGTTTACAATCATCACAGAATTTAAACCGAATATGTAGTGGAATGTTAGATAACTATACTGCATAATTAAAAGTGTTTATATAATTGATAAATAATGAACAATGGTGCAATTACAAGTGAGGGTAGACGGAGGTGGAGTGGGATGATTATAAGGTCTAGTGGTATCCAATAATAATAATAATTAGTTGGTTGCATTCAGCACAGATTAATGTTGGTTAGGTGCAACGGAAAACTAGTGATTTACGAAATAATATATGAAGTCCACACGCGTCATATTGATTGAAAATTGAGATAACAACCAAGTCAACTAGGCATATAGTGCGTATAGATACACTTGCTCTTACAGTATCTTTGATAAAGGAATAACTAAACGTCGGAACGAACCTGCATCATTCGTATAAGTGGAAATGAATGGGTTATATAAACTGTTTCCTACTAGACTTGTTTAGGAACAGTGTTTAGTCCTTACTACTAATTTACATCATGAAATATACAATTAAAGACGTCATACTACCTAGTGATTCCTCACACACCCATCCATTTTCTTCATGGGGTAGGGGTGAAATGAACTAAAGACATTTCTCCAACCTTTGTTTACGATTCACATTGATAGACAACTAACTAGAATTAGATTTACGTAACACCGTGATTGATATATAAATCAATTAACAAAACTATTAAATATACCATTACTTAAATTTCTCATTGAAAGAAATACTCAACACATTGTCCAATCAATAAATACATCTATATATTATTTGCTGAATTTATTGCCGAATAACGCTGCTTTGCTATATCTAATAAGACATAAAAGTTCTAACTATTTCTGGTAAAGATTCAGATTCAGTGCTAAAGAGTGATATTTTACTAATAAATCATTAGTATGAACCAACTACTTATTAATGAGAACAGTCTTTCAGAAAATATATATAAAATTATGTCATGTCAAGAAACTATTTGTGCACTAATATCGGGCACGAATTACAATTTCACCAATAATACTGTTAATCTAACAAACGTCGAAAGTGAAAAACCTGGTGAACGGTGGTTCATATTCAACGTAATTATCATTACCTTCCAAGTTATGGCCGATTTTCTTATATTTTTTGGCAATCTTCTAGTCATTATAGCTGTCGCAACAACCAAAGGATTAAGACGTGTAACTGATCTGTACATTGTATCCCTTGCCATTGCCGATCTACTCGTCTCTGTTTTAGTTC
Source organism: Schistosoma japonicum (assembly GCA_025215515.1). NCBI lineage: Eukaryota > Metazoa > Platyhelminthes > Trematoda > Strigeidida > Schistosomatidae > Schistosoma > Schistosoma japonicum. The sequence goes on from CM046064.1 coordinate 17,139,093, forward strand.
TGCCATTATCCATCATGCGTCAAGTTTTTGGTTATTGGCCTTATGAATCACACGTGTTATGTTTAATCTGGCTTTCATTCAACGTGTTTCTATGCTCAGCTTCAATATTGAATTTATGTTGTATATCTATGGATCGATATATTGCTATCGCCTATCCGATGAAATATATTAGCAAACGAACTCGTCGTACTGCACTTATTATGATTGGAGGTGCTTGGACTCTGTCATTTCTGGTAACACTACCACCCATATTTGGAATGCAGCATCATACGGGTGTTGGAAGTTGTTACATAAGAAGCGATACGGGTTACAGATTTTTAACAGGAATTGTATCTTTTATCATTCCATTTTTGTTAGTCGGTTTTATTTATGTACGTATATTTTGGGTGATCCGACAACGTTCGAAAGAATTCGAAATGGGAAAGTTTTCAGCCGATTTAAAAGAACGCAAACAAGGATCACTTAATTTTTTATTCAGTAGGAATCGTATATGTGCTGATCACGTGGGACGCGTAGAACAATCTTTCAGTTCATGTTATTCCAATCAACATCGAATGTTTATGTTACGTGACAGACGATTTAACGTATGTATTTCACGCACCCCCAATGATAAACAAGAACAATTTAAAGTGGTTACCTATAAACCATATGATCAAAATAAACCTGAACGTGTACAATCTGTACTGAATGAATTACAAACGTCTAAACATTGCGCAGAATCTGTTCAGATGATTCAGAATCCCTTTCAACAACATAAAACTCTTAGGTCTAATGTGAATCTTCTTTCTAATTTAATGTCCCATGTTCGCAGAGTAAGCTCAGAAACACATACATCGCAAGCTATCGATACTAAGACAAGCAAATTCAGTGGCGAATCCCTTTGCACTGTTGACAACACTGTGAGTGATCGACAAAGCCATAATCTCAATAACAGTATGCAAATACTAAACAGTCAAGATGAACGAATTACAGATTCAAGATTGAAAAGTTCTAACAAGCATACTAGTGTGTATTATAATCGACAGGAACGTCTTATGTTCACAATGGAGCAAAAAACTGTTAAAACCGTAGCAGTCGTCGTTTGTTGTTTTATCTTATGTTGGCTTCCATTCGCAACTTTTCACCTAGTGGAGGGAGTATGTGAATGCTTATTATCAGAAGAAATCACAATGGCTACTGGTTGGGTTGCTTATTTGAATAGCATGTGTAATCCAATTATCTATGCATTCTGTAACAAAGAGTATGCAAAGGCATTTGTACGTTTGTTGCGCATTGGAAGTAACATATAATCTGTATAAACCACCTAGTTAACTGAATAATAATTTCTAATTATAATACTACATTATTTTAATATATTAAATAGCATGAATTCCGTTATTATGTTTCATCGATTAATGTTATATATAATTTTCTGCAAATATGGCTTTTGTTATTCTCACTACCCAATGGTTAATAATTGATGATCTTATCTTTTGGAAGTAAGTAGTAGCATATAAAGTGAGTAATATATATTTGTAAAATTCCAATGAGTAGAAATTAAAATTTCTGACGTTTCGCGGCTTAGTGTAAGTCGCTTCTTCAGAGAAATGAATAACCGAATTGAATTAGCACAAGATTAAATAATACCTCATTGGAATTTTACAAATATATATTACTCATTTTATAAACAACCTATCCAATGCTCAATTTATTTGAAATTATCAAAATTAACCTTGGTAATGATGTATATAAGTAGTAGCATGGTTTAACTCTAATCTTTGAAGTAGATCAGTCAATTTCTTATTAGACCATATTTTAATGCCATGGTCTTCAAATAATAATTTAAATTCATTAATATGTTTTATGCTTTGTGTGTTTAATTCACTCGTTATGTAAATGCAATAAAATATTTCATTTATGTGACTATGGAAAATAATCGTATTTAACTTGTACTCTGATCTACTACGCAATTTTCTGTATCTAGTGATTAACAATGCCGTTTCTTGTTCCTTATTTCATTGTATATTATGAATGTTTTAACCATTCAGGTTTATCAGAGTAGCCATATGTTATAATTTGAACTGCATGTTGTTCATTAGGTTTTCAGTGTATGCCCCAAGAGTTGACATGGCAAAAATATAGTGTAGAACAATAAACTGTCTTTTTAGTGACCTATATTATGTTTCCATAATACTGAATATCAACCCTCACCAACTATGTATCCTGAAAATGTATTCGTAACACTATTGGTTCGCAGTAATGCGGTCTGTAACTTTTGTTTCCAAAATACAGAAACGTCACATTAATCGACAAGCATGGCGTTGCTGAAACAAGTTTGTAACGAATTCAAAGTTTGACAGTTAAATGAGAGAGTGAGTGACAAAGTGAGTCACCGAATTCACTAATGTGTTCAAATTTCGGTGATTTAATGACGGAGTAGCTGAAAAAATGTAATAAAATTATTTTAACTTACTGAGGATCAACAAGTGTCTGTAATAACTTGACTAAGTTTAGTCACCTACAATTTTAAAATGAAGATACTTTAAATACAACTAGGTTACGAGTAGTACCCTCTCTGAGTCCTTCCAATTAATATACTGCAGACGATAAGAAGATAGTAGGTAACGGTGACTAAGATTATAAGTATATTTAATAGTGGGTCGAAAGATTAATTCTCAACTTCTAAACATGATATTTATTAAAAAGGAATTGTTTCTACTCATAATCTGATGGCAAACCAGAGTTATTTGCATTCAGCTAATAGTGGCCATCATATAAACGTGGTAATACCAGTAATGAAAGATGACATAAATGTTTATTTTAGAATTTGTTGGTAACTAGAATATAAATTATTGACAGCTGACAAACTGATCGCTGTATAAAACGAGATATCCTAAGTGTTTATTTTGCACTTAACAATTGTATCCTTTAAAAGGAATGCAAACTAGTTATTATAATACCCTTATTAGTACATGATCCGTTTGAACCAATACATTATTAGATGGCATGACTAAAATAATACGTGCACATCTGCTGGATTTCAAGTCAATGATTTCAGCTGTTCGAAAAAATAATGCGACAATGAAATATCTAATTAGCGATTGGATAAATTTACTCTCCATAAAATCAACCTGAGACAGCTTCACTGCACCCAATTTTAGCGTCTGTTGTCTATAATCTAAGCTGTGACATTTCTTATTTATAATTCTAATAATGGCTTTAATCAGTATCACAATTTGGCTACTGTTAAGGATTCACAGGTCAAACGGCACAATATTCTAACGTATTTCTGCTTAGGATATCAGCCGAAACGGTAAATAATTAAAAATAGATGTCTCAAAAGATCTAGACATTCCTTTTCTGTCATCTTACTCAATTGTAAAACGTTTGAGTAGGCTGCAGATTATAAGTGTATAAATTTAGCTAACCTGTCGTGCTTCTATGTTTCCGAGAGAAATATTTGTAACGCGACGGTATGTAGGTTTCGAGAGTCGATTATGCTGGGAATGAGGACTAGTTCCGGTTATTTAATGTAATCACGATACTGTATACTTGCCTTTCATAGAGGATTAACTAATATCAAAATGCGATCTGATGATAAATTCCAATTAGGTACTGACTAAATCATAAGATTAATGATATTAGTCTGAGTAAACGACATGAAAAACTCCGCCCGCAGCTCTTCTAGGGTTGTTGCCGGTTCCAAGCCCGCGTAAAGGAGGAGGGTTGGGCATAGGGCTAGCACCCCTATCCCGTAAAACACAAGTTTGCTAAAAAAATGCTAACCAGATTAAACAAACTTATCCATTTAAACTGTGCCCTGGAAGTGGAAGGAATCTATATGACGCTTCATGATAAAAGCCGAAATTCTTCGGAAGTCATGAGGCCGATGCCACACCTTCTTACGACCAGAGCAAAAATCTTTATAGGTACATGGAATGTTCGGACAATGTGGGAGACAGGGAAGATCACCCAGATAGCAGCAGAAATGAAGAGATACAATTTAACTGTGCTCGGGATCAGCGAAACGCATTGGACTCAAACTGGACAGAAAACATTAGCTACTGGAGAGGTGCTACTATATTCCGGGCACGATGAGGAAAATGCCCCACACACCCAAGGAGTTGCTCTGATGCTGTCTAAGAAAGCGCGCAAGTCACTTGTAGGATGGGAACCACATGGACCCAGAATCATCAGAGCATCTTTCAAGACAATGAAGAAGGGGATTACAATGAACATCATCCAGTGTTATGCACTTATTAACGACGGCAACGACGAGGACAAAGATCAGTTTTATGATAGGCTTCAGTCAATTATAGCGAAGTGTCCAGGAAAGGATCTGACAATCCTGATGAGGGACCTAAATGCCAAAGTCGGAATGGACAACACTGGTTACGAAGACATCATGGGACGACAAGGACTGGGGGAAAGAAATGAAAATCGTGAAAGATTTACAAATCTTTGCGCTTTCAACAAAGTGGTTATAGGTTGTACAGTATTCCCCCACAAACGCATACACAAGGCTACATGGATCTCACCGGATCATACTACAGAGAATCAAATTGATCAGATAAGCATCATTAAAAAATTCAGAAAATCTATGGAAGATGTGAGAACCAGGAGAGGAGCTGATGTAGCTTCAGACCACCACCTAGTGGTTGCCAAACTGAAACTGAAGCTAAAGAAGCAATGGATAACTGGAGCAACAGCATTAAAACGGTTCAATACAGCCTTTCTTCGGGATAATGACAAACTCAAGAAATTCAAAATGACTCTCAACAACAGGTTTCAAGCCTTACAAGATCTGCTGAACGAGGAAGAAACCACTATGGAGGACAACTGGAAAGGAATCAAAGAGGCACTAACTTCAACTTGTCAAGAGGCTCTGGGCTGCAAGAACCATCATCATAAGGAATGGATTTCCACAGAGACCCTGATCGAAATTCAACAACGGCGAAACAAGAAGGCAGAAATCAACAACAGCCGAACTAGAGCAGAAAAAATCAAGGCACAAAATGAATACACAGAAGCAAACAAACAAGTAAAGAAGAGTATTCGAGCCGACAAACGTAAGTACATCGAAGGCCTTGCAACGACAGCGGAGAAAGCTGCAAGAGAAGGAAATATGAAACAGCTATACGACACAACGAAGAAACTGGCAGGTAAATATAGTAAACCAGAGCGACCGGTCAGGAACAAAGAAGGCAAGCTAATCACCGAGATTCAAGAACAAAGAGACAGATGGGTAGAACATTTTGAGGAACTCTTGAATAGACCAGCTCCACCGAACCCACGAGACATCGAAGCAGCATCTACAGACCTCCCGATTGATGTCAATCTACTAACAATGGAAGAAATCAAGATAGCCATCAGACAGATCAAAAGTGGGAAAGCAGCAGGACCTGACAATATACCAGCCGAAGCACTCAAGTCAGACATAGACATAACGGCGAGGATGCTTCACGTTTTATTCAAGAGGATCTGGGAGGAAGAACAGGTGCCGGCAGACTGGAAAGAAGGATACCTTATCAAGATACCAAAGAAAGGAGATTTGAGCAAATGCGAGAACTACAGAGGAATCACACTATTGTCAGTACTAGCGTAAGTCTTCAACAGAGTGTTGTTGAATAGAATAAAAGATTCAGTGGATGCTCAACTTCGAGATCAACAGGCTGGTTTCCGTAAAATCGGTCATGCACAGACCAAATCGCAACACTACGGATCATCGTTGAACAATCAATTGAATGGAACTCGTCACTGTACATCAACTTTATTGACTATCAGAAGGCGTTTGACAGCGTAGACAGGAGATCACTATGGAAACTTCTTCGACACTACTGTATACCAGAGAAACTCGTCAACATCATCCGGAATTCTTGCGACCGACTACAGTGCGAAATCGTGCATGGAGGACAGCTGACAGATGCATTCTCAGTAAGAACCGGTGTCAGACAAGGTTGTCTGCTCTCGCCTTCCCTCTTCCTCCTAGTGGTCGATTGGATCATGAAAACCTCAACATTTGGGGAGAAGCACGGGATTCAATGGACAAGTAGGATGCAACTCGATAATCTTGGCTTCGCGGATGATCTAGCACTTCTATCCCATACACAACAGCAAATGAAAGTGTAGACAACCAAAGAAGCAGCAACCTCAGCATCAATAAGCCTTAACAGACATAAGAGAAGGAGCAAGATCCTCAAATTCAACACAGAGAGCACCGACCTAATTGAACTTGATGGTGAATCTCTGGAAGAAGTGGATACCTTTACATACCTGGGGAGCATCATCGATGAACAAGGAAGATCCGATGCAGATGTAAGGGCAAGGATCGGCAAAGCAAGGGCAGCATTCCTACAGTATATTGGAGTCCAATATATGGGAGTCCAATATATGGGAGTCCAAACAACTGTCTACCAATCTCAAAGTTAGACTCTTCAACTCGAACGTCAAGTCAGTTCTTCTGTATGGAGCTGAAACGTGGAGAACTACTGCAAACATCCTCAGGTGAGTACAGGTATTTATCAACAACTGTCTACGCAGAATATTGAATGTCTGTTGGCCGGAAACCATCAGCAACAGCCTACTTTGGAAGAGAACAAACCAACTTCCAGCTGAAGAGAAAATCAGGAAACGACGTTGGAAATGGATAGGACACACATTGCGCAAATCATCAGACTGTAACACGCGACAAGCACTAACTTGGAATCCTGTTGGAAAACGGGAAAGAGGAAGGCCAAAGAACACCCTGCGTCGAGTACTGAAAGCAGATATAAAAAGGATGAACAGTAACTGGAGACAGCTGGAAAGGATTGATCAGGACAGAGTTGAATGGAGAATATTGGTGAGCGGCCTATGCTCTTCCGAGAAGGGTAAGGGGCGTAAGTAAGTAAACGACATGAAAAGTTAATGACAACTGTCGTACCCCAATGATGTGCGACTATGAATCAACTTCAGCTTGAAGCTACATAGAAGTGCTTCATATTCTTATTAAATTATCACAATGTCAACGCAGACAAACATTAGAAGTGTAATAACATGTTTAATATACAGCGAATTAGTGGGTAGTTCACTTTCAGAAAAATGTTGATAACTGGATTAAAACTTTACCAGCTCAAACAATGTAAAAATAAACAAATGGTACATAAAGTATAAAACGACCGCGCAGTACTGATGCATATCTAAAATATGAATCATTCATGATATTGAAAAACCAATATAAATTACTTGGCTTGATAATGATTGTAAATTTACAAAGTCATTAAAACTTGATTGATTTGATGAATGAAACAAAAGTTAAAATTACGTTCTTAGAGACAGAGCTAAACTACTAGAGTCGAATGAAACTAATGAATGCAAAAAAGATGTACATGATAATGCATACAAACGTGAACTGACGATTTCAATTTAGTGCCAACAACTAACGAATAAAAAAAAGCGAATACGATACTGAGAAAAAGATTCTATCGGCAATATAATTTATGATACACGTAAAATCATATACAAAGAAATTCTTAAACGACGTTTGTCAATCAAAAAGATGAAAGTGGAAACATAATGTAAAATATAGAAAATTGAAGTTTCAAAAATATCACGTGTTTGTCTAAATTTTGGAGAAGAACTAATTTAAATGTAAATTAACTTACACGTTAGGAGAATGATCTATAATCGTCTACTTGACAGGTAAGAATAAAAACATGTGCCGAAGATAGCAGTAATAATTATGAAAAGATACAATTGGTTTATCGAATCGATCATAAAGTATTATAGGCTAAAGAAATGACATTATAACAGGTCCACAGAAATGATAAATAATCAAATAAGTTAAGAATGAGGAATAAGTGTCAGGGTTCGTTGAATAGTTAGACGTATTGTTTTTGAACACACTTCCAGAATGTTTACTGCGCATAGTATACTCATTTGTGCTTCCTCAACCTCACATACACACACCCAATTTGAAGTTAATCGTTTAAAAGCATAAATGAGGCTGAAGGACTATTCTGGTGGTGCAACGTGGTTTCACTCCATCAGGTGATTTTATATTGAGCTAGTGATTGGATTGCATGCACGTTTCGAGGGATACATGACGAGTAATGTCCTGAGATGTATTTGGAAAATGTGCACATTGTGCGGTTAATATAACCAGCTCTACAGGAGCAAGTAAATTTGTCGATAGATGTGACGCAAAGCGGAAGTTTATACTTAACATGTCCTCGAATCATATCTTGACAGGAGAACACAATACAATGCCTCTCAACACAAAATGTTTTATTTGAAACTTTTTAATTCGGTTTCTCACAACTTCAGCAGCTGTGCGTCCTTTCAATTCGGTACTTGAGAAGAGAGATTACTTTGATAATATATAGGACATTTCAAATCGAAGTTGTAAAGGCTGATTTACAGAAAACCAACATCACATTGTCAGTATTCGAGTTTCATAGTTGGGTCCTGATGTGTAGAAATCAAACCTTAATACATTTACTCTCATCAACGACCAGACGAATTCGCAGCAATATTAAGGAAGTGTCTACACTTCGACAAATATTCATTAAAACGATTGCTCAACATGGATCATTGTAAGCAACTCTAATCATAATCTTCAACTTGAGAAGTCTTCAACAGTACCTAAGTAACCTCTCTTCTTGAATATCAGATTCGAATGGCATATACTGGCCAAAATGTAAGTATTAATGAATCTGTTACACCGAAAATCGTACATCAATATCCATATATTGGCGGTTGCGTCACTACTTTATCAGGCCATACCTGAACAGTAATATTCATGTAGATAAAGTGAAGCTTTAGAACGCAGTATAAATATGATTGATATCCAAAACCTCAATAAACAATGATTATTTTTAAATTAAAACTCCATTAAGCTAACAGAAACTGCGCCAATTGTTTGAATTAGGTAGCTTGATAGACTACATTTCTAATTACCGATGACTGGTTGTCTAAAGTCATGTCGTCCGAAAGATGGTGAACGCTTGTTATGGCCTGTTTTGACTTTATAAATCTTTACAAAAATGATGTCTGGATTGGAGTGTAGATCGTATTGAACTGCTTGATATGCGATTGATTACAACACACTTATTCAGAAAATGAATTTGTTGATTACATACTCATTTTTAAGTTTGAAATAAATTCATCTCATCGTAACCGGTATGCAATCGATATTGCTATCAGTTTACGTTGGGACCAGGTACATCTTGTCAGAATGAAACGGCACATCACTACATAACGACCAAATAAATGATATCCATTACTCCACAACAAAAGTAGAATGTTGAATAGGGAAGTGAATTCAAATTAGAACGATTCTGAACAATTGCTGTGAGTCGATTCGATATACAAGTTGTTGGGTGTAGTTCGGAAAATAATGTAATATTGGTTGAACAGGTCATCGCGAAATTCCTTGAGCATCAACAAGTAGATTGTAATTCAGTATTTCTCCTTCTACTTTAGTACATGTAATTTATATCTTCGTAAGTAAACTAGCGATTTAGTACAAATTGTACATTATTCCAGATGCAAGACCACTTATAACGTCATCCATCGATGAATATACTTAAATCATCATAATTCGGGGAATCTTCATTTTCCATCATTTAATCCTTAATATACACCTGTTGATATAACTACACTTATTTATCGACTTCGCATCAACATTTTTACTATACTTTCTTATTAGCGACTGCGTAATCTATAAAGTGTCTAAATACATGTTCCACCTGTTACTTACCACGATTACACTAACTTCAGTTCGCGAGTACTTTAATTAATTCTTCGACATATTCTTAGTGAAAATATAATAATTTTGTTATGACGTCCGATACTTAGTGAATACAATGAGGTTTATGTGGAACTGACGGAAGCTGTGATTTGATAACTACAATACAGTCACCTAGGTATATAACACATCTACTTTCGTAGTTGACACTTTAAACGTCACTAAATCACTGCATCACCACAAAACAAATATCCATAATTTATAGTTTCCATGTAGTGTCAAAGGGACCATTCAGCAGCATTTCTCACTTAAATGTCATATCTTAGTGTTTATTCTATTTCTACAAACAGCGAAAAGTGAGTAACATAAGGCATTATTTGTAGTTTATATTGCATATTTAACTATTTCAAATTCATTTAATCCAACGAAGAAAATAGCTTGATTTAACACAGTAACATATATGTCTGACTCCATTTTCATGCATTGAAAATTAGAGCACATATCAATGATTGCTAGAATCTTAGAAATATCATGGTTAAACCACACTTTAGAAACCCTACCTACCACCACCATCAACTTAACCACACTCATCAGTGTTACAATACACTATTGATATTCTATTAGGTGTGAAATATTCGTCTATTTATTCTGTATTCGTCTTAAACGTTTGACATACTAATTAGACATATTTCAAATATCCTAGTTGTTTAATACTAATATTCAATCAAACATAAACCGAAACTTCTCATAACCTGCATGCTTACTCGTATGTTAGAATGTGTGTGAACGTATATTTAATTTACCTATATTTCCAAAATGTTAGACGACACTAACATGACAAATTATTCTGAGTTTGATAAATATCGAATATTGAATATCCTATTAAGAGACAATTATATCGCATCTTTCGGAAATTTATAACCATAAACGAATATTCTACCAAACTGATCCTAATGTGCATTCAGAAAGTTTTAGCTGAATAAATGACTTACTTGTAAGTAGTATCAATATGAAACCAAAATGAAATGAGATGTATTAACTCAATGAATTAAACTCTTCCCGTAATATATTCCTATATATTATACAATATAATGTACAATAATAATATACAATAAAATAATATATAATAATATGAAATAATAATAATTGTATATAATATATATACACAATAATCTTACTCTTCACTCTTCACTCACGTTCTTTTAATATTGATGGGTAAGGCACATTAACAGAATCACTATCTGGGTTAGCTTTGACTGCATTAATTAATAATTGCTTAATAATTTAGATCAATCAATCTGTCAATCAATTAATCATTGCCTGTTAACCCATGTGGAGCATAGTCCGCCGACTAGTATTCTCCAACCAACTCTGACATGAGCTTTTCTTCCCAGCTCTTCTCCAGTGCTCTTCATTCTCTTCATGTCTGTCTCCGATTCCCGACGCAATTTGTTCTTCGATCTTCCTCTTTTCCTTTGGCCTTCAGGATTCCAATTTAGTGCTTGTCTTATGACACCGTTTGATGATTACTTCAACGTGTGTCCTATCCACCTCCAGCATCTTTTCCTAATTTATTACTTGACTGGAGGCTGGCTGATGTTTTCTCTGCCACAGAAAATTGTTGTTGATGGTATCTGGCCAACGGATCCGAAGTATCTCACACAGACTGGTGTTTATAAATTCTGTAGCTTTTGGATAATGATTTTCGTAGTTCCCCAAGTTTCAGCTCCATGCAATAGAAATATGTTGAAGTTTTTATTGTAGATTCCGACTTTGATGTTGGATGATAGTTAGTTTGAGTTTCAGATGTTTCTCAGTTGTAGGAATGCTGTTCTTGCCTTTCTCAATCCATGCCTTCACAGCTGCATCAGACCCTCCTTGTTTATCGACGACGCTGCCACCCAAGTATGCAATGGTTTCTACATCTTCGAGAATTTCTCCGTCAAGTGCAATTGTGTTAGTGAATTTTGTTTTTAATTAACGAAGGATTTTAGTTACTGCATTGTGTATGTTGAGACTTACTGCTGCCGAGGCTGCTATTACACTGTCCGTCTTCATCTGCATTTGTTTCTGTGTGCGGAAAAGAAGAGTCAACTAGATCATCTGCAAAGTCCAAGTCATTGTGTTGATTATTAAACACAGAAAACAGCTGACGTTACTCAGGAATAATAATGACCTCTCTAATAACATCCTGACAAATATACTTTAGTGGCTCTAATATACTGAAATGTCTGCAAAGATAAAATGCCAACACTTCTGTCAGAGTAATTGACCTCCGATAATTTGTCGCATACAGCAATCATAGCAGAAGTTTCTCGTCATAACAGAAACCGACTTGGAACAACTTCACACTGTTGGGTACTCAGTGGTGAGAAGAGAAACCTTGATTTGTCTTCCCCCTCCGAGTGTCTATAGAATGTGCTTCCCCAAAACCCTTATAAGATGTTATAGATGATGAGCCACATTTTCTTAAAAAACACATTCAAAACACTTTCCTACCACAAAATTATATAATCAAAACCTCACAGATTCCCTACAATATCTGCTCCACAGAAGATACTGTACAATAACGTTGAATTCGACGGTGATCTCTGTACAGATAATTTGTGGACAAGAACTGAGAATGTTAACAAAATCTTTTAGGCCACACTGTGGATTAATATTTTAAGCATACGTTTACTCGTAAATAATTAGAAGGATAAACTACTACACTAGACGCCCAGATGTGTTCATTAATTCACTTGCTTTTATATAGTAAGTTATATTGACTGTTTGACGCACTTGTTATCCAAGACAGTCTGAAAGCATTATCAAGGCAACAGTGGCAGCATTGTAAGCATCACTATAGAATATCTCGTGACTAATGGTCACTAAATCAACTGGTATTTCTTGTTCAAATGTATCCACAGGATTATCGGGAATACACTAAATTCAACAAATATCCACCTTCTCTTTATTGCTAAAGCCGTTACCATAGACAGAGAATTCGGAACTATGTGTACGAAAGGAACTGGTTACACCTTTCTTCCTACCATCAACTTAACCTGAATTTCTTACACGTTGCTGTATAATTAGTGAGTGCATTCTATTTTGATTCTACTTTATTTATTTCATCAAATTCCTACATGTTATCTCTTCCTTCCATCACCTTCTCCCTCGGATAAAGAAAACCACTCGGGCTTGTCTATATCGCATTCTCAGACACATTTCATTTTCTCATTTACTTTACTGCGAAACCAAACTCTAAAATTATTACTCACGGCTCCCTTATTTATTCTCAAAAATGTCTTCAGTGTCGTTTATATAAACTAATTTTGATGGGACGGTTTAAATAAGAATAACACTTCACATTTATGATTTTTATTAATATTTCCAATCATTAATATATATATATATGTGCTAAAATGAATTTTATTGCTTTTAAAAACTAGTAAAAGTATATTAGTCATTGTTTAATGGATATTAATATAACATTGTAGAAGAATCCATACCAGGAGTCTAGTTAATATTGTAGGTCTTGCATTCTATGTTTTATTTTTAATCTGCAACAAACGCTTAAATGCTTTTGCATACATTTTATTACAAAATGTGTATATGAAAGGATTACACATACTGTTTGAGTAAGCTATCCAACCAGTGGCCATTGTAATTCCTTCAGACATGGAGCACTCACACAACCCCTCATTGAAATATAGGATAGCATATGGAAGCCAGCATATGATAAAACAACACGAAACAATTATTTTAATTTTGACTACCTTTCGTTCTTTGGTGAACAGAATACGTACACATCTACTGGATTGGATGTTAACGTGTGAGTTCAAATACGTTGATTTTAGGGCATTATCTTCACAGCTAGAGGATGATGTTCCTTTATTGTGTTGATTTTTCGAAATACCTTGCGTCATTATGATTCGTTTGTCACTGTGGTTACATGCAATACATTCGTTAATTTGTCTTTCACGTAACATATACATTCGAATTCGATTGATGCAACATGAACTGAAACATTTTTTAATTTTTTTGACGTGCTCAGTATACATATTACTCCGATTGAATAATAAATTAGATGATCTTTGTTTGTGTTTGTTCAGGACTAAAGAAAACTTTCCCGTTTCGAATTCTTTTGAACGTTGTCGGATCACCCAAAATATACGTACATAAATGAAACCAATTAACGAAAATGGTATAATAAACACCGAGATACCCGTAAGAAATCTATAACCCATATCACTTCTTATATAACAATTACCTACTCCTGCATGATGCTGCATTCCAAATATCGGTGGTAGTGTAATAAGAAAGGAAAACGTCCATACGCCTCCAATCATATAAAGTGCAGTGCGACGTGTTCGCTTACTAATATATTTCATCGGATAGGTGATAGCAATATATCGATCCACAGATATACAACATAAATTCAATATTGAAGCTGAGCATAAAAACACATTGAGTGTCAAATAGTAAATACATATCTCTGAAGATTCAAAAGGCCAATGGCCAACATTTTGTTTAATGATGAATAGTGGCATAATGAATACTGCAACAAGTAGGTCAGCCAATGCAAGTGACACAATATATAGATCAGTTATACGCCTAAGTTCCTTAGTTGTTGCGACCGCCAAAATGACTAGAAGATTACCGAGAAAGATTAAAATGGCAGATATTATTTGAAGAGTGATTATGAAATTATTCAGTGTTATGCGCCACTTACTAATTATTGCATTTTCCATGTTTGCCAGATAAATTATTTTACTAACGAAATTTGAGTTCCTTGTTGATAATAAACAGGAAATAGTTTGTTGACATGCATCCATTACATAAACATTTTCATGGTTATTGCTATCATTGTAAGTTAAGTGATTCATGCTGATAGTTTCTTTTCATGGAATCACTTATTTGGTAACTGATTTAAACATTTACTTCGTGTTCCATTGAATATTTTAGCCACGAAATACTAAAGTTTACTGGAAATAAATAAAGTAAATTTGATTTTAAATTCACGAATAAACGATTATTTGACTATAGTCACATACATCATAGACTCAACAGTCTTATGTGAGAAAATGATGGTAATTTCATTAAGTATTTATTGCATATGAAATTCATGTTAATTGTTTAAGACTAGCAGAGTGTCGAGATTTTCTAAAATGTGAAAAAATGTTTAGTCAATAATATTTGCTACATCATAATCACTTAATGATATCGGTCTTCATAGATTACTTTAAAGTGAATTTGAAACTTTATAGGAAACATTTTATATTTTTTAGTTAATTCCATATGCTACATGTTAGCATTAATCAGTGAATTATTCTGATTTAGTATGTTACTGTATGTATTGATAAGATAAGAGGTTGTTTATTCGATGTTGTGTTTTGTTCTATAATTCAGTTGCTTGATTAATGTACCAATTAAAACATGCTTATTCACACCCCTCTTTAAATTTAATAATAATTAATAATTTAAAAAGACCTCAAAAAATAAAAATCTATTTTTCAAACATACGAAAAAAGTGAGGATATAAATAATTAGTTAGCGAATAATAAGTTATTTACGAAACACTGAATTTATTGCTTATGTCGAAGTAAATGGTCTCGTTTCAACAATTCATTTGCTTTCATCGTTGATACTGGCCACTACTAAGAAAAATCAATTTGTTGATATTGTAGTTACTTGTAAACTAAAATTTGTAAATAGCGAAAATTCGAAATATGGTTATAAGAATACTGATAGATACGTTACTATAACACAAATGTTTTTTTTCAATGACATTTCAAGAAACAAACAAATAAATCTTCCTATATATCACTACTAGCAAATTTAATTTGACAGGAATTTCATACAATAACTGAATTATTATCGAATATAAAATCGAAACTATTTTAGAAAAGAGTAACTTAAACCGGTAAACAAATTGAGCCGACAGCAATCCGCCAATGGTATTTTAAAAATACTATTCCGTGATAAAACAACGATTCTGCTGATTCTCATCGAACAATCTAATGAGCAGATAGATTCATTTAAGATGTATATAGATAGGTATATATACATATATATATATATATAAACTGGCAAATTAAGGTATATATATTTATACATATATATATATATATATATATATATATAGCTTAAATAAATCCAACGACTGAGTAGACTGATCGATGAGAATCACTACAATCGACATATTTGAACTCACACGTTAACATCCAATCCAGTAGATGTGTACGTATTCTGTTCACCAAAGAACGAAAGGTAGTCAAAATTAAAATAATTGTTTCGTGTTGTTTTATCATATGCTGGCTTCCATATGCTATCCTATATTTCAATGAGGGGTTGTGTGAGTGCTCCATGTCTGAAGGAATTACAATGGCCACTGGTTGGATAGCTTACTCAAACAGTATGTGTAATCCTTTCATATACACATTTTGTAATAAAATGTATGCAAAAGCATTTAAGCGTTTGTTGCATATTAAAAATAAAACATAGAATGCAAGACCTACAATATTAACTAGACTCCTGGTATGGATTCTTCTACAATGTTATATTAATATCCATTAAACAATGACTAATATACTTTTACTAGTTTTTAAAAGCAATAAAATTCATTTTAGCACATATATATATATATTAATGATTGGAAATATTAATAAAAATCATAAATGTGAAGTGTTATTCTTATTTAAACCGTCCCATCAAAATTAGTTTATATAAACGACACTGAAGACATTTTTGAGAATAAATAAGGGAGCCGTGAGTAATAATTTTAGAGTTTGGTTTCGCAGTAAAGTAAATGAGAAAATGAAATGTGTCTGAGAATGCGATATAGACAAGCCCGAGTGGTTTTCTTTATCCGAGGGAGAAGGTGATGGAAGGAAGAGATAACATGTAGGAATTTGATGAAATAAATAAAGTAGAATCAAAATAGAATGCACTCACTAATTATACAGCAACGTGTAAGAAATTCAGGTTAAGTTGATGGTAGGAAGAAAGGTGTAACCAGTTCCTTTCGTACACATAGTTCCGAATTCTCTGTCTATGGTAACGGCTTTAGCAATAAAGAGAAGGTGGATATTTGTTGAATTTAGTGTATTCCCGATAATCCTGTGGATACATTTGAACAAGAAATACCAGTTGATTTAGTGACCATTAGTCACGAGATATTCTATAGTGATGCTTACAATGCTGCCACTGTTGCCTTGATAATGCTTTCAGACTGTCTTGGATAACAAGTGCGTCAAACAGTCAATATAACTTACTATATAAAAGCAAGTGAATTAATGAACACATCTGGGCGTCTAGTGTAGTAGTTTATCCTTCTAATTATTTACGAGTAAACGTATGCTTAAAATATTAATCCACAGTGTGGCCTAAAAGATTTTGTTAACATTCTCAGTTCTTGTCCACAAATTATCTGTACAGAGATCACCGTCGAATTCAACGTTATTGTACAGTATCTTCTGTGGAGCAGATATTGTAGGGAATCTGTGAGGTTTTGATTATATAATTTTGTGGTAGGAAAGTGTTTTGAATGTGTTTTTTAAGAAAATGTGGCTCATCATCTATAACATCTTATAAGGGTTTTGGGGAAGCACATTCTATAGACACTCGGAGGGGGAGACAAATCAAGGTTTCTCTTCTCACCACTGAGTACCCAACAGTGTGAAGTTGTTCCAAGTCGGTTTCTGTTATGACGAGAAACTTCTGCTATGATTGCTGTATGCGACAAATTATCGGAGGTCAATTACTCTGACAGAAGTGTTGGCATTTTATCTTTGCAGACATTTCAGTATATTAGAGCCACTAAAGTATATTTGTCAGGATGTTATTAGAGAGGTCATTATTATTCCTGAGTAACGTCAGCTGTTTTCTGTGTTTGTTAATCAGTATACCATGAAATTTTGATGAGGTATTAAGGAGTTGGTTGCGACTATAGTGGGTAGCGGACTTAAAAGATGGGATTTCTTGATCTGAAGAAACAATGAAGTCACTCGCATAAATTAATAAAATTATCCAAATAAATGTGTGTAATGATTATTATTAATAAAAATAATATAATAAAACTTTATGCAGATCGAATATGCATTCTACAATATAGTACATACGCTTGAGAATGGAATATTTTGCTACAACCTGGTTTAGCTGATCACCTCAATCATCTCGCATCTGCCGACAACCAGTGTAAATCCATCTACACAAACATTAGGCCCCTTTATTTTAGCTGTACCCAAGAGCTCAAACACATTCCGAATATCTAGTAACTAAGTCGAAAAAACATTCAGTTTCATGAAACAACAATATTTGACTAGGATGTCAGTCTGATGGCTTTCATTTCAAACTTTCACCACTCAAGCATCATGATTTAAATTAATCCCACGTGATCATACGGTGATTCCGTAATCAGGTTAAGAAACATGTTATCCCGTTTGCAGATGATTCTCAATTAAACATCCTCAAGTTTGTTCATTTGGATACACAGTGCACAAGGAGTAAAGGAAGAAATGTGATATTGCATAGTGAGAATCAGTTCGTGATGTGTATGACATTAACAGAAGTGATTACTTGAAATGCCATGACTATGTATATAGTTGATGAGATTCGTGTACACTTAGGCGACTTTCTTTGTTTGTTTTTTTATTGTGACCATATGGTCTGTTGTTTTTGTTAAATCCTGTCACATTTGACAGTTACAACAGATAACCGAGTGAATATTTTGTTGCGATTGTTGAAATGGTTTACAATTTATGTAAATTTCATAACAGCCTGATAAATTTGTTGAGATTAACAAACGTTTAAATTATTATGAAACTGGATTTTGACAATTGTATTTGATCATTTGTTTAGTTTCAGCTAATAATCGTTTTAGATGTGTTAATATATCGGTGTTTTTCTTTCTTGTCTGCATATGCTTTAATCGTTTGCTCTTCATTAATATTCTTTTTTACCTGTTTTTATTCCACTGTTGTATCTTACTTTATGTTGATAATCAACTCCAAATCCTTGGGGTTATTGTTTTATGAGTGACAGAACAAAGCTTATATAATACTTGACGTTGAAGGAAGCCAGATATTATAGTTTGTTTTCCGAAAATAAAGCATGGTGTATAAAGTTACTAATATCTTTGTAATAGTGAAAGTAGTTTGTTGTTCATTGCAGTATTCTGTATATAACATATAATCTCTTTTCGGGTGATATTCTGTCTGGTTGCATTTTCGATAAATTGTACAGTGACTGGGAAGTCTAGTAAGATGCTAATGATGTAACATCCGGCATGGCATGTTTCTGAAATGTTTGCAGTGACAGAGTTGTTTGCTAGTTTAGACATTCACTGATAGCAGGTGTTACGCGTTATGAAAATATCTAAAATCTTCTCTGCATCGAAAATGATTATTCAGTTGTATTTGTACAACAGTAGGTTGGTGCATTGGACTTGATCTATTTATTGGAGGTAACATATTATAATTTGTCTGTATCTTGAGATTTTCTCCACATGTCAGTTTGTTGTAGGTGAAGGCAACAAAAGCTAGTGATCTCTGATTTGTCCAACTATATTAACTACCATTTTAGATGCTGACTACTTTCAGTGCGAACTATCATTTCTATTATAGAAAAAATGGATTATCTTCCTAAGTTCAACTTAATACTGTTCCACACTCTTCCTAATAAGCTTTCTTTGTTTTTGTGTAACTCTTATGTTGTCGTCTATGAATAATGTGACACCCATTATAACTGCTGAGATATTATACATGAGTTGCGTATGTATTTTCAAGCCAAAATATAGACGATTATATTGGCGAAATATTCAAGCAGTGTCGACTGCCAACATCTCTAAGCATTCTGAATCTACTTCGAATGAAAGATGAGCCCATGCAAAATACTAATGTTCATAATGTCTTTCATCGTTTAGAACAACATTCGGATCGTGCGAAATCTCCAGGGGATAATTGCGTGATTGGTAAACTGCAAAATGTGAATGTCGGAAAATAAATAATCATTATCTAAATTATTAACTCTGCCTGGAGCACCTTTTGGGTTGCTGCCGGTTTCAAGCCCGGAAAATGTAGGAGGGTTTGGGCATGGTTTAAGCAACCCTATACCTTAATACAACAAGCTTGCTAAAAAATGCTAACCAGTAAAATTCTTTATAACCACTTTAAATCAGTCCTGGGTGTTGGACGTTCTGTTATGACACCTCGTGGTGAATGCAGAGGTTTATCCGAAGCCACGAGGCCGTTGTCGTTTCTGACAATCAGAGCAACCATTAATATATGTACATGGAATGTCCTCACGATGTGGGAAACATGGAGAAGCTTGCGAATTGCGGAAGAAATGAATAGATGTAACCTGAAGATACTTGATATAAGTTAAACATATTTGCTACAAGCTGGACAACAACTATTAACCATCAGGAACTGTGCTTTTATACGTGGACCACGAAGAAGAAAATGTCTCACACACACAAGAAGTAGCACTAATGTTGTCCCAAGAAGCATGGAAGGCTTTTATAGGATAAGAACCTCTTGCACCTATGTTCATCAAAGCATCCTTCAAGACTAGAAAGGAAGGGATTACAATGAATCTAATCCAGTGCTATGCACCCATCAACGACAGCCACGAAGATGACAACGACCAGTTCTATTCAAAGCTGCAGTCAACCATCGATAAATGCTCGGCCAAGGACCTGACTATTCTGATAGGAGACTAAAACGCCAAAGTTGGAATGGACAAGAGCGGATATGAAGACATCATGGGATGACATGTACTGGGAGAAAGGAATGAAAACGTTGAGAGATTTGCTAACTCATGTGTCTTCAACAAAACCATTATAAATGGCACCATATTTTCCTACAAACGTATACACAAAACTACATCGGTTTCACCAGACCACATTACAGTGCACCAAATCGACCACATCTGCACCAATAAGAAGTTCAGAAGGACCATGGAAGACGTAAGTGCAAAGAGAGGAGCTGACATAGCTTCAGATTATCATCTGGTAGTGGCTAAAATGAAACTGAAGCTGAAGAAGCACTGGACAACTAGAGCAGCAGTGTTACAAAAGTTTTACACAGCCCTTCTCGGGATACTAACAAACGCAACGAATTCAAAATGATTCTCAACAATAAGTTCCAAGCATTTGATAATCTACTAGAAGAACGTGGTACTAATATGGAGGACGAATGGAAAGAGATTAAAGAAACAATAACTTCAACATGTCGGGAGATTTCGGGTCGCATGAAGCACCACCGTTTAAATAAATGGATTCCTGTTGACACTCTGGACAAGATCCAAGAAAGAAGGAGCAAGAAGTCAGCAATTAATAACAACCGGACAAAAACAGATAAAGCAAACGCACAGGCCAAATACGCAGAAGTCAATAAGCGAGTGAAAAGAAGCATCAGGTTGGATAAACGGAAATATGTTGAGGACCTAGCAATGACGGCGAAGTCTGTAAAGGAAGGAAACATGAGCCACCTATACGACACAGCAAAGAGGCTAGCTGGGAAATCCAGTAAGCCAGAACTGCGAATCAAGAGCAAGGCTGGCAATCCGATCACTGAAGTGAATGAACAACGAAATAGGTGGGTGGAACACTTCGAAGAATTCCTGAATAGACCAGCCCCACTAAACACACTAGTCATCGAAGTAGCAGCCGCGGATCTCTTCATAATCACTGACCCACCAACAGTTGAATAAAATAAAATGGCCATCTGACAAATCAAGAATGGCAAGTCAGCAGGATTAGATAACATACCAGTTGAAACACTGAAGACGGGTATAGAAGCAACTGCAAAGATACTCCACATTTACTACAGAAAAGTTTGGGAGGAAGAACTATTGCCAGCTGACTGGAAAGAATGATACCTCATCAAGATACCAAAGAAAGGAAAGCTCAGCAATTGCGAGAGCTACAGGGGCATCACCCTTCTTTCAATAGCAGGAAATATCCTTAACATAGTGTCATTGAACTGAATAAAGATGCAGTCGACACATAATTTCGAGATCAACAGGCCGGATTCCGTGTGGACTGATCGTATATCGACCATATCGCAACTCTACTGTTTATTATAAATGAGTTATATAGATTTGTAAAATTCCAATGAGTAGAAATTAAAATTTCTGACGTTTCGCGGTTTAGTGTAAGTCGCTCCTTCAGCGAAATGAATATCCGAATTGAAGTAGCACATGGTTAAATAATACGAAGGAACGAATCAGAATCAAATTAAGTTCGGACAATCAAAATTGCGAGTTTTAATCATGTCATGTCAAGTCATTTGGCTCAAGGTAGTTTGATGTGAGACATTTGTGCATGCATATGTTAGTGTGATGTGAAATGAGATTATGTGAAAATAAATTGTATGTATGTTCATGTGAATGAAATGTGAATGTAATTTAATTGTGATCGGTTGGATAGAAAGTCCATGTTGGTTATTAGAAAGGCCTTCACTTTTGTTAAGTTCAGTTGGATTTAACAAAATGTGAAGTGCTTCATCTATTCGTCTTTCCTTATAATTGGAAAAACCTTTTTGAATAATTTGGATATTTTTAATATCGATTTTATGGTTATGGTAGATAGCATGTACTGCTATTGCTGATTAAATTTGTAAATTTTTAAATTCAGCAGGATTATTATGAGGTCGTTTAGTGTAGATTTCATGTTCTTTGGCACGAGTTTTGATTTCTTGAGAAGACTCTCCAATATAGAAAGCATCGCAATCAACACAACCTAGTGTGTATACACAATTCTGTGTAGAGGTGAAGGGAATTTCGTCCTTTATTTTAACTAATGCACCTCGTATAGTGTTGGTGGTCTTGTAGAATATTTTGATTCCATATTGTTTTAGAATTCTTTGTAATTTTTCTGTTGTGTTATGGCGGTAAGGTAGAACGGCTGTACCGATCCATGATGTTTTAATTGATTTATTATTAGTTAATAATAAATCGTTTCGTTTTTGCAAATTTTTAATAATATTCATTGGAAAATTATTAAGTTGTGAGATACTAATTACATTTTTGTATTCAGATTTCTTGTCATCTTCAGATGTAATAAGTTTATTGACTTTTCTGAATAAGTTTAGAACTAGAGATATTTTTGCACTGAATAGATGTGCTGAGTTGAAATTGATATATCGATTTGAGTGAGTCGGTTTGCGATAAATTCTCAGATTAAGAGTCCCATTAAGATTCCTTTTGACTAAGCAGTCTAAAAATGATAGCTCATTGTGTTCATTTTCACTTTCACAAGTGAATTTGATGTGCTGAGTGACGGTGTTTAATCATTTTGAGAAAGTTCTCAGAAAAGTCTTTTTGATGATGACAAAGGTGTCATCTACATATCTGAGCCAGACTCGTGATTTGACGACATTATTAAAAATACGAGATTCAGTATGGGCCATAGAGAGGTTTGCTACAATTGGTGAAACGGGGGAGCACATTGCCACTCAGTTTGTTTATTTATAGAGAATCCCTTTGAAAGTGAAGAAAGTTGAATTTAAGCATAGTTTTAGGGATTTCATGATTGAACCGTCGCTTAATGGACAACAGCTGGATAGTGTAAGATCATTTACTAACAATCCATTGATATGTTCTAGACATATATCAATTGGAATACTTGTATATGAAGATACGACATCAAAGCTTACCATTGTTTCATTATCTTCAACTATTAGATCTGAAATTATTAATTTGAAATCATATGTGTCTTTAACAACACTGTGTAAATTCTGTTGTAGTGGTTTCAAAATGTTGCTTAGATATCTATCAAGTGCATATGTTGGAGTGCTAGTGAAATCAACTATTGGTCTCAGTGGGACACCAAATTTATGAATTTTTGGTAAACCATAGAAACGGGAAGTTGTGCATGATTTAGGATATAAAGTAAACCAAAGAGGGGTATCAATGAATGGTTTTAATTCTTTCAGAAGTTCACGTGTCTCAGATTTCACTTTGTTTTTTATCGTTGAATGATTTTTGAATCAATCATAAGATAAGGTCCTGTGGATAAATGCTCAAGGGCTTTGTCTTCATAATCTATTTTATTCATTATGACTGTGGTATTACCTTCATCCGCTTTGGTGATTATAATTGTTTCATCTTTTTGTAATGAATATAGAGCTTTTAATTCTCCCTTTGACAAATTAGAAGAAAGATGGTTTTGTTTGGTCAAAATGTAGGACGTTTTCTGACGTAAAGTATGGGCTTCTTTATCAGGTAACTTTTGTAATAATGGCTCCAGAATCGGTGCTATTTCTAACGTGGTGAGAGGCTTTCTGTGAATATAAAAGTTAAGACCTCTTTCGAGTAAAGCGACTTCATAGTCATCTAAAGTTCTGTTTGACATACTGTGGACTGTTCTTACTTTCGTCAGTTTCGGTGTAGTTGTTATTAGATTTGTCTTTTCTACAGTTCTTACTTTCATTCTGTTATACTTTCTAATTTGTCGAATTTTTGACGAATTTAAATATTGATTTTCTCTTTCAATGAAAAGGCTAAAAATGGGAGACTGTAATTCGTTGGGAGTTAGATGGTTTATTGAATCATCAAGATAATTGATACGATTTCAGTTTATTGTTGAACAATCAATCGAACGGAATTCAACGCTTTACATCAACTTCCTCGACTACGTAAAAGCATTCAATAGTGTGCATAGGCGAATATTATAGAGCCTTCTACGACATTATGGCGTACTTGGTAGGTAGTAAACATCATTCAGGATACTTACGACGGATTACATCGTAAAATCTTACATGGAGATCAGCTTACAGATTCGTTCGAAGTGAATACCAGTGTCAGACAAGGCTGCCTACTCTCTCCCTTCATCTTCCTGCTGGTGGTTGACCGAATCATTAAAACTGAAAAATCTCAAGGCAATCTCGGAATACATTGAAAAAATCAATACAACTCAATGACTTGGACTTTCCAGATAATCTAGTTTACTCTTCTTTCCCGCACACAGAAACAAATGCAGATGAAGACGGACAGTGTAATAGCAGCCTCGGCAGCAGTAAGTCTCAACATACACAATGCAGAAACTAAAATCCTTCGTTAATTAAAAACAAAATTCACTAACACAATTGCACTTGACGGAGAAATTCTCGAAGATGTAGAAACCATTGCATACTTGGGTGGCAGCGTCGTCGATAAACAAGGAGGGTCTGATGCAGCTGTGAAGGCATGGATTGAGAAAGGCAAGAACAGCATTCCTACAACTGAGAAACATCTGAAACTCAAACTAACTATCATCCAACATCAAAGTCGGAATCTACAATAAAAACTTCAACATATTTCTATTGCATGGAGCTGAAACTTGGGGAACTACGAAAATCATTATCCAAAAGCTACAGAATTTATAAACACCAGTCTGTGTGAGATACTTCGGATCCGTTGGCCAGATACCATCAACAACAATTTTCTGTGGCAGAGAAAACATCAGCCAGCCTCCAGTCAAGTAATAAATTAGGAAAAGATGCTGGAGGTGGATAAGACAGACATTGAGGAAATTATTAAACTGTGTGATAACACAAGCACTAACATGGAATCCTGAAGGCCGAAGGAAAAGAGGAAGACCCAAGAACACATTGCATCGGGAACTGTAGACAGACATGAAGAGAATGAAGAGCACTGGAGAAGAGCTGGGAAGAAAAGCTCATGTCAGAGTTGGTTGGAGAATACTAGTCGGCGGACTATGCTCCACATGGGTTAACAGGCAATGATTAATTGATTGACAGATTGATTGATCTAAATTATTAAGCAATTATTAATTAATGCAGTCAAAGCTAACCCAGATAGTGATTCTGTTAATGTGCCTTACCCATCAATATTAAAAGAACGTGAGTGAAGAGTGAAGAGTAAGATTATTGTGTATATATATTATATACAATTATTATTATTGCATATTATTATATATTATTTTATTGTATATTATTATTGTACATTATATTGTATAATATATAGGAATATATTACGGGAAGAGTTTAATTCATTGAGTTAATACATCTCATTTCATTTTGGTTTCATATTGATA
Organism: Schistosoma japonicum; assembly: GCA_025215515.1. Taxonomy (NCBI): domain Eukaryota; kingdom Metazoa; phylum Platyhelminthes; class Trematoda; order Strigeidida; family Schistosomatidae; genus Schistosoma; species Schistosoma japonicum. The sequence continues at coordinate 17,164,820 of CM046064.1, forward strand.
CTACTTACAAGTAAGTCATTTATTCAGCTAAAACTTTCTGAATGCACATTAGGATCAGTTTGGTAGAATATTCGTTTATGGTTATAAATTTCCGAAAGATGCGATATAATTGTCTCTTAATAGGATATTCAATATTCGATATTTATCAAACTCAGAATAATTTGTCATGTTAGTGTCGTCTAACATTTTGGAAATATAAGTAAATTAAATATACGTTCACACACATTCTAACATACGAGTAAGCATGCAGGCTTTGAGAAGTTTCGATGTATTTTGATTGAATATCAGTATTTAATAATTAGGATGAATTAAATATGTCTAAATAATACATATCAACTAATCGAGACTAATACAGAATAAATTCAACAAATATCCACCTTCTCTTTATTGCTAAAGCCGTTACCATAGACAGAGAATTCGGAACTATGTGTACGAAAGGAACTGGTTACACCTTTCTTCCTACCATCAACTTAACCTGAATTTCTTACACGTTGCTGTATAATTAGTGAGTGCATTCTATTTTGATTCTACTTTATTTATTTCATCAAATTCCTACATGTTATCTCTTCCTTCCATCACCTTCTCCCTCGGATAAAGAAAACCACTCGGGCTTGTCTATATCGCATTCTCAGACACATTTCATTTTCTCATTTACTTTACTGCGAAACCAAACTCTAAAATTATTACTCACGGCTCCCTTATTTATTCTCAAAAATGTCTTCAGTGTCGTTTATATAAACTAATTTTGATGGGACGGTTTAAATAAGAATAACACTTCACATTTATGATTTTTATTAATATTTCCAATCATTAATATATATATATATGTGCTAAAATGAATTTTATTGCTTTTAAAAACTAGTAAAAGTATATTAGTCATTGTTTAATGGATATTAATATAACATTGTAGAAGAATCCATACCAGGAGTCTAGTTAATATTGTAGGTCTTGCATTCTATGTTTTATTTTTAATATGCAACAAACGCTTAAATGCTTTTGCATACATTTTATTACAAAATGTGTATATGAAAGGATTACACATACTGTTTGAGTAAGCTATCCAACCAGTGGCCATTGTAATTCCTTCAGACATGGAGCACTCACACAACCCCTCATTGAAATATAGGATAGCATATGGAAGCCAGCATATGATAAAACAACACGAAACAATTATTTTAATTTTGACTACCTTTCGTTCTTTGGTGAACAGAATACGTACACATCTACTGGATTGGATGTTAACGTGTGAGTTCAAATATGTCGATTGTAGTGATTCTCATCGATCAGTCTACTCAGTCGTTGGATTTATTTAAGCTATATATATATATATATATATATATATATATGTATAATATATATACCTTAATTTGCCAGTTTATATATATATATATATGTATATATACCTATCTATATACATCTTAAATGAATCTATCTGCTCATTAGATTGTTCGATGAGAATCAGCAGAATCGTTGTTTTATCACGGAATAGTATTTTTAAAATACCATTGGCGGATTGCTGTCGGCTCAATTTGTTTACCGGTTTAAGTTACTCTTTTCTAAAATAGTTTCGATTTTATATTCGATAATAATTCAGTTATTGTATGAAATTCCTGTCAAATTAAATTTGCTAGTAGTGATATATAGGAAGATTTATTTGTTTGTTTCTTGAAATGTCATTGAAAAAAAACATTTGTGTTATAGTAACGTATCTATCAGTATTCTTATAACCATATTTCGAATTTTCGCTATTTACAAATTTTAGTTTACAAGTAACTACAATATCAACAAATTGATTTTTCTTAGTAGTGGCCAGTATCAACGATGAAAGCAAATGAATTGTTGAAACGAGACCATTTACTTCGACATAAGCAATAAATTCAGTGTTTCGTAAATAACTTATTATTCGCTAACTAATTATTTATATCCTCACTTTTTTCGTATGTTTGAAAAATAGATTTTTATTTTTTGAGGTCTTTTTAAATTATTAATTATTATTAAATTTAAAGAGGGGTGTGAATAAGCATGTTTTAATTGGTACATTAATCAAGCAACTGAATTATAGAACAAAACACAACATCGAATAAACAACCTCTTATCTTATCAATACATACAGTAACATACTAAATCAGAATAATTCACTGATTAATGCTAACATGTAGCATATGGAATTAACTAAAAAATATAAAATGTTTCCTATAAAGTTTCAAATTCACTTTAAAGTAATCTATGAAGACCGATATCATTAAGTGATTATGATGTAGCAAATATTATTGACTAAACATTTTTTCACATTTTAGAAAATCTCGACACTCTGCTAGTCTTAAACAATTAACATGAATTTCATATGCAATAAATACTTAATGAAATTACCATCATTTTCTCACATAAGACTGTTGAGTCTATGATGTATGTGACTATAGTCAAATAATCGTTTATTCGTGAATTTAAAATCAAATTTACTTTATTTATTTCCAGTAAACTTTAGTATTTCGTAGCTAAAATATTCAATGGAACACGAAGTAAATGCTTAAATCAGTTACCAAATAAGTGATTCCATGAAAAGAAACTATCAGCATGAATCACTTAACTTACAATGATAGCAATAACCATGAAAATGTTTATGTAATGGATGCATGTCAACAAACTATTTCCTGTTTATTATCAACAAGGAACTCAAATTTCGTTAGTAAAATAATTTATCTGGCAAACATGGAAAATGCAATAATTAGTAAGTGGCGCATAACACTGAATAATTTCATAATCACTCTTCAAATAATATTTGCCATTTTAATCTTTCTCGGTAATCTTCTAGTCATTTTGGCGGTCGCAACAACTAAGGAACTTAGGCGTATAACTGATCTATATATTGTGTCACTTGCATTGGCTGACCTACTTGTTGCAGTATTAATTATGCCATTATTCATCATTAGACAAAATGTTGGCCATTGGCCTTTTGAATCTCCAGAGATATGTATTTACTGGTTGTCACTCAATGTGTTTTTATGCTCAGCTTCAATATTGAATTTATGTTGTATATCTGTGGATCGATATATTGCTATCGCCTATCCGATGAAATATATTAGTAAGCGAACACGTCGCACTGCACTTTATATGATTGGGGGTGCTTGGACTCTATCATTTCTAATTACACTGCCGCCTATATTTGGCATTCAGCACCATACAGGTAAAAATATTTGTTATACAAGAAGTGATAAAGGGTACAGGTTTCTCGCAGGAATTGCTGTGTTTATCATTCCAGCCTTATTAGTCGGTTTTATTTATGTACGTATATTTTGGGTGATCCGACAACGTTCAAAAGAATTCGAAACGGGAAAGTTTTCTTTAGTCCTGAACAAACACAAACAAAGATCATCTAATTTATTATTCAATCGGAGTAATATGTATACTGAGCACGTCAAAAAAATTAAAAAATGTTTCAGTTCATGTTGCATCAATCGAATTCGAATGTATATGTTACGTGAAAGACAAATTAACGAATGTATTGCATGTAACCACAGTGACAAACGAATCATAATGACGCAAGGTATTTCGAAAAATCAACACAATAAAGGAACATCATCCTCTAGCTGTGAAGATAATGCCCTAAAATCAACGTATTTGAACTCACACGTTAACATCCAATCCAGTAGATGTGTACGTATTCTGTTCACCAAAGAACGAAAGGTAGTCAAAATTAAAATAATTGTTTCGTGTTGTTTTATCATATGCTGGCTTCCATATGCTATCCTATATTTCAATGAGGGGTTGTGTGAGTGCTCCATGTCTGAAGGAATTACAATGGCCACTGGTTGGATAGCTTACTCAAACAGTATGTGTAATCCTTTCATATACACATTTTGTAATAAAATGTATGCAAAAGCATTTAAGCGTTTGTTGCATATTAAAAATAAAACATAGAATGCAAGACCTACAATATTAACTAGACTCCTGGTATGGATTCTTCTACAATGTTATATTAATATCCATTAAACAATGACTAATATACTTTTACTAGTTTTTAAAAGCAATAAAATTCATTTTAGCACATATATATATATATTAATGATTGGAAATATTAATAAAAATCATAAATGTGAAGTGTTATTCTTATTTAAACCGTCCCATCAAAATTAGTTTATATAAACGACACTGAAGACATTTTTGAGAATAAATAAGGGAGCCGTGAGTAATAATTTTAGAGTTTGGTTTCGCAGTAAAGTAAATGAGAAAATGAAATGTGTCTGAGAATGCGATATAGACAAGCCCGAGTGGTTTTCTTTATCCGAGGGAGAAGGTGATGGAAGGAAGAGATAACATGTAGGAATTTGATGAAATAAATAAAGTAGAATCAAAATAGAATGCACTCACTAATTATACAGCAACGTGTAAGAAATTCAGGTTAAGTTGATGGTAGGAAGAAAGGTGTAACCAGTTCCTTTCGTACACATAGTTCCGAATTCTCTGTCTATGGTAACGGCTTTAGCAATAAAGAGAAGGTGGATATTTGTTGAATTTAGTGTATTCCCGATAATCCTGTGGATACATTTGAACAAGAAATACCAGTTGATTTAGTGACCATTAGTCACGAGATATTCTATAGTGATGCTTACAATGCTGCCACTGTTGCCTTGATAATGCTTTCAGACTGTCTTGGATAACAAGTGCGTCAAACAGTCAATATAACTTACTATATAAAAGCAAGTGAATTAATGAACACATCTGGGCGTCTAGTGTAGTAGTTTATCCTTCTAATTATTTACGAGTAAACGTATGCTTAAAATATTAATCCACAGTGTGGCCTAAAAGATTTTGTTAACATTCTCAGTTCTTGTCCACAAATTATCTGTACAGAGATCACCGTCGAATTCAACGTTATTGTACAGTATCTTCTGTGGAGCAGATATTGTAGGGAATCTGTGAGGTTTTGATTATATAATTTTGTGGTAGGAAAGTGTTTTGAATGTGTTTTTTAAGAAAATGTGGCTCATCATCTATAACATCTTATAAGGGTTTTGGGGAAGCACATTCTATAGACACTCGGAGGGGGAGACAAATCAAGGTTTCTCTTCTCACCACTGAGTACCCAACAGTGTGAAGTTGTTCCAAGTCGGTTTCTGTTATGACGAGAAACTTCTGCTATGATTGCTGTATGCGACAAATTATCGGAGGTCAATTACTCTGACAGAAGTGTTGGCATTTTATCTTTGCAGACATTTCAGTATATTAGAGCCACTAAAGTATATTTGTCAGGATGTTATTAGAGAGGTCATTATTATTCCTGAGTAACGTCAGCTGTTTTCTGTGTTTGTTAATCAGTATACCATGAAATTTTGATGAGGTATTAAGGAGTTGGTTGCGACTATAGTGGGTAGCGGACTTAAAAGATGGGATTTCTTGATCTGAAGAAACAATGAAGTCACTCGCATAAATTAATAAAATTATCCAAATAAATGTGTGTAATGATTATTATTAATAAAAATAATATAATAAAACTTTATGCAGATCGAATATGCATTCTACAATATAGTACATACGCTTGAGAATGGAATATTTTGCTACAACCTGGTTTAGCTGATCACCTCAATCATCTCGCATCTGCCGACAACCAGTGTAAATCCATCTACACAAACATTAGGCCCCTTTATTTTAGCTGTACCCAAGAGCTCAAACACATTCCGAATATCTAGTAACTAAGTCGAAAAAACATTCAGTTTCATGAAACAACAATATTTGACTAGGATGTCAGTCTGATGGCTTTCATTTCAAACTTTCACCACTCAAGCATCATGATTTAAATTAATCCCACGTGATCATACGGTGATTCCGTAATCAGGTTAAGAAACATGTTATCCCGTTTGCAGATGATTCTCAATTAAACATCCTCAAGTTTGTTCATTTGGATACACAGTGCACAAGGAGTAAAGGAAGAAATGTGATATTGCATAGTGAGAATCAGTTCGTGATGTGTATGACATTAACAGAAGTGATTACTTGAAATGCCATGACTATGTATATAGTTGATGAGATTCGTGTACACTTAGGCGACTTTCTTTGTTTGTTTTTTTATTGTGACCATATGGTCTGTTGTTTTTGTTAAATCCTGTCACATTTGACAGTTACAACAGATAACCGAGTGAATATTTTGTTGCGATTGTTGAAATGGTTTACAATTTATGTAAATTTCATAACAGCCTGATAAATTTGTTGAGATTAACAAACGTTTAAATTATTATGAAACTGGATTTTGACAATTGTATTTGATCATTTGTTTAGTTTCAGCTAATAATCGTTTTAGATGTGTTAATATATCGGTGTTTTTCTTTCTTGTCTGCATATGCTTTAATCGTTTGCTCTTCATTAATATTCTTTTTTACCTGTTTTTATTCCACTGTTGTATCTTACTTTATGTTGATAATCAACTCCAAATCCTTGGGGTTATTGTTTTATGAGTGACAGAACAAAGCTTATATAATACTTGACGTTGAAGGAAGCCAGATATTATAGTTTGTTTTCCGAAAATAAAGCATAGTGTATAAAGTTACTAATATCTTTGTAATAGTGAAAGTAGTTTGTTGTTCATTGCAGTATTCTGTATATAACATATAATCTCTTTTCGGGTGATATTCTGTCTGGTTGCATTTTCGATAAATTGTACAGTGACTGGGAAGTCTAGTAAGATGCTAATGATGTAACATCCGGCATGGCATGTTTCTGAAATGTTTGCAGTGACAGAGTTGTTTGCTAGTTTAGACATTCACTGATAGCAGGTGTTACGCGTTATGAAAATATCTAAAATCTTCTCTGCATCGAAAATGATTATTCAGTTGTATTTGTACAACAGTAGGTTGGTGCATTGGACTTGATCTATTTATTGGAGGTAACATATTATAATTTGTCTGTATCTTGAGATTTTCTCCACATGTCAGTTTGTTGTAGGTGAAGGCAACAAAAGCTAGTGATCTCTGATTTGTCCAACTATATTAACTACCATTTTAGATGCTGACTACTTTCAGTGCGAACTATCATTTCTATTATAGAAAAAATGGATTATCTTCCTAAGTTCAACTTAATACTGTTCCACACTCTTCCTAATAAGCTTTCTTTGTTTTTGTGTAACTCTTATGTTGTCGTCTATGAATAATGTGACACCCATTATAACTGCTGAGATATTATACATGAGTTGCGTATGTATTTTCAAGCCAAAATATAGACGATTATATTGGCGAAATATTCAAGCAGTGTCGACTGCCAACATCTCTAAGCATTCTGAATCTACTTCGAATGAAAGATGAGCCCATGCAAAATACTAATGTTCATAATGTCTTTCATCGTTTAGAACAACATTCGGATCGTGCGAAATCTCCAGGGGATAATTGCGTGATTGGTAAACTGCAAAATGTGAATGTCGGAAAATAAATAATCATTATCTAAATTATTAACTCTGCCTGGAGCACCTTTTGGGTTGCTGCCGGTTTCAAGCCCGGAAAATGTAGGAGGGTTTGGGCATGGTTTAAGCAACCCTATACCTTAATACAACAAGCTTGCTAAAAAATGCTAACCAGTAAAATTCTTTATAACCACTTTAAATCAGTCCTGGGTGTTGGACGTTCTGTTATGACACCTCGTGGTGAATGCAGAGGTTTATCCGAAGCCACGAGGCCGTTGTCGTTTCTGACAATCAGAGCAACCATTAATATATGTACATGGAATGTCCTCACGATGTGGGAAACATGGAGAAGCTTGCGAATTGCGGAAGAAATGAATAGATGTAACCTGAAGATACTTGATATAAGTTAAACATATTTGCTACAAGCTGGACAACAACTATTAACCATCAGGAACTGTGCTTTTATACGTGGACCACGAAGAAGAAAATGTCTCACACACACAAGAAGTAGCACTAATGTTGTCCCAAGAAGCATGGAAGGCTTTTATAGGATAAGAACCTCTTGCACCTATGTTCATCAAAGCATCCTTCAAGACTAGAAAGGAAGGGATTACAATGAATCTAATCCAGTGCTATGCACCCATCAACGACAGCCACGAAGATGACAACGACCAGTTCTATTCAAAGCTGCAGTCAACCATCGATAAATGCTCGGCCAAGGACCTGACTATTCTGATAGGAGACTAAAACGCCAAAGTTGGAATGGACAAGAGCGGATATGAAGACATCATGGGATGACATGTACTGGGAGAAAGGAATGAAAACGTTGAGAGATTTGCTAACTCATGTGTCTTCAACAAAACCATTATAAATGGCACCATATTTTCCTACAAACGTATACACAAAACTACATCGGTTTCACCAGACCACATTACAGTGCACCAAATCGACCACATCTGCACCAATAAGAAGTTCAGAAGGACCATGGAAGACGTAAGTGCAAAGAGAGGAGCTGACATAGCTTCAGATTATCATCTGGTAGTGGCTAAAATGAAACTGAAGCTGAAGAAGCACTGGACAACTAGAGCAGCAGTGTTACAAAAGTTTTACACAGCCCTTCTCGGGATACTAACAAACGCAACGAATTCAAAATGATTCTCAACAATAAGTTCCAAGCATTTGATAATCTACTAGAAGAACGTGGTACTAATATGGAGGACGAATGGAAAGAGATTAAAGAAACAATAACTTCAACATGTCGGGAGATTTCGGGTCGCATGAAGCACCACCGTTTAAATAAATGGATTCCTGTTGACACTCTGGACAAGATCCAAGAAAGAAGGAGCAAGAAGTCAGCAATTAATAACAACCGGACAAAAACAGATAAAGCAAACGCACAGGCCAAATACGCAGAAGTCAATAAGCGAGTGAAAAGAAGCATCAGGTTGGATAAACGGAAATATGTTGAGGACCTAGCAATGACGGCGAAGTCTGTAAAGGAAGGAAACATGAGCCACCTATACGACACAGCAAAGAGGCTAGCTGGGAAATCCAGTAAGCCAGAACTGCGAATCAAGAGCAAGGCTGGCAATCCGATCACTGAAGTGAATGAACAACGAAATAGGTGGGTGGAACACTTCGAAGAATTCCTGAATAGACCAGCCCCACTAAACACACTAGTCATCGAAGTAGCAGCCGCGGATCTCTTCATAATCACTGACCCACCAACAGTTGAATAAAATAAAATGGCCATCTGACAAATCAAGAATGGCAAGTCAGCAGGATTAGATAACATACCAGTTGAAACACTGAAGACGGGTATAGAAGCAACTGCAAAGATACTCCACATTTACTACAGAAAAGTTTGGGAGGAAGAACTATTGCCAGCTGACTGGAAAGAATGATACCTCATCAAGATACCAAAGAAAGGAAAGCTCAGCAATTGCGAGAGCTACAGGGGCATCACCCTTCTTTCAATAGCAGGAAATATCCTTAACATAGTGTCATTGAACTGAATAAAGATGCAGTCGACACATAATTTCGAGATCAACAGGCCGGATTCCGTGTGGACTGATCGTATATCGACCATATCGCAACTCTACTGTTTATTATAAATGAGTTATATAGATTTGTAAAATTCCAATGAGTAGAAATTAAAATTTCTGACGTTTCGCGGTTTAGTGTAAGTCGCTCCTTCAGCGAAATGAATATCCGAATTGAAGTAGCACATGGTTAAATAATACGAAGGAACGAATCAGAATCAAATTAAGTTCGGACAATCAAAATTGCGAGTTTTAATCATGTCATGTCATGTCAAGTCATTTGGCTCAAGGTAGTTTGATGTGAGACATTTGTGCATGCATATGTTAGTGTGATGTGAAATGAGATTATGTGAAAATAAATTGTATGTATGTTCATGTGAATGAAATGTGAATGTAATTTAATTGTGATCGGTTGGATAGAAAGTCCATGTTGGTTATTAGAAAGGCCTTCACTTTTGTTAAGTTCAGTTGGATTTAACAAAATGTGAAGTGCTTCATCTATTCGTCTTTCCTTATAATTGGAAAAACCTTTTTGAATAATTTGGATATTACTATTATTTCTAGAAAAACATGGATTAAAATTGGGAAACCTGTACTACACCCTACAGAACAACTCGCCATAAGTGCATCAGGCGATCGTTTGGTGATCATTGGCAAAATTGTGTGCTCAGTGTCATTCCACGAAATAACCACGGATGGAGTATGTTATGTGGTTAATAACAATCTTAACTTGTTGGGGTTAGATTGGATTACTGACCTGAAACTAGATGCTGTTCCACTAAGCATCTATCCTACGAAGAGTGAAGAGTCGGTGATTGCCACCTTCGATACGGGAGATTACGCTAAAGAAAGTTTCATGCATGCTGTGAGAGCACTTCCTGTTACCACACAGCAAGTTGCTGAATTCACAAGAAGAGACAAAACGATTCAGCGAGCATCAAAAAACCCACCGAAGCTGGAACCAGTAAGCTGGCCAGTCCCTGCGAGTCCATGGAGCAGAGTACATTTAGATTTTGCCTGCCCATGTCAGGAGTCTACTACTTGGTGTCAGTAGACGCATATTCGAAATGGCCAGAGATCCATCCTGTAGTTCCTCCGACCACGCAGAAAACCCTGGAAACATTGATGAAGATATTCGCGTGTCATGGGTTTCCAGAGACACTAGTCACTTATAACGGGTCCCAGTTTACGTCACAGATTTTCAGTGAATTCTGTCGAGAAAAGGCTATCACACATATTCGCTTCCCACCGTACCATCCACAATCAAATGGACAAGCGGAGAGGTTTGTATATACCTTCAAAAGAGCTGTACTTAAGGCAAAGGGGGAGGGAAGCCTAGCAGAAATTATTCAGCGTTTTCTACTTGTATATAGAAGTACCCCAAACAACAGTGCTCCAGAACAGAAATCACCGGCAGAAGCACTCATGGGACGGAAACTGAGAACGATGAATAAGGTAATGAGGCCGGCAAAAGTAAAAAGCAACGATGATGATATCTATAGAAACGGCACGCAGGTGTACGTAAGGAACTACAGACCAGGAAGCGAAAAATGGAAAAACGGAGTAATTAAATGTAAAAGAGGAAAGGTGATGTATGAAGTAGCAGTGGGAGGACAAATATGGATCCGACATCGCAACCAGCTGCGAAGAAGGTTTGGTGAACGAAAAGCAAGTGAACCGAACCTAGCGCTTGAACTTCTTCTTGACACTTTCAAGCTCCCCACGGAGAAACCAACATTAATTGCAGCAAACAACAAGAAAGGAGCATCCGAAGAACAACAGCCAATAAGACGGAGTGAAAGAAAACGAAGAGCCACAGTGAGGTTCCAAGAAGGCGAACTTTTCTCAAAAAGGGGAGGTGCTAAGAAGAGGAGAAACTAGTTATTTTTCATGTGATTTTGCTATTTTTTATTTAATTGTAAAGTGAGCGGAAACCGGTACTGCTTTTCATTTCCTCCGCTGGACCTTGTTAACTGTGATTGGTTGTAATATCATTTTAGTATGCTAATTACTCTGTTTTTTTCCCAAGGTCGTTTTTGTATCTATATATACAGACTTGAATTGTAATAAAATGGAATCTTCCTGGTGCTGCTTTGGTGTTTCTTGATTTTGTCTTGGGGTGAGTAATTAGTATCGAGTCGTTGGTCACGGTTTGCGAGTATCAGTTGGCGCAGATAAGTTTTCCGATTAGAGTTGCGGTTGTTTCCTGCATAGCAGTAGGCGTTAATATTATTTATAATATTCCGACATATAAACTTTCCAAATACATCTCAGGACATTACTCGTCATGTATCCCTCGAAACGTGCATGCAATCCAATCACTAGCTCAATATAAAATCACCTGATGGAGTGAAACCACGTTGCACCACCAGAATAGTCCTTCAGCCTCATTTATGCTTTTAAACGATTAACTTCAAATTGGGTGTGTGTATGTGAGGTTGAGGAAGCACAAATGAGTATACTATGCGCAGTAAACATTCTGGAAGTGTGTTCAAAAACAATACGTCTAACTATTCAACGAACCCTGACACTTATTCCTCATTCTTAACTTATTTGATTATTTATCATTTCTGTGGACCTGTTATAATGTCATTTCTTTAACCAATAATACTTTATGATCGATTCGATAAACCAATTGTATCTTTTCATAATTATTACTGCTATCTTCGGCATATGTTTTTATTCTTACCTGTCAAGTAGACGATTATAGATCATTCTCCTAACGTGTAAGTTAATTTACATTTAAATTAGTTCTTCTCCAAAATTTAGACAAACACGTGATATTTTTGAAACTTCAATTTTCTATATTTTACATTATGTTTCCACTTTCATCTTTTTGATTGACAAACGTCGTTTAAGAATTTCTTTGTATATGATTTTACGTGTATCATAAATTATATTGCCGATAGAATCTTTTTCTCAGTATCGTATTCGCTTTTTTTTATTCGTTAGTTGTTGGCACTAAATTGAAATCGTCAGTTCACGTTTGTATGCATTATCATGTACATCTTTTTTGCATTCATTAGTTTCATTCGACTCTAGTAGTTTAGCTCTGTCTCTAAGAACGTAATTTTAACTTTTGTTTCATTCATCAAATCAATCAAGTTTTAATGACTTTGTAAATTTACAATCATTATCAAGCCAAGTAATTTATATTGGTTTTTCAATATCATGAATGATTCATATTTTAGATATGCATCAGTACTGCGCGGTCGTTTTATACTTTATGTACCATTTGTTTATTTTTACATTGTTTGAGCTGGTAAAGTTTTAATCCAGTTATCAACATTTTTCTGAAAGTGAACTACCCACTAATTCGCTGTATATTAAACATGTTATTACACTTCTAATGTTTGTCTGCGTTGACATTGTGATAATTTAATAAGAATATGAAGCACTTCTATGTAGCTTCAAGCTGAAGTTGATTCATAGTGGCACATCATTGGGGTAAAACAGTTGTCACTAACTTTTCATGTCGTTTACTCAGACTAATATCACTAATCTTATGATTTAATCAGTACCTAATTGGAATTTATCATCAGATCGCATTTTGATATTAGTTAATCCTCTATGAAAGGCAAGTATACAGTATCGTGATTACATTAAATAACCGGAACTAGTCCTCATTTCCAGCATAATCGACTCTCGAAACCTACATACCGTCGCGTTACAAATATTTATCTCGGAAACATAGAAGCACGACAGGTTAGCTAAATTTATACACTTATAATCTGCAGCCTACTCAAACGTTTTACAATTGAGTAAGATGACAGAAAAGGAATGTCTAGATCTTTTGAGACATCTATTTTTAATTATTTACCGTTTCGGCTGATATCCTAAGCAGAAATACGTTAGAATATTGTGCCGTTTGACCTGTGAATCCTTAACAGTAGCCAAATTGTGATACTGATTAAAGCCATTATTAGAATTATAAATAAGAAATGTCACAGCTTAGATTATAGACAACAGACGCTAAAATTGGGTGCAGTGAAGCTGTCTCAGGTTGATTTTATGGAGAGTAAATTTATCCAATCGCTAATTAGATATTTCATTGTCGCATTATTTTTTCGAACAGCTGAAATCATTGACTTGAAATCCAGCAGATGTGCACGTATTATTTTAGTCATGCCATCTAATAATGTATTGGTTCAAACGGATCATGTACTAATAAGGGTATTATAATAACTAGTTTGCATTCCTTTTAAAGGATACAATTGTTAAGTGCAAAATAAACACTTAGGATATCTCGTTTTATACAGCGATCAGTTTGTCAGCTGTCAATAATTTATATTCTAGTTACCAACAAATTCTAAAATAAACATTTATGTCATCTTTCATTACTGGTATTACCACGTTTATATGATGGCCACTATTAGCTGAATGCAAATAACTCTGGTTTGCCATCAGATTATGAGTAGAAACAATTCCTTTTTAATAAATATCATGTTTAGAAGTTGAGAATTAATCTTTCGACCCACTATTAAATATACTTATAATCTTAGTCACCGTTACCTACTATCTTCTTATCGTCTGCAGTATATTAATTGGAAGGACTCAGAGAGGGTACTACTCGTAACCTAGTTGTATTTAAAGTATCTTCATTTTAAAATTGTAGGTGACTAAACTTAGTCAAGTTATTACAGACACTTGTTGATCCTCAGTAAGTTAAAATAATTTTATTACATTTTTTCAGCTACTCCGTCATTAAATCACCGAAATTTGAACACATTAGTGAATTCGGTGACTCACTTTGTCACTCACTCTCTCATTTAACTGTCAAACTTTGAATTCGTTACAAACTTGTTTCAGCAACGCCATGCTTGTCGATTAATGTGACGTTTCTGTATTTTGGAAACAAAAGTTACAGACCGCATTACTGCGAACCAATAGTGTTACGAATACATTTTCAGGATACATAGTTGGTGAGGGTTGATATTCAGTATTATGGAAACATAATATAGGTCACTAAAAAGACAGTTTATTGTTCTACACTATATTTTTGCCTTGTCAACTCTTGGGGCATACACTGAAAACCTAATGAACAACATGCAGTTCAAATTATAACATATGGCTACTCTGATAAACCTGAATGGTTAAAACATTCATAATATACAATGAAATAAGGAACAAGAAACGGCATCGTTAATTACTAGATACAGAAAATTGCGTAGTAGATCAGAGTACAAGTTAAATACGATTATTTTCCATAGTCACATAAATGAAATATTTTATTGCATTTACATAACGAGTGAATTAAACACACAAAGCATAAAACATATTAATGAACCTAAATTAATATTTAAAAACCATGGCATTAAAATATGGTCTAATAAGAAATTGACTGATTCACTTCAAAGATTAGAGTTAAACTATGCTATTACTTACTTCCAAAAGATAAGATCATCAATTATTAACCATTGGGTAGTGAGAATACCAAAAGCCATATTTGCAGAAAATTATGTATAACATTAATCGATGAAACATAATAACGGAATTCATGCTATTTAATATAATAAAATAATGTAGTATTATAATTGAAAACAATTATCCAGTTAACTAGGTGGTTTATACAGATTATATGTTACTTCCAATGCGCAACAAACGTACAAATGCCTTTGCATACTCTTTGTTACAGAATGCATAGATAATTGGATTACACATGCTATTCAAATAAGCAACCCAACTAGTAGCCATCGTAATTTCTTCTGATAGTAAGCATTCACATACACCTTTCCCCAAGTGAATAGTTGCGAATGGAAGCCAACATAAGATAAAACAACAAACGACGACTGCTACGGTTTTAACAGTTTTTTGCTCCATTGTGAATATAAGACGATCCTGTCGATTATAATACACACTAGTATGCTTGTTAGAACTTTTCAATCTTGAATCTGTAATTCGTTCATCTTGACTGTTTAGTATTTGCATACTGTTATTGAGATTATGGCTTTGTCGATCACTCACAGTGTTGTCAACAGTGCAAAGGGATTCGCCACTGAATTTGCTTGTCTTAGTATCGATAGCTTGCGATGTATGTGTTTCTGAGCTTACTCTGCGAACATGGGACATTAAATTAGAAAGAAGATTCACATTAGACCTAAGAGTTTTATGTTGTTGAAAGGGATTCTGAATCATCTGAACAGATTCTGCGCAATGTTTAGACGTTTGTAATTCATTCAGTACAGATTGTACACGTTCAGGTTTATTTTGATCATATGGTTTATAGGTAACCACTTTAAATTGTTCTTGTTTATCATTGGGGGTGCGTGAAATACATACGTTAAATCGTCTGTCACGTAACATAAACATTCGATGTTGATTGGAATAACATGAACTGAAAGATTGTTCTACGCGTCCCACGTGATCAGCACATATACGATTCCTACTGAATAAAAAATTAAGTGATCCTTGTTTGCGTTCTTTTAAATCGGCTGAAAACTTTCCCATTTCGAATTCTTTCGAACGTTGTCGGATCACCCAAAATATACGTACATAAATAAAACCGACTAACAAAAATGGAATGATAAAAGATACAATTCCTGTTAAAAATCTGTAACCCGTATCGCTTCTTATGTAACAACTTCCAACACCCGTATGATGCTGCATTCCAAATATGGGTGGTAGTGTTACCAGAAATGACAGAGTCCAAGCACCTCCAATCATAATAAGTGCAGTACGACGAGTTCGTTTGCTAATATATTTCATCGGATAGGCGATAGCAATATATCGATCCATAGATATACAACATAAATTCAATATTGAAGCTGAGCATAGAAACACGTTGAATGAAAGCCAGATTAAACATAACACGTGTGATTCATAAGGCCAATAACCAAAAACTTGACGCATGATGGATAATGGCAGAACTAAAACAGAGACGAGTAGATCGGCAATGGCAAGGGATACAATGTACAGATCAGTTACACGTCTTAATCCTTTGGTTGTTGCGACAGCTATAATGACTAGAAGATTGCCAAAAAATATAAGAAAATCGGCCATAACTTGGAAGGTAATGATAATTACGTTGAATATGAACCACCGTTCACCAGGTTTTTCACTTTCGACGTTTGTTAGATTAACAGTATTATTGGTGAAATTGTAATTCGTGCCCGATATTAGTGCACAAATAGTTTCTTGACATGACATAATTTTATATATATTTTCTGAAAGACTGTTCTCATTAATAAGTAGTTGGTTCATACTAATGATTTATTAGTAAAATATCACTCTTTAGCACTGAATCTGAATCTTTACCAGAAATAGTTAGAACTTTTATGTCTTATTAGATATAGCAAAGCAGCGTTATTCGGCAATAAATTCAGCAAATAATATATAGATGTATTTATTGATTGGACAATGTGTTGAGTATTTCTTTCAATGAGAAATTTAAGTAATGGTATATTTAATAGTTTTGTTAATTGATTTATATATCAATCACGGTGTTACGTAAATCTAATTCTAGTTAGTTGTCTATCAATGTGAATCGTAAACAAAGGTTGGAGAAATGTCTTTAGTTCATTTCACCCCTACCCCATGAAGAAAATGGATGGGTGTGTGAGGAATCACTAGGTAGTATGACGTCTTTAATTGTATATTTCATGATGTAAATTAGTAGTAAGGACTAAACACTGTTCCTAAACAAGTCTAGTAGGAAACAGTTTATATAACCCATTCATTTCCACTTATACGAATGATGCAGGTTCGTTCCGACGTTTAGTTATTCCTTTATCAAAGATACTGTAAGAGCAAGTGTATCTATACGCACTATATGCCTAGTTGACTTGGTTGTTATCTCAATTTTCAATCAATATGACGCGTGTGGACTTCATATATTATTTCGTAAATCACTAGTTTTCCGTTGCACCTAACCAACATTAATCTGTGCTGAATGCAACCAACTAATTATTATTATTATTGGATACCACTAGACCTTATAATCATCCCACTCCACCTCCGTCTACCCTCACTTGTAATTGCACCATTGTTCATTATTTATCAATTATATAAACACTTTTAATTATGCAGTATAGTTATCTAACATTCCACTACATATTCGGTTTAAATTCTGTGATGATTGTAAACGTATGTACATATTAGTTTACAGTCATGAATAAAAGTTAATTACAAAGCACTCATTTAGATCCTTTTGACATTTTCTGGATGCCGAAATGAAAATTTCCACGTTATATAATACCGTAAATTACTGCTATTCATAATTATTGTCTGGCAATGCATGTTTTTAACTTAGTACGCATATTGCAGCATGATTGAACAGTAGAACTATCCTCATTTACGATTTTAGATTTATGAAATAAATTATCTCGTATCGACTAAACTCTTGCCTTTTACATTAGACGTGGAACGAAGGTGAATATCGAGCGTTGGCTGAATATAGCTGAATGATGTACAAGTATATTTCGTTTACAGAACCAGATCAATAATAGGCCTTAATCAATAAACAAGCTGATTAGAAACAACAGTCAAAAGTCTATAATTAAAATCGTTTTTGTGGATTATTGTTATTATGAAATGTGTTCAATTAAGGCACCACTCTAAAATGTGCTCGATTTTAGAAATGCTAGGTTGCCAGGATTGGATATTTGTTTATAATAAAGTAAATGACAAGTCGTTTTGCTATAATCCTCAAAGATGTTTATCACTTTAAAAATTTACTTACTTTATTTGTACTGCTGTCAGTCATGACATAAGAATGTGATATCATAAATAATAAACTTACAGTTTGAAATGAAACGTTCATGTTGTTCAGAACTATTTCAGATCAAATTCAGACAGAAACCTTTGCGTTGTTAGTTCTCACCGCACAACTTTGTGATATGCTAGGAGAGCATCATTTAGCCAATTTAATAACCGACACCTGACTAAAGAACAAGAGCTATCACCCTCATTCATGAGTGAAACATTTATTAGTTACAATATCCCATCATGCTGTTTATTCCAGTGCGTGATGTTTGGATTCATATTTTCGGGAACCTGTTGTTTACTAATTTCTGTTACGTTATAACGCTTTTGTACCTTTTGTTGCTTCCATGCAAATGACAGGTTAAAGGCACTTAGTTGTAGAATATTAACCACATAACTTTCAGAAATAATTCAACAGGAACAAACAAATCTGTAGAATATTCAGAGGAAAAAATTATTTCCTAGGATGCCCATCAAAGAAACTTAGTTGTTAAGGACACTATATAAAATACGCTAATCGTAAATATGGAAATGTTTGTTGTGAGCCACAGCTGAGACAAAGATTGATTCATAAATCGAGTAGAATTTCACAAATACCATTCGACGAATGGAAGCAACAATCATTTTTTTGCACACGATTTGTAGTGACATCAAACGTTCAATTACTCGGATAAGCTCTTTCTTCTAAATTTGTAAATTCATGCACGATAAATTCTAGATTTTTACATTATGCTGTGTAACAAGATGGATTTGATGCATTTTGTTATCTTTGAAAACTGTGACATTGACCAAAATATTTTGACGACTTGTCAGTACATGCTGTATTAGTGAACGTTACATTCTCGTGCTGACTGATAAACGGTAGTAGACATTAACTTCAACAGAGCGAAGATAAACTGATAGATCTGGATTAAATGACACACGATATATTTACCCAAGAAATCCGTGAAAGGGATCGGTAAGGAATGCAAAGGAAATAATACCGAAATATCTAGTGATAATTTGAACTGACAATATAGCCATTCAGAAGGTTAAGAATAGTCAAGAAAAATTGGTAGTATTCCAAAAAATTTTGGCAGGGTTTATATTGCATTAGTGACACTCACATGGTAATACTACATTTGTAGGCTGATTAATGATTATCGGAAACTTTATCATAAGCAACAAGCTAGTATAAATCATCTCACTCTTTGTTATCAATCTATTGATGTCGAAACTATACTGTCTAATATACACAGTGGGGACATTCATCAGTCGATACCTTTGCCAATACTGTTCACTTGAATGTACTTTTCATTCTGTAGTAGGTACAACCAATCACATAGAAATAGCAGATGCCACTGTCTTCATTCATCACTAACATGAAGGTAATTTACAGTACTCTCGTCAATTACCGGATTCTTGGGAGTGAGCAACACTTATCTGTGCCAATTTTGACTATTTTCTAAAATATGTTTACACCGAACTGCTCGGCAGAACATAGACACTAGTTAAATATTAAACACTGAGATTATCATAAATTAAATTTCACATCTGACTTCATGTATACACACAAGGTCCATTTTCTCTTCATTTACATGTTTACAGATGTTCACATATATGTATTGATATATACATGTTTGTATTAACAACCTGAATGACTAATATGATGTTGTTAATAGCATTCGGTTGTACATGGTCATTGAATGGAAATAGGGATAACGCGAAAATACACATCTTCGCATATCACGATTCGTATAAATTGACTGATTCACTGTATAAATCCAACTCATCAACTAGACATGTTTCGACAGTTGTTTAGTAGAGGTATTTTATCGAAACCTTACTATTCTTAAAACAATTTAATGTTGATAATTTACTTAAAGGTGTTGAAACTAGACTGTAAAATGTAACGTTGAGACTAGTTGATTCTCACTTGTGATTTACACTCTGTATTAAAGCTCTGTATTTAAAGTCATTTAATGTACTCATTTCAGTGAAGTGTTTTCGGGTAATCCTAGTGTGATTATCTGCTTCAGTGTATCTAGAAATTTAGTTATCACAGGAAGCATCTTCCATATCAAATCTAATAATCAACGCCCAGAATTTCGCTAATTGTAACAGTCTACATCCATTTACCTGTATATAATTTATAAAAGTGCAATACGTTAAAAGGAAGTGCATTTAGATGAAAATCTAGTGCTACTATTTGTTATATTCTTTAATCTGTTATCATATCCATTAACATTCAAGTCAAAACAAAAATACATTAAGTTCCACAAGATTGACGGAATGGTTATAGGTAATCATTTATGACGATTACTGGCTGATGTACTTTTGGCATATGTAAAACTCTAGATAAAGGTTCAGTAGGTAAAATACATCTTTGTATGAGGTATGTTGATGATATCTTAGTCGTTTCTGATAAACTTGTTGGTATAAACGAAACACTCTTCAAAAAGATATTGGTCTCTAACGTGAAGAAGAGAATAATGACCGACTTTCTTTCCTAGATAAAGTAATCAGTCGGAGAGAAGTTGGTTCAATCAAACGTATTATCTACATAACAAAAATGCGCGGATTATAACAGTATCAACGCTTTCACAGTAATTGCGCAGAAAGAAAAGGTTAATTAAGAGGTTCATTGATTAGGATCAAGTGGAATTGTGCTAATAACGTTTTTAAAAGCGATGAATTTCAGATAATGAAAGACGTAACGTAGAATGGATACACAAAACCGATTATTATTATCATTAAAATAATTTGTTGAAGATTCACTTGTTATGACTGTGAAACCTAAGCAGGCTATCATAGACTTGTAACTGATGATATGCTTGGAATTATGGATACTGAAATAGGAGTCAAAATCTTGACTGACCTATTTGTCATATAATCGGTCTTTTACTGCATACTTTGACGCAAATATTTCATCAAGAACTTGATAGGCATCCACCATATAATACATGGATGTGTTGAAGAAATAAAATTCTATGATTGTCAGAGAATTTGTAGAAGGTCGGAATGCAAAATGTGTCTATTTATAATATAACTATGAGCTGTCTAGACAGCGAAAATAGAAAGAAATAGGTAGATGAAGAAAGTCATTCACCTGAAAATAGAGATAACTATACAACAGGAGATTAACTTTCTGATTGTAGAATAAACAAAATGATCACTTACACTGGAAGTAAGTGTTGACGATGTTATCTAAACAACAACAGCAACAACAAAATGCACACAATGAAAACACCCAGCTCAGATTACACAACAATACTAGAAACACAAATGATCTAATCTCATCATGAAGAAAAATAAACACATTATTTTCTATTTGATGAATTCACATTCCATGAAATGTGTTTCATTACTGGTGTATATGTTCACAATAACTCATGAAGTGATGTTGACTGCCACTACTGTATGATAAATAATTCTTCTCAATAATGTTGATGTACGATGACATTTGTCTGACACTAATTGTCACAATTCACCTCAAACATCTACATGTTTCCATACCCATTGCTCAACAATATTTTGATTACATGTTGGGGATCTAATGAAATGTATTCGCTCGTCCAAGTCGAATTTTCTGATGCAAATAGACAGACGTAGTGGTCGGATAAACGATGACTTCATTTCCTCCTCATTTGATTATCATTTGCAATGCTGTCAAATAACCCACATAAAATTACAGTGAGATCAATCTTCTACGACTTAGTAATTGGTATTGTGAATGCTATTATTCTATTTCTACATTGGTTATCTATTACTATATGTGTGGATTTTTCACACAATTCATGTAACGATATTCCTTTACCTGTTCATAAATTAACGAGGATCATCATCTTGCACTGTCTAGAATTAATATCATTTTAATGAGAAACTGGAGTTGATTAAATCCGTCTTGTATGCTGATTATAATGACTTTAAATTTACTTTATTCAGCATGACTGTTTGGATAAGCTCAGAAACCTATTCATTTAGGGTGAGTTATGTTTAAACATTCTTAGAAGTTGCAATGAAACAATCATTAGATATCACCCAGTAAACTTGTCCAAGCCTCTTCATGGAAATAATTGAGATCAAGCATATTGAAGTCATATAGTAGCCGAGCGAAAGTGTTGGGATTTATTTATTCTTCATTGCCTAGATTTTTCAAATACGACTCAAATCTAATGTCTTCTCTGCAACTGTCGCCTAATCAATATCAAACTACTCATTCAGATTCGGACGGAGAATCGTACGAACCTTTTGACTGTTATGATGTATGTAATCAATCAATTCGCCATTGAACATGTTAACTAATTATACAATTTGAATATACTGACAGTCCATGTGATTCCGATAACTCTCTTATTATATTCCCTATACAATTGTGTGACTACAATTCACATGAATTAATTGTGTTCAGTGCACATATTTGGAATAATTATCAATTGCATAAGTAACTATTTTCGTTGTAAACTATTGCAATTCTGACTGACAAATTACATAATCATCGACATATTTTATGTGAAAATACATTTGAATACTCAATATGATAATATCTATTTCTGAAAATGGTTATCAATGTTTGATTGAATAATTCGGAATGAACTGAGCATCGATTTTGATTGTTCATAATAAATGAACAAATAATCTATTTATGACATCATAATGTGTATGAGGTATTATTTTTTGTCGATTCGCAACTTTCATTTAATACTCTTCTTCAGAGAATTCATGATCAAATGAAAGAGAGTTTAAGTTAAGGACGACATCAAATAACGTGTTTAATGGAAGCCAAGATCAAAGACCTATCTGATCGTCTTAAAGTCATATACTTTAAGAATGAAAAGATAGTGTGAACTTTTGTGAACAGAATCCGAGTGGATTAGGTAAAATCAACAGGTTGTAATGTGAGGGAGTAAAGAGAATTCACGGGTGTGTTTCTATTGTGCGAATAGTAAGGTGGGTTAGATGTGTGATTATTTCGGAAAACAATTCAGCTTAAATGAGCCAAAATACATTGTTTTACATTAGTCGCAGTTCGGTTTGGCCATTCGCAAATGACCTCAACTGCTCGTATCTCTGTGTATTTGAAGGAGTGTTTATAATTAGTAGATATATATAGGGATTGACACACTGTGTTCATGCACACATCCTGAGATCAGAAACAGAAGGTAAATCCATTATTCATAAATATATTTCACATCATTGTACTTCACCTACGTTGTGTAAACAGTCAATATGTTCAGGAATATTATTTCACTTTGATCATCGGACTCAACTCAATTGCTTATCATCCCCAAACAATCTGAGTGACCAAATGATATCATTTATCAAATTCTTAACGACATTGCATAGGCTATAAGGAATGTAAAGCTAGAAACAGCATTCTAACCTGACAGATTAACCTCTGAGAAATTCAAAGACAGTGGCCCAGTGTTACCATCAACATTAACTGAGATCTTGGCTAGAATCTGGTAACTGGACGTAATCTGTTTGGTGTTGAACACTAATCGTCCCAGTCTATATGAAATGATAGAAGTCCTCTTGTGACAATTACCGCGGAAGTAGTTTAGTGAATATTGCGTTTACAATATTGGTCTCAATAATACTTCAAAGCCTGACTGAAGCTCATGAAGAGCAAACCAGAGAAAACTAAGGTGGTTTCAGACGTGGACGTGTTTATGTAGACCGAATATTCACACTTTGCCAGATTCTAGAATAAAATCACACTGTTTCGACGTCCGACAATAGTTGTGTTCCTTGACACTTAGGCGGCAATTGATTCTGTCGATCATGGAATTATGTGACAATGTTTGTGATTGAAAGTCGTGTCAACGAAGTATATTAACTTTATATATGCGGGCTCAACTCGAACATCACTGGTCGAGTCAGAACTTATGGCAAACTGTCCTCAGAGTTGATTAATTCAAATGGTATTCGAATATGTTGCCTGCCTTACCCAATTTTATTTAATTCAAAGATTGACATATTTGTAGAGTTAACAAATTAGTTATTTGACTTTTCAGAGGTTGATCTATTTCCAGGTGACAAATTTGTTGACTTAGAATGTGCAGATTTTATGGTTTTACTGGGTTATAATGCTGACAAATTGCAGCGTATTTTGACCAAATCTAACATCAATATGTGCATGTTTGCGATGCTATTCTCCACATCCAAATGCGAAATGCTGCTTCAGGATTGAATGGATTCGACACCGAAGTCAGTGATAGTCGTATGTGTCGACAGTTTTACTTATCTTGGAAGTCACACTAGTCCTGACGGTCAAGTTGCCAATAAAATCTCAGCTCATAAACAGAAGGCCCGATCAGCTTTTGCCAGTCTACGTCAATTGCGGCAAAGACAAGACAACTGTCTATTGACCAAACTACGTGTTTACTGCGTAGAAGTCACATTCGCTTGTTTTTATCGAAGAGAATCATGGCTATTAAGAATATAGGATATTTGTAGACTTTTAGTATTCGATCATACATTTCTTCGAAGTATCGTTCGTTTTTCTAGGACTACTGAGTAAGTAATATGTTGGTTAGAAATAGAGAACTAAGAAAATATGACAAATCGATTGATGTAGTAGTGAATCCACATCAACTGAGGTGGTTAGAACATGTGTGACGTATGCCTGACCACCACCTACATCGACGAGAAATGCTGTCTGGTATAAGAGGAGGTTGGATAATGCTAAGAGTGGGTAAACCAAAACATTGCACCAGTCCATGATGTCCATGATAGTTGGGCTGAGCCATGTAAATAGGTGCGAAATACCTGACTGGGTTCCGTCTGATGATCATAACCAACGGTTAGAGACTTTAGGTGACATGGTTCAAAATCGTTGACAATGACTCAGGTGCATCCATTCCTTATCCTCCTCCAAATTTTAAGCTTATGAATTCATCATAATTTTCTGTTTACCGAACTATATGTATTTTTAATTCTACTTTTTGACCTCTAATCTTTTAAGTAATATTAACTTAGTCCTTACCTTTACTACTCTGTAATTGAATCTGACATTTAGCGGTTGTGATAGTCATTCTGTAACTATTAATACATCATGTGAGTGTTTAGAAATTTTTAGAGATGTGGTAAGTGAAGTGTTACATTCGAACATGAAGCTTAGGTCCTGGATTTATCTACTTCTCGTATGGTTGAGTTTGTGTCTTGTTTTATCCTGAACGAATTAAAGTACAGGCACTTATTACGACTACAGGTATTAATCTCTTATTACTTGATGAAGAAACATATTCAATCCAGAGGTTCTTATGTTTTTGACATTTCGACTATTGCTGCTACCTTGACATGGTAGTCGAGCTTGTCTACTGTGATAAACCACTCGGACTACAATTCAGAGGGGTGTTACTTTCGACATTTTTTATACTAGAAAATGGTGAGAATGGAAATATACTTTATATATATATATATATATATATATATATATATATATAATACATTTAATTAAAACAACAATAACCTCTTTCGAATGGGTCATGGGTGTCCGACCTCAATCAGTTGTATCTTGGACGCTGCGGTCACACAGCTAAATCATTAAATTCAACACTAACCAAATTTGCTTTCTAAGTATATCAAGAAGAAATATCCACTACTATATGAGGAACCAGGACTTAATAATCGCATTCATATACCTAACGGAATATAATATCGCCTTCTTAATCAGTTATTTTTTAATTCCTAATATTTCTTTCGCTTATAAATTCAAACCAGAATTCATTTTTCCAGCTTCCGCATGTGCCATCAGTGCCAACAGTTGAAGGCCCGAGTCAACTGAAACTACACTCCAAACTGCACAATAAAACCTTCTTTACTAGTAAACCGTTAATCGCGTTAGAAAATACGGCGAATTATCATCGGTAGTTATAGCTTCACTCATGTAGTGTCCGACAAGGCTACCCACTTTCCCTACTTTTGTTTAATTTCGCAATACGTTTATCGCTGGAAATCACAATCGTTATTTAAGTTTTTTGGAATCGGCCTCATATCATGGAGTTCAGCAATTCACTTAGAATACACGGATGACATAATCCTATGTGGTGAAAAACTGGAAAGATGAAGTGCCTTTTGATAGGATTGGGCAACAATGCAAGTAACTTCAAGATGAGAATACAAATTGCTGCTTCCAGATTGGTTCGTGTCAACCCACAAACTGAAAATGGGGAGTAAAATTGTTGAGCTCGCTGACTACTTTATTTATCTTGAGAATCTGATCAGCTCTGATAGATTAGCACCTGATAAAATCTCAGCACGAGCTCAAAAGTCTCGCTTCATGTATGCCAACTAACGTTGCCTACGGCACAGGACGTGTATACTACACAAAAAACCTTTCTGTCTGACCGTATGCATGTAAAATGTGGCCAGTAAAAGTCGATGGCAGTAGCATGTTATTGGTATTTGATCGTCGATGTTTTCAACACATCGCT
Source organism: Schistosoma japonicum (assembly GCA_025215515.1). Taxonomy (NCBI): domain Eukaryota; kingdom Metazoa; phylum Platyhelminthes; class Trematoda; order Strigeidida; family Schistosomatidae; genus Schistosoma; species Schistosoma japonicum. The sequence goes on from CM046064.1 coordinate 17,191,366, forward strand.
CGCGTTAACTAAGATCACCGGATAAGTGATAATGAAGCTAAACCCTGGGTATTAGGAAACGGTGTAAATCAGCCCATGTGGTCATAAATCTTTACTGGCTGAGTTGAGTGGGACATGTGTTACTTATCCCCAACCACTGACTACCTAGACGTGTTAGGATGACTGATATAGGATTAGGATGGAAGAAAGCTAGGGGATACCAAACAAAGTCAATGCATTAGCATGTGGAGTCACTGACTGCTGGTCTCAGCCGTATTGGTAGATGTAAAATACTTGATAGGGACCAGTACAAATTTAGTCACCAACACTTGGCAACTCTGCGTGATATCGCTCAGAATCAGTCAAAGTGACGGAGATGTAGTAAATATTTGTCCTCCCCTAAACTGAGAGCTTTAATATATATATTAGCTGTCTTCCCAGAAACTAATTCATTCTCCCTGGACCATAGTCTGTATATCCACCCATCTTTATTTTACTGTTACCATCATTCGAGTAACTGCTACTTCTACCGATATGGTGTGTTGCTGAGGTGTAATAACTTGGATAGATGTACACATGTGCTAGGTTATATGTTACTCATCTGAAAAGTAATGCTTCCTGGATATAATTTGAAATTACAACTATCCGACGAATAAACGAATTTGAAATTTGACTTCACATTAATTAGAAAACTACCAATTGAACCAAACATTCAGATACACCTATGACTCCTTGATATTCGTATACTAAAAACTGGCAAGAATGGAAATATATTTACTCACCATTCAGAATTAATAAATTTATTCTCCAATTTTACCTGGTTATCGAAAGTGGGTTATTCAGTCAATTTTGTGATTATTTTGAGTTACAAAGTGAATCCATATGCAAGAAGTGAAGATGATTTCAGCGTTTCAGCTAATTGACAGTTTAGTGGCTCGTTATTTGTTGTATGGCTCTCATTTTGAATGTTAAACTTACCAAATATTAGATATCACTTTATTTAATTCATGTTTATATGTTATACTACTGGTTAGTAGGTGAATCATTGTGTTGCAAAAATAATCGATGGATGTATTTGAGTGAACAAAATTAGTGATAATCAAGTAGGTTGTGTTTAATGAAATGAAAATATTCCTAACAGGCAACGGAATCACCCATCTAGCTTAGTATATTTGGTATTAAAGAAATTTCATATCATGTGTTGTCCAAATCACATTCCACTTTGAAAGTAAAATGAGTGAACGTCGAATACTGTTAATCTAAGTGATCATTTTGGTCACTTGTTACTCAAATCTCTACTGTTTCAAACGACTAACCTTCGGACACTTATTTACTACACAGATTCAGTTAAAAAATTGTTAATAATGAAAATACAGGACCGAATGAAAACCATGTGAGTCGTTTGATTTTACTAGCAGTCTTTGAATGTTGTTGTTAAGAATTAAAAAGATCACTACAGATATTGCAGAAACTAAACAATAAAATGGACTACCAAAATGTGTTAACTAACATGATCTGAAGATATTTTGAATGTAAAACGGTATAAAGTGAGAGATTAGATAGTAGCAGGAAAAATGCTGATTATTTGCACAAGTCCAAGAAAGCACGAGACACTATGTAAATGTATGCTTCTGAGGTAGCGTGAAAATCGAGGTTGAATAAGATTCTTTCACACGTACAGCTCCTGTTTTCTAAATCCACAGATGAAGTTTTATTAGTGCAAGTACAACTATTAATAACTACCTTTGATTATTTTTATTCACAATGCAGACAATTTTGAAGAACAGTTGATTAAAGGCGGTTTTCGAGCTGAATGGTAACTAATTTCTAATCTGTATTTGTCATACGTAGGCGTCGGTTGGACGCCATTAAATTCGAGAAACACTGAAACACTCTTTGGTTATCACCTGGTTAAACGATAATACAAAAAGAGCGATTATGTGGAGAAATTGAGGATGTGCGCTGCTGAAGAGTGTCATTGCTCCCTTGTGACAGAACGACGTCAATCTGTGACGAATTCAAATAGTGGATTTTTAAACAGTTTGATTTATATGTGTAATCCTCGTTTACATAGTACTTAAATACTTATATATCCATAGACCTACTACTTTTTTTCAACAAATCAGAATCATGCTTGTAAACATCTTACATATGCAAGTTAACATTTGTAGGTTTCTATTTACCGTTAGTATCCTTCACTGTGAAATTAATTCATTTTTGATATATGGAAAACAAAAATTACTCTATCAACTTAAAAGGATCCAATTATTCACATTATCTCAAAGCAGTTCGGTCTAAATTTCATAAAGAATTTGGAAGATAAATGAATTCAGTCCACTTTCTGTAAAAAACCAATATCTAGGTTTCGTGCTCTCCTAACCAACCAGATCACGTAGTTTAATCGAGAACATTTTGTAAACAGGTATATGTTGTATTTGATACAGTCATCTCCACGGAAGCTATACAGTGAACATACCAAATATACTAACTTAATATTATTAGGTCAATGAATTCATTCGCGATACGAGAAGTGTTATATGTCACGAGAATACTGTATTTTCCCTGTTGGTTTGTTATACGTACATTTAATAAACATTTCAAATACCTCAGTCGTCTTATATAATAATATAACACTCTGTTCAGAAACAAGTTCTGAGTACGTTCAGACTATAATTAGCCTATTGGTTCTGTTCTTAAACCCCTGTTATTATGAAAGCTATTAACATAAACACATCGATAACTGACTGCATCCCTATTTTGCCTATTAGATTAGCATGCTATGTGTGAAGTAAAGTGATGAAGACTGGAGCGCTATTTCTGTAATTTTTCACTCACTTCTTTGTCCTATAATATGTGTCATTATCTAGTGAAATGGATGAATTCTGAACATGCATTCAACGATTACTATTTGTGGCGAGCATTATATCCAATAACTCCCTATGTCAAAAATGTCAAAATGTTAGTTTTGTCAAAATGAGCTGTTTGAGGGGTGATGCACTTGACAGTGACACTATTCTCAAGACTTCAAGAAGAAACGCCTTCCATTAATTTGTTTGTAAATGACTACATGATTTTATAATGATTGTTTACTTATAATGTTTCGTGTTTATTGCAAATAAACAATAAAACGCTATCACAATTATATTTTTCTTAATATTCCTACTTTACAAAACCCATCATCATGTCATTTCTATCTTTTATTTTAACTGAAGTAAATTATGGAGGAAAGATAATAATTTACAAGATACATTCAGAGACAACTTTTGTTTACATTTTATGTGAGTGTATCTATGATATTTTATCACTCATTTATAACTACTTTAATATGAGAAGGTTTTTAGCGAATAAAGGTGAATTTTGTAGGTGACAATTTCTTAAAATGTAACATCATTTTATAGTATCTGCTTTGTAACATTTGCTGTATAAAGTATTATTTCATGTTCAGATAGGAAGAACTGATTGACCAGCTTCTAACGATAACTATTAAATGAGTTCATCATGTATATTCAACGCGAAAGTTAAATGTTGCACTTAATATCACTAAACCGAGTTCATTTATCCAACACGCACCTTTATTGACTATTTATAAATTAGAATTTTTCGTTGTTAGCTACGATTGTTTGGAAACTACGTATCCATACTCCACGAACAGTTACAGTTACCAAACACTTAGTTGGTCAGCGACTAACGCGACCGAGTTTGTTTTGAATAGACGAACATCTTGTATCGGTGCAATAAGTGATAGGTTGTAGTTATATTCTGTGAACAAGTTTTTTTATAACACAAAATTTACACTCAAATTGGTGATCACATTCCTACTTTAAGTAAATGAATATTTTAAAAAGAAAAATTTCTTCCTTGATAACCATAAGTAAAAAGTTTTGTCTTATATTTGATACTTGATTTAACGACATTTAATTAAAGTGTTTTCTCTGTCCCAACGGGTTATGAAAACTCGGTTCAAAACTCTGCCGAATAGTTAGCTTCTTATGAAAATTCAAACATCTGCATTTTCTTATGAATTCTTTGCACATCACTTAATTAAGAAGTTTTATTGATGTCTATAGATGTCTGCTAGATGATTTAAACATTTTCACTTTTCCCATTTGCAGATTCAACCGTTCATTATTTCGTGATCATTATTGGCTCTGTCTATATGCATCATTTGCCTAGTGTATTTTATAACATCTGTTCTTATCATTATAGGGAAGTATAATATTGTACCATAAGTTACATATTGTAATTGTTTGTTATTAATGCTGACGAATGATAAACTCTAGTGCTCATAGCATTTCAGTTTTCTTAATTATTCATTTTCACCTCTTCAGTCGACTTGGACATTTTGGCTAAAAATATATAACAGGCTGGTTATCTGATTTTGGTGTAAAACTAGGTTGCTACATCCAGCGCCTTGTGTTCGTTAACCAGTTTAATAACAGATTTTTTTTAAAAATTATTTTCAGTAAAGTTTTCAATTTAATCCTCAAACTTCATTATATTTATAATTTTATATAACAGGTTGAAAATCGTTATAATCTCGGAAATAAACTATAAAGGGTTTTTTATATGTCGTTTGTAACTTAGGTAAATTTTGTAAATATGCAAACGGTCACTTTCAAGGTTAATTGTAGCCAGCATAAATGTGAAATCAAATTAACAAATATATAAAACCATTTCAAGAGTCTTTAGAGAAAAAATTCAGTTCTTATGCAAGGATCGTTGTATGAGAAATCGCAATTTACCATTGTCAATTATAATGAAGACAGTAATACGAAAAGATTCTTTTAAATGCTTTGATTCAGTTATTTTCTAAAAAGGGTGATTAAATTTAAAGAGGTGAAATATCAGAAAGTTAAAATTCGCTACTCATTTGGACTTTACGAATATATTATTTATTACAAGCTTGATTCATTGAGTATCTACTGCAATGACATTTGTAACATTAACAAATAGCTTACTATTCACATTCCGTACTATGTGTTTGTATCTATGTTGTAACGTGTATTAGACGCAAAATTTCGAAAGTGTTATAAAGATTGACTTCAGTCTGTCATATAGTTCTGACCTAGTAGTTCGTCGGTACTAGTTTACTTCAGAAAGTTGAAAGATATGTTGTAAACCATAACAGCACAATCGTGGACACCGACGATGAACTAGAAACCACTTAGAAAAAACAATCCTTCACAAAATAAACCAAACGATCCTATAATAAATTTAGTAAAATTATTAATAATTCTTCCTTTGAGTTACCCTTATGATATATTAGTTACTTATTTCCTAGTCTGTTGGTTGTGGTCTATTAATACAGTTAGCAGCTTACACGTTTATTTATAAAAGCCAGCATACAGATTTACATTTGACATAAATTTCTATAAATCCTGACATTAAAAATAGGTAAACAAGTAGGTATGATTCATTGGCATGGATCTAGGCCTAAAACTCAATTTCTAATGATGAAGACAGTAAAGTATACGGAGACCCTACTTTTGTTTCATACTCTGTTAATGATATCTAATTTAAAAGAACATTCAAGTTGCGTTTAGACTTCTAATAATGGTGCGACGTGAATTTTCCTAAACGTAAATTATTTTTCACTGTTCGCAACTAGAAGTGCCTTATACCTGTCAAATCACTCCTTTTAAAATTGTAATTGTAGTTTTACACTGTCTCAATTAAAGGTTTAAGGTAGCACTATTCTAACTAATAAACCAAATTTAACAAGTAATACTGAAAAATAAGGGAATCATAATTCGGTGTTATTGCATTACAGTATAAAAACTTTTGGTGCTTAGAATTACCGGTGTTCGGATGGCCGTATGTTTAGTGGCTAGCTACGGCCTAGTTCTATGATTATCAATAACAATTAAATGCACAGCACTATTTTTCATTTCCATTATGTAGATGGTCAGACTGGTGATTACAAAGAGAGATTCAAAAGATTACGTATGCATTTTTATATCACTTAATATGAGTGCATCATTTCACAGAAATTAACATTCTTTGTTATTTCACCAATAATACTTAGAATCCTAACTATGCCAGTCGAAGCGCAGTAAAAAACCTAGTAATGTGCTAACCAGTTTAGACTAATCTGTCAAAACGACACAGAAACCATTAGAATACGACCAAAACGCAGTGCCGTAGTGATATTTGAAAACGAAATGTGGAGCAGACGCAATATATTTTTATGTATTAAGATACATTCATAAGATATGAGGTAAGTAAATGCAAATAAAACGATTTCATCAGATAGCTTTAGTAAATAATATAAACGATGCACACACAGTTAGGCAACATAACTGAAGTAACATGGAGAAAATATCTTAAAATAAAGTTATAAAAAGTATTTACCTCATGACCTCATAAAGTAAAAGTTTCTAAAATAAAAGGATACAAAGGATAGATTTTTATTTGTAATCGTGTTTACTGAGGATAATTCAAACGGAATTAATGCATTGTTACACTCAATTTCAGTGAAATAACAGAATCGGAACTGTAAGTGTTAGCATAATAAAAAAATCAATAAGTACAACATGCTGTTGGAATAAGCTATTAGATAATGGCATCAGAACGATCTGAACCTCCCATAAATCACAAACAGTAGTATTTCACCGCCAAATTCGTGTCTGCTCCAACAGACTAGCATAATATTGTATTATTATAATCAGATTCTCGATTAGCTTGAATTTATAGCCGTTAATTAGGGAAAACGGTATTTGATGGCAAGAAAACAGTTGATCGGGATCAATCAATAGTAACTTAGTGACGAAATTTGCGATGATCCTTTTTAGTGCTTGATGAAACCATGCAGTAGCATCAGTTTTAATCAGTTTAGATTTTTCCAATATTCAGAACGAATCGTCTCTTCTTTCAGAATCGAGTCATGAAAACATTTCAACTCTATATCACGAATCGATGTGATTTCAACAACCATTGAAACCAGGAAATAATTTAAAGCTGTTTTGTTTTCGTGTACGACTTTTCAGCAACGCTCACTCAGGACCTCATCATACTGTTAATGAAAAGTTCCACACTAGGACAAAACAGTTGTCAAGTGCTTCCTGATTTTTAATTGATGCTTAAATCAGATCAATTCGTGATACCAAATTAGGATTTTTTATACATTTTTATCCGCATGATTTCATTGAAGCTTACTCGTAATTCGATCCACTTAATCATGGCACTTACGAACACTTCCAACAACTAACAACTGTTCTAGAATTCGGTTCCACGTTTAACAGTCTAATCTATTATGCAGTTCATCCTACTTACTCTAATTTAAATAATCATTTATTGTCATGTTTTGCCATATTTATTGTGAGCATATTGCATAACTTAATCAGAATCCAAATGTAGAGTTATTATAGTTCTGATTGCTTGTAATTCACGTTTACTCAATCGTGAATAACAAATGTCAACTACTTTTGTCGTGCTTGCATGATCATCCATCATTAATATATGTTGATATAATAAATCTATTCAGTTGATATCTAAATCTCATCGATGACATAACCAGTAAACTTCGTTCTAAATAGACTTACAAATAATAACAGTAACATACCATTTTAACCCACTGACCAGTACTTTTACTTGTATTTCTATAATTGAACATGCAAACATGGCAACAAAATGACAACATAAGGGTGTTTCCTGTTTAACTCACATTTCTTAATTATGTAGTGAATTAAAGTTAGCTTCAGATGTAAGGAAAATACGTAAACTGATCTGAAGCAGTAGACCTAAGACATTTTCAACTTCATTCCATATAATCGAATTTTGTTTTTGTTATGCTCTCAAATACAACGTTAAATTAATTGATATTATCACTGAGACAAAAGCCTGACTAAAATATAAAGAGCGCTCAAGTGTAGCATTACAAAGAATAAAAAATACATACATCTTTTCTACTAGTTTTCTCCATAGTTCAGTAAGCAACAAGAAAAACTTTGAATAGCAGCAACAGTTTCTCCCACTCACAAAACTCAAACGTCAAGAAAAAGTAAGGGTCAGAATTTTTTATGAAAGCAACATTAACGATTCGAAAAATAAATCCACATAGACGGACTAAGTTTTGCATCAGTTACTGGATACACATAAACAGACCTCAGTATTAACTTAATAAAACGACCCATTCAAAACCCAAACAAAATAATGGACGTCTAAATAAACTGAGCAGATGACAGAATTCAGAATAAGAACCATCGTGAGATAGGAGTGGAAAAAGAGTGATACCTTTCTCTCTAAAAGTGAATGACTCTAAGAAATTGCCACGATTAAAGGTCGTAACCCGATATATATTTGTAGCGGACGTTTTGGATGTTATAACTTTTCCAAGGAACTAATGTACACTTAAATATCTCCAGGTTAATAAATTCATAAATCAATGATATTTAGAGTTTAGTCTACAATGTAATCACATTTGGAGACAAGAACATTCTTCCTTCGAAAATCTCCATTGAGATTCGATCTTGAAGTTATTTACTAAAATAACTTTTATGCATAGTTCGAATTTTATTTTCACAATCTATAGCTTTATTCGTATATAATCATTTGCTTAAAATGTGACTTACTTATAAGTAGCACAAGTGAAAACAACAAACTAAGTAAATTCACTAGGATTTATAACCAACAGAGGATTTATTAAAGCAGTTCCATAAATTATTATATACCATACAAATTTGACCGCTTTAAAGGAGTGCTGTTTTTTTATTTTCTTTTATGCCAGCTATATTTTAAATAATAATAAGTCCTTATTAAAATTCATTGACAAATCAAGTGAAATTTCATAATGCATAAACTCTTCAGTCTAGAATTTTAAAAGATCTTGATTAAAACACTGAATATACACATTAGTATGAAATAAAATTTTAAACATACTAGTAGCCATTTATCATTGAAAAAAAACCATAACTTGAAGTCTTTGTATTTGAAAATAAACACTTATTTCAGTTTCTTATCATAGAGTTGGAAAAGAGAAGAAATTAGATTAAAATACATAACACATCAAGGTGGTATCATTAATTGAATGGTAAAACATAAGGCTCCATCTACGCCTACATCATATGAATAAGCTAGCGCTTTACTCGTCAAATTTATTTTTACCAACTATTTTATATCAGTTTTAGGTGGTTACAGTTTTTTAATAAGCATAAAGTGAAAAGTTAACTTGATACAAAGAACTTGATACATTAAACCTATGCTTATGTGCTTTGATATATAAACAAATCAAAGTAGTAGGATACTAACCATAGCAAAGATTTTTCATGAGTGAACGAAATAGGAAATGCAGATTTAAATATCCGGAAGGAGACAGCTGTTATGTTGAGTGATTAAAGAAGAGTAACAAACTGTATTTTGGAGAACTATTTTAATTATTTCGGTTGTCAGTAGTGTAAACATTTCAATTCTGTCATTGCTAGGTTCCTCTTACTCTATCCTCTCGTTTGGTGTATTTACTATTATTATATTTTTTATTACTATGAACTACAGTTAATTGGTTGTGTACAAGTTGTTCCTATCCACTACCACTATTTCTTTTGTTCCGTATTTATGTTAGATTCCTAATTGATGTGCTATGTGGTCAGGCTTTATGTATATATAAAGGGATGTATGAAGTATAATTCGATTCTGTCTGGTTGGTCTATCATCTTGTGTTTGTCTCCGACTAGGAACTCAGTGAGCATAGGACAGCGGCGCATTAATCGACTAGGCACGCCCAACTAATGTTCGATAGATCAAATAGTTTTTGCGTCATTACAATAACAAATAATTGCACTCGAGTCTGACTTTTGTCTTATACCACTCTAATCATAGGTGACGGCTGTCGTGTAAGCGCATAGCCTAATCTGAAACTAAGCCACTTAGGTCTAGTAACCAATATCTACTTCTTAGACGAATAATATACCTTGAAAGCCTTTTAGCCTCATTCAATAAAATACAATTTTAAATAAACTGAGCCTATACTTTATATCCATCTGTTTACATATATAATCTATTTCGCTTTTATAGTGAAGGAACTTTATTGGCATGCTATTCCGTCATATCACCTGTAGTATATTTCACTTAAGTTTCATAGCCTAGTATATGTATATTAGGTTTGTTGACCTTGAAATTTATTTGATGCCTGAGATCAAATCAGTGGTTATTTTCTTGCTCGGTAACCAGCTTTTCATACCTTGCAGTAAAGCAGTTCATGTAAAGAAATCAATATAATGGCTGAATAGAATACTTTAAAAAGTTAGGGATGCTTCGTTATATTGACTTTCCTAGTTGTTATCTCTAGAGAGAAAAACTACCTTGCTTCTCCTCGAAATTTCGAAACATTATTACTTGATGTAGGACAAAGCGTCCATATGTCGGTGTATTTAAATAATCGTGCCGGTGAATGCGTGCCAATTATTTCAGCTGTTAGCCGATTAAAGGCGCTATTTTTTTTATTTAAAACTGGATTTCGTGTACGTCGGCTACGATGTGACTTGTTCTTTATTCCAACCACAATTCAGAACGCCTTCTCAGCGAAAATAAGAAAACTCTAGTAGTCACCTAGTTAATAAAAATGAAAAAATAACTAGTTCATTTCTGTTGCTTTTCAATGTTTAGACAAACTACTGAATTTAATTAAGTGTATGCATAAATCACTAAACGAAAGAAAGAATTACAAGATAAAATTAACCTGTCCATGTCAATTTCTTAACACAGCGATCGGTTGATTTTTGGCTGATAGACGTTTCTTGAGTAAGATTACCCTTATGAAGAGTTGCATAATCAACCAATTTTATCAAACAATATTATTAATTTAGAGACGTGATTGGTCGTATATGAAAATAAATGTTTTTATCTGATTGGTTATTAATGTTTGTATCAGTAAAGTTTGTATTCTCTTGATTAATTTTTACCAATAATTTCGTACAGTATTACTCTGAAAAGTTTAATAAATAACTTCTTAATGACAAATCCATGATGAAATTGAAAACACAAACCATACAATATAGAGCTCGTTAAATTAAAATTTCATCACCCTACTGGGAAAGATACGTTTTCACAATACTTCTTAAGAATCTGAAGATATCCATCAATCAGCACATTATGAAAAGTTGTCAACAAACTGATTGTACACTTAACATAATCCAATACACAAACAGAACAAACCAAAGTGATAGCATTAGGCTGGAATACCTAACAAAATCCTGGATCCCATGGAAATCAGTTGTAAACTGGGCGATATCATTTTTTTTAGTTTTAGCCACCGGAACTATATTTTTTGGAAATCTTTTAATAATTCTTGCTTTCATAACAAATAATCGTTTAAGACGTATAACAGATCAATATATTGTTTCGCTTGCTGTAGCTGATCTACTTGTAGCAATTTTAGTGCTTCCACTGGCGATTGTTCGTCAGAACCTGGGTTCTTGGCCGTTTGAATCTGATCGATTATGTCAATTTTGGTTGTCTGCTAATATTGTTCTATGTATGGCATCTATACTTAATTTATGTTGCATTTCCCTGGATAGATACATTGCTATCACTCATCCGATGAAGTATTTTATAAAGCGTACTCGTCTTACAGCCTCTGCAATGATAGCTTTTGCTTGGATATTACCACTTATCATAATGCTTCCGCCTATTGTTGGTGGAAATCAACATACGTTAGGACCTGGTTCATGCCATATTACATACAACAAAGCATATAGGATATATTCTTCAATAGCAGGATTCTTTGGACCATTTCTACTAATTGCCTACGTTTACCTACGGGTGTTTATCGTCATAAAACGTCGTTTAAAAGTTCTAAACGGTACAAGTATTAAATCACTCTCACAAAAAAACTTTAAATCTAATATTGAAACGATATCCAAGCCACGTGCAGTAGTTACGAATCTGAAACACATTTTTGAAAATATTAAAAAAAAGGCTATCAGGAATAATAATGTGCAAAATCATTCAAATGAATCAAAGGGTATTTGCTTATATAGTCGTTGCAAATTCCAATCAGATGAATTTCTATATAATCACATTTTTAGAGACGATCGACTCAATCAAAAGCAACTTACTAACTGCTTTGAAAATGATTTTTCTATAAAAATACATGATAATCATGACGATCTATTGAATGTTAAGATAAACAAAAAGGACAGCAAAACCTCTATAAAAATTTTGGATTACTTTCAAATAAATTCCACTCAATCGGCCAATCGAACTACAAAAGTAATACAAATATTACATGTTTCAACACCGGAGAAAGAATCGCAAAAGTTGAATAGAAACTGCTTGCCAAATTTTTCACTAATCAACGAATCGAAACAAATTCTTCATCAAGATCAATATAATAGAACTTTTAAAAAACCGGAAATTGAACAAAAGGACAAACACTTCCTTAGTTCTCCAAAGTCACTTACATCGAATCATCAAGAAAAATGTCTACACTTAAAATCTCTACCAAGCTTGAAAACAGAGTACGATAAAACGAAACTGCCACAGAAAAATATAATTTATTGCCGACACGACCAATTAACATTCCACAGAGAACAAAAAACAACACGAATTTTAGCTGCAGTTGTTGGATGCTTCACACTATGCTGGTTCCCATTTTTTATCTACATGATTGGTGAAGCTATATGTGATTGCCAATATTCTGATAGCTTATTAACATTCGTTACATGGTTGGGTTATTTTAACAGTATTTGCAATCCATTTATATATGCATTTTTTAATAAAGAATACTCCAAAGCATTTAAATGTATCCTTCGTGTGAATAAGTGGAACATCCAAAGAAGAATAAATAAATAACTTTATAATTTAAGTGGAGTTTTGTTTTTTTTGTTAGGAAGACTATCATATAGATATTTTTGATATAACAGTAGGTTGTTTACAGAACAACCAGGCATTATAGAGATTACTAAATTACAGTTTTTCATCACGAATTGTTTTGAGTTGGGTGACTACTAAAAACAATGAAGCACTGGATACCTGTTTCTTCCGAGTGTGAGCCCGATAAGGATTCAAGCCCATCCTTTTCAGTCTTTTAGGTGAATGATTAATCATTAGACCACTAAGTCGGAATTCAAAGACTGATATTTCTAACTTGACCGATTTAAGATATATTTACTCAACTGCATCCATATTTACAGGTGAGTAACTGCCTTGCACCTCATATGGTTGAACTTCTCTAATCACATGTCATTTGAACATCAAACATTTCCTAAAGAATTTAGTGACTAGTGAGCTGATACTGATTATTACTAGGTTTCGTGGAGATTGTTAAATTTTAGAGTGGTTATAGTAAACCTACTTTGTTAATATGAGATGCAGCGGCTGATACGTGTTGTATGATTTCATGCGATTACGGAAAAAATATCTGTTTCCTTTCATTTAAAACCCTAGTTACTGTTCGAACTATCTAAGCCTAGTGAATTGCTTAAGGCCGATGATTTGGTTGTGTTTAATCTATGGTTACTATTCTATGCAATAATCTACATGATATAGTGATATATTTTTACATGGCATAAGTTTTTCGTAGATTGAAATTATTATTATAATTTATTATTCACAACAAAGAATATTATTTTTATAACAATTTTGTGCATCAAGTATACAAGACTGTGATGCATTTAAAGCTGCATACTTAAGTGAATCTTTTAATTGAGATGTAATTTTAGGTGTGACGTACCTAGTGACATATTAATACATTAAGTGGAAATACAGTAAGAAATTTACATTTTTCCAACTTAACAGAACAGTTTACCAGCTGTGCCCATTTCTTTGCATTCATCAGTTTAGCTTTGTCCAAACATTTCCACTTATGGAGACTCATTTACTAAGGCTCTTTGGATCATACGTACACAAACCAGATGTTCCATTATGACCAATTTTAGATATGTACAATTTCATTAATCATAATATAGTAAAATGTTTGTAAATATTCTAAAGCCTCTTCATAGACAAATTGCAAAATGTAGCGTTAAGAATGTATTTCAGTTTGTTGACGAATTCAAGAATATGAACGCTCGAGGATTTACAATATTGTTTTTAGATGCAACATCATTATTCACAAAGGTCCGACTAAACGCAATTGTCGAATTTGTATATAAACAACCTGAGAAAAATGTGGTAGTAACTATAATCTCTATTAGGGTTATTAAAAAGTTACTGTTAAAATATACCATAAATGTGAATTTTACATTTAGTAGTGAAATCTATAAACATGTGGATGGATTAGCAATTGGTTCACCTCTAGGTCCCGCATTGGCTGACGATTTCCTAGACGAATTAGTAAACTTTCCACTAAAACATTCAGCTAATGAGTTCACGTTCTACTATCGATGTACGGATGACACACTCATAATTTTTAAAACTAATACAGCGTTATTAGAAGTTTAATAAAGCAAATTTAGTCATCAGGTTCACAATCAAAGAAGAATATGGAGATAAAATAGCCCTTTTAGGTATTCTACTAGCCAAAATAGTTGATTGGTCAATAAGAAAAAACCTGAACAGCAAAACTACATGCACATTTTCTTAGTTTCATGCCTTTGCAGTGCAAAAGAAATCCGATCAAATCACTTAGCTATAGAACAATAGCCATATAATTCACGGATACTGTAGTAAAAGAATGGAACATCTTGTGCGAAACACTTAAAGAAAATGGATATCTCAAGGTGCTTGTTAACAAGTATATTACAGAAATTTAGTGTAGAAGCAGTCTAAACTGTGTGTAATTAATCACTGATCACGCTCCATCAATTCAGAGGTTACGCTGTTAGTGAAATATTAATTTAGTAGGTACGTGGAACATTTCAGAGAACGTTTAACACAAGAAGGTTAAGATTAATATTTTCCATGTGTTCAAAATGGACACCAAAGCTGAAAGACAAATTGCCTAAAATGGCCACCTCTTTTACATTTATAAATTTGATTGCTTCTGGGGAGCAGCTTACACCGGTACGTTGTTCTTAGAATTTACATTTTCGAATCCGCGAATACTTTCTAACGTGGCTCAGCACTCAGTCAATAGCTCATTACTTGCTCATTTGGTTGAAACGGAACATACTGCGAGTGTCGACTAGTTATTTTCAACAATACACCGTCTTAACAACAGCCTATTGAAGTTAGTAAGACCCAATTTTCCTCAAATGGTAGAAGCGATAGCTATTTAAACTAAAAAGCCTGAATTCGGCTTCTAAAAGAATTATATTCACGCGTTTTTTGCAATGGCTAACATCACACCAAAGAAATCATTAACCGTGCGCCAACTCACTTTAATTAACTTATATATCAATTTTCCCCTTTTGTATCTTCATAACTTTTGTTCTATATTGAGATATTATTGTTGTTACTACTTATATCTAGACATTATTACTAATATTTATCTTATAATAACATGAAGAATTTAATAAATAGTCACTCTATTTTATTATTTCATATCATTTTATACATTACACTTAGTTTTCCTTTGTCCAAACATTTGTTTTTTTTCGATTTGTATTCACATCGCTGTTGTACAATCCACCCACCAATATGTATTTATTCTTATGATGATGATTATGATTACCCCTGACAGTTTCACTTGACGCATCAACTATGAGTTTTGACAATAACAACCCCCTAGATTCATTAACTATGATATAATCTAAACCTTATTTTCACCTTTAACTTGGTTATTCACTTTGGATTATTAATTTGGATTTATAAGTATAAAACTTGAAGAGAATTTGTCGACAAAAATATTCCTTGTCCATAACTGCCTTATGCTAACACAAATAGGATATTTTAAACTATTTGTAGCATCGTTCTAGTATACATGTATTACCATACGAGATGATAGTACGCACTAATAAACATAATCAGTCTTTTTGAACTGATAGATAGTGAACATTGGGCTGAGATACAATAAGTGTTTTTTTATCGTACATCATAAATCGAATTATTCTGAATACAACGTTTTGACTTCACGTTCCATCCTATCGGATACTTGTCAGCCGTACTTTCGTTCTAATATTGTTGTTTACACCATAATTCTAGGTACCAGATAAAATCTAACTTTAATCACACTTATAAATTACAACTAGACTGAAGCAGCTCACTCAGATACACACGTAGAAACAGTAAATAATTAATTTCTGTTTATAACAGTATCAACATAAACATGCTTGGCTTATAAATTAAATAAAAACAGACTACTATTTGCGAGTGTTTTGTTAATCATAAGATAACCTTATTCACTTATCATCTAATAAACAAAATATATTTTATTAGCAAAATTAGCATTTAACGTTACAGAAAGATATCTACCGTAAACTTTAGTGGGTTGAGATTATACTATTTGAGAGAAACGCATAACAAATATAACACATATCATCCTTCAAATGGTTACATTATTAAATGTAAAATGTAGAGATTCATAAAAGAGTATGACGTAGAAACTCTAAATAATTATAATTGGGATTATTGAAAATTGTGGAATGTTAACTTTATATCACCAATTAGTCTGAATTAAACGATCAATAACGACCAGAAAACACTGGATAGCTACTTTGTCCTAGTATAAGACTCTACATTTACGAACCCACTAGGAACCAAGCTAAAACCTCCTGGCTCCGGGCAGAACGCTTTACAATTAGACCTCTAAGCTGGCTCCCAGCGACTGATAATTTTAACCAATGGAGTCCAACCAAATTGGGAGTGGGGCACTTACCCACCGATGGTAATGAATAAGGTCATGCAAATGTGCCGTAATTTGACGGGGTTAGAAATACCAACCACTGGGAACCAGCTTAGTGGTCTAACGGTAAGGTGTTTGCATTGGAGCCAGATAGTCCTAGGTTCAATCCCTGGTAGGTTCGTGGATGCACACTGCTGAGTACTCTACTATGAGGAAACATATATCCAGGGCTTTTTGGTTGTCTAATCCAGACCAATTCGTGACACCAAACTAAATAACTAATTAATATCAGTGAGCCAATTCCAAAATGCTCTAGAGGCAGTTATAACAAAATAAATGCAAACAGGTCATATATGATCGTTGTAATAACAATGAAACGAGGGTATTGCTCGTTTGGTTTACAATAAATTTTTAATAAAATAGAAAGAAGATTTTCACTAGTTATTTCATGGTTGACATTTATTTTGAATTTATGAAATGTAAAGAAATCATTCAAGTGAATACACTAGAAATAAATTTCAATCTTCTTAACAATTAAAGACTACAGAAGAATTGATATTGGTTGCTAATATTAAAGCTGCATGAGGTTAAGTCAGTTATAACACAATTAAGACATAAGAAGTAAAGAAACATTCCTTAACAATTATCTTTTCATTAAAGCTCACACTTGTATGCATATTTAACTTACAAATGGAATAAAATCATCACCAAACAAGTGGTGATTTGTTAGGCAATAATACCACAAATTCAAAAGTATTTATACAAAATAATTACGAATAATTAAGTAGTTAAAGCATTAGAGCGAATGAGATAACTATAGTTTTGGAATGGTTTGAATGGTTTATCAAAAAAGATTATGTAATATCCTACGAAGAGATTGATGAAGTTGTGACAGAAAATTTAATGATCAAGATTGTTAAGTAATAATCAAATTAACATCATCTTTATGCAAAAACAATAAGTTCACTTTTAAGAAATCAGCTTATAATACTAACTACTATTCATTTTACGAATTTTATCTTATCAGTTACTCCAACTTAACTGCATAATTTTTATCCGATTTCTATAATATTCATTTCCAACTCTAATTAATAAATTATTAACTAGTTGTGATTTTACATACACCTCTATTTATTACCAGTTTTAAAAGATTGTAATTATTGTATTGAAATTACGTTTTTATGTATGCTATATACAGCAGTGAAAATGAAATTGCTAAAAAGAGATGTCTTCTTTGAACCAAGTTGTGGTTTTAGGCGTTTTAATGAATGTTTCCACTTTACTGAGAACATGGGAGTTACGGAAACAATCAAAGTGTTGCTGCGTAGATAAGTCCAATTTTAGAAGGTTGGTGTTGATAACTCTTGCTGTGTGTAAATAATAGGATTCAGCAAATGGATTCAAAAAAGCTTCTTACGTCTACTCTATGTTTCCTGTCAATTAAACGTACATGTGTGGAGTTCTTTGCTTGTCGTAGGCGTCCCTTGCTTAAACATCCTGAATTATGTTTGGAAATTTTGTGAGCTGACTGGTCGAGTCGTGTATCCAATGTAACTAGTTCTAGTTGATCTGGTATGTGCAGATGGATGAGGTGAATTTAGAAAATATGTTTTGTTTCTTCTTTTTATGATGCGTAGGATAAAATAAGCAGCTTGGTTGCTGTAAACGTCTTAAGTCAAGTTTTTCTTATTTGTTAAGTCATACTTTCACTGATGTTATTCTCTAACATTATTAACTGACACAGCACTACTTGCTAGGTAATGGATTTATTACTACGGTGTTATATAAATGTTAGTGTTAAACTATGCTTAAAAATTGATTAAAAAATGTTGTTTTGTTCGTTCTTGGTTTTTAAATGCATAGATGAAAATTTCTTAACTATTACACAATTATTATCTCCGTTGATCCGATTGGTGCTCATATTTGCAAACCGATCAATCAAAAATGTATCTCGTTAACAACTAGAAAATTTATTTCCTTAATCAATAAAATTAGCCAATTAATCAATGCCTGTTACCCCATGAGCAGCATAGACTATCGACAAGAATTCCCCAACCAACTCTGTCCTGAACTTTCCTTGCCAGTCCTTCCCAAGTGCACTTCAGTCTCTTCACGTCTGACTTCAGTACCCAACGCAGTGTATTCTTGGGTCTCCCTCTTTTCCTATGACCTTCAGGGTTCCATGTTAGTGTTTATCATGTGACACAATTCAATGGTTTCCTCAGTGTGTGTCCTATCCACCTCTAGTGTCTTTTCTTAATTTCTTCTTCTACTGGAAGTTGATTTGTCCTTTGCCATAGGAGGTTGTTGTTGATGGTATCCGGCAAACGGAACAGAAGTATCCTAGGTAGACAGTTGTTCATGAATACTCGTATCTTACGAAGGATGCTTTTCGTAGATCTTCAAGTTTCAACTCCATACAACAGAACTATCTTCATATTTAAATTGAAAATTCTAAGTTTAATGTTGACTGACAATTGGTTTGAGTCCCATATGTATTTCAGTTGTAAAAATCCTGCTCTTACCTATCCAATCCGCGTCTTCACATCTGCCACAGATCAGACCCTCCTTGTTTATCGATGATGCTGCCCAAGTGTGTAGGGGATTCTACGTCTTCCAAAAATAAAATTGGTACTTATATAATATTTAGTGGTGTAGTCATTTGATAACGAAAGCTTGCAAAATTTTCACCTTAATCTACACATTTTTGAATGTGTTAATAAGGAAATCAGCGATAACTTGGAAAGAATAGATTTTTGAGTTAAAAAACAGTCCAACTTTAACTAATCCGATGTAAACATGGATTACGTTGACAAATTTATAGTATTAAAATGTTGTCACGGTTCTTCGACTGTTTTATCAGCGATTTCTACATATGCACTTAGAAATATCAGAATCTAACTAGAACGCATTGAAAACTGATGACTATTATCAAATAAAAAGAATAATATTTAACTAAGTTTCTAATCACTGAAGTGGTTTTTTTTAATATTAAAGAAAACACCAAAGAGACTGAGAATTAAAGCTTTACACTAACGGATTTTAATTAACAGTTTAATATTCTACATCACTGTGCTCCTGCACACTGAGACGGACCAAGTAAAACGGTACTTTTTTCCACCATAAGTAAACATCAGTGACTATCGACATTCTGATGTTAGAAATTTGGCCTTATCAATAAGCACCATATAGACACAAGACTATAGAAATATGTTCCCGGAACAGAACACATAGGCTTTTAGGTGTTTCAGTTATTGTCCTTTCGTGTAATTACAGTAAAAACAACAAATAAAAGATATAACTGAAATCTAATCATAAACCTACTGCTTCAAAACGACCGTCATTCTGTTTACTAACTCAGATTCTCTCATGTTATTCTATTCACTCATTTTGTTTATATGACGTTAACTAGAAATCATGTTATCATTTGCTTATTTGTTTATATTGCTTGCTAAAGTTGTTTATTTATTTAGTTTAATAATATATAGCTTAAAAATATGGAACTGTGAGACAACTATCCAAGAATACGCTATTATTGTCTTATCCTTGAGCTATCCATATATATTGTTTTGTAAATAATAGAACAAAATATATTTGTTGTTGTTATTACTTCTAGTGATATCTGATAAAATGTTATTTTACTCGAAAAGTTAACCATTATAGGTACACAATCATCCATTAATATTATCTATTAATTTACGTTAACATTTTATCACCAACCAACACATATAGAACATTGTATAGAAAATATTTGTACAATATCAAATCACCATATAAATTCATTCTTGTAAACTAAACTCACGATATATATACCTAGCCATGAATAACTAGATAAATTGTTTATGCCGTAAAAAAGAAACCAATATAACATACCCAATTATCCAGTAGGATGAATTTGTATATTCCCGTTGATTTGTTATAGACTGAAGCTGGTCAGTCACTGTTGCTATATATGCATCCTGATCGGATTGCCTTGATATAGCTAATATTTACAAGTATCATTTAATTTGGACTGTGACTGGCAAGTGGAATCCAGGACGCGAGTTTTGTCCTGTTTGGGACTCATCGGCTGGATGTACCTGCATTCCAATGTTGATGTTCACAGTGGGATTCGAACTCAGTCCGTTTTGTGTCAAACACCACCGCGTACCCACTAGACTACTGAGTCCAGACAGTCATGTTTGTGCGATGGGCGAATCGGTAGTAGAATGAATTTGTATATTCCCATAGGATGAAATGCGCCTCCTGGATTCCACTTACCAGTCACAATCTAAATTAAATAATACTCAATTATCTAGTTTTTTGCAAAAATCCTTTTTCACGAGAATTTTTATTAGTTGTAGAACAAATACATTGTATTTTAATGTGCTGACTTGAAAATAACTATAAAAATTACATAATAAAACAGAAGCTTAAAATTAGTTAACAGATATTTAACCTAAACTTTACAAAATATATACATGTGATTACATGCTCTTCATATACTAGCTACCGTATAAGTCGGTAGTCAAACACATTTGTTTGAATTCGAAAACAAACTACCGTATAAATAATTTACACACAACTTATCATAATAAAAATGAATATGATGTGTAAGTATAAATACAAAAACTCACTTCATATTAAAACCGAATAAATTAGTTAATGAACAAATGCATCATATGCATTTTAATTTATTTGTATGAAAAGTTTTTAAGTTGACAGGAACTGGAGAATGTTCTGAACTTGAATGCCAATTAAGTAGTTCTTGCCTCCTATTTTCAACTATGCGTAATTCAGTATCAAAAGTAAGGAAGTTGGCGATCAGTCATTCAAGTCACGACTAGTCTGAAAAAAATTATTATTAATATATACTAGCTTATGGTTATATTACAACTAAAAATAGACGCCAACTATGTTTATATAAAAACTGTAGCTGGCCAAAATTAAGCTGCAACTTTATAGACGTATTTCACCACATACTTTAAATAACCAACAATTAGACGACTCAGAGACCTTCAATGCTGCTGTTTTAAGATATCTTCTTAAC
Organism: Schistosoma japonicum; assembly: GCA_025215515.1. NCBI lineage: Eukaryota > Metazoa > Platyhelminthes > Trematoda > Strigeidida > Schistosomatidae > Schistosoma > Schistosoma japonicum. The sequence goes on from CM046064.1 coordinate 17,213,031, forward strand.
ACAGGGTACCATTTACAAAGTGATTAATAAACGATCAAGTTCTACACAGTTAAAGTTCTCTGGACTCATAGCAACTAAACACATGAAAACAGAATTCACTGTTCACACTGAACTAGTGATTAACATTTTCTTCCAAAGTTACATTAGGTTTTATTTAATTTTATAATTTGATTATTTTAACACTTTTATTAATTTCATTTTTAAATTACTTAGGTTTCACAATCGTACATTTTTAAACAAATGAGATTTTAATTCATGCTATATTAATTAATTATTAAGTAGTATCTAACATTTTCGTTATACAATCAATTAAAATTTTCAATTATTTTCTATTGTCCTATAATATACACTTATTTATTATTTTGAACAGCAACGCTTACTATACAGTTCATTTCACTTCGTTTACATCTTCGATTCATTATGATACTGTCATAGATATTCAATTTTCAGGAACTTCATAATGCGAGTAAATTAAAATTCTATTTTTTAATTTTCACTTTGAAATATTATTGATTACATACAGTGGATGAAAACCAAACAAAATAAAGTGTATTTAAGTTATTATACTTAAATATTTGTTTTTTACTCATTAAATTTATAATGAAAGACAAATAAATGAAATTGTTTTTCTTATAAAAATGATTATTTAACAGAAAGAACAAACAAATACAAAATAATACGTGATTTTCATTGTTTCTGTTTTCTTAAGCAAATATTTTTAATGACATTCTAAAAAGAAAGGTGTATTTATTCACTCTACATATTTATAACGTTAGATTCAATTATTCATTGTCTTCTTTACTGAAAAACAGAATGCATAAACTTGTACTTTTTTCATTCATCTCACTAGTTTGCAGTTTTAAAATAATTTTTAAAATCTATAAAAGATGGTATCATGATATGTTCATAGAACTCATAAAAAAATATTTTTATCCATGAAAATATGAACATAATTGCAAATCAGAATTATCACATGATATTTGTGTATTACATGAGTAAAACATTTGTATGTAAAATGTCAAACACTCATTTAGGCTTAGTTGAATGTATTCATCACATACCGATGTCAATTCGGTACAGATGAAAATCAGGGAGTACTGGAATGCTACTTAGTTCTAGTACGGAATTTCTTAGCAGTACCCATCTTCAAACCTGCCAGAGAAATAAAACCAGTGTTTTTTGGTCTCATGGTGTACGCTTAACCATTTGAGCTACTGAGTTGGCGCCTAACATTAGAATTCCTACTTCCATCAATTTGTGCAATGACGCGATAATCAGTCAATAACATTGGTTATAACTATTTTACTCCCAACTTGTGTTAACTTTACTAGTCAAGACTTTTTACTAGTAATTCAGGAATATTTTTTCAAGTTAGTCACTAGTAAGTCATAAAATGTCACAAAATTAGGCAAAAATAAACAATTACCATTAAATGAAAAAATTGCTTATAAGATAAGAACAAAAAAGCGTCAAAATCGATTACGGATTAAGTTACACAATAATATTTTAAAGAAATAAGTTAAGCAATAATAACAGTAACATTATGTAACGATACACATACCTTATTTGTAACAATAGCATTACTTCAGAAATGTATCAAAATCTTATCTAATAATATTGATACTAAACAGAAGAAAAATAAAATAAAAGTTGCGCATCAACATATGTGAAAGCCATTATGTTAACTGATGCATTATTTTTTCAAGCTTAAATAAAGTTATAAGGCAGCATATTTTTATATAATAAAATAGATAAGTTATTTTCAGTAATTTCCCTACTGAATCATTTTATGTTGTGTGTTATGTCCTGTTGTCAACCAGTCGCGACACATGGAAAATAATAGCCCTGTTAAGTACAATATACATAAAATGTTAACCACAAGACTATTATCTTATCCTAAATGGTTGGCGAGAGACTAGCTAGTATGAACACAAAAGACCGTTAATTCACCAGCCTAATTTATTAATATATATATATATATATATATATATATAATCAGATTACGCAACAGACCAATTAAAATAATAAAATCACCACGCGACAATGACATTTAAAAGAAAAAACAAAGTAATTAGTCTGCAAATAAGCAATTCAAGTTTTTATATGGAAAATGCTGTAGAAATAATTAATGTTTTGAATAATTGATGGGAATCCGGGTAATACAAAATTGATATAAACAGAATTGTAAGCAGAAGTGCAATCCATATGCATGAATAAAACCTTTGTGAACTAACCTTGAAACTTTTTATCTCTTGGGCTAATTGTTTTATACAACAGTATGCAATTCGGTATGTTCAACCATAGAATTCACAAATATCTTCACCTCGTCCTCATTATATTCAAGTGAATTTCTGAGAAAATACATTTACTCAAATTAAGAGACAGGACTATCTATTAGAATGCTAAAATTAGTTCATTTTAATCCCTGAGTTCTTTGCAAATATACCGTTTGATATAAAGTATTCTATTTACTGAGTATTACCTAAACTACTTGTTGGGGAATTTAATTCCCCAAATATATAATTATTTAGAAATCAACCATAGGACTTAATAATGATTTATACTGCATGTGTGAGTTGTTAAATTCTCATCACACTCCATACAATTCATTGAAAGTAATATTCATCTAAATGTAAACAATACTTCAGTCTAAATGTTAGGATGTTTGATCCCATTGATTAATTCAATATGATTTTGTATTCAGGTTATGATGTAATTACTAACGTTAATTCATGTAAAGTCTATCGACTGCTGGAGATTTTCTTAACTCATATTCACTGTAATTTAATTGACATGTAAACAAATGAGCGGTAATAAACAATATTCTGTGATCTTCATTATTGACTGCTTGAATTTAAGCACATGCACAAATCAACTGCGCCATAAATCATCACGATGGTGGACATTACAACTTAACTCACAAATCTTTTACAAAGACATAAGACTGACTGCAAGTAACTTGATAAGACCTCCTAAAATTCATAAATTATTATGAAGCGGACACAATGGAGCATGTAGACCAACAATATCACTTAAATTTCAATGAAATTAAGAAATGCAAAAATGTTGTAAGCAAAGCTATTTAATATCACCCGAATAAATTGACAATAAACTACTATAATAGGGCTAATCAAGACAAACTAAATTTATCTTAGCAAATAATCTACATTTATTAACAAAAGGTAAGACAAAATCAATTAAAGTATTCCGTCTGAAAAAAAAAACAAGAAATGAATTTAACAGTATTTTATTTAATCTGATTTAAAGTTGATAAAAAAGATTGGCGCTGCTTGTTACTTGAATTATTTGTTTGATAAATAAACTTTGATAATGATGCGCTTATTCAAGCTACTATTATAATGTGTTGACAGTAAATATTGGTTTTAAAAGGAATACTACATTTGATTGGCATGATCATGATAATTAGAGATGTAGTATAAATAGTTGCAATTACATACAAAACTTATATGAAATAGAAAGACTACTGAAGATAGTTTAATGAATAATTCCTCAAGAGATTATTCTTATTAAACACAAATCTACAAAAAAAAGATGTTTAATTACCTTTTGAGTTTATAATAAGTTGATAGCAAACTTACAATAACTGCTACAAAGTTATGGTTTTAGAAAAAAGGTTATGATGTCGCTTTCCCAATATATCACATAATAAACTGGCTAATAGGCTGTGAGTTTTAACTGATATAGGACGAGAGATACGGTTGTCATTCATAGAAACAAAAAAAATATTTGTGCTTATGATGTCAATGGTTTCCGCATAAACAATAACTAGGTATTGATAGGGGCTTTAGTAACTACTTTAGAAAACACCAGGAATTTTCATAAAATAGAAAACTACGAGAGTAGTACAATCTTACAAAGTTATTCATCGCATTTCTGTGTTACTATCATGCTGTTACTATCATATGTCAAAGAAAAACGAAGTAAGAGAAAGAAATGTGACAAAATTCTTAGTCTTCCTAATGTAATGAAATTTTTTAATCAATTTGTCTCTTTGATAAATTTCGATTATACAATAAGAAGACTAAGCTTTGCAAAGTTATGTGAAATATTTGCACAACACGTTTCAAACAATCTGATCACACATACACTGTTAAGGCATTTATTTATGAAAAATATGTCACTAGACAAATTAGAGTGGTGTTGTATAAAAGTATTTTACGATGTATACTAAGGTTTGTTGAAGCCTTATCTATACGGAAGTTCAAACCTCCTTGTTTGTTCAAAAATAATTGGTACTTTTACTCAACCTACCTTGGTAGAGTGTGCTTCACATTGTTTGCTGTATTATCCTTGTTTACTTAGCTCATATTTTAATTTGTTTGGTGGCGTTTTGTTTTTTGTATTTACATGCCTCTAGAAATTTAGAGCAAGCACTCATCTATAGAATGATGGGATTTTCCAGAAAGTATATCAATAACATACACAAAATATTCCAGATAAGGCATACATTATTACATTGACATGAAGAATTAGGTTTTAAACAAAAAAAAACACTTATTGAGCAGTTCCAGCGACTAATATGATGTTTATATAACTATACAGTCTCTATCATAAGTACTAGTTATGAAACATCATTTTAAAGATATCTGTATCAGTGAACAGAAATCCTTATTGAGACTCTAAACAGTAGTTGACGGGAATTCTTGAGAGACTGATTTATTCTAAATATATAGATTAGAAATCTTTATTCAGTCCTTTATATGGTTAGTAGTTGTACTACTTTTAATACTTACCAGTTTCAATTTATCGATTTAAGTTTATTAATTTGCCTACATGTTAAATGTGCAACAATCAACTTAGTTTGTTTTCTTGCAAACAATCATGGTATCTAACATTAAAATAAGTGGGAATACTAAAATTGATTTCTCATTGTCATTGCTTAGGTTTAGACGATTATTTGAATAAGCCAACTATTATTTGACTTCAACACTTTTTAATACTACATCTTTAAGTATTACAAATGCTTATACTTTTCATATTGTTAAAAACATAATATTTAGCTTTTATCAGCACCTTCATTTGATTTTAACAGGTGTTTTAACTTAATAAACATTTTAGAACCATGTATATTTTTAATGCCTACATGCTTCCATTTTATTGTACTCGTATACTATAATAAATGATTGAATTTTATTCTAAGTACTAAATGAAGAATAACATGTATGTTACAAAAAAAACCATTTGTAATAGATTTGAATTTTGTTGGCTATCTTGGATTACTGTCGAAACATAAGCTGGAAATTTTCAGCTAATATTCAACTACACTGAGCGAGATTCTGATTGTGGTAGGAGCTCAGCTGGATAAAATACCACTTAATATCATCATCTATTGAGTAACATCTTAGGGTGTCATTGAGTGACTTATGTACAATGATGCAACGTAAACCCAGAATTTATACGTTCCAATCAAAATATGTTTGCTCCTTGTCATATTAGCCTGGGAAAAAGGTTAATAAATGAAATACGAAATGACAGTTGTTTATATGTTTCGTAAAATTCCAAGCGTAAAATTTCCACACCAGCAACTTTACTTTTTGTTGAAATGTCCTTTAACGTTGTTAACAGTCAACCTGTATGATTTAGGCTTACTAATGACCAAGTTTTGAGTTAATTAACCGAAATATGCAACACAAAACAGGACTGTAGTATTCAACCCTGGGTACTTTTATGCATCTAGCTGCTGCTTGAGTGATCTTTCTCTCCACTTTATTAGTTTTAAATTTATTGTGTTTCTGTAAACGGTCACATTTGTAACCAGGCATATAGCATATTTGTTTGCATGAACTTCGAATTATTAAGCAAATTCATTTCAAATATTAGATTACACTTGAGAAGTTTTATCACTATTTAGAGAGCCATGATTGCTTTATTAATGCTATTCTTTGTTTGCTTTTATATTAAGAATTAGAGTGTTAATGACGGTTAGTTAACAACTAAGTAGAATATTCAATTGTTCTGTACAACACAGGTTTCACATTTCACTGAAGTTATAATTCATCTCCTAAATCTCATGTTAGACTCAAGTTTTCTATGTTAGCCAGAAAATCTATATACCTAGTACAAGTGCTACCTAAGATTTCGGGTTCAAATAGTTGATTGTAACTAAAAAAGGTCTATTCGTTGATAGATAATTGATTACTTTTGACATGGTCACAAAACTGGTGTAAATAAATATAATTCCTTTCCTTCGAAGCCATCTTATCATTGAAATAAATTAGTCAAATTAAATCAAATTCAAGATAAGGTAATATTTTCTAGTATGCAACAAAAACTATGATACTTAGTTGGTTTTACTTCTATTTAGGAGGTTTTACATAGTGGTACTAATTTACAAGTTGATCAAGGGAGATTTTTTCAAGTTGTGTGTGATAGTAGCTCTTAATTTTATTGTGTTGTTAGTTTAGATCATTATCTCCTAAATTATTGAGCATTCTCTCTTTGGCTTGTTGAAAGATTAAGCTCCGGCAATCCTGTTCGGTCATACATAGATAGTTTGAACGTTAGACAATCCATATGTTTTCAGCAGATAAATTGGTAATGGAAGATTAACAAAGAATGAGAGAGTTATCACAACTTCAAGTTGTTACGAAGTCTTTGCATTAATGATACAAATCACTCTTCATATCTAATGTCTGCTGACAGCTAACATTCACTATTACAACGTTAATACTATGTTTACTCACCGATATTTCTTTAAACGGTGGTTTTGCGAGTATAGTTTATAAACAGTAATAAAAGATTAGAAAGGATGTCTCAAGAAACCTGAGAATCAATGATGGATTTCAGACGTTTAGGAAGTGAGATAGTTATCACTGATGACAATGGATGAGCTATATCGTAGATTGATAGGAGTGAAAATTCTACCTTTGGATGCCGGCCCAGTAATACGAAGGGTTAGGTGTTCACCAGCTTAAAGTATCTTGGTTGGATGTCCTGTCTGAATGGAGGCTACGTACTGCTAGAGTCCTACACGAGGATGAAACAACTGTCCAGTGCCCCCCTGGTTCCCAATGATACCCAACTAACATGAAACACCTAAATTTATGCCTATTTTCACAATTTAATCACTATAATTATTAATCTATGATACGTCATTTTTGCATTCTATTTCAAAATTAGCTGTTTATAAGACCGATCTTTATTAGTATGTGTATGATAATATGGTATAAAAAGTTATAGAATTCATTACTACTCTGGTTTATAAATATTGACTTGATAAACATTTTGTCTTATTCTAATTAAACTCTCAGTTTTCTAGGAGATACTATTGCTCGATACCACTGTAATATCACAGCATAACTTGGCAACAAATCCACTCAGAAAATAAACAAAAGCGTTGTTTACCTAATTTGTAATATTATTCAGAAAATCGACATGCTATGTCTCCTAATTAGTGTGCATACATTGCATTTTGAACATCCAACAACTCACTAATTAATACATACGTAAAATAATAATCTAAGTCAATTGCAAAACAACTGTATACACATATCATTAACATCTGCATACTACAATGCTTAACATAACCCAGATATCAAAGACAATGCATTGTTGTTAATTCAGTAGGAAGTACATTTGTAGTTTACATTTAGCAAGTACGACGTGTTTTTCTGAATTAAACATATTCAAAATCTATACGTACATAAATATAAATAAGAAAAATATGACGCAATTGACTAAATTACATCAAAATAAGTGCTTAAATTCAATCCATCCTATTCCAGTTGTGAATTACTTTGAAAATAGTTTAACTACTTAAATATTTATGAGTAGCGTAGACGTTTCATTTAATTTTTTCAGACTATAAGGTTAAGAGTGGAACAAATATTAGGATGATAATTTCGGAAATTCAGCCTTCAAAAGAAATGTAATACCTCTCATATAAACTACTGCTGTATTCACTCACAATGCATTTATGGACTGCAATTGCTTTAATGGAATTACATTCGAAAATGTTAAATGAGAAACACATTTATTAACCACAATTTCAGGTAGTAGAAGTTGAAGTGCATTATTCGTTACTCTTAATTTCCTTAAATTGCATAGATCTCTTAAAAGTTCAAATTCAATTTGGATGATATGCGCCAGGTAACTGAACCACGTAAGGTAGTTTTCATAGTGATAATGTAAAATATAAAATAGATATCCTCTAAAATTTATATACCAATGGGAATTAGAGAATGCTAGGATCTGATACATGAAAAGACTTTTCACTTTATCCAACCATTTAGAGGTTAGCCGAAAACCATTGGACTGAAAGGAACACTTAATTCAATTGTCAATAGTATTTGCTGTGCATCTGAGTACATCATAATAAAGTGAATGTTTTTACTTTACACAAAACTGCATTTTAATGACTCCGTTATCTCCCATTATTCTTATCCCTTTAATATTTGTCGTGTTACAAATATGTTTTGAGTAAAGCAATCATGGTTTACAAGAAAATGCCAAACATATATCACATATGTATATGAGTAAACAATAATAATTTTTGTGGTATGTAATGGATTGATTTCATTTAGTGTGTTTTGGTTCGCTCAAATATACACTAAATCGTGCAAACAAGTAAAATATTTAACAAGTATGGTGTTGAATGTAGTATGGATTCAATAGATTACAATACTGATTATTAATAATAATCACAATCACTAATTCATGGAATAATCTTAAAAGAAAGGCATGATGTAAGTGAGCATAAGAGTTATATAAAAGTTGTTATTTTTACAATGGACTTATTGATGATATTTGATAATAATTACCAAAAGTCGAAGCAATGGTTATCATAATCAGAAGCTAATGGTTATATTTTAATATGATTTAGCAACTTTTGGCTGATCTTATGTTAAACGGTCTTGTTATAACTTTTTTCCAGAGAGCAACCAGATTCTATTGTGGATATTCAATCTACCGGAGGTGAAAATCAATCGTAGAATTGATCTTATAATGGTTATCCTGTAAAATCTACTAATAAACTTTTCAGGTTAACAAGGCGCTTTCACAACAAACCAAATCACCTAAAGAGAATGTGTTTATGATATCCTATTCATAGTCGACAAGCTGAGAGTGCAGAACTGTCGCGGATTAAATGCCATTAAGTTTCATAATTAAATTTCCCGTAAATTACTTGTTCAGAAAATCTAACTTAAATTTTTTTTCGTCACCTCAAGTTCCATTTACCACTTATACTTGGAGATCATGGAGAAGGAAAAGGTGTTCCCAGAAACATTTTAGAATATGATAGTGAATGGCTATAAATTGCCCATCAGCACTAGAGACACCTAATGGACACGGGTCGTTTACAGAATCTCGAAACTGCTTTTGGACATTTATAAATTAACAAATAATTCGCTTGTACGTTATGTAAAAACCACTGGCTATTAACTGTATTGGCTCAGACCTATGTATACAGAAAGAGTATTTGGTTCACTTGGAGGTATTGAGGTGATCTTATAGATATCGTTACCAAGGAATGACTTGATAATGTGAAGTAAATTAAGCATTGGTTTGAATAATTTATGGAAAATATATTTGTAAATTTCCAGGAGTGACTCAAGTTAAAACCATAAAATGTCGAAAACTTAAGGATTCTACAGATTAGGATGTTAGAAATTCGTCAATTTTTTATTAAGATAATTGGTTTTTTGCAATTCTTCCCCAATATTTCCTAAATTCATGATTCTTTTCAAAAATTCATGTAATTCATTTTAACTATTTGACAAAACTTTCAGAAACAAAATTTCTATTTTGTTCTACTACTCAACTCATAAGCAGTAAGCATGCATGACTACACCAGATGGATGAGCTCAGGGCCTTAGAGTTTTTCTACTAATGCCTAACCATTTGGACTACTGTGCAAACATACAATTTTTGATATTTCTAACTCCAGTCGATTCATAATAAGTTACGTGGCCTAGCCTATTACTATTGGTGAGTAACAACCTTATTCTAGACATAGTTGAATACTACTGATCATGTTTTGTAAACAAAAGCTCTGGAAATTGTAGGATTTTAATTAAAAATTAGGAATATACCTGGATTGTCTTCTTAAATGCCTAGCTAATTTATAATATCATGATTAGCGATAAAGTGCCTGAATTCGTTAACAAACGACACGTTGCAATATAATAATCTTTAGTTTTAGATGGGAGGTTATATAAAGATGAATAAAATTTCTACAGCATTATTACAACGTGTAAACTAGAATGTTTTATTCATGAAATCTAAAAACATCCATGTCGAATTCGAATATTTACTAGATCAGAACGAAAGAATTGTAATAAAGTTTGCTCCCATTATCAATTTTTTTTGTAAGTCGTGAACAATGAACATTGTGAAATGAGGTGAATTCATTTCACTTCACATGCCCTAATTTATCTATCCATACTTGCTTGTAAAATAATTTACTTCTTTATACGAATTTATGCATTTGTGGATGAATTCAATCACGCAAATTGAAACGAATTTACTTCTTCACACAATGTTAATTGTTCTCACTTTACATGGAAGAATTATAATAAGAAAAATCTATCTAAATATGATATTGTTTGTCAAGTGAAAAAAACTTCAGTACATTTTTGTTGTTATACATGCATTATATAGTGGTATTTCAGTAACATGAAAACTTTTGAATTGTTTCTGGCTTTGTTTAGTGAAAACTAAACAATATAATTTCAATGATTATATTATAGCCTAATTTACTAATGTTATATTAATTAGTTTACTACACAGTGAATTTTATCATTTTCATTATCGACAACCTACAATAATTTCAAATGCTACTCAAGTATCATGAACAGTTTAAATATTGTTCCATGAAAGTAATCAACTTATGTTTCTTTTTTTCTTACGTGAGATAAAATGCTGAAAAAAAAACTTTTAGGGAAATATTCTTTTTTGATAACAAAATTTACATGAATCCTAATTTTATATATCATTATTAAATCATTTATGCTTTAAAAGCACGATTATTTTCATTCACATGCCGTATAAGTGACGGAATGCGCAACTATTTATGATATAAAAAAAGGTAACAGTTGATCTATACATTACTGTAGAACGTTAATTACCGACATAACTATCTTAAAATATTAGTTACGTGACTAAACAGAGACAGATTTTACTACATCTCATAGATATGCTGTGGAATTATTGTTTAGTGTATTCATTTGTATACACTGTTATCTTACATGTATTACGTAAATCTGTCAATGATGAGGTTTAATTCTACTAGCTGAAATATGATCTAAAAGTAATCAATAAACGTTGATTTTGATAATTTCAAATAAATTGAGCATTGGATAGGTTGTTTATAAAATGAGTAATATATATTTGTAAAATTCCAATGAGTAGAAATTAAAATTTCTGACGTTTCGCGGTTTAGTTTAAGTCGCTCCTTCAGAGAAATGAATATCCGAATTGAAGTAGCACAAGGTTAAATATTACAATGGAACAAATCAGAATCAAGATAAGTTCGGACAATCAAAATTGCGAGTTTTAATCATGTCATGTCATGTCAAGTCATTTGGCTCAAGGTAGTTTGATGTGAGACATTTGTGCATGCATATGTTAGTGTGATGTGAAATGAGATTATGTGAAAATAAATTGTATGTATGTTCATGTGAATGAAATGTGAATGTAATTTAATTGTGATCGGTTGGATAGAAAGTCCATGTTGGGTGGATAGAAAGGCCTTCCCGTTTGTTAAGTGCAGTTGGATTTAACAAAATGTGAAGTGCTTCATCTATTCGTCTTTCCTTATAATTGGAAAAACCTTTTTGAATAGTTTGGATATTTTTAATATCAACTTTATGGTTATGGTAGATAGCATGTACTGCTATTGCTGATTAGATTTGTAATTTTTCAAGTTCAACAGGATTATTAGGAGGTCGTTTAGTGTAGCTTTCATGTTCTTTGGCACGAGTTTTGATTTCTCGAGAAGACTCTCCAATATAGAAAGCATCACAATCAACACAACCTAGTCTGTATACACAATTCTGTGTAGGGGTGAAGGGAATTTCGTCCTTTATTTTAACTAATGCACCTGGTATAGTGTTGGTGGTCTTGTAGAATATTTTGATTCCATATTGTTTTAGAATTCTTTGTAATTTTTCTGTTGTGTTATGGCGGTAAGGTAGAACGGCTGTACCGATCCATGATGTTTTAATTGATTTATTATTAGTTAATAATAAATCGTTTCGTTTTTGCAAATTTTTAATAATATTCATTGGAAAATTATTAAGTTGTGAGATACTAATTACATTTTTGTATTCAGATTTCTTGTCATCTTCAGATGTAATAAGTTTATTGACTTTTCTGAATAAGTTTAGAACTAGAGATATTTTTGCACTGAATAGATGTGCTGAGTTGAAATTGATATATCGATTTGAGTGAGTCGGTTTGCGATAAATTCTCAGATTAAGAGTCCCATTAAGATTCCTTTTGACTAAGCAGTCTAAAAATGATAGCTCATTGTGTTCATTTTCACTTTCAAAAGTGAATTTGATGTGCTGAGTGACGGTGTTTAATCATTTTGAGAAAGTTCTCAGAAAAGTCTTTTTGATAATGACAAAGGTGTCATCTACGAATCTGAGCCAGACTCGTGATTTTATGACAATATTAAAAATACGAGATTCAGTATGGGCCATAGAGAGGTTTGCTACAATTGGTGAAACGGGTGAGCCCATTGCCACTCAGTTTGTTTGTTTATAGAGAATCCCTTTGAAAGTGAAGAAAGTTTAATTTAAGCATAGTTTTAGGGATTTCATGATTAAACCGATGCTTAATGGACAACAGCTGGGTAGTGTAAGATCATTTACTAACAATCCATTAATATATTCTAGACATATATCAATTGGAATACTTGTATATAAAGATACGACATCAAAGCTTACCATTATTTCATTATCTTTAACTATTAGATCTGAAATTTTTGATTTGAAGTCATATGTGTCTCTAGCAACACTGTGTAAATTCTGCTGTGGTGGTTTCAAAATGTTGCTTAGATATTTAACAAGTGCATATGTTGGAGCGCTGGTGAAATCAACTATTGGTCTCAGTGGGATATCACATTTATGAATTTTTGGTGAACCATAGAAACGGGAAGTTGTGCAAGATTTAGGATATAAAGTAAACCAAAGAGAGGTATCAATGAACGGTTTTAATTCTTTCAGAAGTTCACCTGTCTCAGATTTAACTTTGTTTTTTATTGGGATTCTTGCTTACTATTTGATCTCAAATAGCAATTCTCTCTGAATATCTATATAATTTTGTTTTTAAATTTGTTTACCAGTAAGCAGATGTTTACAAATTAAAACGTTAAACTAAGAATGGTATTTTATGAGGCTCTAAAAGTAGTTTCATGCGCACTTGTCTATAAAACAAAGTTAATTGTTAAGTTGTAGAATGATTGATATAGATTGATTACTGAGTCGTTAATTATTTCGACCATTTAAACTTTTAATAATGATCCAGAAATAAATCATACGAGTAAACTACTAATATTAAGTGAGAAATCAAAGTTGCTTTGGTAAGATGAATTTAGCTGATGATTTATTGAGTAATATATAGCTTATCTCATGAAGACAGCATGTACTTTTAACATACATATTAGTCTTTTCTATTGTACAACAAATAAAATCAAGAGCAACAGTTTTTCCAAATAATTGTACTTATGTAACAACGATATTGTAAAACAATACTCATTTCCACTAATACTATAAAAAATTCTTCAACATATTAATATCTAACCTTAATACAAGTAGTCAGATGTATTAAATGTTAACTGAAATCTACTAGATTTATATTTTGTGTCAGAAAAAATTGCCAGTGAAATTACTAGTAAAGTCAATTTAAAGAATTATGTAATTAGGTTTTTGACTAAAAATATATGGATATTGAAAAGTGTATAGTTAAATTTATGTTTCTTAGCCTACTTATATAAATATTAGCTTGGCCATCATCAAAATCCTTTATTTCTTTAAAAAGGAATTCTGATGTACTTAAATCTAAATAGATTAGTAGCAACATTGTCATTCTATGATCAAAAACAATAGAAGTTAAACAAATAAAAAAAAGACATAATCCATTATTTTGGAATTATAAATCTTCTATTTGATTGGTTTATAGGTCAGTTAATGAATGACTTGATCTGGTAAATAATCACGCGTAGTTCGTCAACCAACATACTGTAATACATAAAATGTACTAAAATTTCACATATTTATTTGAAGAATGTAATTCTTATATAATGAATCAAAATGATGATAGCTAATAGTGATTGTAATTTGGTATTTGTTAAAAATCACTTAATCGTCCACAAAAATAACTTCTAAACTGTTGGGATTCAATCATATGATAATGTTATTTATAGTGACTTATTTATTTCATGGAAGTAACCAAGTCTTTTACATCAAAAGTAATTGTATAGCTTTTGTTGTATCTACACACATAAGGAAGAGTCAATTTTAGGTAAACGTTAAAATACGTTTGTTGAATATCATTGCAATTGTCTTTATCATAGTACTTTTTGTCGTCAATAAGATAACCGATCATTCATAAATATGAGACATAAATGAAAAAGATTTAGTACGTTAGGACTCTCTGGTAAATTAACGCCAAATATTTCGAATAATCTAATTTTACATAAACTTGTTATTCACATATGCGAAATAGTTTGTTGGATTAGACAGTAGGAAATTAGAGAAATAATATAATATAAAAAAAAAGTCAACGTCCTCACCACTCTTTGTATTAAGTCACTATTACCACGGTTGATTCAATATTTGCATACATTGTTTGTAGGTGCAAACAGAAAGTTTGGCTAACGCTTTCAGAAGGTGTAATCATTTGGTGAATGCAAAATTACTGTGATATGATTCACATTATTAACAATACGAATAAGCATGTAAATTTGAAATCAAATCATATCATGTAGAACATGAAAAACAACAGTCATCATAATGATCATAAGGTTTAAGACACACACATCGATTTTTCATTGGGACGTGTAAGTATCTTACTTAAAACGGAAATGTGAGTAGCGGGATTCGATGCTCATCTAAACTTTGAAAAATACAATACGTATAATCACATTGAATCAGTCGACTGCAGCTTAGACGCCAATGACTTTTCCTAATCATTTTTAGACTACCATCCAACAATTATCAAAAATGTTAAGCATTAAATAATATTTTCATATGTTTTGTATGAATAAAACATTTAATCTACAATATTTCACAGTCATTTCAATTGACTTTATCTAGTATATTTAGGTTTCATGTACTTCAGTTGGATGGATCAACTACTAAATTACATATCATTACCAAGATTAGACTTGATAATTTCAAATAAATTGAGCATTGGATAGGTTACTTATAAAACAGTGAGTAGTATATATTTATAATGTCCACATGAGTAGAAATTAAAATTTTTGACGTTTCACGGCTTAGTGCAAGTTGTTTCTTTAGAGACAAATAAATAACCGAATTGAATCAACACATGAATAAATAATACATTGAAACAAATCAAAATAAGTTCGTACAATCAAAATACACATCTAAAGGTGTCATGTCAAGTCATTTGGGTCAAGGTGATTTAAAGCAAGCAGGTATATGTTAGTATGATGTGAGAATGGGTTAAAATTATGTGGAACGAGGATAACATTGTATGTGTCCACAGTAATGAAATTTGATGTACTTTAATTATTGTCGGTTGGTTAGAAAGTCCATGTTGGATGAATAGTATGATCTTCTTTTTTGTTAAGTGCCATTGGATTTGACAATGTGTGAAGCGCTATTCATCTTCCTTTATAATTGAATAACCTTTTTGAATAAATTCAATATTTTAAATATCGATTTTATGGTTGTGATATATACCATGTACTACTATTTAATTTGTAACTTTTCTAGCTAAACAGGATTGTTTAGAGATCGTTTAGTGTAGCTTTCATGTTTTTTGGCACGAGTTTTGATTTCTCGAGAAGACTGTCTAGTTGGGATATTACAAATTTATATAATTCAATTTTATAAACCACTAAATTATGTCAATTAACCAGTACTGTTAGTTACATTCACTCAGAAATATTGATAAAGCTGAATAATTATCATTTGCTGGTTTAAACATCATCATCACTTATGAATGTATTTAATATTCAAGTAAAACTGACATCTTCTTTCTATTGAAAACACCTTCGAATAAACATTATTACTTCAAATTGAAACGTATAAAATCACTCAAATCAAAATGCCATACAGATTTTATATTCATCAATGCATCGACTTGATAAAAAAAAAAAGATCCAAGTGAAAGTAACTAATAAACTCTTTTTATTCGCTAATCATAAGCAGAGTATTATTAAGGCTAAGTTTTTATTTACTCTGATTGGTGTATCAATCTGAGAAAAGTTAGTGAGAATAACACAAATTAGATTTGCCAGTGAAAATACAACCAAGTTGTTATTTTATCTAAAACCCATCCGGATATTAGTATGAGATAAATTTACAAATGAATTAATTATTAACATGAATCAATTATTTTATCAAGATAACAGGTTAGACAAAAATGTATATGCACTGAAAGCATGTAGAAATACTAGTCTCTGTTTATTAATTACAAATAATCCCAGTTTTATCAATAATTTGGTTAATTTAACAAACATTACAAGTACAATGATTAGTGATTGGCGATTAGCATTAAATAAATTCATAATCACTCTCCAAATAATATCTGCCATTATCATATTCTTTCGTAATCTTTTAGTTATTTCAGCTGTTGCAACAACTAAGGAACTAAGTCGTGTAACTGATTTATACATTGTATCACTTGCTGTAGCTGATATACTTGTCGCTGTTTTGATCCTACCACTATTCATTATTCGACAAAATGTTGGTTATTGGCCCTATAAATCACACGAGTTGTGCTCAATCTGGCTTAATTTCAATATTTGTTTATCTTTAGCTTCAATTTTTAACTTATGCTGTATTTCTGTAGATCGATATGTTGCTATCAACTATCCAATAAAATATTTCAGCAAGAGAAATCGTCACACTGCACTTGCCATGATAAGCTGTGCTTGGGCTTTGTCATTACTTGCAACGCTTCCTCCTTTATTCGGTGATCAGCATCATACAGGTATAAGATGTTGCTACATAAGAAGTGATATGGGGTACAGATTTCTAACAGGAACTATAGCGTTCATCATCCCATTTTTATTAATTGGCTTTATTTATACACGTATTTTTTGGGTGATTCGACGACGTTTGAACAAAATGAAGGATGGGAAATTTTCATCTTTTTTAAAGAAACATGAAAATCAATCCATAACTTACGTTTTTAATCAGAATAATTTCTACAAACATCTTTTGAGAGGCATGATAAATTACTTTACTTTGGGCAGGTTGAAACGATATTGGTTGTGCACATTAAATGAATGTCATCCAAAATCTTGTGCTGTATATAACTTTAACAAAAAACATAGAAAAGGTACAATCAATAAACTCCCACGTCAAATTACATCAGTTTCAGTCTTCAATAATCGTTCTGTTCAGTCAGATCCAGAAAAAGTATGCGCGAAATCTGATGAAATGCACAGATCTGTAAAAGTTATTTCATATCTTGTGATGTTTGAAGAGCACACGCAGTACACAGGAATATGCTCTCCACAAACTATCAATGAAAAAGAAAACAATTTTGGACTGATTCCCTCCAAATCGACAACAAAGTACTTGATATTACTGTTAAAGATCAGCTGACAGATAATCACTTATTCAGTACTTCGGAAAAACAAAGTTTGCAGACGAAATCGAAAGATTCTAACATGCATATTAACACCCATTATTATCGACGCGGACGTCTTACATTCACTAGAGAACAGAAAACCGTCAAAACTGTAGCAGCAATCGTTTGTTGTTTTATTTTATGTTGGCTTCCATTCGCTATTTTATATCTCTTTGAAGGAATGTGTGAATGCCTCCTGTCAGAAAACATATACATGGCTACTGGTTGGGCTGCTTATTTGAATAGTATGTGTAATCCATTTATATATGCCATTTGTAATAAACAATATTCCAAAGCATTTAAGCGTCTGCTTCAAATCGAAAGTAAGTAAATGAATAGCTTTTCTTTTTACTTAATAATAAAATTTACAGTCAGATCAATTTGAAGAACAGTTTGCAAATGTTTTTCAAAACAATACCCACTTATACAGTTTTTCCTTATTCAACAGTTTTATGCTCATCCTGTCACTGTATAGTTTGTCACTTCATATCGCTAAACTTTACAGCACTCGATCAGCCCTATTCATAAAATTTGCTTTTATATTGAAAATGTAGCAGCTTTATTAACAATGGACTCTACTATTATTTTGATGATTTCTCCTAAAATTATTAAACATCCACCATTTTTACATAATCAGTCAACTGTTTCTGCATATTTGGGCCAAAGTTATTACATAATACATATACTTAACCAGCTAGCCAGAGTGAATATACTGACAATTATATTTGGTATTACAAATAACTACCCAGTGAATTCTTAATTTTTCTGAAATTTACAATTTGTATTAATACTTACATGCTGGTGCGTTTGGTTCATCGGGTATAAACTCTAACATAAACATTACAGTCGACAAGTAATAACGATTCGAGGCCAACCACAATGAGTAATTTATATTGATCTTTGTCACTCATAACAGTGTATATAATTAAAGGATAGAAATAGTCTTAATGATGTTACAAATAAGAACCGATACATCAAACAGTTTGATCATACTTGAAAAAATTTCACCGTATTTCGCACTGATGCTAGTAACTAAAGTTCAATACTTGTTTCGAAGAAGCGAAAATAGCGTTGGAATAAATTACTAATTTTATAAAATGGTGACTCAAAACAAACATCATATGTAAGCGAACTACATTGTTTAACTAAGCTCTTCATCAGACTTTACTATACAATAATATTTATGTGTATATATGAGAAATGTTAATTTATAAGATGATGGTGATAATGAAATCGATGGGTTACAAAGATTTCCATAGTGAATATAAGGTGTAAATTGATAGTCAAAAAACAAGTGAATTAGGAATGATAAGAACAATAAAAGCAGCTTGGATAAATATTTCAACACATGAAGTAGAATAAAACTTACTAAGACAAACATAAATTGAGCATTCTAAGCTACTGGTTACTTCGATGATTGGTGTATAAGTTAGATGTAAGACAGCGAGTGACGATCAAATCAAACTTTGCATTAGACTATTACTTCATTGATTGTAGTTTCGAGTCATGTTGGTAGTCAAAGACCACTTTGTTAGTGTCTTTGGGGTTATTGTAACAAGGTATTAAAGATAATGAATTATGACTAAAAGTATCAGTTTTATAAAACCATTTTCATTTATTTTTCTATCCTGAGTTTTCGAATTACTTTGGCTTTTTACAAGCTAATTGTTTTTTTCGAGAGTCATAATATTATTGCCTAGATCTTTAGTGATCACTAGTGTTAATCCTATCTTTTACTCGAAATGAAGTGAGGCGATTGTGACCGATAGAAATATGTGTCAGGTAATACATTCTTAAGAATTCATTGGTTAAATCTAATACAGTACAACATAATAGGTAACTCAAAGACAAAAATCAGGAATTCATCTTACAGTTGTTTTAGATATGCTTAATTCTACATTCCTTGAACTTCAGAAGTAGCTCATCCAAAACTTGAAAGCCTTGTGCTAAACGATTGCTAATAAAAGTCAGAGACGTTACGAATTAATTTAGATAATGGAAAACATAAGCTTAAATAATGAAGATTTTACATCGTCAGATGTTTACTCTTAATTCACGAGTGTTCCTTTTATTGTGACAACTGAATTTTTGCATTAACAACTATCCAAGAATCAAACCAACATTGAAATTCTGAAGGCTAATTTCAGTGAGTTACTGTTAAATTGCAAAGTTACGGTTTATTTCTTCCTCAACAACAAATATTGTGGATTAATTTATTGAACAGTAACAGGTTCACTTTTAGACTCTACTTAGCAGATTATTTCTTAGCAAAACTGAAAAACAGATCTCTAAAGAAGGCTACTGATAAATTTAATTGTTACTCTTGTCACATCCGTTACAACCAATTATTTGTGATTAAATTATTTGTAAGTTCAAACCGCCAAGCTAGTTTAATGATGCACACCGGTTACCTTCATTTGTGAGAATGGATGTGGAAATTAATCGTATGTTCTAGACACTTTCACGAAATATACCAAAAGTTTGACAAGAAAGGCAAAGGTGTGTAAAGAAACAATGCCTTTATATATCAGTACATTTGCTCTTAAAGTTTCGCACTTATTCGCAATGGAAGGAGTCTTGTTAGTTGTCTGACAAACATGAAGAAGAGGATCCTCCAGGAATGATTCTATAGAACGAAAGTTAAAATTTATCGACGTTGAGTATAAAGAATTAATCAAATGTTTTTTTTAATTGCTTGAATTAAGGGAAAAATTTATGTAAAAAAGCTTCCCAAAACTACACAAGAATGGAGACGAAGCCATATATGCCCTATATAGTGGACTAATGAAAGCGATGTTCGTTTAAGCGAAAGACATGTTGCACGAATTTGACGCTTCTAAACATATATAGTAATTCATCTACCTCTGAGAAGACACCTAACTAGGTGTACCCTTGAGTGGCTTGGTCAACAAATGAAAACTATCTGATCATATTTGGCAAAAATCGGACAAAGCATATTTGTAGTTCTTGTTTTATCCCACATAGTAAATAGAATGGGAGAAAAAACTAAATTATCTAGAGTGACACATCGTAGTTTCCAACTAGATCCAAGTCCTCACACTGTACATAGTAAAAGCTATATGAATTTCGGATAAATAGCCCTAACCTGTGTTTAGAAAGGATGCGATATCTATAAATTTCCTCGGTTGAGTATGGTTTACTGAAACTCATTAGTATTGATTTTTCTATAAATATGTTTACTTAATTTATGGCGGATATTATTTTTGGTTGATTCGATTCGTCACAGATAATTCTTAGTTCGGTATCACTAAGAGCCAAGAAGCACTGGCCAGTCGCTTCGCCCTAGTATGGGACTCGTCAACAGTGAACACCCTATATTTCACTCCAGGGATTTCAGGGATAGCAGGCATATAACCCTCTGCACCAATAAGTAGGCATTCGATGGTGGAATTCTCACTTCCATCAGTCTGCAGTGTAGCTAGACGATCATCCATTATCGTCTGTGACAACTGTTTCATTCGTGACAAGTCTAACCTCCATTGGTCACGACTTTTCTTAAGAATTTCAGGAACATTCTTAAAAATAGTCTCTAGTGAGCTAATTTGTGTAAAT
Organism: Schistosoma japonicum; assembly: GCA_025215515.1. NCBI lineage: Eukaryota > Metazoa > Platyhelminthes > Trematoda > Strigeidida > Schistosomatidae > Schistosoma > Schistosoma japonicum. Next base: position 17,234,397 of record CM046064.1, read on the forward strand.
GAAGTTGGTAGGTGCGCAGTGCTGAGGAGTTCCTTATTAGGATAAAACTACAGTCCAGTGCTCTCTGGTCGCCATAGGTACCCTACAAATATCAATCTGTGATGAATCCCATCAACAAAACTCAATGCTTGTTGCCACATAACCATCTAACTCGAATATCATTTTTAAAAGTAAATTCTCCTAGTTTTCAATTTAAATTCCGTTTTAAATCGTTTATACAAAAGCTGCTTTTATTATTCTTATCATTAATATTATCCTTATCATTCTACTGCCAACTTGTACTTTCTGTTATGAATAATTGAGTAAAATCTGATGAAGACTTGACCGAAAACAATATTGTTCATTTATACTGTTTAATCTTATTAATACCAGATAAATATGAATCAGCACAGAACTAGTTATTATGCTTATATATCAAGAACAATAAAGAAATACATTTCATAATTAATAAGAATACACAAGACTAGCAGACTTATTAATAATATTATGTAATATCAGTAATCGCATGCATTTTAGAGATTAATAGTATAGTTAATAATGTGATTAGAATAATTAGATCTAGAGTTAATGTAAAGCAATATTGTTACACTGGTAAAGGTGATATAAATTTATTCTCGCTATAATGAATTAAAATAATTTATGATATATAGAGAAAAAGTTCAGAAAATAATTGTTTTCAACATGCAAACTCACTAATAATATTAAAAATTCAAATAATTGAAGTGCATCTTAAATACTAATAAGTGTTATTTTTGAAGTAGGATGGCCAATCTCACACATATTAGATACCTTGGAGCTAATTCTATTCTTGCCTTACACTACCCAGACGCGTTAGTCCAACTCAATGACTAAGGAGCCAATTAGCCACAGATATGTCTATATTATTATAACAAGCCAATAACATACACAAGACTTTTTAACTTTTCCTACCATGTCCATAGCACTATCATTGGCCAATCACATGCCTTTCCACCCTCCTAGACATAACACTTCCCTTCCTTAGTGTTGGACTTAGCTCTTGGATCAGTTTGCTATAGTTCACTTTACCTACACAACCTACTTGGTCTACAACTTCAATACATTTTTATTTTCATTTCTTCCCACATGTTAATGCATAAGCGATGATGGAGGTAGGTAGGTTTCATACACAATAGCCGTGCGAATTCTACTTTGGGCGGGTAATCCATCACTATTTTTATAGTCGCTGTTGATTAATGTGTTGCGTTGTCACTGTGTTATCAATCTTCACTTCATACTCTGCTTTACCTCTTTTAGCCACAGTTTTCCCATCAATCTATTTTTACCTGCCAAGCTTGTAATCACAAGCGTTCATATAATCGCCAACGTTGCCATTTACTCCATGATTTGATGTCAGATTAACTTTGTCCCTAGGGTACACCATATCAGTAAACGTTCTTATCAATTGGCCAAACATAATCTAGGCTGGTGACATTTTATCTCCACTACGGTTTGGTGTTAATCGATATAAAATAATAAACTTCTGCAAGACTTTTTCATCACTGACAGCCTCTCCTTTTCTTTTTAATAAAGCCCATGTAAAATATCCATACTATGTACAGTGTTAGGAGATATATCCATTAATTCAAATTTATTAATCCATTCGATACCCAGTAAATTGATTTTACAATTTTTAGGAAACTTAAAGTATACTTTACTCAGGCTTACCACAAAACTTAAGGTTCAACTGAACTTCACAAAAACGAACTGCCTTTCCCTGAAGTACTTTTGGGATTATGCTACTTAAGAAGAAACACCAGTCTTCCAGTGCTTGAGCATGTTGCTTGTGAAATTATAGCAATATCCGATCTAGTATTCGCCTGTAACTTAATAGGTTTATTCCTCCAATTAAACTGTCATAAAAATTTACACTTCATATTTGCAGAGTAACATTAGAATAAAGCGACACGTCGTGACACTTATTCACGTTATTGAATTTTCAAAAGCCATCAGTAAGGTTAATTTCCTTCTTTTTGGATTCACATAACCTCTGTATTTGGCTCATTTCCTTGAAGTTAAAACAAATAAATCTTTTAAGAAGACAAACTAAGAAATTGACATCTACTGCAACGCCAGCAAAGTACCTTACTGTCAGTTCAGTGCTTTACTTGACCAGTCGCAAAAAAATTTTTTTCAGTATGATTCTATTCAAGGCATTATTTTTAATGAGTCGCGCCTCTTCACTAACCGCTTATCATGCTTAGGCTTTACCGTTCGCCGAGACTCTTCAGATACAGACTGTAGACTAATGTCCAGATCAACTTCTATCCTGGATAAGTGACGAGTGCGTTTACAGCGTTTGCAAGCGACTTTAATCCACAACCAAATACAAGGCACTTAAAATGATTTGTAATCATTTTATGCATTTAAAATCATTCACAGTGGTGAGTTACGAGGCTGGTATGTCAAATGTTTATCTTGGTTATTTTAACTACCTGGAAACAATTGTATCTATTTTGAAGGATGGATGGCCTTTTCCTAAATATGTGTACTAAGCACTAGATTGTGTTTATAAACTTGAGATCGGTTGGTTTCTTTGGAAGTGTATAATGGCCATATTTTTTATGCTCAAATACACGAAGTTTTCGAAACAACAGTCTCAACTTGGAGGCATTATCAAATCCTTTGTAATCATTCATAATCAGCTCCTCATGTATTTCAAACCATGCCTCATAAGTTACTATATTTTCATGATCAAAGACGATTTCCAATATATGGAATTCGTAATGGCATCCAATATCATGACAAAATTTGGTGTATTTTACTTCTTTGACACTGAAAAAACTCTTAACTAGGAGGTAGATAAGAATATTCTGTTGTTGTAATAACAGGTTAATATCGTCCATTGTGAAATACAAAATAAAGCTAAGTTTAGTTTGAATTCCTTGTCGGCAATTATATTTCAAGTGAAATGACCGATTCTATTCATGCTAATCTCACACGCGATAGACACCTTGAAGTTTATTCCCAGCCTTTTCTTACATTATTTAAAAGCTTTAATCGGACTAAATGATCAAAAAGCCGATTAGTCACAGGCATGTCTGTTCCATTTTGAGAAATTAATAAGGTATATATATGAAATAAAATAACTTTTCCTCAATATGTATGCCTCACGATCTTCTTGAAGACACGTCAGTAACATGGATGTTTATCAACTGTTAAATTAATAATGTCCTGTTTACTTTTTTCTTTCATTTTTAGAATGATTCTACTATATTACTTTATTGGAATATCTCAGATTTCTGCGTACAATAGAAATATCAACAATGAAAATTACTGACATCCAAAAAAGTTACAGATATGTTGCTTAAAATATATCTACATTGAATAAATGCTTGCTGGTATTCAATTTAAATTTAAGAGTGATACCATTCCAGGTACAATTAACAAGAGACTGAAGTCTTCATACTAAAACATTTTTTCCTCCTAATTCAGTAGTTCTGTACAAAATAAAATGTTATTGCTTTTCGATGTTCTATAATTTACTCTCCAACACATTTTCTCACAATACTGTTTCCAATTTTATTATTTTGATGCTGCTCCTGATAAATCCGCCCCTTCCTTCCAATATATTGAGATGTCTACTTGTTACTTATTATGCCTTTATCATAGTATTGTTTTCACTAAAAAAGCAATAACAAACTTATTCGAATGACATACATATAGAGCGCTTTTATATGGTTTGAAATGTTGTTTAGTGTTGTAAAACGTTTTGTCTCTTAATTATAAAATCTTTAAAAAGATCACTTATTCATTACTTGCTATATTAATGAAATAAACAAAATAAATTATAATAAACACCAAAGGAAAGCATGTTGTAAACTAATGCATTGAATAAATTATAAGCAAACAATTAATTGAGTTAATTGTAAAAGTAAACTTTTTGTGAAACAATATGAAACTACTGATATAAATATCAGTAAAAAAAAAAAAAGATAAATATTAATTACAAATTGAAGAGAAGAAATTACAAGTCTACTGTAACAACTATGAAATTAAACCATGAATTATAGTGAAATATGATATTATCTTCATTAAAAAAAAAAGAAAAATATCTTCAGACAAAATAATTGGCTTTATTTAAAAAAAAGTTACTTTATTTCATTTGAAATGAAAATTGTCATTGTCATATTATTTATTAAATAAAAATAAAATATTATAAAGTTAAGGCAAACAATCACAAAATAATTTACATATGCATAATTAACAAATGTATACAATGATGCATGATTTCAAGAGATAATTAGTCATTCGGTAATCGAATTTTGACATATTCGTGAATGAATACACAAGAGATTGCGTAAATACTAAATTGAAATAAGAGGAAATTGAAACAATGTTACGTAATGAATAGAATATATTCATTTATTGTATGACTATTCATCAGTAATATTTAAGCATTTACAAAATTATTAGTATGAAAATCATATTTGTTGAAATATACAAAATGATTATCTAGTAAATAGATATTTTTAAGTGTATAAACGAAATAAATTTGTAAATGTTTACGTGAACTAGGTTCCCCCCCCCCCACGTACAATTAAACAATATAATACTTTGTCATTGGATAAACATGAAAATAACCGTGTCAGTCATCAATACAGAATACCGTTCAATTATTTATTGTAACAACTCACAATAAAAACTGTATAATTTTGGTGAAATGATGTGCAAACAATGAATATGCTGTTTTTATTCACTAGAGGTCGATTCCAGTCAGGAACCACAGTGATTACTCAGCGACCTTGGTTTTCGGTGGTAAATAACTGAGATTCACCTATAATGAATACTAATAGCATAATAAATACTACTAAATGACAGACATGCTAAATCCCGAATTCCACCTTTGCATGGAAGCTTTTCTATTGCCTATAGCCAAGCAAAACATGTAGGTTTTGGGTTTGAACTTGAATAAAGTTAGAGAGTCTTATACTGAGAAGAAACAATGCTTTAGATCTTTCTATTCTTCCGTGGTACCAAAATGAGATCAATCTGCGACACATACAAAGAACAAATTAAAAATTAATTTTCACAAAATAACATCAAATTATCAAGTAAATTTAGAAGTCTACGAAATAAAAAGCAATCACTGTGACAGAAGATAACACAGAACTTATGTATTCAAAAATTTAAATTGAGGTTCAGTTATTAACCAAGAAGAAATGGAAGCATATCCTCGAGTAATAGATATCATTCATTACATCATGAAATTTCTAGGCCTTCAGAAAAGTTAATTTTAATAAATACAAAACATATAAGATCCCAAAATATGTTACAAACTTAAGAAAAGCCATCTAGTCATTAACCTGAATAAAATGTCTCAAACAACTGATTACATAAAAAAGTTTGGACGAAACAAATTATTTCATTAAAATGTTTGTTTACAATTCGAAAATCGTAACATAGGTTATTACATCCACAAGTACTAAATAGATAAAAAATTGAGTTTCACTTGCCTGTTATTTGAAAAGTTAGAAGTACATCTTATCAAGGACGTTTACATCATATACCAACAAAAATCGAGAATTGTAAAAGTTTGTTTCTGATTCAATATCAGTAATCGCTTCATGTTTAAAATACTAAACGCGACATAAATTATATTTCGTAATGAAAAATACTTTCAACCATGAGAGTTCATGTATTAAACCGAAAATCACTCACTTTGATTATAGAGGCTGAGCCGCCCTTTGCTACATCAATGGGCATTTGTCGGAGATTACAACCTATCAATTCCAAGATATCGAAGACCGGATATTGCTCCTAATTCAATAGGAAGTATGTCCAGTGGCTTATTATTTGATAAATATAAATGTGTTAGGTTCGCCAGTCTCCCTTATACGTATTAAAAAGATAATAGATAGAATACATGAATGATTCGAAACATTTATGCATGACAGTGAATCAATAAAATTTGAATACAATGCACTCGCGTACATTTTAAATTTGAATATAATTATGAATAACACTTTCAACTACTTAATTATTTAAAAGTAGCATAACGATACTGTTGTAATCAGTAAGTTCTTCAAAGTATTTCCCGAAACTGTATACAGGTGATTTACATTAAAATAATATTTCAAACAGTTTAAACGCACTAAATTACATAAATGACATTATCTGTGTCAACAGTACGCATACTAATTTTACTTAATTTAATCATCTTCAGTTGTATAATTATAAAGTCATAATTGATTACAAGCTTACCGATTTCAGGTGGTAAACGTTGAAGTAGATTTTCTTTAACTCGTAGTTTCTTTAAATTGTGTAAATTTCTATTTGATTAAGTTTTATTGTAAAAAATACGCATTAAGTAATTGAAATTAGTAAGTTATATTTTAAATTTTATTACGATATTAAAGATAAGCAAAAAGTAATAACTTATATTATAATTTAATATTTCAGATAGTGAGTACTTAAGAATATTAAGTTATAAAAACAACAGTATGAGAATATTTTCTATTTCTGTTTTGGGAAGTATGAAGGTAAATCCATATACGATTCAGTACAAACAATCAGCGTCTACAATATTAATGCATTAATGTCTTTTGTTAATGAACATTGGCAAATAAGTAAATACGTTCATAAAAGCCATGTATTCTATAATAATTGTAAGAAAAAATTATCAAAGAAACTAGTATTTAGCTAAACGGTTGAATCAGTAATAATCCTACATCCTTTAAGAACAGTGATATAATCGGGAAGCTATTGTTTGATTGACCTTTGACCAAACAATTTATTACTACATGAATCGATAAATTTAAGCTAAAAATATGCGTGTATTTGTCGAAGAATGACATAAATGCGGAGTTTGGCTATGTTTCAAAATAATTCCAATAGGTCTCTCATCATTTCTTAACCAGTAGTCCTAAAAAAAGCAAACAGTGTTTCGAAGACATCAATGATCAAATACTAATAACCTACGAATCCCAAATATTAATAATGGCTACGTTTCACACTTATACAGTAAGATAGGGCGAAATGTTGAATAATATACTAGACTTATTTAAACAGTTTATGTAGACTTCAAAAATGTCCAGAATACATCCAATTTCTTTAGCCTAATAAAACAATTAATAAAATGTAGTTGTTTATAATATCTGAGTTAATGTTTTATTAAACTAGATAAATGAATCATATTCTGATCATGATGAAATTTAAGGAAATCTTCATAGCCAATCCAAAATAAGTATTTTACACTTGATCGATTTTTCTTTAGTGAAGTGTGTGAACTAACGTATATAGTTTCATTTTGATTTGAAAGATCTTGTCACAACAAGCTGATATTAATCAAATAGCCGTAATTAACAAGAGAAATTCAGGGAGTTAATTTGTTCTGTTACGAATCCTAATTGATGTCACAAGATCGAACCCAAGACTACAAAACTATTTAATGTCACGAACAAATCTGGGTTAGATAATGAATATCAAAAGACTAATGCCTAAATGTCAGATTACAATCCATCATGATTTTCATCGAACTTGACTTGTGAGTTACCGCCTAACACTATACTTTACTAACTCCATGATGCAGATCTCGCAATTAGTCTGATCTACTGAGACGAAGCTTTCGTTTGACTTAAAAAGTATTGGTTTTGATTTATAGATTTAAGAACAACAAAATTCTGGAAGCTTCATAGCATAGACCTGATGTTCAGTAGAAATCAATAGCTATTCAGATGACTAAAAGTCGTTTCAGTACAAAACCAACTGAATATTCATACATTCATCACTGTTGTTATATTAGGAGTATTATATTATGGTGAAAATCAGTTTGGCACATAATTAGAGATTTTTAGTGTTTATAGTTTAATTAAAAATTATTTTCATAACAGCATAGGAAATAGATGAAACACTCAGGTAGACTAATCATAAACAACTGAGTGGTAATTTCATCAGCACCACAACTAACAACGACAATAAAACGAATAGGGAAGTAAACAATAAACTACTGAAGTTACTGTAATTAAATACATACCAAGTTAGTTTACTAGATGTCACAAGTAAAGTAATGCATACAGAATCAAAGGATAGAAATAGAAGTGATGTTAAATTTAATCGAAATTAATTCATTTAAAGTCCAGTATAAAGCAATAGACTTATAGTGCAACACTAATTAAATAGATAAAATTATACAATTTAATTAAACTGAAGATATTTTCCACTATGATAATATGTCATTTATGGCATACAGAAAGACTGTAGAATAGCACATTACTTTGTTTCATTGAAGAATAACAACAAAGTTGATATAATTTTTCGCAAATTCATGTTGATTTATTGTCCTTATTCGTTATAGATAGTCAAGTGTTTATCTCGATACCTAAAAAGTCCTGGGTTTGATCCCTGGTAAGGTCGCGAATATATTCTATTGTTTCATACTAAAACGAAAAAAATGTCCAGTGCTCACTGGTATTCAATGTTACCCATCTAATAACGATTATTTGATGAAAACAAATAAAAAATTAAAACCAAACTCTACAAAAGTACTCCAAATTAAATGTAAGAAAACTATACTGGGAACCATAAATATTCAAATAGCGTAATAAAAAGTCATTAACTGAAATGGGACTTGACTTCTTTATACTGTAAAAAGAATTTCTTCAGGAATGAGACAAGTTGTGGAAGCTTCAGTCAAAATAAAAGTTGATTTATTTCAATAACTGGTAAGAATATATTGAAAAAGACAAGTCACCTGTCTTGTTAGCTTGCCTAGGTCCCCATTTGATAGACTAGTATGTAAAGACTATGTAAGTTAGGCAAATCATGTCATAAACATATAACAATCTTACCCAATAGTTGATGGAAGTCTAGACAATTTGTTCACATCTAAATTAAGTATTTGTAGTTGACACAATTGTCCAATGGTTAAAGGAAGTGATGTTATCTGATTGGATTCTACTTCCAATTGTACCAATTTAACCAGTTCTCCGATTCCATTTGGTAGTGCCTAACAAACAGAATCAAATTTACATAACCATCTCAATAAGGAACGCTGGTAAATGTATGCTGTAACAATTAATAACTTATATAGAATATACCTAGGTTATGTATTTATTGCCAGACAACAGTGCCATACCGTTTACTGTAAGTTATGTTTACCGAATGGAACCATTTTAGCTATTTTATTATTAACAGATAGTGTCGAAATTCAACAAACTCAAATAAGACTAAACTGATAGACGGTGAACATTTCAAGACGATGATACATTAATATGTTTACTTTAGGCTGCTTCATTGAGTTGGTTGACGTTACAGTAATCACAAATACGAATAAAGAAATTACAGTATATACCTTTAATTTAAACTTACAACAAGAAACTGAAAAAGATGAAAAAGCTTTGCTTATTTGTTTGATATCTTATTTACATTGTTGTAAACATTCGTAATCAGCAGGCAACTATAAATAAGAAATAAACGATGCTGAATTCATATGGTTCTATTTGATTCTACTTATAGAGGTTTGAATAACTAACTATAAAAGAATGAAATACTGATATTTTATGTTTACAAATGAATTTTTGAATGATATGTATCATTTGCATTCTACTGAAAAACAAATCACTTCACTAACAGAATATCTGAAAGTCATTAACGTTAAGATACTATTTTCACTAATAATACAATTCATTAGGTGTTTAAATTTATGAATTAAATGCATTTTAATGAGACTATGTAGTTGATGTAGATTAATTATTGTACATATTAGAAGTAGACACAAATAAACAAAGTGTACATTATGTAACTCGATATTACCTCTAAACGATTACTGGTTAAATCTAATACTTCCAAAGATACTAATTCACCAATGGAATCAGGTAGGTGACTGATTTGATTATAAGATAAATGTAATTCAACTAGATGTTTCAATTTTTCTATTCCTAAAACACAAATAAGGAACATAAAAATATGAGTTGGTATAGTACAATCGTTAATTTAAATGAATGTTAATATTAGGTTATAATATAAGTTAATATCACGTATATAATAATTTAAACTAGGCTTTTTGAACCTAGAAAACATAGTGTATATAAATATGTAGATTAAATGACATCAAATGTTTATCACACAATAAGAATTGCAGAATTTTCTCACAATTCACTATTTTAATGTTGGATAAACTACATAGTAAATTCATAAATTTACTGGATGTGTATGAGAATAATAACCTAGATTGAATTTCACTGAATATTGCTATGAGTTAGCAGTTCGGTGAATTTCAAGTCGATGTGAGGAAAATAATGGTATATCGAATTCAACAAGGAAACCCCTAACTAATGAATATCAAACAACAGGAAATTAGTGTTAAACAGCTTGAATACTGATGATAGCTACCATTAGTCATTATCCTATTAAATACCATAATTTCTTATCAGCACATAATTTAGAATGACTGGTTTATATAAAATAATTAAACAGACCAAATAATTTTATAAAAGCTTTACTGTTCTCCATTGTAATTAAACGTGACCGATCTGCATAAAAGCTTTGCAATAAGAAACTTTTAAATTAATGTTTTAATACTTATGATGTGTTTAATGAGTAAATTATAATTTCCTCTAAACAAAAAACATCATGATTGATGAAAGACAATGAATAGAAGTTTACAAGCTACGATAACATTGTTTATGATGCCTGAGTGTAGGTACAAGGAAACCATGGAAGTATACGTGATTGATTAATTCATTTAGGAGATAAAGCATTAGTAAATAGTTCACTGTAATCTAATAGTGTTAAGCTGCACCAATGATAATTAAAATATTGAAGTTAGAAAATATGATTTACGTAATTAAAAAAGCCTAACAAAAACTCAGAACTTTAAAAACCTGGGCTGACATAATACCATTCAATATTAGTGCTAGGGAAAAAAATATTTTTTTATAAATTATCAAGGTTTTAGTCGAGGTTGGTGCATCAGACTTTACACTATGTTTATAGCACTATCTGAAGGGGGGGATATCAAGAATCATAATAAATATCTTCACCATCCGTAGCTTATATTTGCTTTATATGACTTTATACTGCTTCCTGATGAATCAATGGAAAAACAAGATCAGTTTTAAAATCAAGATTCAGTTTTCGGAATTTTTTTATTGGTTAGCTCTATTTGTCGGTTAAAATAAGAATGAATATTATGGACTGAGGTAAAACAAAACAAATGATGACTTTTGAAAAATTCACTGGTGCAGTTTGCTCTCATAAAAATTTCGTGAGTGCAAATATTCACCTTAAATAAAATTAACGTTAAAGAGTAAAATGCAAAATGAAACTTGAAGCCAATTTATTTCAAAGTTAAAGTAGAAAATGACAAACACTCAAAACATTGTCACTATTCAAAATGAGTTACGTTTAGCTTGTTACTGAATGTCGATTTTCTGATATGAACTGTGATCAGTGAACTGTGATCAGATTATTTTTCTAATGAAAGCTTTTTTTATAAAATTTTCCAGTCAATAAACAATTATTAAGTAGTTGGATCTAGGGTTGGTAACATACCTGAAATTTGCCAGAAGAAATGGAGGTACTCAGGTGTTATGGTTTTGTTTATGTAAATATAAACGCCTGAAGTAATTCTTCATAAATCCTAAGTACAGTCACTTTTTAATTAACAGTAATACGTAATATAATAGAAACTACAAATTCTAATCATGTACTCATTAAACTAATAGATCACCGTTTTTAAGCAGCATTTAACAGAAGAAATTGACGATAATTTACAATTTCCGCAGAAATAATAGCATAAGTTAAGAATATTAATAAAGTAAAACACATTTCGGAGACAGTTAGCAAGCATAAGAAATCTTTACCTGTAAAATCTAAAATGATAATATTATTATTGCAGAGGTTCAATGTGGTTAATTGAGTATTTTCTGATAATAAGACTGCTTCAAATAATTCCAAACGGTTATAATCCAATCTAAAATGCTTTGAATAATAGTAAAACAAGACCACTGTTAAGTGTCCAACACAAAAAGATAATTCCTAAATATTTCAAGAAATTAACAGTAACGTTACAAATATATATTGTAATAGTATTGTCGATGCTTGTCCCTTTCATCCTTTTTGGGTCATATAATTTCTTTTCCCCAAATATCTAACAAATCGACCCTAGTCAAAAGTAGTACCGATGCTTAACAGATTTCGAAACCAATTTACCTATATCTGAAAGTAGGACTTCTGATTTGTGAGAAGCAACTGGATTCTAACGCAAATCTTAGTGACTGGAAGTAAAAACAAAAGCTTAAGAACAAAACCGTAAACATATCAGTTTTACTATTATGAATCTAAAAAAATATGACAGAAAGTTTTCAGAGTACCTGATTCCTATGTCAAATAAGTCATCGACGGACAGCCCACTCATCTTCGCATTATTCCATTTAATTATTCCCAAGATCTGGTTAAAATTATTTTTAGTAAAAACTATTTACGCTAAGATTGATTTATGGTGTGAAATATTCATCATTCATAAACTGAAAATAATCATTTAATTAGCTTAACAAACTTTGGAAAGGATAAAAGATGACTAACTTGATTAAAATTGATTCTAAGAAAAACCTTTAAGAATATTCTATGGTAAATCAGATGAAATGTTACTCACCTTTACATTTTTAAATTGTTTTCTATCACCGATTGGAAAAGCATTAAAATCATTATGAGATAGTACTATAGAAGGTGAATCTTTTAAATGACACAATAGATTTTCCTATAAAAATTTTGAGAAAAAATGGTTATTAGTATGGACAGCTAGATAAAAGCAAAATATAATTTAAACGATATTAGTATTATTATGAAAAAAAAAGTATTAATTCGCCATAAATTGATACAATAAGCTTTATGTAATCTGAATAATATTACAGTTGTTTGTTTTAAGTAGAACTCCACCAACTATTCAAGATAGAGGAAGATGAACAATTTACTTCAAGGTTTCTTGGTAAGTGAAGATTTCAATCTATCATGAAGTTAAAAGTAGTTTAAATGCAGTTATTCAATTAATTAAACATTAGTTAAACATTTGTGCATGACGTTTATATATAGGTAGGTGGTTATTTAAACTAGAGTTGAATGTTTTGATATGTTGATTGCTATTCGGTTACAATTCACAATTAATTTTATGATTGGATGAGCCGATAAATCAAAGTGTACATCATAACATGTTGGTTGATTTCAGAATTTCTCGTTACTTGATGCCATATAGAACTTTTCAACAACATTGACTACTAAAAACATAAACAAGGATGTATTCTACACTCAATTATATAATCAATATGGACAATATGTTTCTGCTTAAATCTGCACAGATGGAGAGTCATTAAGTTCACCAAACAACACACAATCAATTCCATATACTTCTGCTCGTTGATTGTTAAATGTTTCAAAACTAAACACAAATATACCACTAGTACTACAGAAGCCTTCGGTAAAATGCCGACTATTGTTAGTTCGTAGTAAAAATTTTGATGGGATAAAATCCGTGGAACGTTCTTCCTGGAAGAGGAATCTTACAGCATAAGTTAACAGAATACACAAACATATAAACACATACAACGATCATGGTGATATCACTCTAAATCGAAAAGAATATATCAATTAAACTGAAATTTTAGAAACTGTTATTTATTGAATCTGATGCCAATTGTTTCACATGTGAAAAGAGCAAAGATCACCGTTTCAACAGTCATCTAAACATTTTTCCAGCTTTTTTGTAATCAATGCCTTCCTAAATACTGCAAACTAAATCTACTACTTTTGATCTTACAAAAAGAATTAAATACTATACACTACTAAGTAAGCATAACTTTCTTCCTGAGAAAAGTAAAGCCCGAAATCCCTTCAAAGTCCTACCAACACGAAACACATGTTCAGGACTTTTTAAATGACAATATTTAGTAATTTAATAACTTTACACAAAGTAAACCTTGTTTTCTGATTTATTGTTAACCCTCATTTTGAAAGATAATTTAATTGAGAAAAATTATAAGACCAATAAATTGATAGAACTAGAAAAGAGATAATGACCAATATTTTTCAAAGGTAGAAAAGCCATACAGAATGAGGCATAAAACTCATTAACAAAACAAAAGGCCTCAAAATTTCTGTTTACAATCAAGTAACTGTAATTCGTCCATTAAAAAATATTATTTATAATGTGAAATATCAAACAGCAAACTAATGTATAATATAACTGAAGTAATAAAAACAAAGTAATTCAACGTTTCAGTAGTCACGTAAAACAAAAAATTCAAATGATGGATTCACGAAAAGTGATATTCGAGTATTGAAAGATGCTTGAATAACTCTAGCTACAAACATTTTGCAGCTTATCGGCTAGAAAGTTCTAAGTAGCAGTGGTATGACTGAATTTTGGACAGTGCATTGACTGCATCATACGTTGAAACATTTTTAAAGTAGATATCAATTTTTGTTGATTCGAAAGACAAGACTAATGAACTCTTATTTATTATACAGCAATACTATTAACATCGTTCATTAGCTCTTAGAATTAATTAATAATAATAGGATATGAATACCATATCTAAATATATGTACTATGCACGACAATATTGGACAATTTAAAATATGTAACTAACCGGTAGTTGAGCTATACGATTACCCTCAATGTTCAATTCAGTTAACTTTTCACAATTACAAATTTCATCTGGGAGCTCAGTTAAACAATTATACCTGACAGGAAAAAAGAGAAATATTGATTGGAGGCGATAAAGATTAAAAAGTATCACATAGAATTACTATACATAAATAAGAAATGATGTATTGCTTACAGTATTTAGATATTTCGTAGAAGTAATCGCATATACACAGTGAACTTAACTATGAAATCAAAAATGTGTAACATTAAAATATATGTTTCCCTTAGTTACACATTTATCAAATCGTTAATAAAGTAAATTGTATATGTATTTTTTTAAATCAACACCACCTAGTTCACGTAAAACTTAATACATCAGTACTTTTACTTCTTAAACTAAACGATTAATCAATTAGTTCATTAGAATGCTTTAGAACGAATCTTGTTTTAACAGAAAACGTCAGTATTTACTTCTGATATCAATGATTTTGCACCAAGAATTGCGTAATCATATATTATCAGTATGTATATAAAGTCTGTACAGTTACTAATAATATTTTATTGTTACAGATGTGATAATTAAGTTTTTCCCTATGAACTATACCATAAAGCGTAATTAACTCACAATAGTTACAAGATATATCATATACGATAAAACAGTTGCTTGTTCAAAATAAAATTTGTATCATATTTATCATAAATCATGATGTTGATGAATTCACTTTTACTGTAGTACAAGAGTATTACTGTTTAATAAACAAAAAACATAAGCTTTCGCGTCAAACGTATAAACTGGATTTAATATAATAATGCTGAATAAATGTCTATGCTACTTAAGTCTTTATGTCCTCCATAGAGATAATGACTCAAGACCTACAATAGACTCAAGCGACTGAAAGCAATCATATTGGTGTTAATACGTTAAAGTTTTCATCTCAACTTTACATTTCAAATATTAAATTCTTGATTTATCTACTAATTTCATAACAATTCGACTTTATGTTTTTTCAACCTTAATGTATCTTTAGCCTTTTTATCACTGGGAATCGTTATAAAATGAATCAATCAATTTCAGTTCAATAGTCTTGAAATTTTTGCTTAGATGATTGTGTCATGAAATGGTTATTCACGATTTAGTGCCAAACACAGGCTTTTACAGCAACTAAGACATGAGAGAGATTTTCATTTTTATTATATCAGGCTTGATTCATCCAAGATCCACATTCATTCCCTCGTGATTACTAAGAAAAAGTGATCGTATTATGAACTAATTCTCAGAAACTAAATTTCATTTAAAACAAACATGAATTATACAAAAATTAAAGTTCAGTAGTGTAAACTATGTGATTCTGATTTAATAGTATAAAGTTGACACATTAATTGTATTAATTGGAGCTCGATCTTATGTTATATAGTAGTAGGTACACACTGGTTAAAAGTTCTGATGATACTTTAATTAACATTACCACCTCACAAAAATGCATCACAGAAACATATTTATTAAATTAAAATAATATATCGAACTGCATACATTTGAACAAAATATTTAATGAATTAAAATAAAATATGCACATCAACATACTTAATTCCCAGTACAGTAAGTTCAGTCAATTGACCAATTGATTTTGGTAATTTGTCTATTTGATTATAATCCACAAGAAAACGGGATAATAATTTACAATTGCCTATATCTAAAGAAATAAAAAAACAAAAATATACCAAGTAAAAATCCTATTGCAAATTTGTGATAAGTCACTAAACAATGTTATTGGAGTAATTATACAATATTTTAAAACATTACAATAGATTATTGATGCAGTATGACTGATTGAGACGAAATGTCTTCGTTTCATCTTCTAATTCATTGAATGCTTTAATAAGAATTTTCTAATTATAACCGGTTAAGTATATTTGTTTAATTAATGACATGCTCTTTTTTAGAATTGAATATTTTGGATTTTATTTTATTTTGGTTTAAAAAAGGTTCAACATTGAGTTTAAGAAAACAGTAGTAAAAAAGAAAACATTTGGTTTTATTATTTGTACATTTAATGGTTATTCTGCAGATATTACAGATCTCTTCATAAACTGTCGTTTAAAAATAATTATTTACAGTGATTGTCATTTCGTATAATTTTACTGCAAAGCATTTTTATAACTTCTTATTATCTTAAATGTTTAGTTGCTATTATCTATGCAATATTTTCAAGTACAAAATAATACTAGACTGTAATCAATGACAAATGTTAAATTATGATCAATTTTATTTGTTTACATATTCAACATGTTTTATGTTTTGTTTATTTGTTTAAATATTTTTTAAATGTACAGTGCTCATATCAGCAACTACATGTAAAATGTTTCACCTATACAAGCATTCATGTCAGTACGGTTTACATTTCCTATTGTGGATAATAAATAATATTTTTCATTGTTTTGACATTTTTATTCTTTTGTTTAAATAGATTTTACTGGATTTATTTAAAAGTGAACAAGAAAGTAGACAGGAATAAATTATTAGAATATTGTGAATGGTCAGTAAAATAAGTTATTGATTTTATTCTTAATCATAATAGGGTGTAGTTTACAATGTAATGCTATTGACAATTATTTAATTAACTTTTTACTGTTGACACTATATCATTCAGGTTATGTTCTGTAGTGATTTTCAAATATTTTCACTATCAATGACATATGTACCGTTTAAAATCTATTGTTGTATTCACACAAAATAACCGTCATTTGAGAGGATAGTATTCATACTGACGAAAAGCTAGATACTTTCATTAACAGCCTTTAGAATACATTATGTTAGTATCTTAATCACGATTTAATATAAATGACATTAATTCGTTCAGTCATTCTAGAATGATTATGAAAAAGGTGAAACGACTACATTATCATTTTATTCTAGTGAAGGACAGTTAGTAACAACCTACTAGTGGTCAATATTCAGGTAAAATCAATCAGCGATGGAGTCTGTAGACTAAATCTGCAAAAATGTGATGCAACGGTAACCCACTATCGTGTATTAAAAAAGTCGTACAATCACATTTTTATGCCATTAATAATATATTTTCATAATAGCTTAGTGGTACTGAAAAGATACTAAGCTTAGATTTTTGCATACATTTCACATATATAGGCTCCTATTATCCAATCACATTGGATTGGTTTCTAAACCAACCACATTATCTGATAAAGATTTTCCTAAATTACTGCCAATCAACAATTCCCGGCTTAGCCTCATCACTGACCAATCAAATTTTACCCTGATACATGGTACTGTCATCGTAGATCACTGTGTAAAACAAACATGAAAATAAATCTAGTGACAATAAAATCTATCAAACATTCTCGGTTTAGGCCGATTTGAAGTTTTCTGTTTTCAACTGATGAAACAACGTTCAACTGTTCGTTTTCACAAACGACGTTTATTTTGTCATATTATTTTTAAAAGCATTTGAATTCATAATTAAAATTCTGAATGTCTTAATTGGATGATTTATCGAGAATGGTTCCATTCTTTCTGAACTAAAATAAAACGGTTTAGAAAACCGCTTAACACAGACCCCGCATGTGATAGAGTTTATGGTATTCATACGTAGCAGTAAGCATTAATGGATGACTGGAGTGGTATAGAATGATTTGTCTAAATAGTCTTCATATGATCCAAATTAATTACAATAGATGACTTTACAAGTCAATTCGATCGATCAATATATATATATATATATATATATATATATATATATATATATATACAACGATCAAGCACAGTATCTTCAGGTATTGCAGAGAGCATGTTACAATTAAAAATAAAAAATCAGTATCTAGTGATTTACGTATTCGATTTTTCTACTCTTTGTGTAAAGCAATGATTATACAACGTTATTAACGGATATATATTTTACTTTCAACTTGGCTGAACACAATGAAACCATTTAGCCTATAGAACATATTAATCTGAGCTACATATCTTCGTCATTTAACATCATGTAATATTTTTAGAATGCATATACCATGCAATGTATGTCACTTAAATTATGGTAATTTACAATAACATAGCGATGATTAACTAAAATGCTTAGGTAATCTTAGGAGCGATGTCATTATACTGAAATATTATGTAGCGAAATTTATTGTAAGTTATAATATAAACTTGTTTCTTTTCAATATACATATTTTATTACAACATCAAAGGAATTATTCAAGATATTTAAGTTTTAAAAGCGGTAGGCGTAAACACCGGTACTTTTGAGCATTAAAAACGATGCTTCTTTTCGAAAATATCAACTTAGTATTTTGTATAATTTGCAACGCAGTAAGTATCAAATGCACATGTTAACTTTTAAATGTAAGTTAATTTTTTTGAGGTCAAATTAAAAAAAGATGTAAAAGTTCAAATTATATTATTTGGTAACTTTAAGATAACAAAAATTTAATTCACATCCTTTTAAACTCTTGAAATAATACAAATAAGCTTAGGAACTCAATAGCCATTTGACACTTATTAATAGTATGAGGAAGAATACCTTTTTATGATAACACTTAGTTACCAGCACTATGAACTAACTTAATGATTAGATATAATACAACTTAAAAGTATCACTTATTAATTGTTAACTCAAATATCTTGCAGAAGCTCATAAATAGTTGTCTCTATGATCTGTCATCAATAGTTTGAAGGGTTTAACACTATTGGATATAACACTATATTCTCTACTCGAGAAGAAACTAATCATTTTGGTCTTAAAAACGCTTGAAGACTAAAGAAAAATGATGAGTTAAAAGTAATAAATAAAAAATCCAGTGTTTCAACAAGACAAGTTCCCTAATATTGATGGAAATCTAGTTATAAAATAAAATGAAGATATTTTATTTTACTAAGTGTTCTTAAGCATTCAAACGAATCGGTCATTGAGTTTTAAGTAACGTAATGCTGTCTGGTTGTTAGCATTAATCTCATCTCACTGATCAAATTGCGATGTCAATTCACATATGATTATTGATACTTCTTACATATAAAAGCAAATGAATCATCAATAACTATTATTTTACAATAATTATCCTTATATATCCTTATATATCTAATAAGATGCATTACATATATTCACATCCTACTAATAATAGAAAGCTATTTGTTAACCTGTTATGATGTGAATTTGATATTCTACAAATGACTTACGGTCCTATCAATCAATAAAACTTATTAACATAAAATTAGAACAAAATATTTCATATTCAGAATAGTAAGTCATGTAATTCTGATTTCGATGTATTTAGTGATCGTAAGTCGACGATTAATATATTTAGT
Source organism: Schistosoma japonicum (assembly GCA_025215515.1). Classification (NCBI taxonomy): domain Eukaryota; kingdom Metazoa; phylum Platyhelminthes; class Trematoda; order Strigeidida; family Schistosomatidae; genus Schistosoma; species Schistosoma japonicum. The sequence continues at coordinate 17,254,316 of CM046064.1, forward strand.
AGAATATTCATTAAGCAATTAAAACGTTTTGATATTAGTCAAGTACAAATAAATTCATTATTTTCCGAATCAAATGTCATTTGTAAATGCTATTGTGTAACATAAGAAAATATAAATGATTTACTAGTACTATATCCTTAGTTGTGTAGTGTAAGATTCAAGGAAATAAAATGCACCATCGCATTTAACAATTGTAAATTACTGTTCGATCTGTTCAATCTCTAAGCAACTCGAGTCTTCTATACAAGTATTCGAAAATTTTATCTACATTCTTCTAATGAATAACTCAAAGCTGATCACTAATAACTTACAGGAATATTCTGTGGAAATCAAAAACGTATAAGTATTTAATTGGTCCAATGATTTTAACAGGATGTCAAGGAGAATAACATTGAAATGTTTAATCTTAAACAGCTTAAAACACATGACATTGTTTTAACAGCTGATTGCTTTGACTAAGAGTGTATATGATAGGCTCTTCGCTTTCTGCCATTTTTCCTCAGATATAAACCATTAATAGCAAAAACATTTTTTGTTCAAAATGTCATGTCGATTACGTTCGAACGTACAACGTAAAATACGTTCTTTGATTAAGAGATAATTTAAATTTATTAGGCTTTGTGCGCAGTGAAAATCATTCTGTACTTACGACATTTCGCTTTCATGGACGTACTACATACGACAAAGTATTTCACATGATGTAACGATAATAACCTTGTAAAAACTTGAATGACCGGATTAGTAAATACATAAGACCATTAATTTACTATGAAATCAAATCAAAAACAATGGAAATCTATACTATTACACTTATACTACTATACTATAAACACACATATAGAATGCAAAATATTATTCGTCAAACTTGTGTTTGATAGTTTAGTAATATACTAAAACCTATTCATTATAATTTAAAAATGTGATAAAGTTCAATAAAGTAATCATAGTATATAGTAGGCGATATCTTAATACGATATTTTGCATAAAAACAAGAGTAAATTTACAATTTTCCTTAATTAATGTTTGCAATACAAACTCACCGGGTATAAAATCTTAATTCTTTATTAGATACACGAGAGTAACATGAAATTATTGCAGAGTGAATAGAACAAAGTACAAAAATAGTTAAACCAACTTCTATAAATCACTGAAATTTCATACTATTGAATGACAACTGAAACTGAATAATATATATTTATTTTATTTTATGGATTATGTTCAGCTACTCGTAACCTAATACATGATGGAACAATGGTATCTCATGACAAACTAATCTTCATGTGATACGCTGAAATAATAAAAGTTATTATCTACTTAAATTTATGCCGATTCAATGAATTAAGGAAATGGATGTGGTTTGAAATTAGTATTTATGTTACTAGAATTCGTAAACGTCTTACTAATCTTTAGAATGCAGTGAAGTCAGTCATAGAATACACAGAACCTGGAACACGTGTCTAATTCGGTATACTACATAAGCACCATGAGATCAAATTTAAAGAATAACACGATTTAAGGCAAAAACATGAACTGATAATGCAAAGGTATGTGCGGAAGAATAATGAAACATAAAATTCGGAAGAACATAAAGAGTGAATGTACTTGCACCACTGTGTTTGATTCTGAGTCATATCACCCAGTATCTCCAAACACTTATAGCAATTATCAAGTGGACCCCAACCAGGTTGTCTGCACTTATCAACATAGTTTAGACTAATAGTCAAAGACCTTATAGATTAACTTCACATTTTGGTTTGGCTACCTTTAGTTTTTTTCCATCCTACTTCTAAGGTAGGTATAAAAATTATTTACGAATATGTTCACGCAAATGACATGCATTAAAAATAGTGTTACTGAGAAGTTACCACAATGTTCAATAGTCCATTAAATTCTGCTAAAAAATAGTTTGGTATATCTTCTATTTAAAGCAATTTGTCAACCGGAAGTAGTGTATCATAAGTAATGATGTAACCTTGCTGGAATCCGAGGTGGAGTTATCTAACGTATAATTGTTTTTCTGTAACGTAATTCAGTATAATAGCCTCAAGCAATCTTTTATAAATTAAACACTAATAATTTGACGCGTTTATAACAATGAGAAACATATGATTTTCACATAATTGCTTTACTTGATATATTTGAGCACATTATGTGGCATACATGTAACCTTAGCTCATACAAAATGTAGTGAACAAATATCGTTGTTCAAAGTTGATTAATTATGTTTTAAAATGCCAAAATCGCCTCTTAGTAATTATATAGCATATTTCGATGAAGTAAATCTATAATACAAAAGATTCAAAGCTAAGCACATGAATGTGTTGTATCTGAGCAGGGATGGCTGATATTACCAATTCTGTTATCCGCAAGGCTATGTCTTACAGCTAACAACTAGCCTTGTCTTAATCTATTGCTCAGGTACAATAATCCGACTGATTTATCAAGAAGCCGACTAGTCACTCACATGCATGTAATGCAACAACAATAAACCAATCATATACAAGATATATATATAAGGTCTAGCCTTTGACTCATATGTCTGTCACACTATATTAACCAATCAAATGTCTTCTTCCAGATATGTCACAATTTAATCAATCTGTAAGCTTAATACTCAACTATGAACTGAAGAATCCTCAAGATATTGACGTTCAAACTACTAAATCGTCATGCACTGAACATGATGGAAATATGACTGTACAAATGACTACTGTCGAACGTCAGTGTTTATTGAGACATAAATATTATATAGTCACGGTAGAAAACGAAACAAAAGTTGAAAATTTAGGAGCAGTAAAAACAGCGTTTATAAAAATATTATAGTATTAACGCTACAATAAATCTCGAGCTCATACTCAAAGCTTCATTATAGAATAATCCATCCTGTCTCCTTGCAATCAATATCTAGTTCCATTCTTAAATATAATCAGGTGTTTTAAAACTCCGTAATGGATTCAAATTCTTTATCTTCAGATTCCTCATTATTTTCGGACTCTACTTCATCTCATACGTTACAAAAATCGTCAGTGAATTGACGTACTTTGGATCCCTCATTTTCCATTAACTTTAATTATTTAATATATTTTCCCAATTCAAGAAACTTAACATGTATGTGCTAATGTCTCTTCACAACTTAATTACGCACATTCTTGTGTCTGGAAAAATGACTGATTTAAAGTACATATATTCACAGAAGCTCTCTGTAGATGATTTACGCTCTAAGGTATCTACAAAATCAATGATTATCAGTTTACCCCGAAAAATTACATAGGTTTTCGAAACACATCGGGTTGTTTCAAATTTTCAAATGACCTTCTCACTTGAATAGAATATATTTGTTAATAATCTCAGTGGATGAAATTAATGAAAAATTCCAACGTTTCGCTCGGCAAACTGGTCCGAGCTTCTTCAGGGAAATAACCAAAATCAAAAATTATAGAATATAAATGTAAATAAGAGGTCAAATCGGTTACGAATATCCAATTGCATACAGGGTATGAAATTGTCATATGAGTCATTGTAAGTGAACTAATATTGGAATTTTTCATCAATTTCATCTGCTGAGATTATTAACAAATATATTCTATTCATATGTCTTACATACACTCGGCGCCCAAGTTTTGTAAATATTTTCGTTCATTTTTGGACGAAGATACCTATAAAATGACCTTCTCACTGATGACAAATACAAAACTTGATTTTTAACTGAAAGAGGGGCGGAGAAGTGAATGGTTTCTTGAAGTCACTTATAAGGATTGTTGTTCAGTCGGCAATAATTTTGACACATCCTCTTAATTATCTTGATATACACACCTCTTTTCTCAATATTAAACCTTTCATCACTTCTGAAACTATCTTCAAATTAAACTGACTATTTATGACCAAATATTAAAACATAATTTTAAAAAAGTGTATTATTATCAATAGAACTAATCCTCGTTCCTCTACATGTTATGCAAAAAAAAAATTCTTACTTCGGAGGCTTATAAATAAATTTTGTAAATAAAATAAAGTTGTCACCTGAGAAACACTATTCATTGCATCTTTCATTTTGGAGGTGTTTAGTTTTCTGAGCTGAACTGATTATATTTTAAAGCTTTTGATTATCAAATATTAATGGTGTATAGCTCTATTCAGTAACATTGAGAAACATACATACATTTGACTTCAGTTGACAACAAATAATTACAGTTATTTGATGAAAAATAGAATGTAGTCAAATACGACAACTTGAATAATAAATATTTATTAAAGTCTACGATTGTAATGCGATAATGAGTTACCATAAAGTAATCAATTAACATCAGATTCTAGTATATTTAAACAAAACTACAATACATAAACAATATTTAAAGAAGTGGAAAATAAATTTAATTTTCCGGATATGTATCGAATAACAATCTATTGGTGTAGTTAAATCGAATAGATTATTCATTGTCAATAGCTAAATTAATTTGTTCAATTGGTAAATTAGATAAACTATTTGACAATGATCATTTACATGACCTTAATGAAGATCGGAAAAACAAAACATGAACAAAATGTTGTTGAAAACTTTTGATAATTAATTGGTAACGTAATAAAAATTACAATTGTTGTATCTATGTAATAGAATTGATAATAAATAAATATTCTGAATAAGTGAAAACAAAAACTACGTGAAACTAAATGTTAAGTAGGTATTCTAAATAAACAACTGTTTTTTTTTCTTGTGGATATACTGGGTTTTAATGTGCTAGATGTTATATCACGTTGAATATTTATGCTTATCAATGTATGCAATCAATGCAGAAATCTGTTATTATTTTATCACTAAACTCATTTTAGTAAAATCTTAAGAAGAAAAAATGGCTAAACTTGACAGTGAATCCTTTGATTATATCGTAATGTTTAACATTCTGAAGTAAAATATAATGTAAATAGCCAACACTCAGATAGCCATGATACATTCCTATAAAATAACATTTTATTATTATTATTATTGTTCTAGAGCGATTTCCTCTGGTTGTTATCTTTTAATAACCTACATGTTCTTCATAAGTTGATATGAACCATTCTGCAGACAAAAATTTCCTAGTATTATAAATGAGTCTAATTAAATGAACGATTGTTCACCTACATATAAATATATATTGAAGAAACTCCACCAAAACAGAAAGTATTAACTTTGGATAAACTACTGCATAACAAATCCGAATAATGGTTTGTATACTGATTTTTATGCTGTAAGTTCATGAATGCTATAAATACTATCTAGATGCCTCAAATAAAGTAAGTAACTGAATATTCGAAAGTTAAATCCTAAAATCATCATTTTATTCTTCAAAAGTATATTATCAACCCATTAAAGACATAAATATTATGCTGGTCTTTAAGAAATCTTAACTCTATCCATAACATTTACCTTCGATACTGTATTGATTAACTCTATATAGTGATTGTATGAGTTCTCACTAATTTAATGAACCACACTATAAGTAAATGTTAGCTAAATACACATTTTTCAAGTCTTCTACAAGTTGAAATAATTATTTCAAATACTGAAGTTAATTTATTTCATGTGAATTTCAAAGTACTTTAGTTTTTTATCTTATTTTAAAGTTCATTCATTTCTAAAATTATAATTATATAATTGCATATTTTTGAATCTTTTTTTTTTAAGTTTGTTATATACTTGATGACTATTTGTATCATTCAAAGTTGAATGTATACAGAAAATATCTATCCTATTAAATAACAATTAACTGTTTATGATATTCATCAGTAAATATCTTTAGTTTCCTATATTCTGGTTTTATTAATTGTATGTATTTATAACTAATCTTATGTATTTCTACTATTTAAAATGAATTAAGAAACACTTATTTAAATTATCATTTTACTTTGAAAAACTTTCTGAATTTAATATCTCATTATACATTCAGATAAAACTAAACAACCAAAAAACTATTGAACTTCATTTAGTTTTAACACCGAAGAGTTTGTATAAAGGTGAAAACTGAAATACACACTATAAAAATATTTGAAACAAGATCTTTTTCATTAAAATAGTTACATGATCATTATAAAATAAAAGTATTTTACTTCAGGAAATTTATTCAGTAAAAAGGTCATTATTACTTGAATGAAAATGTCTTTATTTAAATTAAAGCAATTTTTATTTTATTCCAACTTAGTTTACTGTTACGAGTTGAGGAAATTTTCGCTAACAAACATTACAAACTAAAAAAAAGTAATAACGAAAACTTCTTAACATTAAAATGCATGTAAATTTGATTGAGAAGTTTTAATTGATATAAGTAATAGACAGATAATTTTGCATTTCAAATAGATAAATTGAAACTTATCCCTACAGATATTGTTTAACCTTAAAACTTAGGATATTTTATCTCATCAAAATAAATAAATTCATACATTATATGCTGCATAAGCGATGGATACTACTCATGAGGTCGTTCGTAAGTAGTAAGTGGTGGATTTTTGCTTATAAATGGTGACAGTAAACAGCATACAAGGTGAATTACGAGGTGACAAGGAGCAAAGCCTGTTCACAAAACGTAGAAGAAATGAAGAAAACCATGGGGAGCAAGCCTACATTGATCGAGAAACGCAAACGACGTGTAAATAGATAATTAAATGTATGCGTTATTTATGATGTCCTCTATTTTCACCAAATAAACGACTGCGTTTCTTACGTTGTTGCTCTCACACCAGTAATGGTGATAAAAATGAAACTACTAGAATGACTGAAAATGAGGGTATTATCATTACTACTTTAATCTCTTCTCTTATTAACCTAATTTCACGAATGAAATTAATGTAGAAATGTGCGATTCTACTAATAACATTTAGTTTCTTATTTCTCACGTCGTAAGTAAACTGTGTAACAGATTTTTGACAAACTAGAACAGTTTTTTAAAGACAATTAGATAAATTGTGGACGAAAAACAAGTGACTGTTTCATTCTAGCACAGTTTAATTATCTATTTACCAATTAGTTGTGCTAGTCGGTTTAGAGAATTCAACGACTTCATGTGTTCATGTAACCACAATATAGTTTCAACATCTTTAATTATTATTTTTCCCATGATATTGGCTTTTACTGTTGACAGGTCAAATGTACTAGTGTTAACTTTTAAAACAAAGACTTTTATTTATTAGTTCTCTAACTTGTACACACATTTGATAACTGTCAAGTTGTGTCAATAACAATAGCTCAGTTAATAAAGAATTTTCAAATTTCAAGTTGATCAAGGATTGCAACTAGACTGTAAATGAACCTTAATAAAGAAAGTTATGTATTAATTAAATCATTCAATGGTCTACAAACAGCTTACTATCAACAGACACCATGTATATCTATTTTTAAATAAATGTAAATCTGAATAATGAGTATTTAATGCACAAAAATGTAATTACTTTCAGTAATTTTAGTCAAGCGATTTTTTGATAAATCCAGAGTTTTTAATTGTGTAAGATTTCCAATACAGTCTGGAATTGGTCCTTGTAATTGGTTACTTTTTACTACCAACGTCTCTAAAAGCTAAAAAATAAAGAATATTTTCCGAGTCGAATAATGATATACACTATACATTATTTTGCATTATACACAATTAATTTGTGTAGACGTTATTGAGAAATAGAACTTTTTTAAAAATGACTATTGTTGTATTTTTCCAAAGAGAGAAATATCTGATAATTTACATGATAGTGATAAACTATCGGAGCTATTAAAATACCATTATAATTAAAACCTGTTTCTAAACATCTATTTAGACATATATAATACTTAGATTTACTTAAAATCTTCTTTTCTTTCCTAAAAACACTGGAATATTTACTCGGATTCAATAAAAACCAGATGACGCTTAACAAACCTGCCGTCATTAAACGAGCGTAAAAATTAACACTTGTTGTCAACATATAGCTAAGTCAAAAATTACAGTGATTAGGCCTTTTTTCTAGTTGTTGAGTCGATACTAAAAAGAACTTAAATCCCCCATGATCAAATTACTCACCTTGTTGCTTCTATTTCTGGATAGTAAAAGTTTACAGTGGCTGATAATTAACTGTGATGTAAACCATTTTAGGTAATTTACTTAAGTCCACAGGTATAACTGATGTAACGATAGCGGACTTAACAAAAACAACACTCAAAACAGATTCAAGTAAGTTGCATGCAAAAGCTGTCATAAACTAAAGAATTATTCCTACACAACCATAGGAACTATTGAGATAACTTTTGAAATGCTCTATTTCACAACCCGTGGGATTTTCCAATCCATTAATTTGAAACATTTTTATTAATCAATGTAATATTGTATAGATTCAGCCATATAATGGAACACACTACCTCAGTTCTAAACATACAAATCTATTTACTGAAATACAATATCGTAGTACTACAAATTAACAAGTTTTTTGACCTATATAAGAAGAGATTGTCACATGCACCCAGCACTGTTGTATATTACATCACAGCTGCAAAATAACCTGTATTTTTGAAATCACGCCGACTTGCGCTTGACAACCTAAGAATAAAGGAAATCGGAGTTTATCACATGCTGGACCCGATAATCATCTGTCCATTAAGCAGTTTGCGGGTATTTCTTTTTCACACTGTCTCGAAAAGACAGAAACTGCTGATGTCCCAACACTGTTACCTGGCTGTAAAATCCAAATTATCTCTGGACGCCGCTAATATCCACGACCTAATGGATACATTAAAAAACATTAACGCACTTTTAAAAATCAACTTGATAAGGGCCTACGATCTGTTTCCCAAGGTTGTAAGCTATATCTTCAAAACAGTTTTTATAACACCCTTTAGTCTCTACAAATTTTCAAGCATGCACTTTGGATTGTAGGAACTTAGAAGAAACCTTCCAAAACTTTACAAACGATGTGCTCCGGGATTTTGACTTTGGCTGTGCATATGATGACTTTATAAAAGAATAGCTTAGATAAGGAAACGAACCTCAAATATGTAAACCTGTGATACAAAAGTCTACAGAAATACGACATTACGATAAACTTCAAGAAATGTCAAGACGCAGCGAACCTATTAAACCTCCTCGGATATAACAAAAACGTCCATAGTATCCGTCCTTATAAAAACAGGAGACAGCTAATCTAGAATACCCAAAAGTAACCACCATGAAGCAACTCAGAATCTTAAACAGCCTACGTAGTTTTCATAAAAGCTATACTGCCATTGCACCTTACATAACAAATTTATTTTTTTATCGTAACTGAGTTTTAAGAGCACTTAGTTGTGTTTAAAAGTCGAACATGACTTTCGAAATTCCTAGGCTGCCTAGAACGAGGGAGCAAACAAGTATATGTTACAAAATTAACTACTTGAGGATATAACATAACAACAACAAATGTCCAAAATCTGCCAAACTTCTCATGCTATCAAAGGAATGTTCACCAACCCCAAACATGCCAGGGTTTATTCGGTATCTAGTATGATTTAGAGCCATCACGAACCAATTAGGAGTGGGGGAACGGAGTTGTCGAAGTAAATAACTCTCCTCAAAGAAGTAAAGAATATAGCAGTTTATCACTGGTGTTGACGATGTTTGTTCTGATGGACACTCTTAGATGAAGGCTGCTGGTCCACACATTATCACCAGATTGCAAAACAGAACGGATTGAAAAGCAACTAATTCTCTAGACAGAAAGCTTAGTCGTTTCAAATCCGCTTACATTTTATCTACAACCAGATATCTTTCCTCCCATTCACCACTGGCTAAATTCTTCTTATCGCTTGTAATTTTACTTGTTAGACATTCTAAAAAAATATGTGAAATATAGTTTTATTCATGGTATCCCTTAGGATACTTGGTCAGACTTCAGTGTTAAACTACGACTGACAAATCTAACTAGGTGAATTAAACCGTTATTTGAATAAACCACTAAATTAACTAGTAATCTAAAAACCAAAAGTAAGATAGTCCAAGCGAAAATCACACATGATAATACTCCTTTGTAATGAGTGAAAATAATAAAAAAGCTTACGCATAAATTGCCAATAGTAGCTATATCTGTTAATTTGTTGTAAGTTAAATAGAGCTGCTTCACAAAAGTGAGCTTCGTTATCATTATAGGAATGCTACCTTCAAGTCTGTTGTGTCTAATATCAAGATGGGTTAGTTTAGAACAACTTCCAAGCTCATCTGGTAGAAATGTAAGGGAGTTCTCCTGCAGCCATAACTGTAAAGTAGTTAAAGAAAACAGCTTACTCGTTGGAGATTTTTCAAAAGTCCAATCTCCGAAGGAAGCGAAGTTAGTTTGTTATCATATAAGAATAGCTCTATTAAATGACTTAGACTCCCAATATCTGGAGATAGGTTGACAAGGACCCAAAGAGGATAAATCCAGAATCAACCTGCCTTTGGAATTCAAAATAAGCTTGCTTCCATCCTAAAACATTTATGTTAATTAGTGGTAATAACTAACTAAATGGTTAGATTTCCTCGATTTCGTCAAACTAATAATTTTTCCACTGTCATCCTGGTAAAAAACGCATCTTTTTGTAGCCAGTGAAATAGGAGATCCAGGCACAAAAGGAATTTGTGAAGAGCATGGTTGTGAATTAAGTTCAGGATGGGAACCACTATCTGCAATTTATAGTCTCTCATATAAAATTTAATACTTGAGATATAGGTTTTCAATGATTTATATTGTTTGTTGAAAAATTCTTTGTTGACCAACTTTGGCTTATTATCCTCAGTTGAAGTGTATGAACGTTGCCTCTAACTAATTGCAAAAAATTAAGCGACAATCATACCGGCATATCAATTAGTTTACCGCGTCTAAGTCGACCTTGCTAACAAACTATGAATAGCACAAATAAAAGACCTAACATGGTCGTTAAACATTATTGAGGTTGTAAATAAAACAGCGACTAGAAGTTCTCTCTATAAAAAGCTAAAAGCTAGGCTAAATTAGTGGTGGCAATATATTTTCATTTCGTTCATCAGGCCATAGGAGGTAAGCATAAAGTATCAATATGCTTACATAATAACGTTGCTCAACTTCTCTCACCCTGGATTTCATGCTACGACTAAGCTGATTACCCAGAAATTCTTTTGATTAAAAACGAACAAATAATTTTTGAAAAGGCACTCTCCATTGTAGTCTGTCAAATAAAAAGTGATTCAGCATAATAAATGTCTTCTTGGTACCTTACCAATACTCAACACTCGATTCGACCACGTCCACCTTCATCGGGTAGCAAATTTACCAGAATAAAACAGACGCTATATTCTTCTAACATGTGTTAACCGATTCACATACTGACCAGAAGCATTTCCACTCAAAGACATTACTAGTGAAACGATCCCTCATGTTTTTGTCGAACTATGGAATAACAAACTTTTGTTGTCCATCTACATTAAAGACAGACTGCAGACGTCTGTCTGAGTTTAGATCGTTCCACAATCTGACTAAACTCCTTGGAACTACGAGCTTCTAAACAACCACCAACCATCAACAATCCAACGGATCGGTGGAAAGATTTTATCGACAGCTGGAAGCATCCCTTCGGGCTACGAACATCCCTCAGTGGACCGACTCTCTCTCTCATTAGTGTTACTAGGAATTCACAGCGTCGTTGAAGCAGATGTTAAGTTCAGTGTTGCCGTATTAATCCACAGAACCACACTTCAATTACCAAGTGAATTCGTTAAAACTGCTTCCACCTCGTTAAACCTTAATCTCAAATCTTATATAAACCAGCTTACAAATGTTATGCGTTCAGTTAAACCACTTTCAACCCGACAGCAATCTACAGACACTTTTATTCGACTTGCCTTAAAATTTAGTTCACACGTTTTTGTACGTTGCGATGCTATGCATCGACCTTTCGACACAACTAACGAAGGGCCTACATGGTCTTAAAGTGAGAATCAAATTACTACATTGTCGACAAAAATGACCACCAAGAGAGTGCTAGCATTAAACGCCTCAATCTAGCTCATCTAGGAAATAAACCTTCTAATGTCGAAGTCATTTTAATCCCTCAAAAACTTGAAAACGACATGGTCACCACGCTCCGATCAACGACTAATAACCATGAAGAAACTTCAAAGTGTTATAGGACGCCGAAAGCTTCACGTTCTGGCAGAACTATACGATTCTCAGATCACTTTAACGAATATTAAATCTACTGATTTTCTCTTTATATCCCATTTTTAACGCATCGGAAAGTTCTTTTTAAAAAAATCAAATATAAATTACTGTTTTTATTATAAGGTGGCAAATGCTATATTTTCGTATGTTTGAATATGTATTTAAAAAACGTTTTATTCAAATACGTGTTGTCAATATTTTGCACGATTTCGTAACTACATCCTGCTGCGGATTTTATTTGTTTTTATAAACAGTCTACATATTGACAGAGTTTATTTTTTTATTTCGGGCCGTCTGGAAACGAAAGGAAGAACTCATGGGAAAATGACTATACTTTGTACAACAGTTTTTTTTATGTAATGACATCATAGCGTGATCACAGAAGTCTAGATGCTGCACAACATCATAAGCTATCAAAGCAACGTTTACTAATGTCTGATGCATTTGGTTTCATCTTTTCGCTGGTTTATTTAAAATTTCTTATTAGCCTATCAGGTTTAGACGAGTTGCAGTGACAAATAATTTCCTAAATACATAGTTGCAAAGGTTCTCGACATTAAGGCTGACCATATTTGTTTTAGCCAACACTACTCGGTCACTCATCCCTACCGGATCACTACAGGACACGACGTGGGGAGCAACGCTCTCTTTAGTTACCCAGACTAGATGTTACTGTCCCATCGACTCTCTACTCACGATCAACAAATAACATCGCCTATATCTCCACTGCCTTCCGATTCGTTTTTATTCATACGTGTGGGTTTATTTGTTAGAAGTTGCTCTGTTTATACAACGAACTTTACTTGGTCATATACCTGGTGCACTTCACAACCGTTTTATTAGTTAAGATACACTGAAATTTAGCAAAGTTTCACTGTGTGTATTGATCACTAAGCGCTAGAATAATTATTACGATGTATCAAATCTAGCATCATTATGTTACTTATTGTTAAGATGCTTCATTGATGCGACCAACTGGTATAGGCCTGTTCTTGACCATATTCTTGAACAATTATCTTTTACATAGTATGTAATGAAGCAATCCCTGACCACCTAGGTCAGTGTGGGAACAGCTACAGTGCTATTGGATGGTATAGGTTTAGACGGAGTTCAAGTTAGTCAGCTACACCAACCCAGTTTTACTGACTAAGGTTTGACCATTAGTAAGTGTTAGTTTAAAACCCACAGCCCTTTCATCTAAGTTTACTTTCACGCACTGTTTATTAATACCGAAAAAGCCAATTCGTCAATATTTTATACTACACCCTTCACCAAAGCTCTACTTTCACTTCAAGAACTATGCTCAAGAGCTCATCAAATGCATTTACATAATCCGTAAATTGACTTACTTATAGTTATCAACGATTCGCACTTATTCTTAGTATTGAGGCAGCTGAATCAAGATTGTGCAAAATCACCAAAAGAATTTTCTATATTTCTTCCTAAATCTAGGGAATGTTTCGACCTCGTTGGTACGTGAGTTATTTGTAGTAGTGTTATACATTCCTCTGTTGTGAAAATTAATTTCACGCAGACTTCCTCACATAAAGTAAGGTGATTAAACCATATTCTTCAAATGACTGTATTAATTGATAGGCACATTATTTGTGTTTTATTGTGGATGCAAGCATAATTTACATAGGACACATTAAAAAACTAAAGGGTAATTTTTAGTCATCATTACTAATTAATGAGAAGAAATATAGTGGTCATCATCAATGTTCTGTCTTAAAGTACTGGTAATCAGGTTTAACAAATCGATTTATAAAAGTGCATAAGCACCCGTGTGATGGTCAATATCTGTAAATGATCTCTGGTTTTTTGAAGACATAGTAATAATAGTATGTAGAGTTGAAGAAAGATTGGAAATTATTCCTATAGATTTTAAATGGGCTGCAAGGCATCTTGACAACTAACTTCAGATGTACAAACCCGTGTTTGAAAATAATAACAACAGACTGGTGGAAGTTCACAAAGACAACTCAAGTATCCCTAATAATAATAAATATTCTTAATCGTGTAGCTGATTTTTGTTATTCCAGTCGTATGGAACCTAACTACTATAGGTAAGGAGCAGAAGCATATTTTAGTGTCTCCATTCGCACACGTGAATACACTTATTACTTTTTGACTGGCTGTAATAAATAATGCTTGTAAATACCGACTTTACATGTAGTCTCAATCATTTTATTTATTCGTAAGCTTGTATGGCTACTATAGTTCGTCTGGGTAGCTCTGAGAAATAAGGATACACAAAATACTAAGAATCACTGTATTTCACCAATGCTTGCACTCAGTGAGAAGACACATTATTCACCAATAATATTTCTCCCTTCCCCTAACTCACATAACATATTCAACTGAGCTGATAAGTAGACGTCACAATGTTTGATTATAGGAGGCTATGGTCAGTGGTGGTGACATGGAAAGAAACAATTTGTGCCATGAAAGTTTTTAGATAGTGGGCCTTCAGAATACGTAAACTGAGTGTTCACACTACTCAATCCAATACTTGATATGAATAAAAGTGAAAGGTGGTCAATATAATAACGTATACTTCTGTACAAATCACCAGTTAAGAATATTCTGTATAGGTATGTCTACGAGTATTCTATGAAAGTAGGAACACTTTGGTGTCATTAAATACCGAAAAATCTGAGCTGTACACGTAATTAATATATCTGCATTGTTAATGTGGGTTATCTGTATATTCCTGGGTAGTACAATTATTTTGTCTAAATTTAGTATGTCTGCAAATGTATCACGATTTTAACAAACTTACGTCCGTATCCGTAAAACATGCAGCTTTTGTGCAACATTCTAATCATTCTCTTCCATTCTGTATTGCTCTTAATATTTAATTCTCTTTAATAGCTGCTACAGGGGTTATCATGACCTCACTTTATCCGTTCATATTCAGCCACACGACTTGAGTCAGTTGACATCACTGCCATGTTGTACTATAGCGACTTCATGGTGTTCCACAGCCCATACCAAAAACACGTAGCCTGACTGGTCGTGATAGTAATCACTAAGTATACTTATTATTTTTATCCCAAGAATCAGAACGCCAGTAACAACACTTGTAATTTTGGACTTATACTATCCAATCAACCAAAATACTCGATAATACAAGGTTTACGATACCAACACCAAGTTCGCTGACTTATATGAGACATTAAAATCTGAGAAAGCAAGCTAACAAACTATATTTTGTAATTCTGGACGCATAATGGCTATCACCCCTTGTCCTAAAAGCACTACGACCAGTGTTACGCGAAAATTGTGGGCGTGCAACAACGGTTAACAATTAGATGGGAAAACATCTACTTTTTTCAAGGCACTAATTTTCTTGATTGCATGTGTTACTTTCCACTGTCTCATCATGATCTGTTTGTAAGACTGAACAGGGTGCATTTATCTCGTCATGTCCACTAAAATATACATCGTAGTACCAATAAAAATATTCCGCTCAACTACATGTTTTGGAGAATAATTTGTTTTTTCAGACACAATCACTATCAGATAACCTGTAAGAAGTGGGTATTCCAAGTGTCATTTGCTCTTCGTTCGTAGAGAGTTAACATATTTCCAGAACTTTCCGATTCTACTGTTTCTTTCGTCACTAAGATTTTCCCTCAAATAGATGAATAAATGAAATAGATGAATAACAATAACAATAATGCCTTATTCTCAAGTAGCTTTTTGTACATGAGAGCATACTAGTTTACAGGCATGGTCCGAATGATATATGTTTATCTACATGAAATGATTTTGATAGATTCTTTGATACGGGATTAACACTATACAAAGGTAATAATTAAAAGTAAGGTTAATGACATCGAATTTACAGTAAAAGGGTGACAGACATAGGTGTTGTTATGATAATAACAATAATTTATTTTCTGATATCAGTAGTAAGCCATTTTAACAGGGCAAGATCAACAAAAAAATATCAGACGGTAAAAGAGTTCATTTTTTTTCGCAAGCCTATTATGATGTGATACGTAAAGACAATAGGAAGATAAACTATATTTTAAATCAGCATTTGTGTAGCTTCCATTACAAACATGACCCTTGGAGGACCATTAGATACCGGAGAATGACAGGATGGAGTTGTTACTATTTTGAGGGGTTATATTATGACGGGAGATGTGGATGCTCAACTTGTTGTGTAATATAAGGCTATCTCTAGATGCTGAAATGAAAGAAGAAAAACAAATAGCATAACGGAACAGCAGCACTATGACAATCATACTCTCCTGATTATTTAAGCATTTAAAAGAGTACAACTGTTTTAATCGGTAAGCGCTTGGGTTTTAAAGTTCATTTTGTAAGAGTTAGTTTATTATCCTTGATAGGTTGACTATTACGGAAAGTTATAGTAGTAGTGTTTAGACCAGGTTTTTGTAAAAGGCGAGGTTAAATAAAGGGCATACTTTTAGTGGTTGCAGTAGTTACGAAGGGAACTTGATGATCATTAATTTAGTCCACAGTATGTTGATAGATGTAATAACTGTTTATGTATATGGATTATTTCTATCAATTTTAACTTACTAGGTATCACCATCATAGTACGTAGCGTAGAGGTCTAGTTTTACTTGAAGTAGAATGTCTTAAAAGATAGTTAGTGCCAATTAAACTTGATATGTATGGGTCTGAGTAGTACATATTAGAGCATTTCAAACATCACTACTGATTGCTTGCTAATGTCAGAACCGTAGAACGTAGCCGTGAAAGTAAAACACGTTCCACCCTACAGACAAATGGAATTTGAAGTTATCTCTCACACCATCATGTTTGCTGGCAGAAAAGTGCCCCCTCCCTACTTTTATGATGTTAGGCTCGTAAATTTACTGACTTGATGGAAATCATATTGTTTTACTTGCTGCTCAACGACACAAGATCTGTTTAGGTCAACCTTATCTGAGCAGGTATCTTATTACAGCTCATACAAACTACTAAGGTCACTTACTGGAAATTAGATACATAGCTGTTACTGCATTGGCATGACAGGGATCAGTTAAGAGAAGAATGAAGTATTGAATGTGAGAAGAAGTGTTGTATCTGATAGCTACACGAGTGGTTACTAGAAACTAGTGTAGTGTTAGTAATGCTGTAGGTATTAGGAGACTTAGTAAGCCATTTGAGAAGTAGGTTTGAACATGTTGATGATGCAGTAATAGTGATTCTATCGTAATCAAGTACAGCGTAGTTATCTGTGGTAAGGTATGAGTTAGGAACATCAGATGTTAGCCAACTTTCCGTTATTAGGGCACGTGTAGGGTTGTATAGGAGGACCAGGGTTCTCAGAAATGTCACTTTATTATTATAGATCAGACATTAATTAGCATCAGTGTCAGATGAAGCTGATTCATGATCATATATGAGCTATTAGTAACTGTGTATTTAACAACGTTCGTAATATGGGTTAATTCGTTATGTTTACCGTATCAGTTATCGTAAAATTTGTTTGTGGTGTAAGCATTTGTGTTGTGGATTGAAAAAATAGTACTACAGTTTGCATCTGGTAGTTTTAATGAATGGGACCTAGCACTACTCATGAGCATTGGTTTAGTTAGGGCTGAAAAGTCAGTAAAGGATTTGAGATTATAATTACGAATATAACTCGAACTAGATGTTAGGGGACTCTGGGATTTATTTGGCTGAGATGTTATTTAGGATATACTTAGTGGTTGTTCCATGAAATCCGTGTTCTGAATGTCACTATTATTACTGTCGTAATCACTTAAGATGCTTTTGTTAACTAAATATCAAATGATAAAATCGTTTTCCCTTACTGGTGATGAGTCGTGATTGGGGGCATACACGATTGGCACGAATTGTTGGTTAAATAAGGGTGGTAGTGGTAGTAGACGGGAGTGAAAGGGGTTGTGAGGTGTCAAACAAGGATACGCTAAAAAAAGGATATAGGTGAGTATATGCAACATTTGCCTCACGATAGTTAGACAATATGTCATGAGTTCTAGGCATATAATCAAGAGCAGAAACGGGTGCTTGAGAGAATTTTGTCGGTGGTAGATTTTCATGTCTAGATGGCCATCTATATTCGCGGTACGTGTAGTCTTCATGGTTGTAGCGAGTCATTCTACCATTCATTTGGGACTGGGATGATATAAGTGGTAACTAATGACTTCTGTATGCAGTATTATCGTAATCCAATAGTATTTGGCACTCTGGTGCAGTATATTGTTACTCCGTTTTTTAGTGTATTTATGTAGATTAACATGAGGGTTGGATAAGAGAAATTGCTTATTGTCACACTGAGTATTAACTTTTAGTTTAGACGGCGGAGTTTCAGTTTTCTTAACATTTGTGGTTCTCGTCAATTTAATCGTATAACCTATTAAAGTTCTGACTGTTTTGGTCTTCTTGGTACTGATAGTTTGAGGTTCGTTGCCTGATGTCAAGGGGGAGTATATATTTCTTGTGAAAGGGTACTTATAACTATTGTATGATGTCCCCTCACCCATCCGTTTAGTTTGCGAATCAGTAGTACTCCTTAGGGAAGTGGTGTCTAGATCTATAAGGCTGACAGCCTTTTCAGTTGTTAATACCATAGTCTGAGGGTTTACACTAGGTGACGTAATCGGTTCATTTAAATCATGTAGCCCCTCATTTTTAATTTTATTTGGCGGGATTGATGATTCCAATGTCATGTCGCCATCACCACGGTCTATTGTAGGATTTGCTTTGCCGAGTTTGTTATGTTTAATAATGCATGTTTCGGTTTCTTTAAGTTAAAGGCCGTGGTGTCATACCTGTTACGAGCTCTATGCTATTTTTATATTCTTTCAGCAACTATTAACACATTCTTGTACTCGCTGCTGGTACTAATAGGATTCACTGATTTGATAAATTTCATAGAACCTTGTTTATGTTTAAAGTAACACAGGAGTGGGAAGCTACTTTGCCAGTTCTTTGCATTCACGAAGCATTTAGGGTAGGTTACAAGCATTTTAGAGAGTTATCTTTATCTTACCTAGAGGGGCATTTTCTGTGATGTTGCGAACTATTACATTATAAAGCTGATTGATATGCTTTACAACTTCCGTCGAGATGAAATCTACGAAAATTTTAGCTTGCTTCACATTTTTCATGTCGTTGTTATTATGTTAATCAAATAGGTATGATATTTTGGATAGTTCTTGTAGGATATACTGAATCTTGGTAATTGTTGACTTAATGTCGTCAATTTCTATTTTGTAAGTGGCAATATCACTGTTCTGATCGGTAATGTTGACGACCTTAACAAGTGGTGTGCGACTGCCAGATAGTTGCTGGTTTGCGTTACCGTATTCGGGATTCGCAGGTTGACTCCAAATGTAACATGAACGATCGCTCAATAAATTTAAAACCGATAGATAAAAACAAAGAAACTCAATTCAACAAAACTACACCCGGCGGTACTAATGTTCAACTTTCTTGACAGTGGATTGAGAAACAATGGTTGGCATGATCACTTTCAGTGTAGTATCAGATGACAAGAAATTACCAGAATATCCTACGAATGGAGAAAGGCAAATCAGTTACGAAAATAGTTGGCGGCAAATCGTTCGAGATTGTTGCAAAATTATTTGTGAAATAATTCATGCAGTGAGTACATTTATAATGTGACATTTTTATTTTGAAGCTGAATTGCTAAGTCCGTAATAAAAAGGTTCTGCGGCTGAGTGAGATTAGACAATAAAGAGTTAGTTTGTTTAGTATTTCATAAGGGAAAATCGAGTGTAGTTTCAGCCTGTGCCCCTATATAATGTTTTGTCGTAAATTAGCGCATCTAGTTTTATAGCTACACGAACAAAAGAAGCAAAGAAATGCTGGATAGATTCAGTCTGAATTTATCCCTAGTGCAAACAATACTGATAATAAAAAAAAAGTATTCAAGCAGCGGTTGTTCACATGCTTAGTAAAGCAGAACAGGAAAACCATTGTCATAGACGTTACTTAGTGTGAGACTCACATGTCTGCAGGGTAACCTGCCACATTGAGTTCGTCAGCAGCTGGGTATGCTAACCCCCATTAAGTTAGCTTGATTAATTAGCTATGACTAAGCGGCTGCAAGAGTTTTAAAATATTACTGCTATTTTTTTATTGACCATAGTTTTCCTCCTGGTAGAGTATAAACCTTTATAAATGTATAAACCATACAGTAATGCAATAAATATATACATTTAACAAACAGAAGTATAACTCTAAATTAAATTAAATCCCAGCCACAACAACAATGATTTTACTTAAACAATACTGAAAGTAATTTCAGATAATAATAGAAGGTATACACCCAAATAGGGTTAAGTGGTTCGAATGCTCAGTTTTATTGACAAACCTAGATAATATATGGGACGTATGTTAGACCTCGCTTGGAAAAATGATATTGTCGGACCACTCACTTTTAGTAGTTTAGTAAACCACTTGAAAAGAATACAAATATTAGCAACAAAGTAATCCACCGAGCTCAGTAATAAACAATTTCGGACGGCCTTTGTTGGCTAGGACTGCTCTCCTGAAGCTATAGACGGGAAAGGGATAATTTTATTATGGTTTGTAACAGAGAGAGCACACATGAACAACACCATCCTGCCAGTATCATATGACGTGATTCCACGATGAATTCCTCCATTCAGGTGCCTAACAGAAGGTGCGCAACAGATAAAAACGAAGTTTTTGCTGTTTGATGTCTACTTTGCCTTAGAATGCGTTGCCTGGTGCGATCACCCACTCCTCACACTATCCACCTCATCAGTGAAGGCTGGAAAATCATGCATATCACCATGGTTCGCGAAGTTCTACAGATATGACGGCAATACGCTAAACCATGACGAATTCACATTGTACATACTGGTCACTGGTCGTTAAATGACGCACTTCAACTCCTCAAGGCCAACATTATTCCCATGGACCATCTGCCCTTAAAACAGACACTGTATTTAGTGTGGCGTGGCTATAACCCACCTGTCACTGAAGCAAACCATAACGGTCAAGATTTGGGCCCGAAAAAATTCAACTGACTTGTACTAGCTTGCAATAAAAATATTGGATACTTAAAACACCTTGAAACGTATAACACCATTTTTAGCGAGGCATTTTGAAGTCTAGGCCCAGATGGATCCACTAAACAACTTAGATCTGGGTGGTATGTTTTTGTATTGTGATTTCGTATTGATGCTTATTATTCTACTATGATGATACTTTTTACTGATTAGTATTTACGATAAGGAAGAGTGAAACTAAGAATCCAAATATTTGCATTCTGCTACTAATATTAGTAGGGGGATTGTATTTTCCTGTTATATTTTCCAGTGATGGCGAATGTAAGAGTGAATAAAACATTCGATTTAATGGAAAAGGTAATAAATGATAAACACAGCGTGGTAGAAACCGTGCTACACATGTGGTTTTTATAAACAGATATTTAATAAACAAATAATTCATATCCTTCATATCGGACTCTAAGGTAGTAAGTGCATCCACCCCAAGTATTCCACTATTTCAGTAAGTTCTCAAGTTACTATTCCCGCTACTCAGTCTTACCCATTCACCTGGGGAGCTCTAAAGAATCTATTTAGTACAGATCTGTTACCTGAGGACCTTTCGATTTTAAGCAAAAAGATAAAATTGTACTATTGCGAAATTATATGTAGACTACCTGTAAGTCACAAAGTCAGCTGGGCACTAGCGTATGTAATTGTGACATGTATTACACCAAAATGCAGGCTACTCTTGGAAGACTAGAATAACTGCATGTTTTCACCCACTCACTGTGATGAACCGTCAGAAATAGTCTGAAAACGTGTATCTGAGTGATGTTATTGCTGGTAGTTGCTTGATGTGTTCAATTTACACATAGTAACGGCAGAAACGGCTTGTCCCAATTAACTCACCCCTTGAGCAATGTGAGTTTTTTAAATTGTTAAGTCCAAGGCGCTTTGTCGTGACCAGTTCTACTCTACGCTTGCAAAACTTAACTTCTAGCTGATATTCAGCGACTTGATACGTTTGATCACCTTTGTTCTATGTTGCTTAGGCTCTTTGGTAACACCACTCCATCACAATGCAAAACCAAGGAGCCTTTCTTAAATTTCAGAAGTAACAGATTATTTTCT
Organism: Schistosoma japonicum; assembly: GCA_025215515.1. Taxonomy (NCBI): domain Eukaryota; kingdom Metazoa; phylum Platyhelminthes; class Trematoda; order Strigeidida; family Schistosomatidae; genus Schistosoma; species Schistosoma japonicum. The sequence goes on from CM046064.1 coordinate 17,276,581, forward strand.
GATCATTGTTTTCCACAAGAGTTCCTTAATCTTTGACGACAATTGGAAAAATTGGACTTCAGAGTTATTTACTTAGTCATATTAGTAATAACAAAGTTTTCAGTGCGCCAAGGAGCCATCTTGAACGACCGTGTTTTAGGGAAATATTCCCGGTATCTTCCACATCGTGTATGGTGTGCCGACTAGAACTGAATGGGGAGTGTCCTAAGTGGCTAGTTTTTATGTTCCTATGAAGGGAGAAAATTCTGTCAAAGTTCTAGTGCTCATGCAACTGTGGATTTAGATGTTGTCAGATATATCTCAGCAGTGGAGATTCAGTTGTAATTTACTATAACGTCTATAAAAAGTGAAATGAATTTTTGTAACTGAAAGTCGATCATATCTCTAATTCGATCGTATTATTAAATACTACTTTTCATATATGTATTCATTGTATAACCTGTCTTTTACTTCATAATACCGTCATTTAATTTGTATAGCATATTTTTAGTGCCTGATTGCACCAGAACTTATTACCAAAATATTTATCAGTTTGTAATTATGAAGCCTGTGTGCAAGACTCATCTGGTAACAGACTTCGTCAGTTCTCTTAAGTAGACTTAAATTTCGTTGTCTAGTTGAGTCGATTGATGTCCGCCATTTCCTTTTACTTTTGTTGAAACTCCACGTTAACAGTAAATATGTTCCTTGGAATTAACTGCATAGAAGCAGTCACTGAAATGCGTCTCAGAAAGGAGATTCAAATGTCATCACATTTTTTTCTTATAAGTATATTTAGAAGCATTAATGTGAAATAATTCCTATTTATAAAACCTTGGTAAACTATTTTGTGATCTTATGTGTTTTTTCAAATAATGTGTAATATAAACAAATAAATTTTGAAGATCGAATCCATAATTCAGTCTAAGCCAGTTTATTTGAGATCAAAGTGAAGTCAAACTCATAAAACGTTCTTAATATTGTTCTCTATGCTGAACTAAAAGCTTTATTTGATTTTCCACTCATTCAGTCTTAGTACAATAAATCATAAGCGGGTAATCAAGCTCATTTTATGTTTTCAAATAAATTCCTGTTTTTGAATAATCCAGTGAATCATCTGAGCTTATAGCGTAAGGTATAATAGGTTTCTGGTAAAAGCGTATTCTGTTTCGAAATATACGTACCCACATATATTCTTCCTTGCGATAACACGATCAAAGATCCAGACTAGTTCGTAGTTTTACAGGCCTGCCAAGACATTTTTGAGTTGATAACTGTTGACTATGGTTTAGTTTCCCCTCCAGAAAATCTATTTCTCTTGAATAAATAATCACAGGATTAATGCTTATCTTTAAAGGTTGTTCATCCGAATCAATTTTATTTACTGGTAATTTTAAAATTCCTAAGAAATTAAGATATTTTGAGGATCGTCAAATTACAGCTTAGTGCATGATAAATATATTTTTACTCCTGTATTTTTAATAGATTCCTGGATAGAAGTCACTCCACAAAGTCTAGGTTACAATCCGAATGGCTCCAGTTATTCAGGTATTCACGTTCTCAGTGGTAAGTCACAGACACTAGGTTCTCAGGAATCCAGCGGCCTTCATACCATTGTTGAAGAAAAGTTACTGACTCGCTTCCTCTCAGAAGCTCAAGAACATTTAGATAGGACAAGCGAAGGTTCCCCACCTAGTCCATCATCACACAATGAACTTCATAGTGTTGATACAACAGAACAGTCTCGCTCTACATGTCAGAACATAAATATAATAAAATTCCCTACTACGAGTCTTCAGACTGACTTTCCAGTTACAACTTCTGGAGAATGGGCCAGTCGACCTGAAGTTGGAGCGTGAGTCATTGTATTCCTCAATTTTAAAATTTTATTTGGTATCAGGAA